>BSWB01000005.1:81084028-81818493 GCA_033239125.1 Fagopyrum homotropicum | reverse complement strand
GATGCTTAGGTGGTTCTAAGGTGAGAGGCCGAGGGACAAAGGTTCGAACCCCAAAGTGAGATTCCGAGGGTAGTTCGTTCGAGTTGAGGGATTCCCAAAGTGAGAGGCCGAGGGAATTTGCTCTTCATATCCAAAAACACAAAATCCAAAAAAAAAGAGAGAGTTCCATTTCATCGATTCCAATCCGATTGTGAACTTGTGCCGGTGGATCCTCGTGTTCGAATCTAGTTCGAATCACATCAAGTGGTATCAGAGTCCAACGGTGCGAGTTCCTCAAGCTTTCGGGGATGACGATCATCAACGACAATGCAAACGGTGGTAATCGAATCAACCAACGTTTGGATAGGCTTGAAGCCCAACTAGCTGAGATATTGAGAAGGTTTCCTCTCCTTACCTTGAACCCTCGTGACAAAATCCAAGGAGGTAGCAACCATGCCAACCGGAATGGACAAATCAACCACCGTCGAGAACGAAATGTTGATAGTCGTGCCCATGGGAACCCGGATTGTATTCAAGCATCTCGACATGATGGCGATGAAGTCGAAAGAAGTAGTTACCATGGTAATACATCCCACAATCACTTTCCCAATTATGGCATGACGGATTCGAGGACGAATCCTTTTCAAGGGAAAGGGGATGATGTGATCCCCACCGGGGAAGAAATCATCGTCATCAAGCCGGAACCAATCGTTTTGCCACCAACCGTCCAAGTCAAAAGTCAGCCGGAACTTATCAAAATCAATAGTTATGTGTTGGAGGTCATGCCTAAAACTGAGCCAAAACCTATTGAAATCAAACCGAAAAAGCTTGCTCCGAGCATGCCCAATGCAAGCCAATTTTCACTCTCTCCGGCTAAGCTGTCAGGTTTGCGCACTCTCAGTAAAACGACTATAACTGAGGCAATACTTGGAATTAAAATACCCATGAGTACTACTTTGAAAGGTATTTTCAATATCTACAACTTTCTAGTTTACTCAAAGTCGATATTGCAAGAGGAAGAGGGTGAAAATGACCCTACATTGCAGCAAGTACGGTACTTGTATGGATTGTTGGACAAGATCATGCATGGAGGCATGAAAGATGGTTATACAAAACATATGCACGTCCTACCATACATATTTCATGCAGCATACCATGCTCATATTATTCATATATTATGCATGAATTTATGTATTGATCATGTGAAGGTCAACATGTCAACATTCAATCAAACATTGAAGGCATCTTCACACACATACATTGAATGGAGGCCAAGGTAGTTCAATGGTCTTCTTCTCCTTCAATATGGACGTCCAAGACTTGATTAGACCATCCTTGATGTGTTGTCCAAGTGAAGAGAATAGGATCCAAGAGTCATCTTTTAATAAAGGCCAAATGTGGCCATTTATGTGTTTGAATTTTCTAAAAAAAAAACTCTTGAATTTCTTGCATTTTCTTTTGATAAACCTTTGATATTTCTAGCTTTTAATTAGAGAGTTTCTAGGCTGAGTTTTGTGGCTATATAAAGCCTTGTATCCTCCCATTGTAAGGCAAGTCAAGTTAAATGAAGTAAGTTAGCCTTTGTGCTTTCAAAGTTGTTGTTTGCTTTAAAACAAAACCCGAATTCTAGGTGAGATGCTTAGTTTTCAAACATCTAGGTGAGATGCTTAGGTGGTTCTAAGGTGAGAGGCCTAGGAACGAAGGTTCGAACCCCAAAGTGAGATTCCGAGGGTAGTTCGTTCGAGTTGAGGGATTCCCAAAGTGAGAGGCCGAGGGAATTTTCTCTTCATATCCAAAAACACAAAATCCAAAAAAAGGAGTTCCATTTCACCGATTCCAATCCGAGTGTGAACTTGTGCCGGTGGATCCTCGTGTTCGAATCGAGTTCGATCACATCACAACATCTTCATCGACTTCTTGGATCAATTTGTGGTGGTCTTCATTGATGATATTCTGGTGTACTCTCATAGTAGAGAGGAGCATGCTGGACACTTGAGGACATTTTTGCAGATTTTGAGGGATAGAGAGTTGTACACCAAGCTCTCTAAGTGCGAGTTCTAGATGTCAGAGGTTGCTTTCCTTGGACATATCGTCTCCGCCGACAGGATTATGGTTGATCCAGTGAAGATTGAGTATGTTGCTATATGTACGACTCCGACGAACGTCAAGGAAGTGCGTAGCTTTCTTGGCTTAGCCGGTTATTACAGACGCTTTGTGGTGGGATTTTCTATGATTGCCCGTCCAGTGACGAGTCTTCTGAGGAAGACTACCAGATTTGTATGGACTGACCAGTGCGCTCAGAGTTTTGAGGAGTTTAAGAGGCGTTTGACTTCTGCTCCTGTCTTGGCATAGCTAGAGGGTTCTGATGATTTTGTGGTCTACAGTGATGCATACAAGCTAGGCTTGGGATGTGTGCTGATGCAGAGAGGCAAGGTGATTGCGTATGCGTCTCGACAGCTGAAGACGTATGAGGAGAACTACTCGACACATGATCTGGAGTTGGCAACGGTAGTTCATGCTTATAAGATCTGGAGGCATTACATGTATGGTGCTACATGCCAGATCTTCACAGACCATAAGAGTCTGAAGTACATTTTCACGCAGCGGGAATTTAATAACCGCCAGTGTCGATGGCTTGAGTTGATCAAGGACTTTGACCTTGAGATTTTGTATCATCCTGGCAAGGCGAATGTAGTAGCTGACGCCTTGAGCAGGAAGACGCCTCGAGAGAAGGAGATTGCCAGACTTACTGTACAGCCTCAACTTCAGAGAGATCTAGCCTTGCTAGAGATGGACATCTAGTTTCTTGATGAGGATGCCCAGTTGTTTGAATTAGAGGTTCTACCTGGTCTGTTGGATGAGATCCAACAAAAGCAAAGGACCTGCCCGACCTTGACGAGGATTAGAGAGAGGATGTCTCTTGGAAAGGTACCACAGTTCTCTATTGGAGCATATGGAGTTATGAGGCGCCATGATCGCATTTGTGTACCGGCTGATGCAGAGCTGAGACAGCGGATATTACAGGAGGCTCACTGTACACCTTACTCAGTACACCCTGGTACGAGTAAGATGTACCATGATGTGAGACACTCATATTGGTGGGGAGGGTTGAAGCCCGATGTAGCCAGATTTGTGGCTCAGTGTGTGACTTGTCAGCAGGTCAAGATAGAGCATTTCAGGTCTGGAGGTGAGCTCCATCCACTGCCAGTGCCGCAGTGGAAGTGGGAGGACGTCTCCATGGATTTTGTGACCGGGTTGAGGGTCAGTAGGAGCTATGATGCCATTTGGGTGATCGTTGACAGATTGACGAAGACGAAACGTTTCATTCTCATCAGAGAGATGTGGCCAGTGAGCAGAATAGCTAAGAAGTACACTAGACAAATAGTGAGACTCCATGGGGTACCGAGGACGATCGTTTTTGATGGTGATGGACGATTCACATCGAGATTCTGGTAGCAAATTCAGGCTGCTTTGGGGACGAGTCTACATTTCACGACTGCATTTCACCCCCAGACAAGTGGTCAGTCAAAGAGGACCATCCAAACCTTAGAGGATATGCTACGAGCCTGTGTGTTGGATTGGGGACATGGATGGTCTGATTACCTCCCACTCGTTGAGTTCTCATACAACAACAGTTGTGATGCATCTATAAAGATGGCTCCTTATGAGGCACTGTATGGACGTGGATGTCGTACACCTTTATGTTGGGACGAGCCTAGCAGTATTAGTGGGATAGCGCCAGAGCAGATTTAGGATGATATGGCTCTAGTAGCGCTAATTAGAGATAGGATATTGGCTGCACAGAGTCGCCAAAAGTCGTATGCAGACAAGAGGCGCCGACCTCTAGAGTTCAGGATAGGAGCTCATGTCTGGTTGAGAGTATCTCCGATGCGAGGCGTCAGACGTTTTGTCATAAAGGGGAAGTTGAGTCCCCGATATGTCAGCCCTTTTGAGATATTGGATAGAGTCGGGAGGGCAGCTTACAGATTAGCATTGCCTCCGAGGTTAGAGTGTGTTCATCTTGTGTTTCATGTGTCTCAGCTGAGGGAGTACATACCAGATCTGAGGCACATCGTGAGTTATGATGATCTAGTGGTTGAGCCAGACCAGACGTTTGCAGAGCACCCCATTGCAGTCCTAGGGCAAGGTGTGAGACGCCTGCGTTCGAAGGACATTCCTATGCTGAGGATACAGTGGTCTAGACGAGGACCTGATGAGGCTACCTGGGAGACAGAGGATAGTATCCAGAGGAACTATCTAGAGTTTTACGCCGAGATAGATGCACTAGTAGGATCCACGAGTAGATCTTAGTGCCTTCTTGGTGAGTGCATGTTATGTGCTTATGTGATATGCTATGTTTTCGTGCTAGCTGTGATATGTGCATATGATTTGTTAGATCTTGCTTGCTAGTACGAGATAGGTATAGTTGGAGATGGTTCTTTCCTCCATGCTACCTTTGATGGACATAGTGTGAGTGGAGATGTTTTCCTCCACATAGTAGTGTTATGTGTACGTTGTGGCTGGAGATGGCTTTCCTCCATGCCAGTGTGATGTGGTTAGTGTTTGGCTAGAGATGATCTTCCTCTAGGCCTTGTTGAGAGTAGATGATAGTGTTTAGAGTTATACCTCGGCTTATGGGTCCGAGAGGTTTTGGGATCTTGCAAGTTTCGGGACGAAACTTGTTTTCAGGGGGGTGTGATGTAAGATCCCTAGTCCTTGGAGCCTAGGAGCCTATTTGAGCTTTGGTATGTTCTACCTTGACCCCTGTTAGCCGCCCCTGCGCACCACCTGGGCCGCCCCAACGGCTAGGCGCCCCTGCGCCTTGGGCTAGCCGCCCCTGCGGTTCTATGATGGTGCAGCCGCTTTCGTTGACTCTTGACTTGTGCTTTGCAGCTGGCTTCTCTTATAAGCCTTGCCTTAGCTTCTGATGAGGGGTTTTCTTACTTCTTTTCAGCTCCGTCTTCATCCTTATGTTCTTCTTCTCCTTCCTCTTTTCATCTTTGCTTTCTCTTGATCTTGTGTGAGAGTTCTTAAGAGTTTGGTGTGGTTTTGGGCTATGGATGATCTTGAGGTTGTTGCTGAGGGTTGCTGCTGTTGGGTTGAGGTTGTAGATGTGTTGTGTACTCCTAGTTGTTACTTAGGGCTGCTGTGGTAAGTTCTTCACCCCATACTTCTCCTTTCTTCTTTCTTGCTTCTTTCTTCCATTCTAGCTTAGGATCACAAGCTAGCCTTGTGTTGGATTCTTTCCTGGCTGTTTTGATAATCATATATATGTATATATGCATATGTGTTTTTGTGGTTTGTTGAAGAAGTGAAGAGAGTCGAGAAAGGGATCAAAGAGAAGTCGGGTCCAACTCTTTGCACAGTTGGTCACCCCTGTGCCTGAACCCAACCGCCCCCGCGCCTGCTGTGGACCGCCCCTGCGCCTGGTGTGAGCCGCCCCTGCGCCTCACTGGGTCAGCCTTGTGTTCCTTGCTTCTGTTGGTGCATATCTTGTTGGTATGTCTTCCTTCCTTCCTTTCCTTTGGCCTTGGCTTAGTTGTTAGCTAGGCTAGTATGGTTAGGATGAGTTGTTTGATAGAGATGTGCCTTAGGCACTCGTGTTGATGTTGAGGATATGATGTAGGCATTTATGAGCTTGTTGTGATCTCGAGGTTTAGATTGAGGTTGTAGGTTGGTTATGGGTATGGAGATGAGTCTCCTAACCCTTGTAGTGTATGATGTTGTGTGCCTTGCTATTGCAGCCGTTGGTTTCTTCCCCAAGGGGGAGCTGTGACATGGTATTGGATACGAGTGTATGAGGTAAGTCCATAGGACTTACTTAGCATTCAGTTATGGATTTGTGTGATTGTGATGGTTGTGTGTGTTCATATGATTGTGCATTTATAACCTAAACTGGAATAGGACGACGCTTATTACATTTAAATGGCCCAAGTGTATTATAACGGGTGGTAACCATCGGTCTCCGCCTGCGGGTTAGGAGGAGGTGCCTTGAAGATGATCTCACAGGAGGGGACGAGTGATGATCACCCCCATGTAAAACTCCTGTGTTACGTTGGATGGGACGGGGTTCTTGAGGCTCCTCGTGTTACAAAAGAAGTTGAATTAGTAATAGAATAACGTAAATGAAAGATAATAAATGAATGTGTGTGGCATTGCATGTATGAGATGTTGATGTGTGTTTGTGCTATTACCTTCATGCTTATCTATTGTTGTAGCTAACGGTGTATACCGTGTTGTAGATCTGCAGGTTAGGAAGACTGTAGAGTGAGCCAGATGGTGTGACCAGCCGAGGACTTCTGTACATTAGGAAGTGTGGGTTGGGATCTTTTGTATCAGATGTTTATGTTTGATGTTTTGTTCTCGGCTTTGTGTTTGTAAACACTTTTGATGTATCATATACAACTTTTATGTATTTGGTTTTACTCTACTTGTGTGTTGTTGTAAGATCCAGTGAACTTGTTGTCGGGCTAGGGTCAGGATCCATTGTGAGATCCTAGCCCAATGTAGCATTCCAAGTCCTATGGATTTGGGGTGTTACAAGTGTATGGGTCGTTTTGTAGTTAGGATAGTACTCCGAGGTCGAACACGAAGACTAAGGTGAAATCAAATCAAACAAGTGATCATGAATAGTGCAAATCTAGTCTAAGAAAAGATAAAGAAATAGAGAAATGAAAATCATTATATTTTTGGTTGGGTTTTTATGGTGATCATACAAAGATCACAAATCATGCAGGATTTACCAATCAATCAAGCAACACAAACAAACAACACAAGAACAAGGTATGTGATCCAGTAAGAAAAGCAGATTCTAGGGATTGGGACTTCCGGTTATGGCATTGGACTCAAGCTTCTAATCCACCTTGGAAAAGCTGCAGTATGTTGGGAAAAGGGTGTTTCTCCAATGGGATCAATAACCGGGTAGGTCTCATGGTCCACTAATCCCGCACCTAAGGTCCTATTGCCGGGTAAGTCTCTAGGAACCTAAGGACGAGAATTCTACACAAACCGGATTGCTATCTAGGGGTCAAACCTCTCCTTACCGGGTAAGTCTCGGGATAGAAAGTCCTAAGCAACAATCCTAGCACACTTAATTCATTAGCGGCTTGCGAGGCTCACTACTACCTAGAGTTCTTTGGTATCTAAGATCGGGAATTACCGGGTAAGTCTCTTCCTTAACTTAGTTTGCTAGAATTAGGTCACCCTAAGCTAGATAAGGCTTAACAAACACTAGGATTTCCACAATCTAACATCCTAACATTCAGATTTATCAATATAAGCACAACAGGGCAAAACCACGGGCTAATCATACACATCCACAGCTGTGGTTTAGGAGGAACAAGCCGTGGTTTAGATCGGGGGTTAGGTTTCGAGCATGCAAGTCATCAAAGGTACATTCAAGTCTATTCTATCATTATCCAAGCCATAACCTTCTGTCCATCACCCATGAATCACAATTACTTAGCCAATAACATGCATCTCAAGATCTAGAATCATCATACAAGGATACGTGGGTTTCATAGCTAGATGGTGAATGAAAGCAAGTAAAAGCAAGAAATCTTGGCTGAATATGAGTTTAAACAAGGTTTACAACCATTCAAATGCAGCTTCAAATCGTTCCTTACAACACTTCTAAAAGCTTCTCAAAAAACATCACTAAAAACCACTCAAAGTCTCACTCTAGATCTAAGTCTTGATTGTAATAGCTAGGATTTCCGAATTTTAATTAATGTTGATTAACTTAATTAGTGATAGTAATTGACATATAACTCACGAAGATTTTGTTAAGTGTTGAGTATAAGTCCCACCGTTATGTTCGTGGCGTAATTTTGGGCTTATGGTGAAGTTTTCACTTTGTTCCCCGGGTAATTATTTTTACCCTCCGGTATTATTTGGAGCATTTGGGAACTCCAATTAATAAAAATGCAGTTGAGAGAAATGATCAGGACATCGGACATGTCCTAGATATGAAATAACATGGAAAGGCAATACGGCCAAAAGAGTCGCTATTTCGTTTCTTAATGGCTAAGAAAGGCGGCTTAGGAATACACGTTTTCCGAGGCAATTGTGGAATAATTATCTCTACAATATTCAAGATTTATTGTTCCAATTTCGATAAGTTTGGAGAAGGGGGTTCAACCCGCCATTGGATTGGTTAAAGGATAATTATCAACTTCGCTAAACGATAATTATCGACTTCACTATAAATAGCGGAAAATCGTTTATTAATTCATTTCCATTCACGTTTCCTCGTAAAAGCTCAGATTTCTCTCAAACTTCAAACTCAGATCTACACTCCGTTTCTAATCCGATTTCAATTCCGTTTGAGTTTCTAGATTTCTCTCTTCATTCTCTTCATATCGGTACCAAGTTTCTGTATTTTCGAGCAGATAAGGACCTGGTCGAGCATATATGTCACTAGGACAGTTCCGCTCAGATTCCGGTGAATTTGATGCTGTACATGCGTAGCCTGCGTCGTTGTGATTCCGAATCTTCTTTCAGATCGTCAATCGGGTTAGTAACGAATAAGTTATGAATTTATTCGTTTTCCGTACTGCGATTTGACCTAAATTGACCTTAGGCTTTTCAAAATGGATAATTAGAAATTCCATTATGATCATTATATTATTCTGGTGTTTATGGGTTGTTTGTTTAATGAAATCTGATGACAGGTGGGTTTAGAAATGGCCTGCGGGCAAAACGTTATTCTGGTGAAATTTAATTAACCTTTGAAGTATGTTATTGTGTGTGCCTTGCTATTGCAGGCGTTGATTACTTCCCCAAGGGGAAGCTGTGACGTGGTACAGGTTACGAGTATACCAGGTAAGTCCATAGGACTTACTTAACGTGCAATTGTGGATTGTATGATTGTGATGGTTGTGTGTGTTCATATGATTGCGCATTTATAACCTAAACCGGACTAGGATGACCATTTATTACATTTATTTGGCCCAAGTGTATTATAACGGGCGGTAACCACCGGTCTCCGCCTGCTGGTTAGGAGGAGGTGCCTGGAAGCTAGTAACACAGGGGGGACGAGTGACGATCACCCCCAATGCAAACCCCTGTGTTAACGGGGAAAGGGACGAGGTTCTTTAGGTTCCTCATGTTACAAAAGAAGTTGAATTAGTAATGGAATAACGTAATGAAAGATAATAAATGAATGTGTGTGGCATTGCATGTATGAGATGTTGATGTGTGGTTGTGCTATTACCTTCATGCTTTTCATTGTTATAGCTAACGGTTTCATGCCGTGTTGTAGATGATCTGCAGGTTAGGAAGGCTGCAGGGTGAGACAGATGGTGTGGCCAGCCGAGGACTTCTATACATTAGGATGCGCGGGATATGGGATCTTTTGTATCAGATGTTGTGGTTTGATGTTTTGTACTCGGCTCTAAGTTTGTAAACTCTTTTGATGTATCATATACAGCTTTTATGTATTTGGTTTTAATCTATATGTGCCTTGTTGTAAGATCCAGTGAACTTGTTGTCAAGCTAGGGTCAGGATCCATTGTGAGATCCTAGCCCAATGTGACACTCCAATTCCCGTGGATTGGGAGTGTTACATTGATGATGTTGTTCTTCTTTCAAATGAGAGTGTTTTTGTTCTTCTTCCAAGTCTTCATCCCCAACAATGGATGATGAGATATAGTCCAAAAGCCAGCTTGTAGGCTCTCCCAAGTCCACACTCAACCAAGAAAAGCAAAGGTCGGGAAAAGAAATCGTGTGACAAGTGTCAAGGCTATCCAGACAGAAACCACGGGCAAAACAATGATTCCACGGGCGTGGAAATGGCCTCTGGGCCGTGGTTCCTACAGCTCAGTAGTCCTTGGATCACTAAGTCATGAGTTGGTGCAAGGCATGCACCAATAAGGTCTTTTGTGTTCTCCTTTGCACCTAGCTTGCTCCTTAAAGAGTCCGGAAGTGTGCCATCACGAGGAATGATCCTCAAATGTATCGATTAAGTCCTAAAGCTCCCCAAAATACCTACAAAGCCGACAAAAGCTCGTGTAGATGTCTATTTCGACAATGTGGATGAATTAAGCGTAAACATCACGAACTAATGCCAAACCATGCATGAATAACAGGAAAAACTATCTAAATGAATGTCGAAACTAACGTCATAAATCATGTCATCATAGCCATCAAATTCAATTTAAGGTCTATTTGATCATTGTTGTACATATTTAATGTACATATTTCCAGGTTTACAAATTAATGAACAACAGAAGAAACCTTGACAATACATATTGACAGTGAGGCGATGCAATTCAATTTCATACTTTGACAGTGCAGTTAAACCTTGACAATACAATGAAACCTTGACAGTGTAATAAAACCTTGACAGTACATAAAAACCTTGACAGTGTAGCCATGAAAATCTTGATAGTTGCAGCATAAAAACCTTGACAGTGTAGCCATGAAATTCATAAAAACCTTGATAGTGTAATGAAACCATGAAATTCTGTTTTAGGTCTGTTTGACCATTCATAAGACAGTGTAGCCATGAAATTCATACGAAACCATTCATAAGACATTCATAACATTGACATAAACCATGAAAGTCATAAGAAACCATTCATAAGAGATTGATAACATCTAGCATCTCCATGACAGTACAAAAGGCCAACACATTGACAACATTGTGAATTGTATGAGACAATACAAAAGGCTAAGACAGTCATAACAGTACAAAAGGCTAACACATTCATAACAGTACAAAAGACTAAGAAAATGGATTTTATGGTCCTCCTAAATCTTGAGTTGATGCTTGTTCTGGACCTTGACTTGATGAATTCCCTCTTGGTGTAGTTGAGCATTGTGTTCCTGAATATTGTCCTCCTAATATGCTCAAAACAAACCTCCATTTAGGCTGCAAGAAAACAGATTCCAAATTAGGTTGAACAAAACATTTGAAGAGCAATTGAGAGCTTTAAAAGAAGGTTACCCTCTTTGTGTATTTCCTTTTCTGAGAGTCAACCTCCACAGTGTTAGAGTTCCTTGGCCTCCCACCATGATTCACAGGCTTTGATGGTGGTTGTGGTGCTTTAGGTGGGTTTTTACACCTGTTTTTATAGTGTCCTTCTCCTCCACAGTTTGAGCACTTCACCTTGCCAGATCAAACCCTAGATATAGAACTTGGTGGATCTTGTCCCATTGACTTTATCCTAACCTTCTAGACCTCCCAAGTTGTACAATGTACTTTGGTGGACCTGGCTTCAGGTAACTAGTGCATTCTCATTCTAATTCTCTAGATTGAGGGTGAATTATACTGTCATATGCCCTCATGTAAGTCTCCCTTGTATAGTAAGAGTGCACAAAATCATCCAACTTTCTTCTATAGTGTGCAATACAGCACATGGCATGTGGGCATGGTATTCTAGTCAAGTCCCTTATAACAACCACAAGTTTTTCTGAGCCAAATCAACAACAAAGGTCATGTCCATATGATCAACTTCAAACTTGTCTCCACCACCCCAAGTAGGTTTACAAGCCTTCACACCTTCTTCCATTGCAAACTCTATCTTCTTCAAGGCTTTTGGTGTATACTTCCCTTCATACTTGATGATTCCCTTTTTTTGGTGACAAATCTTCTCATCAACTGCCTTCTAATAGACTCACACATTGACAAAATAGGCTTCTCTCTTGCTTGAAGTATGAAAGAATTGAAGCTCTCACACACATTATTGAGTAATATATCTGACTTGGTGTATGATTTAAATCCATACTTAGACCAATTAGTAGGGTTTGCTTCCATAAGGTATGTCCAAGCAACAACATCTAATTCTTTCACCTCATTCATAGCATGGGTGAAATCAACAACAGTTGTTGCTCTCGCAACAACCCATAAAGCATCGTTAAAACTGTTCCCAGGAAACCTTTGCTTTAAATTATTGTAGAGATGCCTAACACATACTCTAATGTCAGCTATTGGAACAACCTCATGAAGAGCCTCAATTAAACCTTGTAATTACATAGAAATAAAAGGAAGAAATGTGAAAACATTAAACTAAAATAGAAATATATAAGCAAGGCATGCACACTCACCTTTTGTCTATCTGAGATAAATGTGGGATTGCTTTCCCCAACATCTCTCATCAGAATCTCAATAAACCAGCCCCGTGTTCCCTTCCTTTTTGCTTCAACAACAACAAATGCAATTGGAAAGATATTGTCATTCCCATCTTTGCCAACTGCTACCAAAACCTGTCCTGTGTAAGCCCCTATTAAATGGCACCCATCAATACCTATGATTGGCCTGCAACCCAACATAAACACTCTCTTGCAAGCATCAAGGCACACATACAACCTTTGGAATAAGGGCTTTTCTGGATCATCTAGACAAACTTTCACAAACACAGAGCTTCCTTCATTGTAGTTCTTGACAGTTGCAGCATAATCCCAAACCCTACCATACTGTAATCTAGCATCTCCTTGTGTCATTAACATTGCCCTAAACCTAGCTCTCCAAGCCTGGTCGTATGAGATCAAAATTCTATGATCTCTTTTCACTACAGCTATAAACCCTTTCAATTTCCATTCTGGATCAACTCTATAATGCTCAAGGTATTTGTCAGCTAGCCACATTGAGATTATCTTACCGTTTCCATGTTGCCATCCACACTCATGCTTGGGCCTTGGGGTCTCAAATAATGTGGGCTAGGCTTATCACCTTGAACAATATACAAGTGGACCAGTTTATCACTCCCAACACATCCAACCATTTTTAAAATGTCATTGTCATCTCTCACAAATGTCAACCCATTATGTATGGTTTGACCTGGTTTAGATTACCATATCTCTTTCAATTCCAACAACCCAACTTCTTCCTTTAACATTGTCTCTAAGACAATTTTGAACAGTAAATCAGGATCAACATTTGGGTACAAATAAAGTTTAGATTTCCTATATAATAATTGATCATCATGCCCTGTGTAAAACTGCTCATCATACATAACCCTCAAACTGATATTAAACCTTGGAAAAACAATAAGAAAAGCCCTAATTAAATAACATTTCATATTAAATAACATTCACATGTTTCCTAATTCAGTCAAATTTTCCATTAAACAAATAAGAAATGGTCCTACACACAAACAGGAATCACCTTGTATAAACAATATAAAAGCTCTAATTCAATTCACTTTCCTTTTACAGATTCTTCCACATCACTACTGTACAAAAAAGCTCAGTGAATGACCCTACATTCTGCCATACCATTTAAGATGGCTTAAAGTGACAGGAATAAACTCAGAAGAAGACAACACAGATACAAGACTGTAAACAAAGGTGAAATTACTTTAATCAAAAGCAATTTACTCAAAAGATGCAAAA
The DNA here is from genome assembly GCA_033239125.1 of Fagopyrum homotropicum. Lineage (NCBI taxonomy): Eukaryota > Viridiplantae > Streptophyta > Magnoliopsida > Caryophyllales > Polygonaceae > Fagopyrum > Fagopyrum homotropicum. The sequence continues at coordinate 81,805,179 of BSWB01000005.1, read as the reverse complement.
TTACTTCAATCAAAGCCAAAGTACACAGATGCAGCAATGTAGAGAGAGGCACTCAGAAGATGCAAAATTAGGGCTTTAATCAAAGCGAAATCACACAACATGATGCAAAATTACTTCAATCAAGTAGAAGTTACACAGAAGCAAGGAGTTAAATACGACATTACTCATAGGGTTGGAGAAGAGTAGCTACATACCTGATTCTGTCACTTCCATTGAACACGATCTTCCATTCCTTGTTCGAACTATCTCAGAGATGCCAAAGTTCTTCGCAAACGAAAACCTGGAGAAGAGTCTCTTCTTCGTCAAAATCAAACCTGGAGTGATAGAGGGTGGTTATTATGAGTAAGAGTAATGAGCAGGCGGTTGTAATTGATAAACTCTTCTCTTTAATTTAGTTATAATCTTGAAATGGTAAATATTAATGAAAGAAAAAAGAAACAAATACAACTTTAAAAAAAGAAAGAAAAGTATTATTTTATTATAAAGTGGTGCCCACAAGACGGATATTTGACGGGATACTAACACTTGGTGGTTTTTTGGTAACGGAGTATGTTTACAGGGTGGTTTCCGGTAAACAGTGATAGAGCGGGTGGTTATTTGCAATATGGCCTATTTAACGGGTGATTTCCAGTAATTTCCTCTTAAACTTATACCGGAAGTTAAGCAAATAAGCGAACCCACAATGTACTAATAAATCACAGTAAAAAGCAAATATTACAGGGTCGATCACAGGGGCTGTAGTGAAACCAACTTGTAAAAGAAATCTAGTTGAGACAATTTAAAAATATCGATGATTGAAAATAACAAAAGCAATAATAAGAGTATATGTAATAATTCGCAAAAAGCAGATTTTAGAGATCAAGGTATCCAATTGTGATTTTTGATTCAAGACTTATAAAAATCTATGGACAGAGTTGGGGTTGTAAAGGAAAGGTGTTTCGAAAGTGGGATGGATCACGAGGGAGGTCTCATTATCCGTTATTCCAAACCAAAGAAACTTATCACCGGGTAAGTCTCAAAGCTTCAAGGGAAAGGAATGATAGTTTCAAACCAACCACTCAACCTAAGAGAATAGAATTAACCATCACCAGGTAAGTCTCAAGTTAACTCACAAAGGCAAGAGGAAGGCACACTTAAACCTAATAAAGGATGAACCATTATTACCTAGAACACATCATCTTTGGCAACCAATCAAGGGAATCACCAGGTAAGTCTCTTTCCAATTTTTGATATGGTTAGGAAGGTTCAACAAGGCTAAGGTTTAGGAAATCTTTAACCAAAGCTTAAGGATAAAGAATGAAAGGTACGACAGAGGAAATCTCGGTCATTTCTTGGTGAAATCTCGGCCGAGATTCTCAAGAACAACCCAAGATTTGTCTTTGCAAAGGTAAAAACACAACTCTCATGGTCCAATCTGTTTGTAAAGGTCAATCTATCATCATCTAAACCACAATCTTCAACTAATCACCCTAGAATCGCAAGGGTTTTAACCAATAACACACATAATCAAATTAAGAATGAAATATGAAATAAAGAAAACCATAAACTTTATAAAACTAAAAGAAAAGTAAGAACTACTTAGCAACGAGTCATCAATATCCAAAATTTGTATGAAAGCAATAACAAAGTTCCAAACTTGTGTTCCAAAGCAAAGAAATCTACAAACTAAGTATTCTCTCACACATTCTCACAATAACTCTCAATCTTCAAAGTGTTGTCATACGGGTTGTCAATCCGTTTAATTGTGTCCTGAATGTGTCAGATTCAGTCCTTCTTCGTTGGGGGTCAATCTGAGTGTTGAAGGCTATAGGACATTTATATAGATATATCTAGGGTTTTGACAAAGCATGGGTTTAAAGATAGATCGCAACCTAAAGATAAACCTTAGCTTAAAGTTAAATTTCAGCTTAATGATAAACATTAAATTTTTGGTCTAAAAAAGAAATTGAGCATCTGGTATCAAAGGCTGCTCCGACGCATATCAGAGTTCACTCCGCGGTATCAGATCCCACTCCGTAGTATCAGATCTCACTCCGTAGTTTCAGAGTTCGCTCCGCAGTATCGGAATCCATTCCAACGTGTTCCTAGCTTCCTTTTTATGCTCCTTTTTGTTCCGCACAAGGTTTAATCCTTAAATATGTCATTCCGCTCCATAATTTGCCAAATTACCTACAATTGCAATCAAACTTTGTGTAAATCTCTATTCTAACAATATAGGTGAATATAAGCACAACTGCTATGAATGTATGTATATGCATGAAAAATAAAAGGGAAAATCTACATAAAATGCATGTCTAAATATAGATCATAATTCATGTCATCAAGATACCACACACTTGCCTCTTGCTTGTCCCAAGCAAGATTCAAACTTAAGATACAAGATGATATGAATTATGAATATGCAAAAAAAAAACCACAATATTTTGGCTTGTGCTTCTATTCATAGATCACCCTCAAAGGATTGCTTTATAGCTAATGAAAATCATCATATGATCAAAAAGAATTACATCATGAAAAGGATACACACTTTGTAAGAAAATCACAAAATGTATCATAACTTAAAACATATCAAAATCAATCATGAAGAATCCAATTTTAAACCACTAAGTCTAAACATGTGCATTAAGGTCTAAATGACTTAACAAATATAAAGGCCAAGAAATGTGTTATGGGTGGGATGCATATTGGATATGTGGTGCAGATCCAGCAAAAAGAAAAATAACTCCACAACTTTGATAATTCACAACACATCCATCAAAAATAAGCAAACTTTGAAAAAAAATTGTTTTCTTTTTACTTTTTCAATTTAGAACATGGCATATCTGCACAATATCCGAAACCTTGGAGGTCAACAAGCCTTATTTTTACGAGGTGCCTCAAACCAGATGCACATGCCAAGACTCGTTAGAACTATCAATCAACCACACTTTGACAAGACAGAAACACCCGGCTATGTGAATAGTGCCGAGTTACTCGTCATCATGATCAACGTCCCCAAACCTATTTTTCTACATAACACACTTCACTTTTCTTTTCAACTTCAACTTCACATCGCTTTTCACTAACATGCTTCCTAATTCTCGGATAGGTAAAAGGGAAAGAAAATACAATATAAGAGGTGCTTAAGCATGATCAAGATGAAGAAAGAAAATAAATCGAATTGCCTTAATCATTCCAAAAATATGTGTAAGATCTCATCATGCGGTTCAACCTTCAACACTCAACATGATTTAGAATGAAAGGAGATTATCATCCATGCATGAAGTATTCAAATCCTGTGCATGCCATAATTCAATTCAAACATATAAGAATCATCATAGCTATTCCACAAAACAATATCATCACAGAGATCATATCCATCCTAGAAGCACAAAATGTATTAAAATTTTTCGAAAAAATATAATGCAAAACACAAAACATGCAAAAAGTATTGCAAATACCTCCACCCCATACTTAAAACTCGCATTGTCCCCAATGTGAAGAAAGGAAAAGGTGGAAAAAGATAATCACAATGTAAGATGGGGAATTAGGCAACGACAATCATTCATCGGGTGGTGGTAGCGGAAATTTGTAGAAGCTCAGATAAAGAACTTTGAATGCTTTGATTGGCGTCGGAGAATGTTTGTTGAATGAAGAAGGGGAGCATGTCTTGGCCGTATATATATCCGTAATTTTTTTTTTGAAACATCTCGGCTGATTTCATCCTAGATTTTCATCGGACCGAGATTTTTCTTGAAGTTGCTTGCGACATGAATTTCCACGGGTGAAAAAAATAAACCTTGGCCAAGATTTTCTGTACTTGACCGAGATTTTTTTGCTTCCGCACCCGTTTCTCTTGCGAACAGTTTCCGCACTTCTTTTCCATCGAATTCCTCGATCTTGCAGCAATCTCAATTCAGTTCATACTCCATTCTCTCACTAAGACTTAAGTCCTATCAATCAAAGCCACAAAAACACACAAAAAGCAAAAACAAAAAAGAAAAAAAAAGAAAAAGAACTAGAATTACCTTGGTTGCTTCTCAAGAAGCGTTTGGTTTAAGGTCGCTAGCTGAACCTATGGCCATGGGTGGCTATTCAATGCACCTCGAACACCTCGGATTGCTCATCCATTCCACATAAATGCTCCTCCCCGGTCTTCTTTAAGACAAGTTTGAGCAAAAAATATTCCCAAAAAGTTTCGGCTTCTAATTTCATCGGCAAATGGTAAGACCTCCCATGAGAAAGCTTGTATGGTTTGGTCCTCTCAAGAGTCTTACTAGCTTTCATGCACTTTCATGAGACATAATCTAGCTCTGTGTCCCATCCTTTCCTGGATCGAGAAAATAGCTTCTCGAGAATCCTCTTAGCTCCCCCGTTTCCAACTCGGGGATAGTGTAGGGTCTTTACCATCTGAGCAACCCCATACTTGAACAAAAGACGCTTCATTGGCTTAGCGGTGAAGTGATTGCTCACTTCACTCCTTATAATCCAAGGAGCATCTACTTTCAGCAAATTTAAGAAGGGTTTCATTTTGACCTTAGGAGGTTCTTTTGGAAAAGATCTTCAACTCTTCGGTGCATCCTTGGAGAAATCTAGAACTTTAAAAGAAGTAGGAGCAAGTACCATGCAAAGTCCTTCAAAACTTGGGACGAGATTTTTGTTAGAATGATAATCCACACATAAAACCTCTCCCAACTAAGCTAATCTTTGTTCAACCTTGGCTACAGTATCAATGATTTGGTCAAGGCTCTCTACATCTTTCTCTTCTTCCAACTCAGTTGATTCTTCTTCAATCTCGATCGCAGTTTCAGCAGTTGGGTCGAGGTCTTCCACTTCTTCCTCTTCTTCAATGAAGACTTCTAGAGGAGCTTTAGGTCTGATAGGAGGAACGCTCAAGATTTAGAATCCTTCCCTGCACTTCTCCTCCGGTTGAGGGTTTTTAACGGGGTCCAATTGTTCTTAAGGTCGTCCAATTTTCTCACCCATTGCTCGATCTTTGATACAAGCTCATCATCAATAACTTCCTCTCTTTATCTTTGATCATTAGACTTGATGAACGCATATGCGTCCTTCAAATGTTGAAACTTAACCTCAAAAGCTTCCGGCCTTCTATGATGCACGGGCACGGACATGTATACGGGAAACGGACACGGTGAGAAACGGGAAAGTGACAATCCACAAAAGCATAGGAAGCGGGGTCCCGGCGAGGAAAACAAATTATATATTACTTTAAAGCTATTGAAATGTAGAATTTATATATCATAATAAGATACATATATATGAAAAACTCATTGATATATGAGTAGATAAAAATATTAAGATGTAAATAAAATAACTGAAACAAAAGCTTAGAAACAAACATTTTCAGTCTTACAAAACATAAAAATAAACATATTTAGTCTTATAATCTCACATAAACATACTTAGTTTCAAAAATAAAGAACGAACCATCCATTTTGCAAATCAATAACAACTGAACAATATGATCAACCAAGGAAAATAATAATAAAAATTTGGAAATTAGAAAAAGTGAAAGAATTATAATAACACACTCAACATTTAACAAAAAAAAGATTACACAATAAATTAGTAATCAAAGATTCAAAATTAATTTATGAAATCATAAGAAAAATGGAGAGAAAAGTTGGCCGGCGGAATAACAACATTTCAACATTGGAACCAAATAAGAAAAAGATCGGTGTCCTACTTCCGGCAACCCCAATCTCGCAGGTTGACATGTGGGGGCTAGGTGATTTACTCGGAAAAAAAAATGAGAGAGAAGAAAAAATATTACGGTAAATACGTTTTTCTTTATGTTTAAAAAAAATTAGTTTGCTTTTATTAGACTTACAAAATAGGGTAAACTTTTGTTGACCATGTCTTGACCAGACACAATTCGCGTCCTCGCCTTGTCCAAGATGTGTCCTACCTCTGAAACGTGTCTTGACCATGTCCGAGACGTATCGTAATGTGTCCCCGTGTCCGACACGGCGGGACACGGGATACTCCGCCTTCTAGAAGTGTTTGTGTATCATAGCCTGCCTTTGCCTTGTTCCCCATTTCTCTTATTCTTAGGCTTCGTCATGTTCGCTCCAAACGGTGTGTGCAAGCTTTAAATTTATAACCCTAGATGTAAGCTTAAAACAAGGATGCGAACCCGCAGTGTACGGGTCAATCGTAGTAAAAAGCAAGGAATTTCAGGGGTCGATCACAGGGACTTAGTGAAACAAAGTCGGAATAGGTAAGCTTTAGCAATTACTAACCACAAAAGCAATTAAAACAATCAAAGATGATAAAAAGTCAATAAAGGAAATATGCAATTCTAGGGATTAAAGCATCTAGTTGTGGTTCCAACTCAAGATCTAAAGATAAGCGGACAAAGCTGAGATTTTGCAAAGGGAAGGTGTTACTAAAGTGTGAATAGATCACCGGGTAAGTCTCAATACTCACTAATCCCAAACCGTAACTCCTATTACCGGGTAAGTCTCAAGGAATCAAGGAAAAGAACTATAATCTCAAACTAACACTCCAACTAAGGGAATAGAATCAACCTTCACCGGGTAAGTCTCAGGCTAACTCACAAAAATGGAATGAAAGCACACCAAACCCCAATAAAGGATAATCCTTTATTACCTACGCTTATGATCTTAGGTAAACAAACAAAGGAATTACCGGGTAAGTCTCATCCTAGGCTTGCATTGAACCAGGAAAGGTGTAATAAGAATAGGATTTGGCAAACTCTAACACTTAACTCTCAATTTCGGATCAGATAAGTCACCTCGGTCAGACAAATTCCACCCCGGCCGAGATATTCATCGACTGAGCGAGATGCTTAGGGTTAAGGTAAAGACTCGAACTTTCAGGGTCCTACTGTGATTAAGATTATTCTATCATTGTTTTTACCACAACCTTCAGCCAATCACCCTAGAATCACACAAGGAAATTAGCCGCTCATCATCATGAAAGTATTAATCAAATATATGGGAAGAAAGAGAATAATTGAACAAAAAAACCTTAAGAGAAAGGCTTCAATAACTGAATCAATTATAAAACCAACAAGCGTTCCTTGGATAGAAATCCAACAAGACAATCAGCAAAGAAGGGAATCTAAGATGATCTTACAAAAACCCTTCAAAAAGCTATAAAAGCTATAGACTTTCTTCCTTCAACCTTCAAAAAGGTTCTTCAATCTCCCAACTAGAGTATGGCTGCAGCGGTGTATTCGGATGTATGCAGGCTGTTCCGGGTGATAGCGAATTTTGGTGGTATGTGGCGTATGGATTTGTGGAAAATCCAACCCTTTTATAGCAAAATTACTCTCCAAAGATAAGATATCTTAGAAAGATCTCTTCCCATAAAAATAGGTAAAATATATGGTCTAACTTATCTTCTTCCTTCCAGAAATCAAGCCCAAAAATATAAGATCCTCTTTCCAAAGATAAAAGATCTCAGCCAAGAATAAAATTTTCTCGCCGCGTCCCAAGTGTTCGCCTCGGTCGAGTCGGCTCCTCTGGATCACCTCGGTCGAGGTGACTCTGTAGTTAACCGAGGTGAATCACAACTGAATGTGAAAGCTCTCAAATTTGGTCCCAAGTGAATCTTTAATCCATGGCCATGTTTCCTGGATTATTCCTTAAGCTCCTGAATGTAGCTCCAATGACTCCTTAGCCCCTTTTGCTCCTTTTTGATGCAAAACGTGCCATTTTACCTACGATTACAACAAAACTAGGTGTAGACCTCGATTCCCGCAAAGGTAGATGAAACGACAATATAATCACATAATATACATACAAACATGCAGATTATTGAAGATAAAACGTCTAAACAGGCCCCAAAATATAGACAATAATTCATGCTCTCAAAATACCCCATACTTAGCCCTTGCTTGTCCCCAAGTAAGTTCTGCATATAAAATACAAGATAGAATGAATTATAAGTCATGAAAATCAATGAAAAGTCTTTCAAAAACATTTTAATGGTGTGCTACAATCATAGATCACTCTAAGAGAATACTTCATAGAATTTAAAACCAAAATATGCTTAAAACATTTTATAAATATGAGAAAGTTGTTCATCTTTGCATAAAATCATAGAATGCATAATAAATCATAATCATCGAAATTAATCATGCATAATCCAGTTTAAACCACTAAGTCAATCAACAAGCTCGAGGTCTCAAGGGCTTCCCAAAAGAAAGGTCAAGAAACGTGTAGGGTAGGGATGTATATAAGGTAATGTGGTGCTAGAATCCGGGAACAAGATCTTTCTTCACTTTACTTGAACTTCAACATCATCCACCAATAAGCTTTGCTTATTTCACACTTTTTCTTTTTTTACTTTACTTTTTGGGATGCATGGACAGAGGTGCACAGTAACCGAAGCCTAGGAAATCAGCGATCATCAATTTCTTGAGATGCATCAAACCCTTGATGCACATACCATGACCCGTTAGGAATATCGCTCAATCCGACTTTGGCAAGACACAAACACCCGGCTATGTGAATGGTGCCGAGTTACTCATCATCATTATTGACTTCCCCAAACCTATTTATTACTTTCTAACACTTTCACTTCCAACCAACTTCTCAACTTTTGCTTCACTTGCTTTCACCACTTTGCTTGCTTCCAAATTCCCGGATAGGTAAAGGGAGGCAAAAATGTATATGAGGGGCTAAGCATGATCAAAAAGAAGAAGAGAGAAGAATGAATTGCCTTGGTCTTTCCAGGAAGAAAGTGAGAGAACTTATCTTGTGGCGTCAACCTTCAAATTCAACATAATTTGGATAAAAACAAAGTATTAAACATGCCAAAATTTCAAACAAAGCATTTATCAACTTAAACATATCATAAAACCTTTCAAGCATATAAAGATTTCAAAACCAGTCACCAAACAAGATCTTCACTGAGATCATATCCAAATAAGAAGCACAAAACGTTTCGAAAACTCTTAGTTAAACCACCTCGGTCGAGGTGTTCTAGGTCAACCGAGGTGAAGTACCTCGTTCGGCCATAACTGTCCCGGTCGAGGTCAAAATTTTTTTTCTAAACCAGTTTTTGACGTTTTTCTTACTCAAATAACCTGTATGTATGCATGCAATCTCAGATAAACACATAGAAGCAAAATAAAGCATAAATATCCAAAAATGTCGAGTCATACATCACATAGGTCAAATAATACATAAACACCCCATACTTGGGTTACACTGTCCCAGTGGGTCAAAATAAGTCTAAAGAAATAAAGTACTCACCGGACAAAGCTGAGCTGCATAATAAATAAGAAAGAAAATCCTGCAAGCTCTCAATAATCATGATCCGGTGGTGGTGGTGGTGGCACGTACGGATACTGGGATGAGTCAAATGGATAACCCATAGTCTGCTGAAACTGGATCTCCATCATCCGGCGCTGATAGTGCTGACCCTCTAGCATCTGATGAGTCCAGCGGTCGATCTCTCGGTGCTGGGCGTCAAACCTCTCCTGGATGTCTACAGTCAGGGCAACATAGGAGTCTATCATCTGATCCATCAGATCATCGATCCGACGGTGAGCATCTAGATCTCTCTGTCGGCGTACCCTACGCCTAGCATGGCGTACTTGTGATGTAGCCGGTGCGGTCTCAGTCTCATCATCGTCTAAGTCAATGACCGGCGCACTAGTCCCAGTAGTATCAGTCCCTGTATCCATAGGAACTCCACCATCCCTATCATCATCATCATCATCAGCCTCCTCAACCTCATCCTCCTCAGCTGGTGCAGCTGCTGCAACTGTTGCCTCTCTCGCATCCTCCATCAGTGGGATCCAAGCAGTCTGTCAATAGTGCGGATCATACACTGAGAACTGGGGTAACCATCTAATCCCCTGTGGTGCAGTCGGCTCCCATGGCATAGCTACGTACGGCGTAGTGAGTCCTCGGGGATCCATTGAGAGATCCTAAGCCTAATATGACTTCTTAGTCATGCCCCTAATACGCTCCTTGCAGCAGCAGTAGCTCTAGTCCGAGCCATCTGCGGGGTATGCACACCTAGCGTATAAGGCTCTATATAGGCCATATGTAGATATATCCCAAAACATCTATACTCGCTTTAAAACCAAAACCTTTTGAAAAGTCAGACCCTATGTGGGTTTTGTTTAGTTATCCAATCTACCTTTATTGTAGATAGCAAGTGCCATTGTTGTCAACCTAAGGCTCTAATACCAACTCTATAACACCCCAAATCCATAGAACTTGGAATACTACATTGGGTTGGGATCTCTCAATGGATCTTGACCCTAGCCTGACAACAAGTTCACTGGATCTTACAACAAGGCACAAGTAGAGAAGCCAGCTGCAAAGCACAAGTCAAGAGTCAACAAAAGCGGCTGCACCATCATAGAACCGCAGGGGCGGCTAGCCGTTGGGGCGGCCCAGGTGGTGCGCAGGGGTGGCTAACAGGGGTCAAGGTAGAACTCACCAAAGCTCAACTAGGCTCCTAGGTTCCAAGGACTAGGGCTCTTACAACACTGTGAGTTCGCTAGGAGTTAGGACAATATATCGAGTTATAAATTGTAAGACTTTTGCGTGGTACATTTCTAGCATAACAAGGTTTTGGCGCCGTTGCCGGGGACTAGGTCTAGATTGAATCATTGTGTGTGATTGTTTATAGTGTAGATCTTTCTTTTACTTGTAATCTTGTTTGTTTTGTGTCTTTGATTTTTCAGGACATCTCTCACTCTTTAGGTGCATGCGAAGATCTCATGGAATGGATTTAGCTCCATTCAATCCCGAACCGGAGAAAACCCTTAAGACTAGATCAAAAAGTGCTAAGAAGAAGAAAGGGATGGCCGAAGCAAACCTTAGGGCTGAATTGGATGCAACTTTAGAGAAACTAAGACTTAGAGAAGAAACTCTAGAGCAAATGAGGCTTAGGGAAGAAGCTTTTGAGAATGAGAGGAGACATGCAAACGAGAGGCAAAAGACTTTTAGGAGGGAGACTGATGAGATTAGGCAAGCTCTTGTGCAAAGAGAAGTTAATGTTCATCAACATCCACCTCCACCACCGCAGCCGGCGGTATATGTACGGAATGAGCCTATTAGTATTGAGGAGCCACAAGCGCTAGGGAAACGTATGGATCCAGCCCAAAGAGTGCCCCGTCCGGGTTTAAACTTAGGAGATCCCGCAACCCATGACTACCAGCTCCGCCCTCAAGTGCTACAAAATGATCCGGCATAATCAATTTGGAGGGATGGAAGGAGAGTCTCCTCATCAACACTTGATGAATTGTGAGATCTTGATGGAGACTCTAAGGCCACCTAGATTGAAGAGTAAAAACCACAAGCTTAGGGCTTATTCCTTCTCACTTAAGGATAAGGCCTTGGTTTGGTACCAATCCATTCCACTAGGACGTGTGGGTACTTGGGAGGAGTTGACAACCGAATTTCTTACAAAGTTCTTCCCACCTTCCAAGACAACCGAGCTAAGAGGGAAGATCAATACCTTCATGATGAAGGATAAGGAGAGCCTATCCAAATCTTGGGAGAGGTTCAAAGACCTCCTCCTAGATTTTCCACACCATGGGATACCGAAGATAGAGCTATTGGAGATTTATTTCAAGGGGCTTGTGATAGCATGAATTATTGTCTATATTTTGGGGTTTGTTTAGACGTTTTATCTTCAATAATCTGCATGTTTGTATGTATATTATGTGATTATATTACCATTTCATCTACCTTTACGGGAGTCGAGGTCTACACCTAGTTTTGTTGTAATCGTAGGTAAAATGGCACGTTTTGCATCAAAAAGGAGCAAAAGGAGCTATGGAGTCATTGGAGCTACATTCAGAAACATAAGGAAACATCCAGGAAGCAAAGCCATGGATTAGAGATTCACTTTGGACCAGATTTAAGAGATTTCACATTCAGTTGTGATTCATCTCGGTTGACTACAAAGTCACCTCGACCGAGGCGAACACCTGGGACGCGGCGAGAATATTTTATTCTTGGCTGAGATCTTTTATCTTTGGAAAGAGGATCTTATATTTTTGGGCTTGGTTCCTGGAAGGAAAAAGATATGATAGATCATATATTTTACCTATTTTTATGGGAAGAGATCTTTCTAAGATATCTTATCTTTGGAGAGTAATTTTCCTATAAAAAGGGTCGGATTTCCCACAAATCCGACATGCTGCATACATCCGCTATCGCATGCTATACACCCAATTGTGTTTTATACACCGCTGCAGCCATACTCCAGTTGGGAGATTTGAAGAACCTTTTTGAAGGTTGAAGGAAGAAAGTCTATAGCTTTTATAGCTTTTTGAAGGGTTTTTGTAAGATCATCTTAGATTCCCTTCTTTGTCGATTGTCTTGTTGGATTTCTATCCAAGGAACGCTTCTTGGTTTGATAATTTATTCAGTTATTGAAGCCTTTCTTTTAAGGTTTTCTTGTTAAATTATTCTCTTTCTTCCCATATATTTGATTAATACTTTCACGATGATGAGTGGCTAATCTCTTTGTGTGATTCTAGGGTGATTGGTTGAAGGTTGTGGGAAAAACAATGATAGAATAATCTTAATCATAGTAGGACCCTGAAAGTTCGAGTCTTTAACCTTAACCCTAAGCATCTCGCTCAGTCGATGAACATCTCGGCCGAGGTAGATTTTGGCTGACCGAGGTGACTTATCTGATCCGAAACTAAGAGTTAAGTGTTAGAGTTTGCCAAATCCTATTCTTATTACACCTTTCCTGGTTCAACGCAAGCTTAGGATGAGACTTACCCGGTAATTCCTTAGTTTGTTTACCTAAGATCATAAGTGTAGGTAATAAAGGTTTATCCTTTATTGGGGTTTGAGTGTACTTTCAATCCATCTTTGTGAGTTAGCCTGAGACTTACCCGGTAAAAGGGTTGATTCTATTCCCTGAGTTGGAGTGTTAGTTTGAGGTTATAGTTCTTTATCTTAATTCCTTGAGACTTACCCGGTAATAGGAGTTACGGTTTGGGATTAGTGAGTAGTGAGACTTACCCGGTGATCTATTCCACTTTAGTAATACCTTCCCTATGCAAAAACCTCAGCTTTGTCCGCTTATCTTTAGATCTTGAGTTGGAACCACAACTAGATGCTTTAATCCCTAGAATTGCATATTTCCTTTATTGACTTTTATCATCTTTGATTGTTTTAATTGCTTTGTAGTTAGTAATTGCTAAGGCTTACCTATTCCGACTTTGTTTCACTAAGTCCCTGTGATTGACCCCTGGAATTCCTTGCTTTTTTACTATGATTGACCCGTACACTGCGGGTTCGCATCCTTGTTTTAAGCTTACATCTAGGGTTATAAATTTAAAGCTTTCACACACCGTTTGGAGCAAACAAGTTTTTGGCGCCGTTGCCGGAGACTTGGTCTAGACCGAGCCTGTTGCGGTACGCTTTTGGGGCACTTGCCCCCGTGTCTACTAACCACTCTACTTGAGTGACTTTCACAGGTTCTTTCTTAGGTTTATGCGAAGAACCCGCACTGGGAAGGAAATCGTTCCTTACGATCCCGAACCAGAAAAGACATACAAACGACGCTTGAGAGAAGCGAAGATGGCTAACCAAGACGATCGCGATCTTGAGGCCGAATTGAAAGATGCATTAGAACAACTACGTCTCAGTAGGGAAGAACTGAGGCAAGAGAAAGACGAAACTCACACCGGGACTGAGGCGATCGAAGCAGATATGGTAGCCTTACGAGACCAGTATCTACATCGACCGGGGGAAGACCCAGTTCCCGATCCTCGACCGCTGCAGGTCCCAGTTCCAGATCCTCGACCGAGGCAGGTCCCAGCACCTGACGCCCCAGCCGAGATACTTCCACCTCGGATGCTAGTCCGAGGCGCTCTTTTTGCGGGAATCCCGCAAACCCTAGGTCAAAGGATGGACCCCAATCAACAACTGAGGCGTCCAGGAGTTAACCTAGGAGATCCGGCGGACCATGACTACGAACTTCGACCGCAAGTTCTTTCCATGATTCGCCAATGCCAGTTTGGAGGGCTAGAGAAGGAATCTCCGCATCAACATCTTCAAAACTATGAGATCTTGATGGAGACCTTGAGACCCTCAAGGATTGAAAACAACAACTACAAGCTAAGACCTTTTTACTTTTCTTTAAAAGATAGAGCTCTTACTTGGTATCAATCTCTTCCTCCAAGAAAATTTAGCACTTGGGAGGAGATGACTACGGAATTCTTGACTAAATTCTTTCCCCCCTCTAAGACCGCTGAAATGAGAGGGAAGATTAATGCATTCATTATGAAGGATGAGGAGAGCTTGTCCCAAAATATAGACAATAATTCATGCTCTCAAAATACCCCATACTTAGCCCTTGCTTGTCCCCAAGTAAGTTCTGCATATAAAATACAAGATAGAATGAATTATAAGTCATGAAAATCAATGAAAAGTCTTTCAAAAACATTTTAATGGTGTGCTACAATCATAGATCACTCTAAGAGAATACTTCATAGAATTTAAAACCAAAATATGCTTAAAACATTTTATAAATATGAGAAAGTTGTTCATCTTTGCATAAAATCATAGAATGCATAATAAATCATAATCATCGAAATTAATCATGCATAATCCAGTTTAAACCACTAAGTCAATCAACAAGCTCGAGGTCTCAAGGGCTTCCCAAAAGAAAGGTCAAGAAACGTGTAGGGTAGGGATGTATATAAGGTAATGTGGTGCTAGAATCCGGGAACAAGATCTTTCTTCACTTTACTTGAACTTCAACATCATCCACCAATAAGCTTTGCTTATTTCACACTTTTTCTTTTTTTACTTTACTTTTTGGGATGCATGGACAGAGGTGCACAGTAACCGAAGCCTAGGAAATCAGCGATCATCAATTTCTTGAGATGCATCAAACCCTTGATGCACATACCATGACCCGTTAGGAATATCGCTCAATCCGACTTTGGCAAGACACAAACACCCGGCTATGTGAATGGTGCCGAGTTACTCATCATCAATATTGACTTCCCCAAACCTAGTTATTACTTTCTAACACTTTCACTTCCAACCAACTTCTCAACTTTTGCTTCACTTGCTTTCACCACTTTGCTTGCTTCCAAATTCCCGGATAGGTAAAGGGAGGCAAAAATGTATATGAGGGGCTAAGCATGATCAAAAAGAAGAAGAGAGAAGAATGAATTGCCTTGGTCTTTCCAGGAAGAAAGTGAGAGAACTTATCTTGTGGCGTCAACCTTCAAATTCAACATAATTTGGATAAAAACAAAGTATTAAACATGCCAAAATTTCAAACAAAGCATTTAGCAACTTAAACATATCATAAAACCTTTCAAGCATATAAAGATTTCAAAACCAGTCACCAAACAAGATCTTCACTGAGATCATATCCAAATAAGAAGCACAAAACGTTTCGAAAACTCTTAGTTAAACCACCTCGGTTGAGGTGTTCTAGGTCAACCGAGGTGAAGTACCTCGTTCGGCCATAACTGTCCCGGTCGAGGTCAAAATTTTTTTTCTAAACCAGTTTTTGACGTTTTTCTTACTCAAATAACCTGTATGTATGCATGCAATCTCAGATAAACACATAGAAGCAAAATAAAGCATAAATATCCAAAAATGTCGAGTCATACATCACATAGGTCAAATAATACATAAACACCCCATACTTGGGTTACACTGTCCCAGTGGGTCAAAATAAGTCTAAAGAAATAAAGTACTCACCGGACAAAGCTGAGCTGCATAATAAATAAGAAAGAAAATCCTGCAAGCTCTCAATAATCATGATCCGGTGGTGGTGGTGGTGGTGGCACGTACGGATACTGGGATGAGTCAAATGGATAACCCATAGTCTGCTGAAACTGGATCTCCATCATCCGGCGCTGATAGTGCTGACCCTCTAGCATCTGATGAGTCCAGCGGTCGATCTCTCGGTACTGGGCGTCAAACCTCTCCTGGATGTCTACAGTCAGGGCAACATAGGAGTCTATCATCTGATCCATCAGATCATCGATCCGACGGTGAGCATCTAGATCTCTCTGTCGGCGTACCCTACGCCTAGCATGGCGTACTTGTGATGTAGCCGGTGCGGTCTCAGTCTCATCATCGTCTAAGTCAATGACCGGCGCACTAGTCCCAGCAGTATCAGTCCCTGTATCCATAGGAACTCCACCATCCCTATCATCATCATCATCATCATCAGCCTCCTCAACCTCATCCTCCTCAGCTGGTGCAGCTGCTGCAACTGTTGCCTCTCTCGCATCCTCCATCAGTGGGATCCAAGCAGTCTGTCAATAGTGCGGATCATACACTGAGAACTGGGGTAACCATCTAATCCCCTGTGGTGCAGTCGGCTCCCATGGCATAGCTACGTACGGCGTAGTGAGTCCTCGGGGATCCATTGAGAGATCCTAAGCCTAATATGACTTCTTAGTCATGCCCCTAATACGCTCCTTGCAGCAGCAGTAGCTCTAGTCCGAGCCATCTGCTGGGTATGCACACCTAGCGTATAAGGCTCTATATAGGCCATATGTAGATATATCCCAAAACATCTATACTCGCTTTAAAACCAAAACCTTTTGAAAAGTCAGACCCTATGTGGGTTTTGTTTAGTTATCCAATCTACCTTTATTGTAGATAGCAAGTGCCATTGTTGTCAACCTAAGGCTCTAATACCAACTCTATAACACCCCAAATCCATAGAACTTGGAATACTACATTGGGTTGGGATCTCTCAATGGATCCTGACCCTAGCCTGACAACAAGTTCACTGGATCTTACAACAAGGCACAAGTAGAGTAAAACCAAATACATAAAAGATGTATATGATACATCAAAAGTGTTTACAAACACAAAGCCAAGTACAAAACATCAAACATAAACATCTGATACAAAAGATCCCAACCCACGCATCCTAATGTACAGAAGTCCTCGGCTGGTCACACCATTTGGCTCACTCTGCAGTCTTCCTAACCATCAGATCATCTACAACACGGTATACACCGTTAGCTACAACAATAGATAAGCATGAAGGTAATAGCACAAAACGCACATCAACATCTCATACATGCAATGCCACACACATTCATTTATTATCTTTCATTTACGTTATTCCTTTACTAATTAAACTTCTTTTGTAACACGAGGAGCCTCAAGAACTCCGTCTCATTCAACGTAACACAGGAGTTTTGCATAGGGGTGATCATCACTCATCCCCTCCTGTGAGATCATCTTCATGGCACCTCCTCCTAACCCGCAGGCGGAGACCGGTGGTTACCGCTCCTTATTATACACTTGGGCCATTTATATGTAATAAGAGTCGTCCTATTCCAGTTTAGGTTATAAATGCACAATCATATGAACACACACAACCATCACAATCACACAAATCCATAACTGAATGCTAAGTAAGTCCTATGGACTTACCTCATACACTCGTATCCAATACCACGTCACAGCTCCCCCTTGGGGAAGAATCCATCGCCTGCAATAGCAAGGCACACAACATCATACGCTGCAAGAGTTAGGAGACTTGTCTCCATAACCATAACCAACCTACAACCTCAATCTAATCCTCGAGATCACAACAAGGTCATAAATTCCTACAACATAACCTCAACATCAACACGAGTGCCTAAGGCACATATCTATCAAACAACTCATCCTAACCACACTAGCCTAGCTAATAACTAAGCCAAAGCCAAAGGAAAGGAAGGAAGGAAGACATACCAACAAGGTATGCACCAACAGAAGAAAGGAACACAAGGCTGACCTAGTGAGGCGCAGGGGCAACTCACACCAGGCGCAGGGGCGGTCCACAGCAGGCGCAGGGGCGGCCAACTGTGTAGAGAGTTGGTCCCGACTTCTCTTCGATCCCTTTCTCGACTCTCTTCACTTCTTCAACACACCACAACAACACATATGCATATATACATATATGATTATCAAAACAGCCAGGAAAGGATCCAACACAAGGCTAGCTTGTGATCCTAAGCAAGAATGGAAGAAAGAAGCAAGAAAGAAGAAAGGAGAAGGATGGGGTGAAGAACTTACCACAACAACCCTAAGTAGCAACTATGAGCACACATCACATCTACAACATCAACCTAACAGTAGCAACCCTCAACAACAACCTCAAGATCATCCACAACTAAAACCACACCAAACTCTTAAGAACACTCTCACAAGATCAAGAGAAAGCAAAGATGAAAAGAGGAAGGAGAAGAAGAACGTAAGGATGAAGATGGAGCTGAAAAGAGGTAAGGAAACCCCTCGTCAGAAGCTAAGGCAAGGCTTATAAGAGAAGCCAGCTGCAAAGCACAAGTCAAGAGTCAACAAAAGCGGCTGCACCATCATAGAACCGCAGGGGCGGCTAGCCGTTGGGGCGGCCCAGGTGGTGCGCAGGGGTGGCTAACAGGGGTCAAGGTAGAACTCACCAAAGCTCAACTAGGCTCCTAGGTTCCAAGGACTAGGGCTCTTACAACACTGTGAGTTCGCTAGGAGTTAGGACAATATATCGAGTTATAAATTGTAAGACTTTTGCGTGGTACATTTCTAGCATAACAAGGTTTTGGCGCCGTTGCCGGGGACTAGGTCTAGATTGAATCATTGTGTGTGATTGTTTATAGTGTAGATCTTTCTTTTACTTGTAATCTTGTTTGTTTTGTGTCTTTGATTTTTCAGGACATCTCTCACTCTTTAGGTGCATGCGAAGATCTCATGGAAAGGATTTAGCTCCATTCAATCCCGAACCGGAGAAAACCCTTAAGACTAGATCAAAAAGTGCTAAGAAGAAGAAAGGGATGGCCGAAGCAAACCTTAGGGCTGAATTGGATGCAACTTTAGAGAAACTAAGACTTAGAGAAGAAACTCTAGAGCAAATGAGGCTTAGGGAAGAAGCTTTTGAGAATGAGAGGAGACATGCAAACGAGAGGCAAAAGACTTTTAGGAGGGAGACTGATGAGATTAGGCAAGCTCTTGTGCAAAGAGAAGTTAATGTTCATCAACATCCACCTCCACCACCGCAGCCGGCGGTATATGTACGGAATGAGCCTATTAGTATTGAGGAGCCACAAGCGCTAGGGAAACGTATGGATCCAGCCCAAAGAGTGCCCCGTCCGGGTTTAAACTTAGGAGATCCCGCAACCCATGACTACCAGCTCCGCCCTCAAGTGCTACAAATGATCCGGCATAATCAATTTGGAGGGATGGAAGGAGAGTCTCCTCATCAACACTTGATGAATTGTGAGATCTTGATGGAGACTCTAAGGCCACCTAGATTGAAGAGTAAAAACCACAAGCTTAGGGCTTATTCCTTCTCACTTAAGGATAAGGCCTTGGTTTGGTACCAATCCATTCCACTAGGACGTGTGGGTACTTGGGAGGAGTTGACAACCGAATTTCTTACAAAGTTCTTCCCACCTTCCAAGACAACCGAGCTAAGAGGGAAGATCAATACCTTCATGATGAAGGATAAGGAGAGCCTATCCAAATCTTGGGAGAGGTTCAAAGACCTCCTCCTAGATTTTCCACACCATGGGATACCGAAGATAGAGCTATTGGAGATTTATTTCAAGGGGCTTGTGATAGCATGAATTATTGTCTATATTTTGGGGTTTGTTTAGACGTTTTATCTTCAATAATCTGCATGTTTGTATGTATATTATGTGATTATATTACCATTTCATCTACCTTTACGGGAGTCGAGGTCTACACCTAGTTTTGTTGTAATCGTAGGTAAAATGGCACGTTTTGCATCAAAAAGGAGCAAAAGGAGCTATGGAGTCATTGGAGCTACATTCAGAAACATAAGGAAACATCCAGGAAGCAAAGCCATGGATTAGAGATTCACTTTGGACCAGATTTAAGAGATTTCACATTCAGTTGTGATTCATCTCGGTTGACTACAAAGTCACCTCGACCGAGGCGAACACCTGGGACGCGGCGAGAATATTTTATTCTTGGCTGAGATCTTTTATCTTTGGAAAGAGGATCTTATATTTTTGGGCTTGGTTCCTGGAAGGAAAAAGATATGATAGATCATATATTTTACCTATTTTTATGGGAAGAGATCTTTCTAAGATATCTTATCTTTGGAGAGTAATTTTCCTATAAAAAGGGTCGGATTTCCCACAAATCCGACATGCTGCATACATCCGCTATCGCATGCTATACACCCAATTGTGTTTTATACACCGCTGCAGCCATACTCCAGTTGGGAGATTTGAAGAACCTTTTTGAAGGTTGAAGGAAGAAAGTCTATAGCTTTTATAGCTTTTTGAAGGGTTTTTGTAAGATCATCTTAGATTCCCTTCTTTGTCGATTGTCTTGTTGGATTTCTATCCAAGGAACGCTTCTTGGTTTGATAATTTATTCAGTTATTGAAGCCTTTCTTTTAAGGTTTTCTTGTTAAATTATTCTCTTTCTTCCCATATATTTGATTAATACTTTCACGATGATGAGTGGCTAATCTCTTTGTGTGATTCTAGGGTGATTGGTTGAAGGTTGTGGGAAAAACAATGATAGAATAATCTTAATCATAGTAGGACCCTGAAAGTTCGAGTCTTTAACCTTAACCCTAAGCATCTCGCTCAGTCGATGAACATCTCGGCCGAGGTAGATTTTGGCTGACCGAGGTGACTTATCTGATCCGAAACTAAGAGTTAAGTGTTAGAGTTTGCCAAATCCTATTCTTATTACACCTTTCCTGGTTCAACGCAAGCTTAGGATGAGACTTACCCGGTAATTCCTTAGTTTGTTTACCTAAGATCATAAGTGTAGGTAATAAAGGTTTATCCTTTATTGGGGTTTGAGTGTACTTTCAATCCATCTTTGTGAGTTAGCCTGAGACTTACACGGTAAAAGGGTTGATTCTATTCCCTGAGTTGGAGTGTTAGTTTGAGGTTATAGTTCTTTATCTTAATTCCTTGAGACTTACCCGGTAATAGGAGTTACGGTTTGGGATTAGTGAGTAGTGAGACTTACCCGGTGATCTATTCCACTTTAGTAATACCTTCCCTATGCAAAAACCTCAGCTTTGTCCGCTTATCTTTAGATCTTGAGTTGGAACCACAACTAGATGCTTTAATCCCTAGAATTGCATATTTCCTTTATTGACTTTTATCATCTTTGATTGTTTTAATTGCTTTGTAGTTAGTAATTGCTAAGGCTTACCTATTCCGACTTTGTTTCACTAAGTCCCTGTGATTGACCCCTGGAATTCCTTGCTTTTTTACTATGATTGACCCGTACACTGCGGGTTCGCATCCTTGTTTTAAGCTTACATCTAGGGTTATAAATTTAAAGCTTTCACACACCGTTTGGAGCAAACAAGTTTTTGGCGCCGTTGCCGGAGACTTGGTCTAGACCGAGCCTGTTGCGGTACGCTTTTGGGGCACTTGCCCCCGTGTCTACTAACCACTCTACTTGAGTGACTTTCACAGGTTCTTTCTTAGGTTTATGCGAAGAACCCGCACTGGGAAGGAAATCGTTCCTTACGATCCCGAACCAGAAAAGACATACAAACGACGCTTGAGAGAAGCGAAGATGGCTAACCAAGACGATCGCGATCTTGAGGCCGAATTGAAAGATGCATTAGAACAACTACGTCTCAGTAGGGAAGAACTGAGGCAAGAGAAAGACGAAACTCACACCGGGACTGAGGCGATCGAAGCAGATATGGTAGCCTTACGAGACCAGTATCTACATCGACCGGGGGAAGACCCAGTTCCCGATCCTCGACCGCTGCAGGTCCCAGTTCCAGATCCTCGACCGAGGCAGGTCCCAGCACCTGACGCCCCAGCCGAGATACTTCCACCTCGGATGCTAGTCCGAGGCGCTCTTTTTGCGGGAATCCCGCAAACCCTAGGTCAAAGGATGGACCCCAATCAACAACTGAGGCGTCCAGGAGTTAACCTAGGAGATCCGGCGGACCATGACTACGAACTTCGACCGCAAGTTCTTTCCATGATTCGCCAATGCCAGTTTGGAGGGCTAGAGAAGGAATCTCCGCATCAACATCTTCAAAACTATGAGATCTTGATGGAGACCTTGAGACCCTCAAGGATTGAAAACAACAACTACAAGCTAAGACCTTTTTACTTTTCTTTAAAAGATAGAGCTCTTACTTGGTATCAATCTCTTCCTCCAAGAAAATTTAGCACTTGGGAGGAGATGACTACGGAATTCTTGACTAAATTCTTTCCCCCCTCTAAGACCGCTGAAATGAGAGGGAAGATTAATGCATTCATTATGAAGGATGAGGAGAGCTTGTCCCAAAATATAGACAATAATTCATGCTCTCAAAATACCCCATACTTAGCCCTTGCTTGTCCCCAAGTAAGTTCTGCATATAAAATACAAGATAGAATGAATTATAAGTCATGAAAATCAATGAAAAGTCTTTCAAAAACATTTTAATGGTGTGCTACAATCATAGATCACTCTAAGAGAATACTTCATAGAATTTAAAACCAAAATATGCTTAAAACATTTTATAAATATGAGAAAGTTGTTCATCTTTGCATAAAATCATAGAATGCATAATAAATCATAATCATCGAAATTAATCATGCATAATCCAGTTTAAACCACTAAGTCAATCAACAAGCTCGAGGTCTCAAGGGCTTCCCAAAAGAAAGGTCAAGAAACGTGTAGGGTAGGGATGTATATAAGGTAATGTGGTGCTAGAATCCGGGAACAAGATCTTTCTTCACTTTACTTGAACTTCAACATCATCCACCAATAAGCTTTGCTTATTTCACACTTTTTCTTTTTTTACTTTACTTTTTGGGATGCATGGACAGAGGTGCACAGTAACCGAAGCCTAGGAAATCAGCGATCATCAATTTCTTGAGATGCATCAAACCCTTGATGCACATACCATGACCCGTTAGGAATATCGCTCAATCCGACTTTGGCAAGACACAAACACCCGGCTATGTGAATGGTGCCGAGTTACTCATCATCATTATTGACTTCCCCAAACCTATTTATTACTTTCTAACACTTTCACTTCCAACCAACTTCTCAACTTTTGCTTCACTTGCTTTCACCACTTTGCTTGCTTCCAAATTCCCGGATAGGTAAAGGGAGGCAAAAATGTATATGAGGGGCTAAGCATGATCAAAAAGAAGAAGAGAGAAGAATGAATTGCCTTGGTCTTTCCAGGAAGAAAGTGAGAGAACTTATCTTGTGGCGTCAACCTTCAAATTCAACATAATTTGGATAAAAACAAAGTATTAAACATGCCAAAATTTCAAACAAAGCATTTAGCAACTTAAACATATCATAAAACCTTTCAAGCATATAAAGATTTCAAAACCAGTCACCAAACAAGATCTTCACTGAGATCATATCCAAATAAGAAGCACAAAACGTTTCGAAAACTCTTAGTTAAACCACCTCGGTTGAGGTGTTCTAGGTCAACCGAGGTGAAGTACCTCGTTCGGCCATAACTGTCCCGGTCGAGGTCAAAATTTTTTTTCTAAACCAGTTTTTGACGTTTTTCTTACTCAAATAACCTGTATGTATGCATGCAATCTCAGATAAACACATAGAAGCAAAATAAAGCATAAATATCCAAAAATGTCGAGTCATACATCACATAGGTCAAATAATACATAAACACCCCATACTTGGGTTACACTGTCCCAGTGGGTCAAAATAAGTCTAAAGAAATAAAGTACTCACCGGACAAAGCTGAGCTGCATAATAAATAAGAAAGAAAATCCTGCAAGCTCTCAATAATCATGATCCGGTGGTGGTGGTGGTGGTGGCACGTACGGATACTGGGATGAGTCAAATGGATAACCCATAGTCTGCTGAAACTGGATCTCCATCATCCGGCGCTGATAGTGCTGACCCTCTAGCATCTGATGAGTCCAGCGGTCGATCTCTCGGTACTGGGCGTCAAACCTCTCCTGGATGTCTACAGTCAGGGCAACATAGGAGTCTATCATCTGATCCATCAGATCATCGATCCGACGGTGAGCATCTAGATCTCTCTGTCGGCGTACCCTACGCCTAGCATGGCGTACTTGTGATGTAGCCGGTGCGGTCTCAGTCTCATCATCGTCTAAGTCAATGACCGGCGCACTAGTCCCAGCAGTATCAGTCCCTGTATCCATAGGAACTCCACCATCCCTATCATCATCATCATCATCATCAGCCTCCTCAACCTCATCCTCCTCAGCTGGTGCAGCTGCTGCAACTGTTGCCTCTCTCGCATCCTCCATCAGTGGGATCCAAGCAGTCTGTCAATAGTGCGGATCATACACTGAGAACTGGGGTAACCATCTAATCCCCTGTGGTGCAGTCGGCTCCCATGGCATAGCTACGTACGGCGTAGTGAGTCCTCGGGGATCCATTGAGAGATCCTAAGCCTAATATGACTTCTTAGTCATGCCCCTAATACGCTCCTTGCAGCAGCAGTAGCTCTAGTCCGAGCCATCTTCTGGGTATGCACACCTAGCGTATAAGGCTCTATATAGGCCATATGTAGATATATCCCAAAACATCTATACTCGCTTTAAAACCAAAACCTTTTGAAAAGTCAGACCCTATGTGGGTTTTGTTTAGTTATCCAATCTACCTTTATTGTAGATAGCAAGTGCCATTGTTGTCAACCTAAGGCTCTAATACCAACTCTATAACACCCCAAATCCATAGAACTTGGAATACTACATTGGGTTGGGATCTCTCAATGGATCCTGACCCTAGCCTGACAACAAGTTCACTGGATCTTACAACAAGGCACAAGTAGAGTAAAACCAAATACATAAAAGATGTATATGATACATCAAAAGTGTTTACAAACACAAAGCCAAGTACAAAACATCAAACATAAACATCTGATACAAAAGATCCCAACCCACGCATCCTAATGTACAGAAGTCCTCGGCTGGTCACACCATTTGGCTCACTCTGCAGTCTTCCTAACCATCAGATCATCTACAACACGGTATACACCGTTAGCTACAACAATAGATAAGCATGAAGGTAATAGCACAAAACGCACATCAACATCTCATACATGCAATGCCACACACATTCATTTATTATCTTTCATTTACGTTATTCCTTTACTAATTAAACTTCTTTTGTAACACGAGGAGCCTCAAGAACTCCGTCTCATTCAACGTAACACAGGAGTTTTGCATAGGGGTGATCATCACTCATCCCCTCCTGTGAGATCATCTTCATGGCACCTCCTCCTAACCCGCAGGCGGAGACCGGTGGTTACCGCTCCTTATTATACACTTGGGCCATTTATATGTAATAAGAGTCGTCCTATTCCAGTTTAGGTTATAAATGCACAATCATATGAACACACACAACCATCACAATCACACAAATCCATAACTGAATGCTAAGTAAGTCCTATGGACTTACCTCATACACTCGTATCCAATACCACGTCACAGCTCCCCCTTGGGGAAGAATCCATCGCCTGCAATAGCAAGGCACACAACATCATACGCTGCAAGAGTTAGGAGACTTGTCTCCATAACCATAACCAACCTACAACCTCAATCTAATCCTCGAGATCACAACAAGGTCATAAATTCCTACAACATAACCTCAACATCAACACGAGTGCCTAAGGCACATATCTATCAAACAACTCATCCTAACCACACTAGCCTAGCTAATAACTAAGCCAAAGCCAAAGGAAAGGAAGGAAGGAAGACATACCAACAAGGTATGCACCAACAGAAGAAAGGAACACAAGGCTGACCTAGTGAGGCGCAGGGGCAACTCACACCAGGCACAGGGGCGGTCCACAGCAGGCGCAGGGGCGGCCAACTGTGTAGAGAGTTGGTCCCGACTTCTCTTCGATCCCTTTCTCGACTCTCTTCACTTCTTCAACACACCACAACAACACATATGCATATATACATATATGATTATCAAAACAGCCAGGAAAGGATCCAACACAAGGCTAGCTTGTGATCCTAAGCAAGAATGGAAGAAAGAAGCAAGAAAGAAGAAAGGAGAAGGATGGGGTGAAGAACTTACCACAACAACCCTAAGTAGCAACTATGAGCACACATCACATCTACAACATCAACCTAACAGTAGCAACCCTCAACAACAACCTCAAGATCATCCACAACTAAAACCACACCAAACTCTTAAGAACACTCTCACAAGATCAAGAGAAAGCAAAGATGAAAAGAGGAAAGAGAAGAAGAACGTAAGGATGAAGATGGAGCTGAAAAGAGGTAAGGAAACCCCTCGTCAGAAGCTAAGGCAAGGCTTATAAGAGAAGCCAGCCGCAAAGCACAAGTCAAGAGTCAACAAAAGCGGCTGCACCATCATAGAACCGCAGGGGCGGCTAGCCGTTGGGGCGGCCCAGGTGGTGCGCAGGGGTGGCTAACAGGGGTCAAGGTAGAACTCACCAAAGCTCAACTAGGCTCCTAGGTTCCAAGGACTAGGGCTCTTACAACACTGTGAGTTCGCTAGGAGTTAGGACAATATATCGAGTTATAAATTGTAAGACTTTTGCGTGGTACATTTCTAGCATAACAAGGTTTTGGCGCCGTTGCCGGGGACTAGGTCTAGATTGAATCATTGTGTGTGATTGTTTATAGTGTAGATCTTTCTTTTACTTGTAATCTTGTTTGTTTTGTGTCTTTGATTTTTCAGGACATCTCTCACTCTTTAGGTGCATGCGAAGATCTCATGGAAAGGATTTAGCTCCATTCAATCCCGAACCGGAGAAAACCCTTAAGACTAGATCAAAAAGTGCTAAGAAGAAGAAAGGGATGGCCGAAGCAAACCTTAGGGCTGAATTGGATGCAACTTTAGAGAAACTAAGACTTAGAGAAGAAACTCTAGAGCAAATGAGGCTTAGGGAAGAAGCTTTTGAGAATGAGAGGAGACATGCAAACGAGAGGCAAAAGACTTTTAGGAGGGAGACTGATGAGATTAGGCAAGCTCTTGTGCAAAGAGAAGTTAATGTTCATCAACATCCACCTCCACCACCGCAGCCGGCGGTATATGTACGGAATGAGCCTATTAGTATTGAGGAGCCACAAGCGCTAGGGAAACGTATGGATCCAGCCCAAAGAGTGCCCCGTCCGGGTTTAAACTTAGGAGATCCCGCAACCCATGACTACCAGCTCCGCCCTCAAGTGCTACAAATGATCCGGCATAATCAATTTGGAGGGATGGAAGGAGAGTCTCCTCATCAACACTTGATGAATTGTGAGATCTTGATGGAGACTCTAAGGCCACCTAGATTGAAGAGTAAAAACCACAAGCTTAGGGCTTATTCCTTCTCACTTAAGGATAAGGCCTTGGTTTGGTACCAATCCATTCCACTAGGACGTGTGGGTACTTGGGAGGAGTTGACAACCGAATTTCTTACAAAGTTCTTCCCACCTTCCAAGACAACCGAGCTAAGAGGGAAGATCAATACCTTCATGATGAAGGATAAGGAGAGCCTATCCAAATCTTGGGAGAGGTTCAAAGACCTCCTCCTAGATTTTCCACACCATGGGATACCGAAGATAGAGCTATTGGAGATTTATTTCAAGGGGCTTGTGATAGCATGAATTATTGTCTATATTTTGGGGTTTGTTTAGACGTTTTATCTTCAATAATCTGCATGTTTGTATGTATATTATGTGATTATATTACCATTTCATCTACCTTTACGGGAGTCGAGGTCTACACCTAGTTTTGTTGTAATCGTAGGTAAAATGGCACGTTTTGCATCAAAAAGGAGCAAAAGGAGCTATGGAGTCATTGGAGCTACATTCAGAAACATAAGGAAACATCCAGGAAGCAAAGCCATGGATTAGAGATTCACTTTGGACCAGATTTAAGAGATTTCACATTCAGTTGTGATTCATCTCGGTTGACTACAAAGTCACCTCGACCGAGGCGAACACCTGGGACGCGGCGAGAATATTTTATTCTTGGCTGAGATCTTTTATCTTTGGAAAGAGGATCTTATATTTTTGGGCTTGGTTCCTGGAAGGAAAAAGATATGATAGATCATATATTTTACCTATTTTTATGGGAAGAGATCTTTCTAAGATATCTTATCTTTGGAGAGTAATTTTCCTATAAAAAGGGTCGGATTTCCCACAAATCCGACATGCTGCATACATCCGCTATCGCATGCTATACACCCAATTGTGTTTTATACACCGCTGCAGCCATACTCCAGTTGGGAGATTTGAAGAACCTTTTTGAAGGTTGAAGGAAGAAAGTCTATAGCTTTTATAGCTTTTTGAAGGGTTTTTGTAAGATCATCTTAGATTCCCTTCTTTGTCGATTGTCTTGTTGGATTTCTATCCAAGGAACGCTTCTTGGTTTGATAATTTATTCAGTTATTGAAGCCTTTCTTTTAAGGTTTTCTTGTTAAATTATTCTCTTTCTTCCCATATATTTGATTAATACTTTCACGATGATGAGTGGCTAATCTCTTTGTGTGATTCTAGGGTGATTGGTTGAAGGTTGTGGGAAAAACAATGATAGAATAATCTTAATCATAGTAGGACCCTGAAAGTTCGAGTCTTTAACCTTAACCCTAAGCATCTCGCTCAGTCGATGAACATCTCGGCCGAGGTAGATTTTGGCTGACCGAGGTGACTTATCTGATCCGAAACTAAGAGTTAAGTGTTAGAGTTTGCCAAATCCTATTCTTATTACACCTTTCCTGGTTCAACGCAAGCTTAGGATGAGACTTACCCGGTAATTCCTTAGTTTGTTTACCTAAGATCATAAGTGTAGGTAATAAAGGTTTATCCTTTATTGGGGTTTGAGTGTACTTTCAATCCATCTTTGTGAGTTAGCCTGAGACTTACCCGGTAAAAGGGTTGATTCTATTCCCTGAGTTGGAGTGTTAGTTTGAGGTTATAGTTCTTTATCTTAATTCCTTGAGACTTACCCGGTAATAGGAGTTACGGTTTGGGATTAGTGAGTAGTGAGACTTACCCGGTGATCTATTCCACTTTAGTAATACCTTCCCTATGCAAAAACCTCAGCTTTGTCCGCTTATCTTTAGATCTTGAGTTGGAACCACAACTAGATGCTTTAATCCCTAGAATTGCATATTTCCTTTATTGACTTTTATCATCTTTGATTGTTTTAATTGCTTTGTAGTTAGTAATTGCTAAGGCTTACCTATTCCGACTTTGTTTCACTAAGTCCCTGTGATTGACCCCTGGAATTCCTTGCTTTTTTACTATGATTGACCCGTACACTGCGGGTTCGCATCCTTGTTTTAAGCTTACATCTAGGGTTATAAATTTAAAGCTTTCACACACCGTTTGGAGCAAACAAGTTTTTGGCGCCGTTGCCGGAGACTTGGTCTAGACCGAGCCTGTTGCGGTACGCTTTTGGGGCACTTGCCCCCGTGTCTACTAACCACTCTACTTGAGTGACTTTCACAGGTTCTTTCTTAGGTTTATGCGAAGAACCCGCACTGGGAAGGAAATCGTTCCTTACGATCCCGAACCAGAAAAGACATACAAACGACGCTTGAGAGAAGCGAAGATGGCTAACCAAGACGATCGCGATCTTGAGGCCGAATTGAAAGATGCATTAGAACAACTACGTCTCAGTAGGGAAGAACTGAGGCAAGAGAAAGACGAAACTCACACCGGGACTGAGGCGATCGAAGCAGATATGGTAGCCTTACGAGACCAGTATCTACATCGACCGGGGGAAGACCCAGTTCCCGATCCTCGACCGCTGCAGGTCCCAGTTCCAGATCCTCGACCGAGGCAGGTCCCAGCACCTGACGCCCCAGCCGAGATACTTCCACCTCGGATGCTAGTCCGAGGCGCTCTTTTTGCGGGAATCCCGCAAACCCTAGGTCAAAGGATGGACCCCAATCAACAACTGAGGCGTCCAGGAGTTAACCTAGGAGATCCGGCGGACCATGACTACGAACTTCGACCGCAAGTTCTTTCCATGATTCGCCAATGCCAGTTTGGAGGGCTAGAGAAGGAATCTCCGCATCAACATCTTCAAAACTATGAGATCTTGATGGAGACCTTGAGACCCTCAAGGATTGAAAACAACAACTACAAGCTAAGACCTTTTTACTTTTCTTTAAAAGATAGAGCTCTTACTTGGTATCAATCTCTTCCTCCAAGAAAATTTAGCACTTGGGAGGAGATGACTACGGAATTCTTGACTAAATTCTTTCCCCCCTCTAAGACCGCTGAAATGAGAGGGAAGATTAATGCATTCATTATGAAGGATGAGGAGAGCTTGTCCCAAAATATAGACAATAATTCATGCTCTCAAAATACCCCATACTTAGCCCTTGCTTGTCCCCAAGTAAGTTCTGCATATAAAATACAAGATAGAATGAATTATAAGTCATGAAAATCAATGAAAAGTCTTTCAAAAACATTTTAATGGTGTGCTACAATCATAGATCACTCTAAGAGAATACTTCATAGAATTTAAAACCAAAATATGCTTAAAACATTTTATAAATATGAGAAAGTTGTTCATCTTTGCATAAAATCATAGAATGCATAATAAATCATAATCATCGAAATTAATCATGCATAATCCAGTTTAAACCACTAAGTCAATCAACAAGCTCGAGGTCTCAAGGGCTTCCCAAAAGAAAGGTCAAGAAACGTGTAGGGTAGGGATGTATATAAGGTAATGTGGTGCTAGAATCCGGGAACAAGATCTTTCTTCACTTTACTTGAACTTCAACATCATCCACCAATAAGCTTTGCTTATTTCACACTTTTTCTTTTTTTACTTTACTTTTTGGGATGCATGGACAGAGGTGCACAGTAACCGAAGCCTAGGAAATCAGCGATCATCAATTTCTTGAGATGCATCAAACCCTTGATGCACATACCATGACCCGTTAGGAATATCGCTCAATCCGACTTTGGCAAGACACAAACACCCGGCTATGTGAATGGTGCCGAGTTACTCATCATCATTATTGACTTCCCCAAACCTATTTATTACTTTCTAACACTTTCACTTCCAACCAACTTCTCAACTTTTGCTTCACTTGCTTTCACCACTTTGCTTGCTTCCAAATTCCCGGATAGGTAAAGGGAGGCAAAAATGTATATGAGGGGCTAAGCATGATCAAAAAGAAGAAGAGAGAAGAATGAATTGCCTTGGTCTTTCCAGGAAGAAAGTGAGAGAACTTATCTTGTGGCGTCAACCTTCAAATTCAACATAATTTGGATAAAAACAAAGTATTAAACATGCCAAAATTTCAAACAAAGCATTTAGCAACTTAAACATATCATAAAACCTTTCAAGCATATAAAGATTTCAAAACCAGTCACCAAACAAGATCTTCACTGAGATCATATCCAAATAAGAAGCACAAAACGTTTCGAAAACTCTTAGTTAAACCACCTCGGTCGAGGTGTTCTAGGTCAACCGAGGTGAAGTACCTCGTTCGGCCATAACTGTCCCGGTCGAGGTCAAAATTTTTTTTCTAAACTAGTTTTTGACGTTTTTCTTACTCAAATAACCTGTATGTATGCATGCAATCTCAGATAAACACATAGAAGCAAAATAAAGCATAAATATCCAAAAATGTCGAGTCATACATCACATAGGTCAAATAATACATAAACACCCCATACTTGGGTTACACTGTCCCAGTGGGTCAAAATAAGTCTAAAGAAATAAAGTACTCACCGGACAAAGCTGAGCTGCATAATAAATAAGAAAGAAAATCCTGCAAGCTCTCAATAATCATGATCCGGTGGTGGTGGTGGTGGCACGTACGGATACTGGGATGAGTCAAATGGATAACCCATAATCTGCTGAAACTGGATCTCCATCATCCGGCGCTGATAGTGCTGACCCTCTAGCATCTGATGAGTCCAGCGGTCGATCTCTCGGTGCTGGGCGTCAAACCTCTCCTGGATGTCTACAATCAGGGCAACATAGGAGTCTATCATCTGATCCATCAGATCATCGATCCGACGGTGAGCATCTAGATCTCTCTGTCGGCGTACCCTACGCCTAGCATGGCGTACTTGTGATGTAGCCGGTGCGGTCTCAGTCTCATCATCGTCTAAGTCAATGACCGGCGCACTAGTCCCAGCAGTATCAGTCCCTGTATCCATAGGAACTCCACCATCCCTATCATCATCATCATCATCATCAGCCTCCTCAACCTCATCCTCCTCAGCTGGTGCAGCTGCTGCAGCTGTTGCCTCTCTCGCATCCTCCATCAGTGGGATCCAAGCAGTCTGTCAATAGTGCGGATCATACACTGAGAACTGGGGTAACCATCTAATCCCCTGTGGTGCAGTCGGCTCCCATGGCATAGCTACGTACGGCGTAGTGAGTCCTCGGGGAACCAGTATCCTCCGAGTAATCATCTTTTGAAGTCCTAGCGGCTTGGCAGCCGCCACCATAGTACAAGCGATGAGGTCCATATCCTGGTAATTCGCTATGTGAGTCACAATGCCTCCGCAGCAGATATCGCCCTTCGCCTTGGCCTTGATCCTGTGTAGATCCTCTGCCAGCATCAATTCAAAGTCTGGAATCCCTCCAGTCACCATGTAGTAAAGGCTAAACAGCTCCCCCTGTCTGACCTTTTGGGGCGTCTCAGTACGCGCCAGAAGAGTCTCACTGAAAATCCTGTGAGCTAACCTAAAAGCTAGGTGAAATATAATACGCTCCTTGGAGTCTCCAGGGCGCCATATATCTGCATGCTCAACTACATGAGCAATCTGTCCCCAGAACTCCCTAGCTACAGCTCGGGAGGGAAAATCAACAGCAGTCAGGGCCGGGAAACCAAAAATGTCTCTCTAGTACTCTAAAGGAACTAAGAAGTTCCGGTTTATCAACCGGTACTTCACAGCACGCTCTGTGGGAAAGTAGGTGAAGGAGCAGACAAACTCCAAAGTAGGCTCTAAGTAGGCAGGTGCGCGGATCTCAGTGAACTGATCTAGCCCCACCATAGAAATCATCCGACTCAAATCTCCATCCACATGGAGACAATCAAAAGCTGATACGTCCAGGAAGCGAGGTGCAATCACTGGACGGGTCGCGATGCGGTCATAGTCGACCTGGTGTCTCTCGTGGATCACCGGTCTAGTAGGTCTGGAGGAAGAAGAAGAAGGGGAAGGAGAGGATCTGTCCCTCAAGACCAGCTGTCTATCTGAACTCATTTCTCAAACAACCTGTCAGATCACCTCGGTCGACCTGACAACTCTCAAGAACACCTCGGCCGAGGCACAGGCCGACTGGACCGAGGCGAAGAACTGCGCGACTGATTTCCTAAAAAATCCAGTTCTTTTCCCCCAAAATCACTACAACAGGTTCCTATGGGGTACTTAATCTGTTTCTCAGCAAATGCAGGGGCAACCAAAGCCCAATTTGAAGTAAAACAGTGAAGAAGAGCGAGGTTAGGGTTTTTTCGATATTTACGCCGATTCGGTCGATTCAGTTCATTTTTCTCGCAGATTAGCACTTGCATTGTGATCCTCTACCCTTTCTTAGCGGTTTGGAAGCGAGAATCGTCGAAAACGAGCAAAGAATGGAAAAGCGAGGCGAAGGGAGTGCCGCGGTCGAGGAGAAGGTAAAGGAGGAGAGAGAAATCTCAGCCCCCTTTTATACCCTTTTCTGGAACTACTGTCACCTCGGTCGAGGTGGTGTCGACTGGACCGAGGTGGTACGGACCGAGGTGGATCTTCAGAAACCCTAGTCGCCTTGGTTGCTCAAGAATCATCTCGGTTGAGGTGCTGTGACAACAACCGAGATGTGCCTCAGTCAAACTCCGTCTTCTCAAACTCTCGAACTTTTGTCCTTCCAGTTGTGCTCCTGGGTTGTATTCCTTCCTTAGATGTTACCTGTTGTCTGTCTAGGACACCAAAAACGAAACAAAGCAAAACAAATGCAAACTATCTAAGCTAGACTAGAAAAAGGGAAAAGAAAGCAATCCCTTGGGTTGCCTCCCAAGAAGCGCTTGATTTAAGGTCGCTAGCTGGACCGTACTGCGTCTCTATGCGTGATGGGAGGTGCCCTCACCCCATACTTCACCTCCATCATGGGGTGAAGTAAGTAAGTCTATCAAACGCTCCAACAAGTGCAAGTGCTCATCGGGGAATGAATCGTCTATGGGTGGGCTGTCCTTCTCGCGTGAAGATGGAGGTAGCCGGCTGAGGTGATCCGCAACAGAATTTTCGGATCCCTTCTTATCGCGGATCTCTAGGTCAAACTCTTGAAGCAAGAGAATCCATCGAATAAGGCGTGGCTTGGCATCTTTCTTAGCAAGCAAGTAACGAATGGCTGCGTGGTCGGTGTAGACAATGACTTTCGCTCCCACTAAGTAAGAACGAAACTTCTCGAAAGCATATACAACCGCCAACAGCTCCTTCTCGGTGGTAGCGTAGTTGCGCTGGGCTTCATCTAGCGTCTTGCTAGCATAGTAAATGGCGGTGGTCCGGCCATCCTTCTTCTGTCCAAGCACCGCTCCTACGGCTACATCACTAGCATCACACATGATCTCAAAGGGCAAGGTCCAATCCGGAGGTTGGATAATGGGAGCGGAGATCAACGCTTCCTTAATCATGTAAAACGCATCAAGACACTCATGCGAAAACTCAAAAACAACATCTTTATTCAAGAGGTTAGTTAGAGGTTTAGAAATCTTAGAAAAGTCCTTGATGAATCTCCTATAGAAACCTGCATGCCCGAAAAAACTCCTCACACCTTTAACAGAACAAGGGGGAGGGAGTTTTGTTAGCATGAAATATTGTGATATTTTAGGCATATTTTCTAAGTGTATTTGATCCATATTGATAGTCATTGATTGAGCATTGATGCATTTGTGAGCTAGTTTGTCTATAATGTCGATATAGAGATCTACACAAGCTTTATGTTGATTATAGGTAACTAAGAGCTATTTCCGAACGGAATGGAGCAAGGATGGATTTGATTGAGCATTGTCCATGAATTGAGGGCATTCCTAGGAGCTAAGGGAGTGCCAACTTGAAGGATGCACGAGGCTAAGGAAGAATCACGTTCTTACCCTAAATCACGCTCTAAAATACGGCCGTACTACTTTCCACGTTCAAGTCCACGGCCGTGGAACCATGGCAAGGGAAGCGTGGTTCATTCCAGCAACTTCTACGGCCTTAGAGGAGTTGTGTCAAACCGTGTTGATTTCCACGCTCTAAATTACGGCCGTGGAACCCTTCTACGACCGTGATCTTGGCGATCTTTTTCGCCACACTTTAAGCCACGATCTCCTACGCAATTGGGCCGGGCCGATATTTTATCTTACACTATAAAAGGACGGACGAAGAGAGATTCCGTCACCTTTGCTTACGCATAGACGCATCTTACGCTTGCGCTTGGAATTGCCCTAATTTCGCATTTAGCGGAGATTGTGTTGGAGAGATTTTTGCGCTTTGTCGTCGGGATTTCCGGATTGACGGAAGATCGAAGATTCGGAAGATTGTTCGCAAGAAGATTACGCTTCTTGCTTAGGTTTGATTTAGAAGACGGATTGACATCCCGTTCTTCCTTCTTATCTAAGATTGTGATTGTTTGTGTTGTTCCGAATCTATTGACGATATTGTTCTTAATCTGTGGATTTGAGATTAGTTTGAAAGTTATTGAAGGTTTTCGGAAGTTTTCATCTTTCATTCTTTTAAACCTTAAATTTGATATCAATATGACTATTGTTGGCTAAAAGCCCTTAACAATTCTAAGGTAAAGGGTTGATAGTTGTGGCTTAGATGATGATAGATCGATCGTAAACAGATTGGACCCTGAGAGTTAGAGAGAATCGCCGACAACCCTAATCCACGGTCTGTTCTTGAGCTTCCACGGCCGTGGAACTCAAGAACTAGCCGTAATTTTGTGTTAAGTTACGAACTTGCTTTTACTTTAATCCAAAGTTAAAGATTTGCTTTAACTTAGTCTTGGCTTGCCTTATCTAGGTGGTAGTGAAGCCTCAACAACCTCTACCTCGATTGTGAGTGTCACAACCTTAATCGGTTTAGTTAG
Organism: Fagopyrum homotropicum; assembly: GCA_033239125.1. Classification (NCBI taxonomy): domain Eukaryota; kingdom Viridiplantae; phylum Streptophyta; class Magnoliopsida; order Caryophyllales; family Polygonaceae; genus Fagopyrum; species Fagopyrum homotropicum. The sequence goes on along the minus strand of BSWB01000005.1, from coordinate 81,769,234 downwards.
TCTTGATCCTTGGGTTACAAGTTTGGGTATTTGAGATTAATTCTTGTCCATAGATTCTTTCTATACTGAAGCCTCAACAACCTTTATAGAGAGTGTCTTATAGGTGAGTCATATAAGGTTTTTGGAACTTCACCGTACGATTACCTTACATTAGCATACCTTTGCATACCTCAACTCTGTCCTTATATCATTAGTATATCTTGAATCAATTGCCACAGCTGGATATCTGGATCTTTAGGATTGTTGTTTTCCCAATACTTGAAAAGCTTCTTACATCTATTCGCTTGATAACCTATAATTGAATTTGTTCCCCCCAAATCCCTGTGTTCGATACTCTGGAATTCTTGCTCAACTATATCGATCCGTACACTGCGGGTTCGCTTGCTTGATTTCTAGTTTTATAAACTTAAAGCTTATTTGCACGCATGCTAAGTGGCGAACAAGTTTCTCAATAGTCTCGATCTTAGCGCGATCGACTTCAAAACCTCGATTAGAAACGAGGTGTCCTAGCACAATGCCTTCATTAACCATAAAATGACACTTCTCCCAATTCAAAACAAGATTAGTGTCCTCACATCTTTGTAGCACTAGAGAAAGGTTAGATAGGCAATCATCAAAAGAGGAACCATATACTGAAAAATCATCCATAAATACCTCCATGATCTCCTCTATATACTCAGAAAAGATAGCCATCATGCATCGCTGGAAGGTAGCGGGTGCATTGCACAGTCCAAATGGCATCCTCCTATAAGCAAATGTCCCCCACGGACAAGTGAAAGTGGTCTTCTCCTGATCATCCGGGTGGATAGGAATCTGGAAGAAACCACTATAGCCGTCTAAATAGCAGAAGTGTGAATGCTAGGCCAACCGTTCGAGCATTTGATCAATGAAGGGAAGTGGAAAATGGTCCTTTCGAGTGGCCGTGTTCAGCTTCCTATAATCAATGCAAACCCTCCAGCCCGTGACGGTCCTAGTTGGAAATAAGTCGTTGTTCTTATTCGTCACAACGGTCATCCCACCTTTCTTCGGAACTACATGCACCGGGCTAACCCATTTGCTGTCCGAGATAGGATATATGATACCTGCATCCAACAACTTAAGAATTTCCTTCTTCATAACCTCTTTCATGATCGGATTTAACCGTCTTTGAGGTTCCCGTGAAGTCTTATGATCGTCCTCCATTAGAATTCTATGCATGCAGAAAGAAGGCTTAATGCCAATAAGATCATCTATAGTATAACCTAAAGCCTTTTGATGCTTTCTCAAGACATGCATCAGTTTAGACAATTCAGATTCGGAGAGGGAAGCACTAACAATAACGGGATAAGTGGAATCCGGTCCAAGAAAGACATACCTCAAGTGATTTGGGAGTTGTTTAAGCTCCACAACTGGGGGTGCTTTCTGAGGGGGATCCTTGCTTCCTCCTTCCAGTGGAGTAGATCCAGAAACTGGACTTTCGGAAGTCTCAGTTGAAATCATCTCGCCTTCGACCTCGGTCAAGGCGTAGAAGCGTTGACCGAGATGTTCTTCAGTCGCCTCGCTTGGTCCAGAAAGTGCCTCGGTCGAGGTACTGTAACTGGAACCGAAACTGGAGATCTTCGTCTCCTGGATTAGCTTCTCAGTTTTAGCTCCTGGATCTTCTTCAAGCGCCTTTAAGCTCCGTATATCTGCATCACAAGAAGCATCTATACCTTCCTCCATCAAACTAAAACTAATAACTCTTTCAAGTGGATCGTTAATAAGGATAGAGCTCACCAATTCTCTTGATTCTTCGTCATCATAGACGTTGAAGATATCATCTCCTAGCTGCCCTCCCTTCATGGCCGCAAGTAATGCGAACTCCACTTCATCTCCGCCAATGTTGAATTTCAACTTGGCATTCTTACAATCCACATTGCAACCCGAAGTTGCTAGAAATGGCCTCCCGAGAATGATAGGAACAGGATAATCTGCGGGAATATCAAGTACAACAAAGTCTATAGGTAAATAGAAGTTACCTAACTTAACCGGAACGTCCTCCAAAATGCCCACGGGATGGGTAATGGAGCGATCCGCCATGTATAATCAAATCTTCACCGGCTTGGGCTCTCCAAGTCCGATCTTCACACATAGCTCCAGCGGAATGATGCTCACGTTGGCTCCTAGATCACATAAGGCTTCACAAGTAACATCCCCAACTTCAATGGGAATGCAAAATGAGCCGGGATCTCTCAACTTAGGTGGCATCTTCTCCTTCATGATTTGAATAAGCTCCGAGGATTTAGATGTCATCCTCACTTCACCAAAGTCCTCCAGCTTCCTCTTCCTTGATAGGATCTCTTTCAAGAACTTCCCATAAGCGGGCATCCCTAGAATAGCATTAAGGAAAGGAATGTTAATGTGTAGTTTATTCATCAAGTCAAGGAACTTATCAAAGTGCTTGTCTAGATGTGCTCTGGCCCTTGACTGGGGGAATGAAAGTGGGGGTTTATATGCAGGAGGTGGAATATAAACTTCAGTTTTCTCCTCCGCTTTCTGTGGCTCCACCTCGGCTGGCATCTCGGCCGAAGTGTTCTTCGGCTGGCATCTCGGCCAAAGTGTTCTTCGACTGCACCTGGACCGAGGTAGTCTTCGTCGGTACTGGCACCGACCGAGGCACTGGATCTGCAGTGTTCAGTCCACTCCTCGTCGTTATGGCCATAATCTGGCCCTTAGGGTTGCTTTCCGTTCTTGCTGGAAGCTTCCCTGGATCTCTTGGCGCTTCATTCGCCCTACTAGCAAGTTGTTGTTCAAAGGCCTTTTGTGCCTTCGAAAATGAAGTCATGGATGTCTCCAAAGCACGAAGCTTGATCAAGATAGCCTCCAGCACTGCGTCTTTCTTTTCCGGCTGGGACGAACTTGATCCTTGCCCCTGGCTCTTTAATGGAGTAGAAGAAGAAGAAGAGGAAGAGAGGAAAGGATTAGAGGAATCGTTAGAATTGGAGTTAGAATGATTGTTACCCGAATTTTGGTTGTTCGTCCTCCAATTATTGTTGTTGGATCCTCTATTGTTGTTGTTGTAGTTGTTGTTCCGAGAACCGTTGTTGTTGTTGTTACGGTATCCATTGTTGTTGTTCCTTGATCCTTGATCTTCCTTCTTGGTTTGAGCAACTAAGAGTTCCTTCAATTGCTTCACATCATTCTTCAAAGAGATGAGTTGATTATTTGAGAAATCCTCTTGAAAGTTGACTCTTTTAACTCCACCTTCAGCTCCTTGGTAGGAATATTTCTCCATATGCAAAGCTTGTTTCTCTATAAAGTCCCAAGCTTCGTCAATCGCCATGTCCATAAATGTACCGGCGGATAGTAGTTGGAGGTTGAACTGGGTGCTTCCGTCCAGTCCCTTGAAGTATATCTCCAAAAACTCTATCTTTGGAATCCCACGATGTGGGCAATCCAAGAGAATGTCTTTAAACCTCTCCCATGACTTGGACAAGCTCTCCTCGTCCTTCATAATGAATGCATTAATCTTCCCTCTCATTTCAGCAGTCTTAGAGGGGGAAAGAATTTAGTCAAGAATTCCGTAGTCATCTCCTCCCAAGTACTGATTTTTCTTGGAGGAAGAGATTGATACCAAGTAAGAGCTCTATCTTTTAAAGAAAAGTAAAAAGGTCTTAGCTTGTAGTTGTTGTTTTCTATTCTTGAGGGTCTCAAGGTCTCCATCAAGATCTCATAGTTTTGCAGATGTTGATGCGGAGATTCCTTCTCTAGCCCTCCAAACTGGCATTGGCGAATCATGGAAAGAACTTGCGGTCGAAGTTCGTAGTCATGGTCCACCGGATCTCCTAGGTTAACTCCAGGACACCTCAGTTGTTGATTGGGGTCCATCCTTTGACCTAGGTTTGCGGGATTCCTGCAAAAAGAGCGCCTCGGACTGGCATCCGAGGTGGAAGTACATCGGCCGGGGCATCAGGTACTGGGACCTACCTTGGTCGAGGGTCTGGAACTAGATCCTGCATCGGTCGAGGATCGGGAACAGGGTCTTCCCTCGGTCGAAGTAGATACTGGTCTCGTAAGGCTGCCATATCTGCTTCGATCGCTTCAGTCCTGGTACGAGTTTCTTTTTTCTCTTGCCTCAGTTCTTCCCTGCTGAGGCGTAGCTGTTCTAACGCATCCTTCAATTCGGCCTCAAGATCGCGATCGTCTTGGTTGGCCATCTTCGCTTCTCTCAAGCGTCGTTTGTAAGTCTTTTCTGGTTCGGGATTGTAAGGAACGATTTCCTTCCCAGCGCGGGTTCTTCGTATAAACCTAAGAAAAAGAACCTGCGAAAGTTACTCAAGTAGAGTGGTTAGTAGACACGGGGGCAAGTGCCCCAAAAGCAAACCGCAACCGGCTCGGTCTAGACCAAGTCCCCGGCAACGGCGCCAAAAACTTGTTCGCTCCAAACGGTGTATGCAAGCTTTAAATTTATAACCCTAGATGTAAGCTTAAAACAAGGATGCGAACCCGCAATGTACGGGTCAATCGTAGTAAAAAGCAAGGAATTCCAAGGGTCGATCACAGGGACTTAGTGAAAGAAAGTCGGAATAGGTAAGCTTTAGCAATTACTAACCACAAAAGCAATTAAAACAATCAAAGATGATAAAAAGTCAATAAAGGAAATATGCAATTCTAGGGATTAAAGCATCTAGTTGTGGTTCCAACTCAAGATCTAAAGATAAGCAGACAAAGCTGAGATTTTGCAAAGGGAAGGTGTTACTAAAGTGTGAATAGATCACCGGGTAAGTCTCACTACTCACTAATCCCAAACCGTAACTCCTATTACCGGGTAAGTCTCAAGGAATCAAGGAAAAGAACTATAACCTCAAACTAACACTCCAACTAAGGGAATAGAATCAACCTTCACCGGGTAAGTCTCAGGCTAACTCACAAAGATGGGATGAAAGCACACTCAAACCCCAATAAAGGATAAACCTTTATTACCTACGCTTATGATCTTAGGTAAACAAACAAAGGAATTACCGGGTAAGTCTCATCCTAGGCTTGCATTGAACCAGGAAAGGTGTAATAAGAATAGGATTTGGCAAACTCTAACACTTAACTCTCAATTTCGGATCAGATAAAAAGTCAATAAAAGAAATATGCAATTCTAGGGATTAAAGCATCTAGTTGTGGTTCCAACTCAAGATCTAAAGATAAGCGGACAAAGCTGAGATTTTGCAAAGGGAAGGTGTTACTAAAGTGTGAATAGATCACCGGGTAAGTCTCACTACTCACTAATCCCAAACCGTAACTCATATTACCGGGTAAGTCTCAAGGAATCAAGGAAAAGAACTATAACCTCAAACTAACACTCCAACTAAGGGAATAGAATCAACCTTCACCGGGTAAGTCTCAGGCTAACTCACAAAGATGGAATGAAAGCACACTCAAACCCCAATAAAGGATAAACCTTTATTACCTACGCTTATGATCTTAGGTAAACAAACAAAGGAATTACCGGGTAAGTCTTATCCTAGGCTTGCATTGAACCAGGAAAGGTGTAATAAGAATAGGATTTGGCAAACTCTAACACTTAACTCTCAATTTCGGATTAGATAAGTCACCTCGGTCAGACAAATTCCACCCCGGCCGAGATGTTCATCGACTGAGCGAGATGCTTAGGGTTAAGGTAAAGACTCGAACTTTCAGGTTCCTACTGTGATTAAGATTATTCTATCATTGTTTTTTCCACAACCTTCAGTCAATCACCCTAGAATCACACAAGGAAATTAGCCGCTCATCATCATAAAAGTATTAATCAAATATATGGGAAGAAAGAGAATAATTGAACAAGAAAACCTTAAGAGAAAGGCTTCAATAACTGAATCAATTATAAAACCAACAAGCGTTCCTTGGATAGAAATCCAACAAGACAATCAGCAAAGAAGGGAATCTAAGATGATCTTACAAAAACCCTTCAAAAAGCTATAAAAGCTATAGACTTTCTTCCTTCAACCTTCAAAAAGGTTCTTCAATCTCCCAACTGGAGTATGGCTGCAGCGGTGTATTCGGATGTATGCAGGCTGTTCCGGGTGATAGCGGATTTTGGTGGTATGCGGCGTATGGATTTGTGGAAAATCCAACCATTTTTATAGGAAAATTACTCTCCAAAGATAAGATATCTTAGAAAGATCTCTTCCCATAAATAGGTAAAATATATGGTCTAACTTATCTTCTTCCTTCCAGAAATCAAGCCCAAAAATATAAGATCCTCTTTCCAAAGATAAAAGATCTCAGCCAAGAATAAAATATTCTCGCCGCGTCCCAGGTGTTCGCCTCGGTCGAGTCGGCTCCTCTGGATCACCTCGGTCGAGGTGACTCTGTAGTCAACCGAGGTGAATCACAACTGAATGTGAAATCTCTCAAATCTGGTCCAAAGTGAATCTTTAATCCATGGCCATGTTTCCTTGATTATTCCTTAAGCTTCTGAATGTAGCTTTAATGACTCCTTTTGCTCCTTTTTTATGCAAAACGTGCCATTTTACCTACGATTACAACAAAACTAGGTGTAGACCTCGATTCCCGCAAAGGTAGATGAAACGACAATATAATCACATAATATACATAGAAACATGTAGATTATTGAAGATAAAACGTCTAAACAGGCCCCAAAATATAGACAATAATTCATGCTATCACGTCCCTAAGTCGTTTCTCTTCTTCCTAGGCTTCGTTCCTAAGCTTAAGTTGCCTCAAAGCTTCATCAAATTCAGCTCTGAAATTTCTTACGGCCATTGGCGGTCTTGAAAGGTCAAAAACTCATAGCAACAAAAGATTAATAGAAAAAGAAAAATGTTCTAACTAGACAACCAGAATACCGCTTGGTCTAGACCAAGTCCCCGGCAACGGCGCCAAAAAACTTGTTCGCTTCAAAACGTGCGTGTGTATGAAAGAAAATAGCTTTAAGTTTATACCGGAAATAAAGCAAATAAATGAGCCCGTAGTGTACGGATCAATCACAGTAAAAGCAAATATTCCAGGGTCGATCACAGGGATTGTGGTGAAACCAACTCGTAAAAGCAATCTAGCTGAGACAATTTGCAAATATCGATGACTGAAAATAACAAAAGCAATGATAAGAGTATATGTAATAATTGGAAAAGCTCAAATTCTAGAGATCAAGGTATCCAATTGTGGATTTCGATTCAAGACTTCTAAAAATCTTTGAACAAAGTTGGGATTGCAAATGAAAGGTGTTTCGAAAGTGGGATAGATCATGGGGGAGGTCTCACTATCCGCAATTCCAAACCATAGAAACTTATCACCGAGTAAGTTTCAAAGCTTCAAGGGAAAGAAATAACAGTCTCAAACCAACCACTCAACCTAAGGGAATAAAATTAACCATCATCGGTTAAGTCTCAAGTTAACTCACAAAGGCAAGAGGAAGACACACTCAAACCTAATAAAGGCTGGACCTTTACTACCTAGAACTCATTATCTTTGGCAACCAAGCAAGGGAATCACCGGGTAAGTCTCTTCCCAAGCTTGGATATGGGTTAGGAAGGTTCAACAAGGCCAGGGTTTAGGCAATCTTTAACCAAAGCTTAAGGAAAAAGCATGAAAGGTACGACAAAGGAAATCTCGGTAATTTCTTGGTGAAATCTCGGCCGACATTCTCAAAAACAACCCAAGATTTGTCTTTGTGAAGGTAAAAACACAACTCTCAAGGTCCAATTTGTTTGTAATGGTTAGTCTATCATCATCTAAACCACAATCTTCAACCAATCACCCTATAATCACAAGGGTTTTAGCCAATAACACACATAATCAAATTAAGAATGAAATATGAAATCAAGAAAACCATAAATTTTATAAAACTAAAAGAAAGGTAAGAAATACTTAGTAACGAGTCTTCAATATCCAAAATTTGTATGAAAGCAATAACAAAGGTCCAAACTTGTGTTCCAAAGCAAAGGAATTTAAAAACTAAGTATTCTCTCCAAAAATCTCACAAATCTTCAAGGTGTTGTCGTACGGGTTGTCAATCCACGTCAATTGCGTCCTGAATTTGTCAAATTCAGTCCTTCTTCGTTGGCCGTCAATTTGAGCGTTGAAGGCTTTTATAAAGATAAATTTAGGGTATTTAGAAGCATGAGTTTAAAGATAGATCGCAACTTAAAGATAAACCCTAACTTAAAGAAAAATTGCAGCTTAAAGATAAACCCTAAATTTTTTAGTCGAAAATAAAATTGAACCTGCTGATATCAGAGCCCACTCCGTAGTATCAGAGCACACTCTGGAGTATCAGAGTTTGCTCTGCAGTATCAAAATCCATTCCAGCGTGTTCCTATGCTGTTTTTTTGTTCCGCATTATGGCTTAATCCTTAAATATATGATTCCACTTCATAATTCGTCAAATTACCTACAATTGCAATCAAACTTTGTGTTAATCTCTATTCTAACAATATAGGTGAATATAAGCACAATTGATATGAATGTATGTATATGCATGCAAAATAAAGGGAAAATCTATATAAATTGCATGTCAAAATATAGGTCATAATTTATAACTTATAGATGGCTGCTACTCCCGGAAACCCTTTTTACGCCCAAAGAACGCGCCACACGCGCTCAAAATCCTTTGGACCCGCCGCCACCAAAACAAAACCCTAAAACTTTGAAACCCTCCATATCCAGATCTGAAAGCTTCATCTTTCTCGTAGATGCTATCCCCCATCTCTGTACAACTTTCATCTCCATATCTCCTAAGATTCAATACCTCAATCATGGAAAGAAGCTTGACGATAGTCTCAATGTCAAATAAAAAAGAAAGAAGAAGCGGTACAAAATTTCTACCCGGCGGCGGCAAGGAAGAAGGAAGTTCATGTCGATTTCTCTCGGGTGTCCCTCGACTATTTCATCGGTATCCCGTAAGATGCCGTTTCCTCCATCAGAGTCAGCCGCAACAGCGTCGCCATCTGCGTTGATTTCTCTCGGGTGGCTCCTCATCATTCTTCGACCAACAAATTTGATGTCCCCTGTCACTCATTTCTATGAGCACTCGGAATCTGGAATGGTTTGCTTGTACAACAACACCTATTCCCAAAACAACAAGCTTCACAACCAACAATTCTTTCTTCGTATAAAGGGGAAAGACGTGATTTTGTCCAGTATTGAGGTCAAAAAAATGAAGCAGACAAGAACAAGAACAATGGAGAAAATTAGACTTTAAGAGACTAGAATCAGGTACTCTCTAGCCCTCCGAATGGTAAATGAGATATTTGCTTTTGTTGTCTTGTGCAACTTGGATGTTTGTTCATTCTTCTTGCTGGTTAACCCTTCGAACTATCTGATTCAAGTATGCCTGAGTATTTGTGAAATTTTTTGTATGCACAATATAGTTTCCAGGAAACTGACCTTTGGTAGGGGTGAATCCTTCCTGCTATGTTCGATTCATTTTATACCTAGAAAGATTAAGAATAAGCCTTCTTGTGCTTTTTCATTTGGGACTATTGTGCTTGAGAAAATGTTTCCTTTGTGTATTGTGGTTCCTTGGTTTGTATGCAGTTAGTGTTCACAGTTCATGTTCTCTTTCCTTTATTGGCAAGAGATTAGAAATCTGAATTTGAAATTCGTAGTTAAAAGGAAAAATTTAGCTTGTATGATAGAACAACTGATGAAGACTCAAAGGATCAACTATTGCACCTATTGTTTAGTTAAATTTATTCATCTACAGACTAAGCTGTTACCAAGTAGAGAAGTTATCATAGTAATCTACTCGTTGCGGTCAACTAGTCTCTATTCCGTTGTCTGCTGTGTGAGAAGAATTATGGAGACCATCTACCTCCAGTTGAGGACAATTACAAACATGCTTCTTAACATTAGAACAAGTAGAATTCTTATTGCAATTAATAAAGAGCTCCTTGGAATAACATGTGAGTTTTGTTATTTTTGGTTTACTTGTTCGAGATTTCCAATTGGGTTGCTCCGGCATTCCTTGAGACAAAAACAAGGAATAACCATTGTTTATCAATTAATTACTATTAACTATGACCAATTTATAAGTGTCATTTCTGATTTTAGACTAATAATTTTTAATAAGGCAGCACCTTGCAATCTTGCTTCTCCTTCTGTTGGTTTCGGCATAAGGTTTGCTGGTACAGGTTCAGGGATCAAGTCCAAACCGATGAGGAACAAGAGATATCTGATATGTACAAACATTGCTCCACCACAACATAAGAAAGTGGATTTCAAGCTCAACAGTAGAACAATACTGGTCTCCTTGATGATGAATAAATTTTGTAATGAAAGAACTATTTGTGTTTGGTTTTCTAAGGATGCGAAATCCGCTTTGAATGGACCCTTTGTTGCGCTCGTTTTGACTAAGTTACAAATAACAAGTTGTAAACTTATGAAGTGTAGAATCCTTGTATCCCTTAGTTGGCAAAAAAAATTCTACTTGGTTAGTAGACACTTCATCTTATACGAAACACATGAGTCATTTTGGTTGACTAATGGTAGCAAGGAAAAAGGAGGTAAATACCATTTCAAAACACCACTAATGTTTGTCAAAATTGTGATACCTAACAAAATTGAAATCGCACCGCGAAATTTAGAGTATGTTGAAGACTCTAAACAACTTGAGATACTGCATTTCAATAACAAATAAAGTCCTTCAAAGAAGATATGAACAACTGTTATAATTGAGGACAATGATCCATCTACACAAGAACAACCACAAAATTAACCTCCAACATTAATGTTATGAATAAGCAAGTAAAAGTTAGCTTTTAAAATAAATAAATTATTCCGAGCTTTTGGAATCCAGATTTCATCCTTCCAAAAATTCTGGGATGACTTTCCTCTTTGAAGATGTTTCTCGAGTGTGGTCTAAACGATTGTCTTGGAAGATGCCGTAGTCACATGCCCCTGTTGATCGTGTTGATTGTGATTGTGGTTGTGTTCGAGGTCTCCGAAGATCCTCCATCTAGGTGGGGGCAACGTCGTGGGATCCACATTTCCGCAGGAGGTATGACATCCCCTTAATAAGGTTTCTACCATCCTGCTTCCCGGCGGCGAGACACCGCGCCAGTTCATCTAGCCCGTGCCCTCTCCATGTTTTGTTTGCCTCGAGTGTTCCACGTCTTCTCCCAAGGAGTAGTTGTTCTATTTTTTGGATCTTTCTCGCTTTTTCGGTCTTTGCTTGCGGTGATTGTATTGTTTCCGTTTTTGATTTTTGTATTTGCATGACGGTTTGCCCGTTTGCCGGTTGTCGGCCTCTCGATACACCAAGTATGTTTGGTGTAATCGAACCTCTTACCTTCTTGATCAAAAAAAATAGGTCATAATTTATGTCATCAATAATCAATAGACGTCCCACACCTATTCTTTCACACAAAACACCTTATGAAGTTTTGTTTCAAAAGAAACACACCCATGATCACCTTAGGGTATTTGGATGTCTATGCTTTTTTCATACCCCAAAGGTTCATCGTGATAAATTTGAACCTTGTGCCCAACCATGTGTCTTCATCGGCTATCCATATGGTCAAAAAGGTATAAAGTTCTTACTCTTTATACTAGGAAAGTCATTGTTTAAGGGACATTACATTTCATGAAAAATACCTACCCTTTCATCATATATCGCCAACATCATCTTCACCATTTCCTATCCTTCATACCATGTCTTCTATCGAGTCTTTCATATTTTCTCCTACGTCAACACCTAGTACATCATCCCATGTAGAATCTAGTCCCTCCCATGCATAACCTATTTCCCCTCATGTAGACTTTATCTCTTCCCATGCAGACCCTATTACAGAGTCATCGTCTCATAATAAATCTTCCCATCCCACCTCTATTTCACTCTTCCCTTAACCACTCGTCGCTCCAATCAATATATCAAACAACCACCCTATCTCTTTGATTACATATGCACATATAGCTCATACTCTTCATCACCAGATAACTCATCCTCTATTTCTTTACCTCACTCTCATATTGCCTTTCTTTCTTCCTAACATTCTTTTGTTGAGCCTACTACCTACACCAAAGCATCTAAAGATCCTAACTAGGTTGAGGCTATGGACAAGGAGTAGCAAGCATTACAACGTAATCACACTTGGGATCTCACACCCCTATCTTATGGCAAGAAAGCAATCGGTTGCAAGTGAGTTTTAAAGTAAAATTGAAAGCAGATTGCAGTCTCGAACGATACAAAGCACGACTCGTAGCTAAGGGTTTTAATCAAAGGGTAGGTATCGACTACCATGAGACGTTTTCCCGGGTGGTTAAGATGACCACCATACGCACCATCCTTTCTATAGTTGCTTCAAAAGGTTGGATACTTCAACAAATGGACGTGAAAAATGCGTTTCTTCATGGTAACTTGTTTGAAGATGTATACATGAGGATGCCCCCGGCATACCCCATCCAAGCTCTCTTATTTGCAAGAAGAGGAAGTCACTATATTGTCTAAAACAAGTTTCACGCCAATGGTTTTATCGCCTCACCAATGCTTTTACTGACCAAGGATTTTGTCAATCCAAGAATGATTATTCATTGTTCCTCAAGCATACTGGGAAGGACATCAACATCGTTGTCGTATACATTGACGACTTATTAGTCACAAGGTCGAGTGAAACAACAATAACCTCTCTCAAGATGTTCCTGGATAACACCTTAGCATAAAGGATCTTGACATTCTACATTTTTTTCTAGGGCTTGAAGTAGCTCACACCTCTTCTGGCATTGTTCTTACTCAGAGGAAATTCACTTTGGAACTCCTGGATGAAGCTAATCTTTTGCCTGGCAAATCGACATCGACTCCTTTACCATTAAATCAAAAGCTTCTGCCTCAAGATGGAACACCTATTTCAGATGCTTCTTCATACCGTTTTCTTGTTGGCAAACTCAATTTCCTCACGAACACAAGACCAGACCTTTGCTTTGTTGTCCAAAGTTTGAATTAGTTTATGCAAGAACCATACTTGTCTCACATGAATGCTCTACACCACATAGATATGTTCAAGGAACCATAGGTCATGGTATACTACTCAATTCTCAATTACAAACATCACCAAAACACAGATTACAAATGATCTTTATCGAATTGAAAGAAATGAGAGAAGAATACGCAAAGAGGAAGAGAAATTGAGATAATTGCGGTTTTAGAGGTTTTCAAGTTTTAGCCATGGTGGAAGGGCAAGAGCAGCTCTCATCCTAGCTACCACGTGGCATACATGATACATGTGTTGGAGGGGTGTTTTTATTTTTACCCTTTTAAAATACTCGTAACTCTCTTTCTACTAAACACACATCACATAATTTATCTACAATTGTTTTCTTAAAATAGGAATCTACAAAAATCTACTCGAAAACTACGACAACAAACCACAATTACGACTACAAATCTCATTTTACTAAACACGTCCCAAATCATCACGGTCAAGCCCAAAAAAAAACACGAATAGTGCAATTCATCACAATAAGTAAACATCAAAAGCCAACAACAAAGCATGAAGAACACACACGCACACCAGAAAGCTAAGCAGTCTAAACTCACAAACAAAGACAAACCATGGATGGTCTAAATTCTCTCCTCAACAACATGCATAATAATAACTTCATACTCATAGCAAAACTAACCCCATGCTAAACACAATACAGCTAGGAACTCTCATCATAAGGAGTTTCCAGCTCAGCTGTCTCACGCTCGGCTTCCTGCACTTCCTTCTCGGTCTTCCTTCCCTTCTTCGACTTGTAGTACACACTCATGAACGTGCCGATAGCTCCATATTTCCTCCTACACTTCTCGTATAGTTCCGCGTCAAACATCCTCCAGAAACTCTTCTCACTAAGCTCTGACACCGCATACTGTGGCTGGAAACCATGGTTTTCAATCAGCCAGTTTTCCAACTTCCTCACGGCCTCTGCACCATCATATACTTCTCCTCTAAACACTGCTGCCGGTGTGTAGTAGACCCCGACATCTGTATACATCTGAGCGTAGGGTGTGTCACCCTGTCTTCGGTGAAGATCAAAGCCTGGCTCAGGATACACCATTGTCTTGGCCGGAAGCTTGAATAGCCTGTGTGGGCAGAGCCAAAGAGGGTACACCTGAAAATAGAGCATTTAGGCGATTATGTGAAAGTTCTCAAAATATATCAACTTTCTCATGACCTATGTCTGATATGAATTGCCTGAGGCTATATTATATTTCAACTGAAGGTAGCAAGGTGCAAAAAGAGAAGAAATAAGGTTTTACCTCCATTTCATTGTGTACCCACTCGAGAGCATCTCCAACCTTATACAAGGGTACGAGCATGTCCTGAATAACATGATTCTCATGGTAATAGTTTCTGATAGCTTCACCTTGTGTAGCCTTTAGAAGAGAGACCTTTGGAGGCATCAACCAGCCTAAAAGGAACCGGAACCAAAATTGATCCGCGAAAGGAATGATGAGCTTTCCCTCCCAGTACAAAGACCTAGTGTGCCTGTGGTAATATTCCCTCGTAGGAATGTACTCAACAAACTCGCCTTTCGTAAGAGCCTTCTGAGCATGTTGGTAGAACCAGGGTTTAAACCACCACCCAACGTTGTTGATCACATTTCCTTTCTGCTTGGCCTCCTCTTTCGAGGCGTATCTTCCAGTCATGCACACGCCTTCATGAGGATTATAGATCATAGTTTCGACAAAGTCAGGTACCTTGCTAGGATTGTCTTGATCTCCATCCCGAGGTGCAAATGAATCCGTATATGCCTGAGCAAGGTCTTTTAAGCTGCCTTTCACGGGTTTGTACGTCAATTTCATGTACTCTTTGACAGGGATGAGCTTTATCTCTGCAGCAACTAGAAGTCCCAAAGTTCCCTGAGACCAAGGAATGGCATAGTAAAGATCAGAGAACTCGTTGTCCCTTGTAGCTCGGACAAGACGTCCATCAGCTAGAACAATCTCGTATGCCACAACGGTATCAGAGAACAGGCCATAGATGTGAGAACTTCCTTCAATACCATAACCATTGATAAGACCACCGACAGTGAGGTCATCAAGTTCTGCAACTACAGCAAGAGCAAGATTCATAGGAACAGTGACCCTGGTGATCTGCCCCATGTTTACTAGAGGCTCAACTCTAGCTATCATTCTCTCCTTGTCAATTTCAAGAATGTTTCTGAAAGCTGAGAGGTCAACTTCGAAATGGCGAGCCCTCTTATAGTCAACATTTCTCATTCCCACTGCAATCCAAGGCTTCCTTGCTGTGCATACCAGACCATCTTTAGATGGATTCCTCTTCTTAAGGCGCTTCACCACTTTCTCAACATTCTTATCATGTTCTTTCTGGCGTTGCTTGAATGATTTCATCTCCGATCTCATATCTCCAAGGTATATGAGGAAATAGATGACATAAGATATTGGCAGGACAATAAATATACAAGGAATCCATCTGAACTGGACAAGAAAGTCCACCAAGCCCTTCCTCCTCTTTGGACGAAGGGGGGTGTTCAAGTCCGACATCTTCAAAACTTTTTATCCTCTGCAAAGAAAGCATACAGGACCTGTTAACCGAGAAAATCGCAGCAAGAATATAATCTTCAAGGTCTCATCATCTTATGCTTGCATTTATGTTATCAAGTGGTACAAATGACTGTATACTAACTACTAGTGTGCACACAACAGTGTACTATCTAGTGTGGACCCAAACAGGGAAGAAAAGGCCAAAGAGAGATTACGGTAACTACATGGAAGACAAAGGATAGAATCAAGTAAACGTATGGTTGTAAAAACATGTAGCTTAGAAAGACAGGGGATAGAATCAAGTAAACGTATGGTTGTAAAAGCGACATAGATTCATCAGATCCAGCACTTTTATGTACAAGTCAATAGTCATATAAACTAGGATCAAAAGTTGCAATAATGCTTTTAAGTGGCTGAATTCATGATTCTTCTTCAGGAAAGCTTTTACAAACCATAAGGAAAATCATAACCAGAATCACAGATATAAATCATTTCTGTTGTTGAGACATTAGAGGAAAATAGGAAAAAGGACAAAATCCACAATGAACTGAGAAGAACTTTTGCTCTGTTACAAATATTTCATGAAGGGCTGGCTACATTAGCCTCCTTGACTTGGTAATCCTGATTCTTTATCATCCACTCAGATGCAATGTCAAGTCAACAAACAGTGAATAGAAAACAAAGCATCCTTGAAAGAAAGTTCAAAAGACATTTACAACTCCACAATTTCCATGATACAAAGTAAACAAAGCCCTGAAAGAGAGATTGAAAATGACACTGAATCATATCCTTTCTCCCGCAATGCAGAGACAATGACAGGCTTGCCGTACAAACATTGGGTGTGCAATAACGCAGGAAGGCTCATGATAATGTGCAGGTAGTTGTCATCCTGTGAATAAGCAATCGCTCATACTACGCAGTGAGAAAAGATGGAATATAGTGAGATTCTCCCCCCGTGACCCTGGGAAATGAAATTAAAGGAAAGAAACAGCGAGCAACAAGATCTACATGAGATATTGTTTTGTTTCGCTATTTTGATTCTTAAGATCCATTAAAAGCAAAGTCACATCAGCTGAACTTTTTCAAAACTAGAAAGAAATGAAGCAGAAGTAAAGATTGTAAAAGAAACAGTAGATGAAAGCCATACTCGAAATTAGATGAATGTCGGATTAGCGAAAACCACATTCCAACAACTCAATCGAAAGAAACAGTAGAAGAAATGACGTCAATGTGCAGGAAGTTATATTAGGAGTAGCAGAAAGCGAGAGAGAAAGTGTACCAATGGAGAAAATATGGGAAGAAGTTGGAACTGACGAGCGACTTGTGTGAATGATGATGGATGGATCGTGGAAGTAGAGCTCCAATTTATCTTTCTTTTTTTTTATCCTCATTTTTAATATTCTATATACCACACTACCAGTCTACCACACCACTCATCATCTCAGCACGCCATTTAAATTTTCCAATTTACCCCTTTATTGTTTATTATTACACAAAACCGCCACCTAAGTTAAATGTTAAAGTTAATTTTATCTATAAATTTCAAATAATATCAAATATTAATATAATTAGTGATGTAGATATATAGTAAGATGTACCAACAAATTCATCCTTTAAGTTAAATGTTAGAGTGCTTTGTGTTCATGTATATTACATTTGATAGTTTTGAAAATATCGTATTAATTTTGTGCAGCATTATCAACTTGATATGCTATGTTTTGATTTAAGAAAGTCATCCATGAGGTGGAAGAATTGATTGATGTTCATGCTTTAACGTTTCTCCTTGGGTTATTTGGGATTCAAAACTATAAAATCTAAAGACGTAGTTCATAGATGTTGTAACATATAATATTATATATAGATTTCACAGCGTACGTGTAGGCATTGTACGTCTGGAATCCATTGCTATTTCTTAGTTTATAAATATATGCCAAGTAAATCATGAGTACCACTATTACATTGTTTAAGAGGTACGTGCGTTCAATGCTTATTACAATTAACAGCCAAACATCTACTGTAGCCTAATCTTACACTCTGGAGCTTCTTTCTAAAGTCATCAGGAAATACTCTCGATGAACGCAATAACACCATTCAAAGTTCGTTTACATACAAAGGTGAAGTAAAATGCAGAGCGACTGTGGATAAGTTTTACCGAAAAATAACAACAATCTCCTCTGTAAGGATACGGATCAAATGTAGTATAATCAGGTATCAGATTTGCATGAATTGCGTCTCATTTGGATAATACTAATAATTAATTATTTTAAGTGAAAAGTATGACAATGATGTACGAGTTGCAACACGCAAAAGCAATAATGATTGTAGACAATATGGTGGAAGCGATCTAAGAAATCAGAATTCCCCACTATAATGAATTAAGATATTGATGCATATGTATATTTCGTGAACATTGATATGTGATGATTGCGGGAAAACCATCTAAAATAGCCTTTGACATAGACAAACAAAGACTGTGCTTTCCAACTCGTGTAGCTCTCAATCCAACGGTTCGACAAGTATAGGAAAACACATTAAAGACTTGTTTGGCAAACCTTCAAAGAAAAGTAAACAACTACTTGACGGCTAGGGTTTTGGTCTCTCATGGTGGATAGATATTTTAGTATATCTAGCGTCTCTAACCCCAAGGCTAGCATATGAATATATAGCAGAAAATTTCGGAGTTTAGGATTACATAAAATATAAAGGCTTTAAAAGTTACAATAAAAAAGATTTAATTTCTTTCTCAGCGGCAAGTGATACAACCTCCTTACGGGCACCATACAAACGTATTGTAGCTGTAAGTTTGGCGTACGCCTGTGCGTAAGGATCGGTGCTTGACAACTTCTTTGATAATTATGAATTAACTGACTTTCCTGTTGCTCTCTGGTTGGAACTATGTGACCCATGAGTACTACTTTTGAAGCTCTTTCAAAGATTTACAACTTTGCAGTTGGCATGATTGTCCAAATCCAAAGGGAAGATGGTTGAAATTTTAGAATCGTTCAATACTTATTATTGTACTTGAGATTCATATTTCATCTCATCACGGATCAACCTTGATCCCCTCGGCGGAAACTATGTGACCAAGGAAGGTCACCTCAAACATCCAAAACTCACAATTAGAGAGCTTAGCATACAGTTCTCTATCCTTCAGGATTCGGAGTACAATCATCAAGTGCCCTGCATGCACTAGTGCGGATGAAGCGTACTACGGTATGGTGCCTTCGAGATCGGTAGGCGTCATGCGATATAGACTCGTCCTCCTTCTTGACGAAGAGTACTGGTGCGCCCAAGTAGATACACTAGGGTGGATGAAGCCCTTCTCAGCTAGCTCCTTCAGCTGCTTCTTCAACTCAAGCATCTCGATAGGCATCATGCAGTATGGTGCCTTCGAGATCGGTCTCGTCCCGGGCTCTAACTCGATACAAAAAAGTCTACACTCTTTTGCGGTGGCAAACCTAGTGGCTCACTGAATACATTTGTGAACTCACTCGCTACCGGGATCTCCTCTAGCGCCGGACTCGCACTATCCTTCTTGACATGACACCATAAGGCCTCACAACCCTGTTTGATAAGTCTCACAACTCGGACTGTGCTGATGACTGTACCGGTCTTTCCGAGGTCCCACCCTCGGAAAATCTCCACATGACCTGACTCCGTGGTGACCGGCTTGGAGTACGAATTTTCACCTTACTATATATATCATTCCTAGACTGACGGTCGTTTTGAGAGGACCGTTCACGTGTTGGAGGATATATACATTACGGACATGTGTGTTAGATTGTTGAAATGGCTCCGAGTGAGGCGTTGCATGAGCGGAGATGTCGTAAACCA
The DNA here is from genome assembly GCA_033239125.1 of Fagopyrum homotropicum. Taxonomy (NCBI): domain Eukaryota; kingdom Viridiplantae; phylum Streptophyta; class Magnoliopsida; order Caryophyllales; family Polygonaceae; genus Fagopyrum; species Fagopyrum homotropicum. The sequence continues at coordinate 81,749,946 of BSWB01000005.1, read as the reverse complement.
CTATGCGAGGATGAACTTCAGAAAGCGGGTGGAGTCGTCTAGAGTAGATACAAGAAGACATCACTCGGGTAGCTTGGATCCGGGAGCGTATGTTGGCAGCACAGAGTTGTCAAAAATCATTCGTCTACAAGAGGCGCCGAGCTCGAGAGTTTAGAGTGAGTGCCCCATGTTTGGTTGAGAGTTTCACCAACGCGAAGCATCTAACATTTCAGAATTTCGGGAAAGTCGATCCCCCGATATGTCGGGCCTTTGGAGATTGTACAACGAGTTGGAAATGTTGCATCACGAATAGCGTTTCCACCCGCACTAGAAGGTATCCACCAGTCATTCATGTGTCTCAGTTGAGAATGTATATACCGGATCCGAGACGTGTCATTAACTACAAGGATGTAATAGCTAGGATTTCCGAATTCTAATTAATGTTGATTAACTTAATCATTGATAGTAATTGACATATAACTCGTGAAGATTACGTAAATGATGAGTATGGGTCCCACCGTTATGTTCCTGGCGTAAATTTGGACTTATGGGGAAATTTTCACTTTTTCCCCGGGTAATTATTTTTACTCTCCGGTGTTATTTGGAGCATTTGGGAGCTCCAATTAATTAAAATGCAGTTGAGAGAAATGATCAGGACATCGGACATGTCCTAAATATGGAATAACATGGAAAGGCAAAACGACCAAAAGAGTCGCTATTTCGTTTCTTAGTGGCTAAGAAAGACGGCTTAGGAATACACGTTTTCCGAGCCAATTGTGGAATAATTATCCCTACAATATTCTAGATTTATTATTCCAATTTTGACAAGTTTGGAGAAGGAGGTTCAACCCACCTTTAGATCGGTTAAAGGATATTATCGACTTCGCTAAAGGATAATTATCGTCTTCACTATAAATAGCGGAAAATCGTTTATTAATTAATTTCCTTTCACGTTTCCTCATAAAAGCTCTGATTTCTCTCAACCTTCAAACTCAGATTTACTCTCCGTTTGTAATCCGATTTCAATTCCGTTTGACTTTCTGGATTTCTCTCTTCATTCTCTTCATATCGGTATCGAGTTTCTGCATTTCCGAGCATATAAAGACCTGGCCGATCATATATGTCACCAGGATGGTTCCGTCGCTCAAATTCCGGTGAATTTGATGTTTTCCATGCGTAGCCTGCGTCGTTGTGATTCCGAATCTTCTTTCAGATCGTCAAACGGGTTAGTAACGAATAAGTTATGAATTTATTCGTTTTTCGTACTGTGATTTGGCCTAGATTGACCTTAGACTTGTCAAAATGGATAATTAGAAATTCCATTATGGTCGTTATATTATTTTGGTGTTTATGGGTTGTTTGTTTTATGAAATCTGATGACAGGTAGGTTTAGAAATTGCCTGCGGGCAAAACGTTATTCTAGTGAAATTTAATTAATTAAGTAAAGGTTAATTAATTAAATTACGATTAGAATTGAGATTGAGGAATGTTGATTAGATGCTACCTTGGGATTGAGGAATTGTGAGTTATGTTGAGAATCTGAGGTTTAGATGTGAGTTATAGTTGATTATGGTTATGAGGTGTAGGAGACGCGTCTCCTAACCTTTGCAGCGTTTGATATTGTGTATGCCTTGCTTATGCAGGCGTTGATCGTTTCCTCGAGGGGAAATTGTGACGTGGTTCAGGTTTACGAGTATTTCAGGTAAGTCCATAAGACTTACTTAGCGAGTAGTTGTGGATTTCAGTGTTTGTGATGGTTGTGTGTGTGTGCGCATATGATTGTTGCATTTATAACCTAAACCGGACTAGTATGACCACTTCATTACCTTAATTGGCCCAAGTGCATTATAACCGGGCGGTGACCGCCTGTCAAAGCTCGTCCACAGTGAAGAAGGTACTTGGAAGCCAGTAGCTCAGGGAGGACGTAGCTCCTCACGCAAAACCTGAGTTAAAGGGGGAAGAGCCGAGGTTCTTTAGGCTCCTTGTGCCACAAAAGAAGTTGAATTAGTAATGGAATAAGGTAGTCAAAGATAATAAAAGGTTGTGTGTGTGAAATTGCATATTGTGATGTGTTGGTGTGTGTATGTGCTATTACTTCATTCTTATTCATTTTTGTTAGCTAACGGTTTATACCGTGTTGTAGATGATCTGCAGGTTAGGAAGATTGCAAAGTGAGCCAGACAAGGTGATCAACCGAGGGCTTTTGTACACTAGGATATGCGAGGATTTTGGGGTGTTTTATCCTTGTATGGATATGATGTTGTTGTTTTGTACTCGGCTGTGATTTTGTAACCTTTTGATGTATATATTTATACAATTTTATGTATTTAGTTTTAATCTATATGTGCCTTATTGTAAGATCTAGTGAACTTGTTGTCAGGTTAGGGTCAGAATCCATTGTGAGATCCTATCCGAGTAGCGCCCCGAGTCCTGCGGATTTGGGGTGTTACAAAATTGGTATCAGAGCCAGGTTGACAACAATTGCACTTGCAATCTTTAACTTTGGATAAAGGTAAAAGTGAAACGTGCAAAACAGAGTAAACCACGGGTAGATCTTGGGAAACCACAGCCGTGGTTCCTGAAAAACAGGCCGCGGAAAACCTCGTTCGAGGGTTTCGTCTCACAACTCTCAGGGTCCGATCTGCTAAGGCTCAATCTATCATCATCTATACCACAACCATCAACCCTTCGCCCTAGAATCGCTGGGGGTTTAGCCAACAATCATCATATTCAATTCAAGATTAAGAAAGAGAATCAATAATGGCATGCAACCAAGAAGAACACAAAGATGAACAATGATAACGCAAAATTCAATCTTCAAAAATCAATAACTGAATCAAACAACGTACAATCCCAGAATATGTGTTCTCAAAGACAATAATCAAAACCTAAGACAAATCTCACAAAATGTTCAAGTCGGGATCAAGAAAGCTCTTCAATCTCCTCCGATGGTGAAGTAATCAAATCTCGAACATAGAACAATCCAAAGTATGGAAGTGAATCCAAATGTGTGGTGTAAAATCCGTCCCCCCAAAATGCAGCCGTCGACCTCCTCTTATAAGATAAAATTAGGTCTAAAGGCGTCCTCCTTTCTTGTTGATGTGGCAATAACGGAACGGTCTTTTCCGAAGAAAACCACGGGTGACGTCATCAAAACCACGGCCATGGTTTGTCCCGTGATGACTCTCGACTTTCCTTTCCACATGTGAAATTGAAAGAAATACCAAAACCCCGGCCGCGGAAGTTCCTTCTTCGCCGTGGTTCTTCCTTTTCGATGCTTTTCTCCTTTGCTTCACTTCATACTTCTCCCTATGATTCTCCAATGCTTCCTAATTGATTTAAATTCTCCCTTTCCATTCCAATTCAGCGCCAATTCACCTAAAATCACAACAAAGCTTGTTTAGATCTCAATTCCAAGATAATAGGTGAATATGCGCAATAAATGCTATGAATGCATGTCCATGTAACCAAAAGAAGGGAAAAAAATACCTATATACACATCTAAACTACGCCATATTTTATGCTATCAAAATACCCCATACTTACCTCTTGCTTGTACCCAAGCAAGATTCAAATGTAGAATACAAAGATGTATGAAATATGAATGCAAAGACAAGGAAAAATACAATATTTTTGGATTCGTGCTTCTATTCATAGATCACTCTCTACACTTGTTTCATAGCTTTCCGAAAACCGTCATGTGAGCAAAAAGACTCATGTCTTGAAAGGAATAATCGCATCTTGCAAAAGTTTTCAGATTAAGAATCATAACGTGAAGCAAAATCAAAATCAATCATGGGAAAAATCCAATTTGGACCACAAAGCCAAACAACAATCTCAAATATCTTAAGGTCTTTTGATAGCATGTATTATAATCTATATTTTGGGGCTGGTTTAGACGTTTTATCTTCAATAATCTTCATGTATGGATGTATATTATGTGATTATATTGTTGTTTCATCTACCTTTGCGGAAATCGAGGTCTACACCTAGTTTCGTTGTAAATATAGGTAAAATGGCACGTTTTGTATCGAAATGGAGATAAGGAACTAAGGAGTCATTGGATCTACATTCTGGAGCTTAAGGAAGAATTCAGGAAGCATGGAAATGATGAAGAAGATTTACTTTGGACTAGATTCGAGAGATTTCACATTCAGTTGAGATTCACCTCGGTCAGCTACAGTGTCACCTCGACCGAGGTGATCTTGAGGAGCGTCCCGACCGAGGCGAACACCTTGCCGCCGGCGAGATCTTTATTTTTGATTGAGATCTTTTAATTTTGAAAAGAAGATATCTTATATTTTTGGGCTGGATTTCTGGAAGGAAGATATTTCTTTTGGGAGATCTATTTCAGAGATATGGATATATTTTTTAAGGAAATAATTTTTTTTTTAGATATTATTATCTTTGGAAGATAATTCTCCTATATAAAGGGTTGGATTTTCAACAATTCAGCCATCTTCGAATGCTTGGAGGTTGAGAACATCCAACAATTATGAGATTTTCTGGAAGCTTTGATGGAAGGATTGAAGGATTGAAGATCAAGGAAGGAAGGATTCATAGTTTGGAATTAGCTTTTGAAGGAGTTTGTAAGACTTTCTTAGATTGTCTTTTTGGTTCGTTGTCTTAGTTGATTTGTGATTTGAGAAACGCTGATTTGTTGTTATTTGATTCAGTTATTGAGACCTTTTCCTTAAGGTTTTCTTGTTCGAATATTCATTCCTTTCCCATACATTTGATTATTGTCATCATGATGATTGTTGGCTAAGTTTCTTATACGATTCTAGGGTGATTGGCTGAAACTTGTGGGAAAGACGATGATAGAATGATCTTAATCCCAACAGGACCCTGCAAGCTCGAGTCTTGAACCTTAACCCTAGAACACCTCGCTCAGTCGATGAACTTCTCGGCCGGGGTGGAACTTGACTGAACGAGGTGAACCTTTCCCGATCCGAAACTGAAGTTAAGTGTTCTAGTTTGCCAAATCATATCCTTATTACACCTTTCCTGGTTCTATGCAAGCCTAGGATGAGACTTACCCGGTGATTCCTTTGCTTGTTTACCCATGATCATAAGTGTAGGTAATAAAGGTTTCTTCTTTATTGGGGTTTGAGTGTGCCTTCATCCCATCTTTGTGAGCTTGAGACTTACCCGGTAAAGGTTGATTCTATTCCCTTGGGTGGTGTGTTGGTTTGAGATTATAGTTCCTTTCCTTAGTAACTTGAGAGTTACCCAATAATAGGAGCTTTGGTTTGGAATAGTGAGTAGTGAGACTTACCCGGTGAACTATTCCCATCTTAGAAACACCTTCCCTTTGCAAACCTCAGCTTTGTCCGCGTTATCCTTGAGATCTTGAGTCGGAACCACAACTTGATGCTTTAATCCCTAGAATCCGTATTTCCCCTTACTTGAATTTACATCATCTTTGATTGCTTTAATTGCTTTTGGTTAATTGCAATATTTAACAACCGATTATGTGCTTTGTTTCACCTAAGTCCCTGTGATCGACCCCTGAATTCTTGCTTTTTATTTCAATTGACCCGTACACTATGGGTTCGCATATTTTTTCAAGCATACTTCTTGGGCTATAAATTTAAAGCTTGCGAGCGAACAAGTTTTTGGGGCCGTTGCCGGGGACTTGGTCTAGACCAAGCCGGTTGCGGTTGTCTTTTGGGGCAATTACCCTTGTTGCTATTAACCACTCTACTTGAGTGTATTTGCAGGATCTTTTTCTTAGGTTTATGCGAAGAACCCGTGCTGGGAAGGAAATCGTTCCTTACGATCCCGAACCAGAAAAGACATAAAAGCGACGATTGAAAGAAGCTAAGATGGCCAATCAAGACAATCGCGATCTTGAGGCCGAATTGAAGGAGGGTCTGGAACAGCCACGCCTCAATAAGGAAGAACTGCAGCGAGAAAGAGAGCAGACTCACACAAGAACTGAAGAGATCGAAGCAAATATGGCTGCTCTAAGGGCCCAGTTTCTGCCTCGACCGATCCCAGATCCTCGACCGAGGCAAGACCTAGTCCATGTTGCCCCGGCCAAGATACAATCCACCTCGGATGCCTGTCTGAGATATTCTTTTTGCTGGAGTTCCACAAACCCTAGGACAAAGGATGGACCCTAATCAGCAAGTGAGGCGTCCAGGAGTCAACCTAGGTGATCCAGCTGAGCATGATTATGAACATCGACCGCAAGTTCTATCCATGATCTGCCAATGCCAATTTGAAGGTTTAGAAAGGGAGTCTCTACATCAGCATTTGCAAAAATACGAGATTCTGATGGAGACCTTGAGACCTTCAAGGCTGGAAAACAACTACAAGCTAAGGCCTTTCTACTTTTCTTTGAAAGACAGGGCGCTTACTTGGTATCAATCTCTTCCACCGGCAAAGATCAACACTTGGGAAGAGATGACGATGGAGTTTCTAACAAATTTCTTTCCCTCCTCCAACACCGCTGAAATGAGAGGGAAGATCAATGCATTCATCATGAAGGACAAGGAGAGTTTGTCCAAGTCATGGGAGAGATTCAAAGATGTTCTATTGGATTGCCCACATCATGGAATTCCAAAGATAGAGTTGCTAGAGATATACTTCTAGGGATTAGATGAAGCTACTCAATTCAATCTTCAACTACTTTCCGCCGGCACAATCATGGATATGCCGATAGACGAAGCTTGAGAGTTCATTGAAAAACAAGCTTTGCTTATGGAGAAGTACTCCCATCAAGGAGCCGAAAATGGAGCAAAGAGAGTTAGCTTCCAAGACACTTCATCAAATGATAATCAACTCATCTCCCTTAAAAATGATGTGAAGCAATTGAAGGAGATTTTAGTAGCTCACACGAAGAAGGAAGATGGAGGATATCAATGAAGAAACAACAACCAAGGGTCACGGAACAACAATTACAACAACAATAGAGGCTCCAACAACAACAATTGGAGATCTAATCAACAAAATCCGGGTAACCCTCATTCTCATTCTAATAATGCTTTTAACCCCTCCTCTTCTTCTTCTACTCCATTGAAGAGCCAGGAGCTTGGATCAAGTTCGGCCCAGCCAGAGAAGAAAGATGCAATGCTGGAGGCAATCTTGATCAAGCTCAACGCTATGGAGACGTCGATAACTTCATTTTCGAAAGCACAAAAAGTCTTAGAGCAACAATTCTTTAACAAGGCAAATGAAGTGGCAAGAGATCCAGGGAAGCTCCCAGCAAGGACAGAGAGCAACCCAAAAGGACAGATTATGGCAATAACAACGAGAAGTGGACTAAAAACTGCAGATCTAGTACCCTGGTCGGTGCTAGTGCAGACGAAGAACACCTCGGTCCAGGACCAGACAAGGAACACTTCGACAAGGTGCCATCCGAGGTGGAGTCCCAGAAAGCGAAGGACAAATCTGAAGTTTATGTCCCACCTTCTGCTTATAAACCACCACTTCCATTCCCTCAGTCAAGGGCCAGAGCACATCTAGACAAGCATTTTGGTAAGTTTCTTGACTTGATGAATAAACTACACATTAATATCCGTTTCCTTGATGCTATTCTAGGGATGTCCGCCTATGGGAAGTTCTTGAAAGAAATTCTATCAAGGAAGACGAAGCTGGAAGACTTTGGAGAAGTTAGGATGACATCTAAGTCCTCGGAACTCATTCAAGTCATGAAGGAGAAGATGCCACCTAAGTTGAGCGATCCCGGCTCATTTTGCATTCCCATTCAAGTTGGGGATGTAACTTGTGAGGCGTTATGTGATCTAGGAGCCAGCGTGAGTATCATCCCGCTGGAGCTATGTAAGAGAATCGGACTTGGAGAGCCCAAGCCGGTGAAGATAAGGTTGTACATGGTGGATCGCTCCATCACCCATCCCGTGGGCATCTTGGAAGACGTTCTCGTTAAGTTAGGTAACTTCTATTTACCTATAGATTTTGTTGTACTTGACATACCCGTAGATTATCCCGTTCCTATCATTCTCGGGAGACCATTTCTAGCAACTTTGGGTTGCAATGTGGATTGTAAGAACACCAAGTTGAATTTCAACATTGGTGGAGATCAACAGGAGTTTGCATTGCTTGCTGCAATGAAAGGAGAGCCGTTGGAAGATGATATCTTCAACATCTATGATGAAGAAGAATCAAGAGAATTGGTGAGCTCTATCCTTATTAATGACCCTCTTGAAAGAGTTCTTAGTTTTAGCTTAATGGAGGAAGGTATAGATGTCTCTTGTGATGCAGATATACGGAGCTTAAAAGCACTGGAAGCAGATCCAAGAGCTAAGATTGAGAAACTAATCCAGGAGAGGAGAAAATCAAGTTTTGGTCCCAGTTCCAGTTCCTCGACCGAGGCACTTTCTGGACCAAGCGAGGTGTTCTTATCTGAAAAACATCTCGGTCACCCACCTCGGACACCAAAAGAGACAGCAAGCGAGATGTTGTCAATTGAGGACAACAAACTTCCTTAACCTTTTTCTGAGAATCATTTACAGTTGGTGGAGCACTGGCTCCACCAAGCTTCTGATGGTGAAGAGCCTTGGTATGCTGATATTGTTAATTACCCTGTTTGTCAGGAAATACCGCCCGGATTGACGTACGCTCAAAGGAAGAAATTCTTCAAGGATGTACGTCACTACTACTGGAATGAACCTCTACTTTTTAAGAGAGGTCCGGATGGGATGCTTCGATGATGCATTCCAGAGGATGAAGTTTCTAGTGTTATACGACATTGCCACTCACTTCCTTGTGGAGGACATGCTAGCGCTCACAAAACGTGCGCTAAGGTATTGCGTTCTCGTTTCTTTTGGCCTACATTATTTATGGATGTGCAAACGTTTGTTGTTTCTTGTGATGCATACCAAAGAACAGGGAACTTATCTAGAAGGAACGAGATGCCACTCAACAATATTCAAGAAGTTGAGATCTTTGATGTATGGGGAGTTGATTTTATGGGACCTTTTCCATCATCCGCAGGGAACCCCTACATTCTCCTAGTTGTTGACTACGTCTCTAGATGGGTGGAAGCCATTGCCTCTCCCACTAATGACGCCATGGTGGTTGTAAAGTTCTTCAATCGAACTATCTTTCCACGTTTTGGAACACCACGCATCATCATCAGTGATGGAGGGACAAATTTCATCAACCGGAAGTTTAAAGCACTTCTGTCGAAGTATGGGGTAACCCACAAGGTAGCAACCCCTTATCACCCTCAAACTAGTGGACAAGTCGAAATCTCGAATAGAGAAATCAAGGCAAATTTGGAGAAGACCGTCTTTAGGACGAGGAAGGATTGGTCCATGAAGTTGGACAACGCTCTTTGGGCTTATAGAACCGCATTCAAGACTTCCATTGGTACCACCCCTTACAATTTGGTATATGAGAAGTCTTGCCATCTACCCGTTGAGTTGGAGCACAAGGCATATTGGGCAATCAAGTGGTTGAATTTTGATATCGAGGAAGCCGGAGAAAAAAGGCTATTAAACATCAATGAGTTGGTCGCTGATGATGATGCGTGGTGTCCCAAAATGTGGAAAGATAATCCGATTGAAGAACTTCACAACCACCATGGCGTCATTAGTGGGGGAGGCGATAACTTCCACCCATCTATAGACGTAGTCAACAGCTAGGAGAATGTAGAGGTTTCCTGCGGATGATGGGAAAGGTCCCATGAAATCAACCCCCCAAACATCAAAAATCTCAACCTCCTGAATATTGTTGAGTGACATCTCGTTCCTTCTTGACAAATTCCCTGTTCTTTGGCATGCATCACAAGAAAAAACAAACGTTTGCACATCCTTAAATAATGTAGTCGAAAAGAAACCAGAACGTAATACCTTAGCGCACGTTTGGTGTGCGCTAGCATGTCCTCCACAAGGAAGCGAGTGGCAATGCCGTATGACACTAGCAACTTCATCCTCCGGAATGCATCGTCGAAGCATCCCATCAGGACCTCTCTTAAACAGTAGAGGTTCATTCTAGTAGTAATGGCATACATCCTTGAAGAACTTCTTCCTTTGAGCGTACGCCAATCCGGGTGGTATTTCTTGACAAACAAGGTAATTGACAATATCAGCATACCAAGGCTCTTTACCATCAGAAACTTGGCGGAGCCAGTACTCCACCAACTGTAAGTGACTCTCAGAAAATGAGTCAGGAAGTTTATCGTCCTCAGTAGACAACATCTCGCTTGATGTCTCGGTCAGTGCCCAAGGTGGGTGACAGAAATTTTCTTCAGATAAGAACACCTCGCTTGGTCCAGGAAGTACCTCGGTCGAGGTACTGGAACTAGGACCGAAACCTAAATTGCTTTTCTTCTCCTGGATTAGTTTCTCAATCTTAGCTCCTGGATTTGCTTCCAATGCTTTTAAGCTACGTATATTTGCATCACAAGAGACATCTATACCTTTCTCCATTAAACTAAAACTAAGAACTCTTTCAAGAGGATCGTTAATAAGGATAGAACTCACCAATTCTCTTGATTCTTCTTCATCATAGATGTTGAAGATATCATCCTCCAGCGGCTCTCCCTTCATTGCAGTAAGCAATGCAAACTCCACATGATCACCGCCAATGTTGAATTTCAACTTGGCGTTCTTACAATCCACGTTGCAACCCGAAGTTGCTAGAAATGGTCTCCCGAGAATGATAGGAACGGGATAATCTGCGGGTATGTCAAGTACAACAAAATCTATAGGTAAGTAGAAATTACCTAACTTGACGGGAACGTCTTCCAAAATGCCCACGGGGCGGGTAATGGAGCGATCCGCCATGTATAGCATCATCTTCACCGGCTTGGGCTCTCCAAGTCAGACTCTCTCACATAGCTCCAGTGGAATGATACTCACCCTGAGTCCTAGATCACACAATGCATCATAAGTTACATCCCCAACTTGAATGAGAATGCAAAATGAACCGGGATCTCTTAATTTGGGTGGCATCTTCTCCTTCATGATTTGAATGAGCTCCGAAGACTTAGATGTCATCCTCACTTCCCCAAAATCTTCCAGCTTCCTCTTCCTTGATAGAATCTCTTTCAAAAACTTCCCATAGGCGGACATCCCTAGAATGACATCAAGGAAAGGGATGTTAATGTGTAGTTTATTCATTAGGTCTAAAAACTTACCAAAATGCTTGTCTAGATGTGCTCTTGCCCTTGACTGAGAAAATGGAAGTGGTGGTTTATAAGCAGGAGGTGGAACATAAACTTCATATTTATCTTTCGCTTTGTGGGGCTCCACCTCGGTTGGCACCTCGACCGAAGTGTTCGTCTAGTCGTGGCTCGACCGAGGTACTAGATCTGCAGTTTTCAATCCACTTCGTGTTGTTATTTCCATAATTTGTCGCTTAGGGTTGCTCTTTGTCCTTGCTGGGAGCTTCCCTGGATCTCTTGGCGCTTCATTCGCCTTGTTGAAGAATTGTTGCTCTAAGGGTTTTTGTGCCTTTGAAAATGAAGTCATCGATGTCTCCATAGTGTTGAGCTTGATCAGAATTGCCTCCAGCACAACATCCTTCTTTTCTGGCTGAGACAAACTCGATCCAGGATCCTGGCTTCTCAATGGAGTAGAAGAAGAAGAGGGGCGGTAAAAGCATTATTATCATGAGAATAAGGGTTACCGGGATTTTGTTGATTAGATCTCCAATTGTTGTTGTTGGAATTTCTATTGTTATTGTAATTGTTGTTCCGCAGCCCTTGATAGTTGTTTCTTCCTTGATAACCTCCATCTTGCTCCTTCTTTGTTTGAGCTACTAAAAGCTCCTTCAATTCTTTTACCTCATTGCTAAACGAGGTGAGTTGAGCTCCATGTGATGATGTGTCTTGGAAGCTAACTCTCCTTGCTCCATTTTCAGTTCCTTGATGGGAGTACTTCTCCATGTGTAAAGCTTGCTTTTCAATGAAATCCCAAGCTTCATCTATCGGCATATCCATGAATGTGCCGGCTAAAAGTAGTTGGAGATTGAATTGAGTCGCTCCATCTAAACCCTTGAAATAAATTTCCAACAACTCGATCTTTGGAATCTCATGATGTGGGCAATTCAATATAAGATCCTTGAATCTTTCCCATAACTTGGACAAACTCTCCTTGTTCTTCATAATAAAAGCATTGATCTTTCCCCTCAATTCAGCAGTCTTAGAGGGAGGAAAGAACTTAGTTAGAAACTCCATCGTCATCTCTTCCCAAGTGTTGATTTTTCCGGCCGGAAGAAATTGATACCAAGCAAGCGCCTTTTCTTTCAAAGAGAAATAGAAAGGCCTCAACTTCTAGTTGTTATTCTCCTATCTTGAAGGTCTCAAGGTCTCCATCAGAATCTCATAGTTTTGCAAATGCTGATGTTGAGACTCCCTCTCCAAACCTCCAACTTGACATTGTCGGATCATGGTTAGAACTTGCGGTCGAAGGTTATAATCATGCTCAGCTGGATCACCTATGTTGAGTCTTGGACGCCTGACTTGCTGATTGGGGTCCATCCTCTGTCCTAGGGTTTGTGGAACTCCAGCAAAAAGAACATCTCGGATAGGCATCCGAGGTGGTAAGTGTACCTCGGTCGGGGCAACATGAACTGGATCTTGCATCGGTTGAGGATCCGGGATCGGTCGAGGCAGAAACTGGGCCCTTAGAGCGGCCATATATGCTTCAATTCCTTCTGTTCTTGCGCGAGTTTCTTCTCTCTCGCGCTGCAGTTCTTCTCTATTAAGGCGTAGCTGTTCCAATGCTTCATTCAATTCGGCTTCAAGATCGCGATCGTCTTGATTTGCCATCTTAGCTTCTTTCAATCTTCTCTTGTAGCTCTTTTCTGGTTCGGGATTATAGGGAACGATTTCCTTTCCAGCACGAGTTCTTCGCATAAACCGAAGAAAAGATCCTGAGAAAACACTCAAGTAGAATAGTCAAAAGCAACAAGGGCAATAGCCCCGAAAGACTACCAAAACTTGCTTGGTCTAGACCAAGACCCCAGCAACGGCGCCAAAAACTTGTTCGCTCCAAAAGGTGTGTGCAAGCTTTAAAATTTATAACCCAAGAAGTATGCTTAAACAATATGTAAACCCGTAGTGTACGGTTTAATTGTAATAAAAGCAAAAATTCCATGGGTCGAACACAAGGACTATGGTGAAACAATGCGCGGAATCAGGTTGTCAAATATGCTAATGACTATGAATTAAAGCAATCAAAGATGATATAAAGTCAAATAAAGGGAATGCGGATTCTAGGGATTAAAGCATCTAGTTGTGGTTCCGACTCAAGATCTCAAAAGATAACACGGATAAAGCTTAGGTTTGCAAAGGGAAGGTGTTTCTAAGGTGGGAATAGATCACCGGGTAAGTCTCACTACTCACTATCCCAAACCAAAGCTCCTATTACCGGGTAAGTCTCAAGGTATTAAGCAAAGGAACTATAATCTCAAACTAACACACCACCCAAGGGGATAGAATCAACCTTTACCGGGTAAGTTTCAGGCAAACTCACAAAGATGGTGAAGGCACACTCAAACCCCAATAAAGGATAAACCTTTATTACCTACACTCATGATCTTGGGTAAACAAACAAAGGAATCACTGAGTAAGTCTCATCCTAGGCTTGCATTGAACCAGGAAAGGTATAATAAGGATAGGATTTGGCAAACTTAAATTCTTAACTTCAGATAAGGTTTAAGAAAGGTTCACCTCGCTCAGTTATATTCCATCCTGTCCGAGATGTTCAATAACTGACCGAGGTGTTCTACGGTTAAGGTAAAGATTCGAGCTTTCATGGTCATGTTGGGATTAAGATCATTCTATCATCGTCTTCCCCACAACTTTTAGCCAATCACCCTAGAATCGCATAAGAAACTTAGCCAACAATCATCATGATAACAATAATCAAATTAATAGGAAAGGAATCAATATTCAAACAAGAAAACCTTAACAAAAAGGTCTCAATAACTGAATGAATCAAACAACATATCAGCGTTCCTGAAGTCACAAATCAGAAAAGACGACAAACCAAAAGTATACTAAGAAGATCTTACAAACTCTTTCAAAAGCCAACTCCAACTATGATTCCTTCCTTCCTTGAACTTCAACCTTCAAACTTCCTTCAATTCTTCCTTCAACTTCCTTCAAAAAATACTCCAAAAATTCCTTGATCCGAAGATGGCTGAACTGTAGAAAATCCAACCCTTTATATAGGATAATTATCTTCCAAAGATAAAATATCTTAAAAAGATAATTTCCTAGAAAATATAGCCATATTTCTCAAAATATATCAGCCAAATATAATATCTTCCTTCCAGATATCCAGCCAAAAATATAAGATATCCTCCTTCCAAAAATAAAAGATCTCAGCCAAAAATAAAGATCTTGCCGGCGACAGGGTGTTTGCCTCGGTCGGGACGCTCCTCAAGATCACCTCGGTCGAGGTGGTACTCTAGCTAACCGAGGTGAATCTCAACCGAATGTAAATTATATCGAATCAGGTCCAAAATAATTCTTCTTAATCATTTACATGCTTCTTAAGATCTTCTCTAAGCTCCAAAATGTAGCTCCAATGACTCCTTAGCTTCCTTAGCTCCATTTTGGTAAAAAAAAACGTGCCATTTTACCTACGATTATAACAAAACTAGGTGTAGACCTCGATTCCCACAAAGGTAGACAAATTAACAATATAATCAAAGAATATACATCCTTACATGCAGATTTATGAAGATAAAACGTCTAAACCAATCCCAAAATATAGACTATGTAACACCCCAAATTCTCAGAACTCGGGGAGCTACTGGTTAGGACTTCACAATGGGTCCCGACCTAAGTTTGACAACAATTTTACTAGGATCTTACAACAAGGCACAAAAGTATTAAAACATTTGAAAACTTTAAACAATATATACATGAAGGATATGTATCAGCCTTAGAAAGCAACGGTACTAAAACGACGCATATAAAGAACATAAGACAACCTCGCCCCCAACTACAAGAGTACGTGGACCCGGCTGACCATTTCCTCCGGATATCTCTACAACTGTCTTAACCTGCAAGACATCTACAAGCGGTATAAAACCGTTAGCTAACATTCTATGCATAAGTATAAAGGTAAAAGCACAAACACACAACATACACAATCAACATGCAACAATCAATCCTTTTATTATCTTTAATTAGGTGATATGTCATTACTAATGATACTTATTTTGTGACACGAGGGATTCCCAAACCTCGCCCCTGTCCCCGTTTACCAACGCGGAATGGTACTAATGCATTTGACCGTCTACCTGACTGGGTTGGTCACAGGGAACCTCCTAGACTCTCGCAAGAGCTAGGCAGATGATGTCACGACCCGTTATCATACACTTCGGTCAATTACACAATATACTAAAGTCGGCCTATTCCGGTTTCTTTGTTTATCTTAACTAACAAACACCACTCATACACATCACACACATGCAAGAAGCCAGCTAAGTAAGTCCGTGGACTTACCTGAATCAGATCTCGACTCTCTTAATCACAACTCAATCTGTAACTGTATAACTCGGTTGCCTGTCAAAGGAGGCAAGTGTGTCAGCACACTTTCTAGGTAATTAGAAGTCTAAGACTTCTAAGATAGTAGATCCTATTAGAAAAGAATTTAATACAGTACCAATTTATGGTAAAATGACTATTTTACCCCTGGTCACGAAACTTCCAAAAATTTCATAATTCATGCCTAAACCCTTATTTGAGACTAAAAAGTCATATTCTAACTCCTAAAGATGAGTTTGGTTACAAACTGGCAATTTACGCATTTTCCTATTTTCCGGAAGATCGTTAAGGTCCAACTTCGGCTTCAAATATGAAATTCCAATAAACTTATAAAAATTCCGAAATAATTCTCTAGATCATCTATGATATTTCATCTACTCCTAGGAGCAAGAATTTCTTAAAACTGTTCGCCCTTCACTTCTATAAAAATTTTGCAAAGTTGATTACAACACTTGAAATTTTCTATACTTAGCCAAAATATGAGTATGTTTTCTAACTGTACAATAAGTCCACTTTGAAAAATAATAACTCCTAAACCGCTCGCTGGATTTATCCCAAATTTTGATATGTTCTACTATAAACTCTTAACTATAATATATCCAAAATGCACTATAATATATCCAAAATGCAGCAGCAAAGGAGATCAAAAGCCTATTTAAAACTATCTTACAAAACTGCATCACAAGCACCTTTCCTCAACACTGAGAAATTTCAGCACAACAGAAAAACTGTTTACGACCCAATCTTTGAAAAATCATAAATCTCTAATCACTCGCTGGATTCCTCCCAAATTTTAATATGTTCTACAAAAATATGTTAACTATATTATATCCAAATTCAAGCCCAACGGAGATCAAGAGCTTATTCAAAACCGTCTCACAAAACAGCATTACCTGCTGTTTTCCCCAACACTCAGCACATTTATAAAAACTGCATGAGGCGTCAACTTTGGAACACCATAACTCTCAAACCGTAGCTCGGATTCCTCTAAAACTTTAGTATGTTATACTATACAATATCGACTAAAACATATCCGAAAATCAGCAGTAAAGGTGGAGTCTAACCTACCCAAAACTGGAGCCGAAGTTGACTGTTCTTCACTTCCGAAAACTCAGCAAACACCTCAACTGTCCAAGTAAATCTTCTGAGGCTGTTAAGGTCGGCTTGGAGACACAACGAGTGCTCACATCAGCATATATATATTAAGGGTAACGCAAAGAGAAGGGTTAGGAAGGACGATATAGATCTTACTCGATTCCGTGTTTCGAAGGGGTGAAGGGAGCAACACCGGTTGTTGTTGTTAGAGTCCGTGATTGCGGTAGAGGAAGAAGCGGCGCTGGCCCTAAAGGCACCCTCACAACCAAGAGAAGGCCGCACCAGCCGTCCCTGCAGTGGAGGCTCCTAGGCGCTTGCTGCGGTCGCACGACATGGAGGATCGGAGAGAAGACCCGTCCGCCAGCCTGTTGGAGTCGACAGAAGAGGGAGAGCAGCCTTCCTGGATTCGCTGCTGGAGTCGGCTGAAGGGGGAGCGCAAGCCTTCCTGCGCGGTTGGAGGTCTGTTACGCACACGAACCCTGCTAGGAGCCCTGGTGTTGGACGGTTGCGCGCAGGAGGGGCGGTTGTCATCGGCGCCGGCCTGGCGTGGAGGAGGAGGCGGCTAGAGCAGTGCGAGGGAGGGCAGCAGCGTGGCGTGGAGGAAGGGGAGCGCCGATATGCGTAACAGCGAGAGAGGGAAGAGAGATTTCGTTAGGTTTACGTGAGAGAGGGAGAGCATGGGCTGGCTGTACAACTCCTTATCGGGCCCGGATGGTAGGGTTTCAAAGGCCCAAAATACTCAGCTTCGTAATGGCCCGGAAGACATGCCGCTGATGGGCCCGGATGGGTCCATTTTAAAGAATAAAGAAAGTAGATTGACTTGTGTATTTTATGTGAGTAAGGTTCTCACATAAAATGATAAAAACGATCAAAGGATAAGATTCCGGTGTCACTAAGGATATAATAAGAAGTCGGGAAAACCCAAAACCGGTCCAGGTCCGGTTAGCTTCGGAATGCTCGGAAGTAAAAATTTCGGATGTTACATCAGTTCCCCTTAAAATAAGTTTCGTCCCGAAACTTAAAAGAAGACAACATAATGTCGGAATCCATACTAAAGAACTAAAGCGCCGAAAAAAATCATAATCAATCAAATTCTGATTTGTTTTGGAAATAGTCGGAAGAAATTTCCGGGTATTACATCAATCCCCCTTAACAATAAGTTTCGTCCCGAAACTTAGGGTAAGACAATCCTGGTCGGTTTTTAAGGCACCAAACGGGTGTATCTGATCACTACAAAAAAGTCTCGTCGTTTCCACATTTAAGTATCCCGCACATCCAGGTTACAAAAAGCACACATCACTGACTAAGCACTCAATCATGAAATAAACAAGTAGTCAAACAATATCACACATACAAGGTCACGCCCTAACTCGTCACTCCCGAGGTTACAACTATCGCTACATAGGTCTTGAAAAGTTACGTCTTTTACTATCCCCGATATCTTAGGTAGCCTCATCGGCTTTTCATAAAACCACTGAATCTTAAATCTTTTCATGTACATAGATCACAAGCGCCTGCTACCACGTTTTAGAGTGGTTACCGGATATCTCACCGGTATCATCTGGCTCAACTGTCTGATCCTCTAATATGATGACTTAACTCGTGTCTGGTAGCTGAAATTCTCAACTCAGTTCCCAAACTTAGTCTCCGTGGAAAACTGAAGCTACCCTCTCCAATAGGGTGAGAAATACTAGTCCATCAGTCGCTTCTAAACCGCTTTAAAACTTCCAATGGTTGCTTTACACAACTCACTTCCAGATCTTTTGATGACCCTACGAAAAATAATCTATTCAACTTTCTTCCCTTCGTTATGACCACTTGCTTCCGGCCTTCTGAAAAGGTTCTGACTACACACTTAGGCCAGAGGTCTTGGACATCCACCAACACTTACCAAGTGCCCAATGCTCTTCGTATCACGACCCACTTGGTCTTGTCTTTTAATATTACTCAGTCATCTTATTCCTCAGGTAAGAAATCGTCACCCTTACCCTTTTCAGGTCTAATACTCTAGACAACTAAAAATCAAATCTAGTGGTCATCCTCTTTGTTCACTTGGCTTTATTATATTATTTATAGATATCTAATATATCGTTTGCTCAAACTTAGGCTTCTCACACATTTTCTAAGATCTTAAATGAAATAGAATATGTTCGAAATGACGGTATTAGACACAAAGTGATCTCATATCACCGGTATTTGTTAATAACAACTCAATAAATGTTAACATACCATCAGCAGTGCGCTCTTTTATCCACCATTGTTACCAGCCCGATAGTATCCCTCTAACTCAAAACGCAACTAGGCTCTATTCCGACATAACATTACACATAAAATCTACTCCGAGATTATGCTTTCTTTAAGCACGGTTACTAGGTTGCAAGTATGCTCCTGTCGCTTCTCTTTCTTATGTATCTTAGACTCAGGATGGTAGTTGTCCACTTGGAGCTTTCTAGTGTAGGTCATGCACAATACTTTTATTACATCATTAATTCTTTCCTAATTCATCCAGAAAACTTACTCTAGAGTATTCCATTAGTATGAAATTCCGAAACTACTTGTCTGGCAACATGTAGCAAAGCCATCACTCTTCACTCGGATCCATAATAGGGTACTAGTCTCCTTCTATTACCTATACATGCCCATAAGTTTCTGTTCGCTCCAAATGGTGTGTGTAAACTTTAAATTTATACCCTAGATGTATGCCTAAAACAAGGATGTGAACCCGCAGTGTACGGGTCAATCGTAGTAAAAGCAAGAATTCCGGGGTGTCGATCTCAGGGACTTAGGTGAAACAAAGCAAGTATAGGTTTCCAATATTGCAACTAACCACAAAGCAATTAAAGCAATCAAAGGATGATAATATAATCAATTAAAAAAATATGCAAATTCTAGGGATTAAAGCATCCAGTTGTGGTTCCAACTCAAGATCTCAAGATAAGCGGACAAAACTGAGGTTTTGCAAAGGAAAGGTGTTACTAAAGTGGAATAGATCACCGGGTAAGTCTCACTACTCACTAATCCCAAGCCAAAGAACCTATCACCGGCTAAGTCTCAAGGTATTAAGGAAAGGAACTATAATCTCAAACTAACACTCCAACTAAGGGAATAGAATCAACCTTTACCGGGTAAGTCTCAGGCTAACTCACAAAGATGGGATGAAGACACACTCAAACCCCCAATAAAGGATAAACCTTTATTACCTACACTTATGATCATGGGTAAACAAACTAAGTAATTACCGGGTAAGTCTCATCCTAGGCTTGCTTTGAACCAGGAAAGGTGTAATAAGAATAGGATTTGACAAACTCTAACACTTAACTCTCAGTTTCGGATCAGAAAGGTCACCTCGGTCAGACGAATTCCACCCCGGCCGAGATGTTCATCGACTGAGCGAGATATTCTAGGGTTAAGGATAAAGACTCGAGCTTTCAGGGTCCTACTGGAATTTAATATTATTCTATCATTGTTTTTCCCACAACCTTCAGCCAATCACCCTAGAATCGCACAAAGAAATTAGCCACTCATCATCATGAAAGCAATAATCAAATATATGGGAAGAGAATGATTATTTGAACACAAAAACCTTAAGAACAAGGCTTCAATAGCTGAATCAAATATCAAACAAATAAGCGTTCTTTGGATCACAAATCCAACAAGACAAATCAACAAGAAGGGAATCTAAGAAAGTCTTACAAATCCCTTCACAAAAGCTATAACAAGCTATCAATCCTCCCTTCAATCTTCCTTCAACCTTCCAAAAATCCTTCCTAACTGCAGCTTCTTCAATCCCCCAATGCTGCGATGGTAGCGGGTTGTTTAATTTGTGGAAAATCCAGCCTTTTATATAGGAGAATTATCTTCCAAAGATAAAATATCTTGAAAAGATATTATCCTAATAAAATATATCTTAATCTCTAAAATAGATCTCCAAAATCTATAATCTTCCTTCCATAAATCCAGCCCAAAAATATAAGATTTCTCCTTCCAAAAATAAAAGATCTCAGCCAAGAATAAACGATCTCGCCGCGTCAGGGTGTTCGCTCGAAAGTGTGTGCGTCAAAGTCTTAAATTTATATCTAGAACTCAAAGCAAAGCGAACCCGCAGTGTACGGATCGACTGTAGTAAAGTAAGAATTCCAGAGTTGAACTCAGGGATTTGGTGAGAGTAAATTCAATTTCAATTATCTAGCAAAAATGCAAAAGCTTTTGTGATCAATAAAGAGGGAAATGATTCCAAGGATTCAAGTATCCGATTTCGGCTTTCGATTCAAGACACTTCTAATGGATATAAGGATAGAGTTTATATTGCCAAGATTATGTGTTCAAAGGTAGGTATCGTACGGTTAAGTTCCGAAACCTATTTGTCTAATCCAAAGGTTCTCTCTATAAGGGTTGTTGAGGCTGCAATATAGAAAGATCTAAAGACAAGAATTATGTTCAAACTAACTATCTAAAACCCCAGGATATGACTCTCCAAGGTAATGAATAGAAAGCACACTTAGAATCTTAATAAAGGATGTTGAGTCTCTCTATTACCCAAATCTTGTAATCTTAATCTATTAAATGTAGAATTAAGTTTGAAGTCTCTTCATACACTCAAATAGAGGTTAAAAAGGTTAAACAAGATTGGGATTTAGGCAAGGATTAGTTTTGGTTAAAGATTAATTCAATTAAAGTTCGTCGGGGGAATAAATCGTGTTGTTCATAGGTAGATCGGACGATTTATCCAAGAACAGGTCGATTTTCCTGTTATCGCAAAACTAAAATCTAAACTCTCAGGGTCCAAATGTTTGAATGAGTTCAGTCTATCATCATCTAAGCCTTAATCATCAACTATTCTCCCCAGAATCACAATGGTTTTAGCCAACCATTTTCAAAATCAAATCAAAATAAAGATTGAGTGAAATAATTCAAATAAACCCGAATCTTGAATAAAAATTCAATAACATTCAAATCTGTAAACCAATCTCAAAACTGATCAATGTATCTCTCAATTAACTCAATATCATGTTCAAAAACCACAAAGATTTCAATGGAACAAAGAAATCTCACAAATATGATCAAGATTGACTTCCCGGCAAAAGTGCTTCAATCCTTCTCCAAGAATCCTCAATCTCTCCCTAACGTGTAAAGATTTCCCGCTGCCGCCTCCTCGTTTTCGTTCCTAGGGTTCCAACCTATAGTTTCTTGCTAATGGGCTGTTTGGCAAAACATTTCTCTAGCCCAAAAGTGATGGGCTTTGTGTCGTCTTTACCATTGGGCCGAAAAGCAAAGAAAATCGTGCAGGCCGATTTTCCCATAAAACCGTTCGATTTTTAATGATAAAAATCGTCCGATTTATATAGTAAATGGCACGATTTTCTTTAACAGAAAGTGCTTGTCTTTTGGCTTGTTTTCTTCCTCTCCTTTATGCTTCTTTTATGCAACTCCTTTGCTCTTTGTGACTCCTCTAAGGCTCCTTTAGCTTCCTTAATGACTTTAGATGCTCATTGCTCTACTTTTGCTTCCGAATCCATTCAAATTACCTATAGTTCAACCAAAACTCGTGTAGACCTCTATTTCCGAAATATAGTTGAATAAAGCATAAAAGGTACACAAGTTCTCTCTAAATGCAAGGTAAATAGAGGTAGACCTCTACAATATGCATGATTATAATGGTATATAATTCATGTCATCACAGGGTATTCGCCTCGGTCGAGACGCTCCTCTAGATCACCTCGGTCGAGATGGTACTGTAGCTGACCGAGGTGGCTCTAAACTGAATGTGAAATCTCTCAAATCTGGTCCAAAGTAAATCTTTAATCCATTTCCATGCTTCCTGGATTCTTCCTTAAGCTCCTGAATGTAGCTCCAATGACTCCTTAGCTCCTTTAGCTCCATTTTGATGCAAAACGTGCCATTTTACCTACGATTACAACGAAACTTGGTGTAGACCTCGATTCCCGTAAAGGTAGATGAAACGACAATATAATCACATAATATACATTCAAACATGCAGATTATTGAAGATAAAATGTCCTAACAGGTCCCAAAATATAGACTATAATTCATGCTATCAAAATACCCCATACTTGTTCCTTGCTTGTCCCCAAGGAAGTTCCAAATCTTAAGCACAAGATAGAATGGATTATAGGTCAGCAAGATCAATGAAAAGTATTTCAAAACATTTTTAGGTGGTTTGCTCAAATCATAGATCACTCTAAGAGAATGCTTCATGGAATTTAAAATCAAAACATGCTCAAAACATTTTATAAATATAAGAAAGTTGTTCATCTTTGCATAAAATCATAGAATGCATAATAATTTATTATTATCGAAATTAATCATGTATAATTCAGTTTAAACCACTAAGTCAATCAACAAGCTCGAGGTCTCAAGGTCTTTTCAAGAGAAGGTCAAGAAACGTGTGAGGGTGGGATGTATATAGGGAATGTGGTGCTAGAATCCGGGAAAAGGGATCTTTTACTTCACTTCCTTTTGAACTTCAACATCTTCCACCAATAAGCTTTGCTTATTTTACTTTTTTACTTTTTGGGATGCATGGATAGAGGTGCACAATAACCGAAGCCTAGGAAATCAACAATCATCAATTTCTCGAGATGCCTCAAACCCTTGATGCACATACCATGACCCGTTAGGAATATCGCTCAATCCGACTTTGGCAAAACACAAACACCCGGCTATGTGAATGGTGCCGAGTTACTCATCATCATGATTGACTTCCCCAAACCTATTTGTTTCTTTCTAACTTTCAGCCAACATCTCAACTTTTCTTTCACTTGCTTTTCACTTGCTTGGTTCCAAATTCCCGGATAGGTAAAGGGAGGCAAATATGTATATGAGGGGCTAAGCATGATCAAGAAGAAGAAGAGAAGAAGTGAATTGCCTTAGTCATCTCCGAAAGAAAGTGATAGAACTCATCATGTGGTGTCAACCTTCAAATTCAACATAATTTTGATAAAAACAAAGTATTAAACATGCCACAAATTTCAAACAAAGCATTTAGCAACTTAAACATATTATGAAACCTTTCAAACATATAAAGATTTCAAAACCAATCTGCAAACAGAATCATCACCGAGGTCATATCCAGATAAGAATCACAAAAATTGTTTCAAAAACTATCTCAGTTAAAACACCCCGTCGAGATGTTCTAAGTCAACCGAGATACTGCACCTCGATTGGTCAGAGTCACATCGGTCGAGGTCATAAATTTTTTTTTTTTCTAAACCAGTTTTTAACGTTTTTCTCAATCAAATAACCTGTATGCATGCATGTAGTCTCAGATAAGCATATAGAGCAGGAAAAAAAATCATAAATATCCATCAAGAGTCATACAATCATACATCAAATGTCAAATACATATCCGCATACCCCATACTTGGGACACATTGTCCCAATGGGTCAAATAAGTCTAAAGAATAGGATACTCACCAGACATAAGCTGAGCTGCATAATAAATAAAGAAAGAAATCTTGCAAGCTCTAATCCTGATATGCCGGCAATGGTGGAGGATATGGTATGTACGGATGCTGAGACGGGACGAATGGATGTCCCATCATATGCTGGAACTGGATCTCCATCATCCGGCACTGATAATGCTGGCTCTCTAGTATCTAATGAGTCCGGCTATCCAACTCTCGGTGAAGGTCATCCAAACGTCCGCTTAGATCGACGGTCATGGCTGTATAGGAGTCAATCATCTGATCTGTCAGATCGTCAATCCGGCGGTGAGCTACGGGATCCCTCTGCCTCCGAACTCTACGTCTGGCAGGATGTGCTGGTGCTGCAGTTGGCTCCTCCTCTGTCTCCTCGTCGTCTAGATCGACGACTGGTATACTGGGACCAGCTGTATCTGTCCCTGTATCCATGGCAGCACCGCCATCATCATCCTCATCAGCCTCCTCCTCATCCTGCTCCTGGGTTGCTGCTGCTGTGTCTCTAGCGTCCTCAATAAGAGGAATCCACGCGGTGTACCAGTAATGAGAATTGAGATGACCATCTAATACCCTGAGGTGCAGTCTGCTCCCATGGCATCGCCACATATGGCGTAGTAAGTCCACGAGGAACCAATATCCTCCTCGTAATCATCTCCTGTAGACCAAGCGGCTTGGCAGCCGCCACCATAGTACAAGCACTCAAATCTAAGTCCATGTAACTCGCGATGTGAGTCACTAGACCGCCGTAGCAAATATCTCCCTTCACCTTTGCCTTGATCCTGTGGAGATCCTCAGCCAACATCACTCCAAAGTCAGGAACTCCTCCGGTAACCATACAGTATAAGCTCAGAAGCTCCCCCTGTCTAATCTTCTGGGGCGTCTCAGTACGCGCCAGAAGTGTCTCGCTAAAGATCCGGTGGGCTAATCTGAAGGCGAGGTTGAAGATGATACGCTCCCTGGAGTCTCCAGGTCTCCACCTATCAGCATGCTCAACTACGTGAGCTATCTGGCCCCAGAACTCTCGAGCCACGGCTCGAGAAGGAAAATAAAAAATTGTGGGGGTCGGGAAGCCGAAGATCTCCCTCCAATGGGCCATCAGAACTAAGTAGTTCCGGTTCAGCAACCGGTACTTGATGGCCTGCTCTGTAGGCAGGTAAGTTACGGAGCTCACAAAATCCAAAGTCGGCTCAAGGTTGGCTGGAGCTCTAATCTTAGTAAAATGCTCCAACCCTACCATAGCAATCATCCGCCTCAAATCATCATCTACGTAGAGGCAATCAAAAGCAGCGATATCAAGGAATCGCGGTGCAATCACTAGATGCGCAGCAATGCGGTCATAATCTACCCGGTGACCCTTATGGATCACTGGTATGGAGCGGCGAGAAGAAGAAGAAGGAGAAGGGGAAGACCTATCCCCTAGAACAAGCTGGCGATCTGAACTCATTTTTCTCTCTCTGTCATACCACCTCGGTCGGTTGTCAGATCTCAAGAACACCTCGGTCGAGACGCAGGTCGACTGGACCGAGGTAGAAGGTTGTTCGATCGTAACTCTCAAAAATCCAGTTATTTTCCCCCAATATCACTACCAATTGTTCCTATGGGGTACTTAAGCTCTTTTTCAACACATTTCAAAGGCAACCAAAGCCCAATTTGATCGAAACAGTGGAAGAAGAACGTGTTAGGGTTTTTTTCGATTTACCCCAGATTCGGTCGATTCGGAGCGTTTTTGTTGCAGATTGTCGCTTGCAAACTGATCCTCTACTCTTTCCTTGCAGTTTGGAAGCAAGAATCGTCGAAAACGATCGAAAATCAAATAACGAGATGGATCCTTGCGCCGCGGTCGAGAAGGTGAGAGAGGGAAGAGAGAGAATTCAAACCCCCTTTTATACCCTTTTTTGGAACTGCTGTCATCTCGGTCGAGATGGTCTCGACTGGACCGAGGTGATACGCACCGAGGTGGACCTTCAGTAACCCTAGTCGCCTCGGTTGCCCAAGAGTCATCTTGGTCGAGGCGCAGTGACAACAACCGAGATGTGTCTCTGTCAAACTCCGTCTTCTCAAATTATTGAACTTCAGTCCTTCTAGTGTTGCTCCTGGGTCGTATTTTTTCCTTAGAGATTACCTGTTGTCTGTCTAGGACGCCAAAAACAAAGCAAAGCAAAGCAAAGCAAAAGCAAACTATCTAAAGCTAGACTAGGAAAGGGAAAGAAAGCAATACCTTGGGTTGCCTCCCAAGAAGCGCTTGATTTAAGGTCGCTAGCTGGACCGTACGGTGTCTCTAAACATGCGGGAATGTGTCCTCACCCCATACTTTACCTTCATCATGGGGTGAGATAAGGAAGTCTATCAAACGTTCCAGCAAGTGCAAGTGCTCATCGGGGAATGAATCATCTATGGGTGGTTCGTCCTTCTCGCGTGAAGATGGAGGTAGCCGGCTGAGGTGATCCGCAACAGAATTTTCGGATCCCTTCTTATCGCGGATCTCTAGGTCAAACTCTTGAAGCAAGAGAATCCATCGAATAAGACGTGGCTTGGCATCCTTCTTAGCAAGCAAGTATCGAATAGCTGCATGGTCAGTGTAAACAATAACTTTCGCCCCTACTAAGTCAGAACGAAATTTCTCAAAAGCATATACAATTGCCAATAGCTCCTTTTCGGTGGTGGCGTAGTTACGCTGGGCTTCGTCTAGCGTCTTGCTAGCATAGTAAATGGCGGTGGTCCGGCCATCCTTCTTTTGTCCAAGCACCGCTCCTACCGCCACATCACTCGCGTCGCACATGATCTCAAAGGGCAAGGTCCAATCCGGAGGTTGGATAATGGGAGCGGAGATCAACACCTCCTTAATCCTATAGAATGCATCGAGACACTCCTGCGAAAACTCAAAAACAACATCTTTATTCAAGAGTTTAGTTAGTGGTTTAGAGATTTTCGAGAAGTCCTTGATGAATCTCCTATAGAAACCTGGATGCCCGACAAAACTCCGCACTCCCTTAACCGAACAAGGGGGAGGAAGTTTCTCAATAGTCTCGATCTTAGCTCGATCGACTTCAATACCTCGATTGGAAACGAGGTGTCCTAGCACAATGCCTTCATTAACCATAAAGTGACACTTCTCCCAATTCAAAACGAGATTAGTGTCTTCACATCTTTGTAGCACTAGAGAAAGGTTAGATAGGCAATCATCAAAAGAGGAACCATATACTGAACAATCATCCATAAATACCTCCATGATCTCCTCTATATATTCGGAAAAGATAGCTATCATGCATCGCTGGAAGGTGGCGGGTGCATTACATAATCCAAATGGCATCCTCCTATAACCGAATGTCCCCCATGGACAAGTGAAAGTGGTCTTCTCTTGATCATCCGAATGGATAGGAATCTGAAAGAAGCCACTATAGCCATCTAAATAGCAAAAGCGTGAATGTTGGGCCAACCGTTCGAGCATTTGATCGATGAAGGGAAGTGGAAAATGGTCCTTCCGAGTGGCCATGTTCAGCTTCCTATAATCGATGCACACCCTCCAGCCCATGACGGTCCTTGTTAGGATTAACTCGTTGTTCTTATTCATCACAACGGTCATCCCTCCTTTCTTCGGAACTACGTGCACTGGGCTCACCCACTTGTTGTCCGAGATAAGAAATATGATACCTGCATCCAACAACTTAAGAATTTCTTTCTTCACAACCTCTTTCATAATCGGATTTAACCGTCTTTGAGGTTCCCGTGAAGTCTTATGATCGTCCTCCAATAGTATTCTATGCATGCAGAAAGAAGGCTTAATGACAATAAGATCGATCATCAATAGTATAACCCAAAGCCTTTTGATGCTTCCTCAGGACATGCATTAGTTTAGATAATTCAGATTCGGAGAGGGAAGCACTAACGATGACGGGATAAGTAGAATCCGGTCCAAGAAAAACGTACCTCAAGTGACTCGGGAGTTGTTTAAGCTTCACAACTGGGGGTGCTTTATGAGGTGGATCTTTGCTTCCTCCTTCCAGTGGAGTAGATCAAAGAACTGGACTTTCAGAAGTCTCAGTTGACATCATCTTGCTTTCGACCTCGGTCGAGGTCCAGAGAGGGTGACCGAGATGTTCTTCAGTCAAGAACACCTCGCTTGATCCAGAAAGTGCCTCGGTCGAGGTACTGTAACTGGGACCGAAATTGCTATCTTCTTCTCCTGGATTAATTTTTCAACTTTAGGTCCTGGATCTTCTTCCAGCGCCTTTATGCTCCGTATATCTGCGTCACAAGAAGCATATATACCTTCCTCCATTAAGCTAAAACTAATAACTCTCTCAAGTGGATCATTAATAAGGATAGAGCTCACCAATTCTCTTCATTCTTCTTCATCATATATGTTGAAGATATCATCTACCAATGGCTCTCCTTTCATTGCCGCAAGAAATGCAAACTTAACTTGATCACCACCAATGTTGAATTGCAATTTGGTGTTCTTACAATCCACATTGCAACCCGAAGTTGCTAGAAATGGTCTCCCGAGAATGATAGGAACGGGATAATGGAGCGATCTGCCATGTACAACGTATCTTCCCCGGCTTGGGCTCTCCAAGTCTGATTCTCACACATAGTTCCAGCGGGATGATGCTCACGCTGGCTCCTAAATCACTTAACGCCTCACAAGTGACATCCCTTACTTGAATGGGAATACAAAATGAGCCGGGATCTCTCAACTTGGGTGGCATCTTCTCCTTCATGATTTGAATGAGTTCCGAAGATTTAGATGTCATCCTTACTTCACCAAAGTCTTCCAAATTCCTCTTTCTTGATAGAATTTCTTTCAAGAACTTCCCATAGGCGGGCATCCCTAGAATAACATCAAGGAAAGGGATATTAATGTGTAGTTTATTCATCAAGTCAAGGAACTTACCAAAATGCTTGTCTAGATGTGCTCTAGCCCTTGACTGGGGGATATTAATGTGTAGTTTATTCAGTTTTGTCCGACGCTCTCTGAGGCTCAACTTCGGTTGGCACCTCGGCCGAAGTGTTCTTCGACTGTGCCTGGACCGAGGTGGTCTTCGTCTGTATAGGCATCGATTGAGGCACTAGATCTGTAGTTTTCAGTCCACTTCTCGTCGTTATTGCCATGATCTGTCCTTTAGGGTTGCTTTCCATCCTTGTTGGAAGCTTCCCTGGATCTCTTGGCGCTTCATTCGCCTTGTTAAAGAATTGTTGTTCTAAGGCTTTTTGTGCCTTCGAAAATGAAGTCATGGACGTCTCCATAGTGTTGAGCTTGATCAAGATAGTTTCCAGCACTGCATCTTTCTTTTCCGGCTGGGACAAGCTTGATCCAGGCTCCTGACTCTTCAATGGAGTAGAAGAAGAAGAAGGAGAGAGGAAAGGATTATAAGAGTTGTTTGAATTGGAGTTAGAGTAAGAGTTACCCGAATTTTGATTGTTTGGCCTCCAATTATTGCTGTTTGATCCTCTATTGTTGTTGTAGTTGTTGTTCCGGGAACCGTTGTTGTTGTTCCGCTAACCATTGTTGTTCCTTGAGCTTTGATATCCTTCATCTTCTTTCTTGGTTTGAGCAACCAAAAGGTCTTTCAATTGCTTTACATTATTCTTCAAAGAGGTGAGTTGATCATTGTTTGATGGAGCTTCTTGGAAGTTGACTCTTTTAACTCCACCTTCAGCTCCTTGGTTGGAGTATTTCTCCATGTGCAAAGCTTGCTTCTCTATAAACTCCCAAGCTTCGTCAATCGGCATGTCCATGAATGTGCCGGTGGATAGTAGTTGAAGGTTGAACTGGGTGTTTCCGTCCAGTCCCTTGAAGTATATCTCCAACAACTCTATCTTTGGAATCCCATGATGTGGGCAATCCAAAAGGATGTCTTTAAATCTCTCCCATGACTTGGACAAACTCTCCTTGTCCTTCATGATGAATGCATTGATTTTCCCTCTCATTTCAGCGGTCTTAGAGGGGGGGGGGAGGGAAGAATTTAGT
This sequence comes from Fagopyrum homotropicum, assembly GCA_033239125.1. Classification (NCBI taxonomy): domain Eukaryota; kingdom Viridiplantae; phylum Streptophyta; class Magnoliopsida; order Caryophyllales; family Polygonaceae; genus Fagopyrum; species Fagopyrum homotropicum. The sequence continues at coordinate 81,719,984 of BSWB01000005.1, read as the reverse complement.
CAAGAACTCCGTCGTCATCTCCTCCCATGTATTGATTTTTCCTGGAGGGAGAGATTGATACCAAGTAAGCGCCCTATCTTTCAAAGAGAAGTAGAAAGGCCTTAGCTTGTAATTGTTGTTTTCCAGCCTTGAAGGTTTGAAGGTCTCCATCAAGATCTCATAGTTTTGCAGATGTTGATGCGGAGACTCCCTCTCTAGCCCTCCAAACTGGCATTGGCGAATCATGGAAAGAACTTGCGGTCGAAGCTTATAGTCATGGTCCGCTGGATCACCTAGCTTGACTCCTGGACGCCTCAGTTGTTGGTTGGGGTCCATCCTTCATCCTAGGGTCTGTGGAATACCTGCAAAAAGAACATCTCGGACTGGCATCCGAGGTGGAAGTATATCGGCCGGGGCAGCTGGAGCTGGGTCCTGCCTCGGTCGAGGAGGTGGATCTGGTCGAGGTAGATATTGGTCCCGTAAAGTTGCCATATCTGCTTCGATCGCTTCCGTCCTTGCGCGAGTTTCTTCCTTTTCTAGTCACAATTCTTCTTTACTGAGGCGTAGTTGTTCCAATGCCTCCTTCAATTCGACCTCAAGATCGCGATTCTCTTGATTGGCCATCTTAGCTTCTTTCAAACGTCTTTTGTATGTCTTTTCTGGTTCGGGATCGTAAGGAACGATTTCCTTCCCAACGCGGGTTCTTCGCATAAACCTACAAGAAAGAACCTGCGAAAGTCACTCAAGTAGAGTGGTTAGTAACAACAGAGGCAAGTCCCCGAAAGACAACCGCAACCGGCTCGGTCTAGACCAAGTCCCCGGCAACGGCACCAAAACTTGTTCGCTCCAAATGGTGTGTGCAAGTTTAAATTTATAACCTTAGATGTATGCCTAAAACAAGGATGCGAACCCGAAGTGTACGGGTCAATCGTAGTAAAAGCAAGAATTCCGGGGTGTCGATCTCAGGGACTTAGGTGAAACAAAGAAAGTATAGGTTGTCAATATTGCAACTAACCACAAGAGCAATTACAACAATCAAAGGATAATAATATAGTCAATTAAAGAAATATGCAAATTCTAGGGATTAAAGCATCCAGTTGTGGTTCCAACTCAAGATCTGAAGATAAGCGGACAAAGCTGAGGTTTTACAAAGGGAAGGTGTTACTAAAGTGGAATAGATCACCGGGTAAGTCTCACAACTCACTAATCCCAAGCCAAAGAACCTATCACCGGCTAAGTCTCAAGGTATTAAGGAAAGGAACTATAATCTCAAACTAACACTCCAACTAAGGGAATAGAATCAACCTTTACCGGGTAAGTCTCAGGCTAACTCACAAAGATGGGATGAAGACACACTCAAACCCCCAATAAAGGATAAACCTTTATTTCCTACACTTATGATCATGGGTAAACAAACTAAGGAATTACCGGGTAAGTCTCATCCTAGGCTTGCTTTGAACCAGGAAAGGTGTAATAAGAATAGGATTTGGCAAACTCTAACACTTAACTCTCAGTTTCGGATCAGAAAGGTCACCTCGGTCAGATGAATTCCACCCCGGCCGAGATGTTCATCGACTGAGCGAGATGTTCTAGGGTTAAGGATAAAGACTCGAGCTTTCAGGGTCCTACTGGAATTTAAGATTATTCTATCATTGTTTTTCCCACAACCTTCAGCCAATCACCCTTGAATCGCACAAAGAAATTAGCCACTCATCATCATAAAAGCAATAATCAAATATATGGGAAGAGAATGATTATTTGAACACAAAAACCTTAAGAACAAGACTTCAATAACTGAATCAAATATCAAACAAATAAGCGTTCTTTGGACCACAAATCCAACAAGACAAATCAACAAAAAGGGAATCTAAGAAAACTTCCAAATCCCTTCACAAAAGCTATAACAAGCTAACAATCCTCCCTTCAATCTTCCTTCAACTTCCAAAAATCCTTCCTAACTGCAGCTTCTTCAATCCCCAATGCTGCGATGGTAGCGGGTTGTTTAATTTGTGGAAAATCCAGCCTTTTATATAGGAGAATTATCTTCCAAAGATAAAATATCTTGAAAAGATATTATCCTAATAAAATATATCTTAATCTCTAAAATAGATCTCCAATATATATAATCTTCCTTCCAGAAATCCAGCCCAAAAATATAAGATTTCTCCTTCCAAAAATAAAAGATCTCAACCAAGAATAAACGATCTCGCCGCGTCAGGTTATTCGCCTCGGTCGAGACGCTCCTCTAGATCACCTCGGTCGAGATGGTACTGTAGCTGACCAAGGTGGCTCTAAACTGACATCAGGTTATACCTTTAATTCATCCAAGAAGGTTATAGTTGCCTACTTGGGGGAATCCTCTAAGGCGTCGGTAAAGCTACTCCATAGATCCACACTCACAAATATCTCTTCTTAACGGCACATAACTCGTCAATACCCAACAATATTTGCACGTCCTTGGTTGACATCGGTCAGTCTATAATATACTTATCTCAATTTCATACCTCTACTGGCATTAAACTTTTGGTGCACATCACCTACTAGATTAATCCTTTTATCCTTCTTTTAGTTCGTCTTATCTTTCACTCTTCTGCTTCCTTTGGAACAACTCTCTTTCTCAAGTCTCACTGTGCCATTCGCCTGACGTCAAAAGTTGTTCCTAACACTCCATGATAGATGGTAAGCGTCTTGTAGTTCCGATGACTTTTAATTACCTCCCAATTGTAGTCCTTTTACAGGGACCGTCGGTGTTGATGACCTATGTTCTGTTATAAATGGGGGTTACCCTGGACTCTTGAGTCCACCACACGATTCTCACAAGCACAGGTTCTTTAATCGGCGTTGTTTGTAATATTTCCTTCCAAATCTCTATTGACTATGTTACGGGCTTCGATCCTTTCGACATTGGCATTGTGATTCCTCTTAGAATTCTTATCTTTAAAGAAGACAAAATGTCTCCAGGCTTGTGAAGTCTACCCTTCGCTCTTACATTAAGTTGTAAGTCCCCATTCCGTGTAAATTGTGATCTGTCAAAATTTCCTTAGCTAGTAGGTAAACAGTTGCTCACAACAATCATTTTATACTTTTTTAGTTCGTTTTACCTTCCACCCTTCCGCTTCTTATAGGCTAACTCCATTTTCTCTAGTCCGATTGTGTCATTCATCTGGCACAAATAGTCGTTTCAAGTTTCCGCGATAGCTTGCAAGCATCTTTGAAATTCTTATGTTTGTAATGATCATCCACTTGCAGTTCCTTTTGCATGGACCATCTGTGTTGATGGCTTAGGTCCCGTGATAATTCGGGTTACCCTGGACTCTCGAGTCTAGCAAGGCCGTTCACTTATACAGATTTCTTCACTGGTGTTGGTGGTAATATCGCCTTCCTGAAACTCCGTTGACCCTGGTACAGGCTTCCATTCTTTGGATATTGGCATCGCGGTTTCTTTCAAACTTCTTATATCTCTAAGGAGGACAAAACCTGCGCACGCTTGTGAGGTCTGCCTTTTCGATTTTACACTCAATTGTAGGTCTTCATTCGGTGCACCTTAGATTCTCACACCCGGGTTGACACTTCGTCTCTTCTGGTTTCTCATGCCCCTAATGGTCTATGGGGCATCCGCCTCGATTATAATGTCCTTGATTCCGCAATCTTGGTTGTACTCAATTCTACATGTCCCGTTCCAATATTGGTATCTCTACTCCGCACTCTTGCAGTCTCTTGCATGGTTCTTCAATCCCCCAATGCTGCGATGGTAGCGGGTTGTTTAATTTGTGGAAAATCCAGCCTTTTATATAGGAGAATTATCTTCCAAAGATAAAATATCTTGAAAAGATATTATCCTAATAAAATATATCTTAATCTCTAAAATAGATCTCCAATATATATAATCTTCCTTCCAGAAATCCAGCCCAAAAATATAAGATTTCTCCTTCCAAAAATAAAAGATCTCAGCCAAGAATAAACGATCTCGCCGCGTCAGGTTATTCGCCTCGGTCGAGACGCTCCTCTAGATCACCTCGGTCGAGATGGTACTGTAGCTGACCGAGGTGGCTCTAAACTGAATGTGAAATCTCTCAAATCTGGTCCAAAGTAAATCTTTAATCCATTTCCATGCTTCCTGGATTCTTCCTTGAGCTCCTGAATGTAGCTCCAATGACTCCTTAGCTCCTTTAGCTCCATTTTGATGCAAAACGTGCCATTTTACCTACAATTACAACGAAACTTGGTGTAGACCTCGATTCCCGTAAAGGTAGATAAAACGACAATATAATCACATAATATACATTCAAACATGCAGATTATTGAAGATAAAACGTCTAAACAGGTCCCAAAATATAGACTATAATTCATGCTATCAGTTTCCGTACAACATTTCCAATCACTCACATAGCCTATCTCACGTTTCTTCCAACTACAATGCATTTCCCCAACTATCACCATCTTAAACTCGACAAGACATCCATTAGTACCCTTGAGCTTTTTGTTTCTGGGTTAGGACCCACCACGCTTCCGCTGCGCTACTCTGCTTATCTTGTTGTCACTTATTAATCCTAAGGACCTTTTCTGTAAGTATAAAATGATTGACCTCAAAACTCTTTCTTCCAATTACACCATGAGTCGTATACGGATGAAGTACCCAGTACCTTCTTTACTTGCCTTAAGAAAATAAAACAATGATTGAAAAACAACTTCTTCCGCTTACATTCTTAATTCTTCTACCACGGATCCAAACTTCTGACTTGACCGGAGTTTGATCTTAACTAGCCAAGAAGTAACCCTTAAAACGTTTCTCTTTATACCTTTAATTCATCCAAGAAGGTTGTAGTTGCCTACTTGAGGGAATCCTCTAAGGCGTCGGTAAAGCTACTCCATAGATCCACAGTCACAAATATCTCTTCTTAACGGCACATAACTCGTCAATACCCAACAATACTTGCACGTCCTTGGTTGACATCGGTCAGTCTATAATATACTTATCTCAATTTCATACCTCTACTGGTATTAAACTTTTGGTGCACATCACCTACTAGATTAATCCTTTTATCCTTCTTTTAGTTCGTCTTATCTTTCACTCTTCTGCTTCCTTTGGAACAACTCTCTTTCTCAAGTCTCACTGTGCCATTCGCCTGACGTCAAAAGTTGTTCCTAACACTCCACGATAGATGGTAAGCGTCTTGTAGTTACGATGACTTTTAATTACCTCCCAATTGTAGTCCTTTTACAGGGACCGTCTGTGTTGATGACCTATGTTCTGTTATAAATGGGGGTTACCCTGGACTCTTGAGTCCAGCACATGATTCTCACAAGCACAGGTTCCTTAATCGGCGTTGTTTGTAATATTTCCTTCCAAATCTCTATTGACTATGTTACGGGCTTCGATCCTTTCGACATTGGCATTGTGATTCCTCTTAGAATTCTTATCTTTAAAGAAGACAAAATGTCTCCAGGCTTGTGAAGTCTACCCTTCGCTCTTACATTAAGTTGTAAGTCCCCATTCCGTGTAAATTGTGATCTGTCAAAATTTCCTTAGCTAGTAGGTAAACAGTTGCTCACAACAATCCTTTTATACTTTTTTAGTTCGTTCTACCTTCCACCCTTCCGCTTCTTATAGGCTAACTCCATTTTCTCTAGTCCGATTGTGTCATTCATCTGGCACAAATAGTCGTTTCAAGTTTCCACGATAGCTTGCAAGCATCTTTGAAATTCTTATGTCTGTAATGATCATCCACTTGCAGTTCCTTTTGCATGGACCATCTGTGTTGATGGCTTAGGTCCCGTGATAATTCGGGTTACCCTGGACTCTCGAGTCTAGCAAGGCCGTTCACTTATACAGATTTCTTCACTGGTGTTGGTGGTAATATCGCCTTCCTGAAACTCCGTTGACCCTGGTACAGGCTTCCATTCTTTGGATATTGGCATCGCGGTTTCTTTCAAACTTCTTATATCTCTGAGGAGGACAAAACTTGCGCACGCTTGTGAGGTCTGCCTTTTCGATTTTACACTCAATTGTAGGTCTTCATTCCGTGCACCTTAGATTCTCACACCCGGGTTGACACTTCGTCTCTTCTGGTTTCTCATGCCCCTAATGGTCTATGGGGCATCCGCCTCGATTATAATGTCCTTGATTCCGCAATCTTGGTTGTACTCAATTTAACATGTCCCGTTCCAATATTGGTATCTCTACTCCGCACTCTTGTAGTCTCTTGCATGGTTCTTCAATCCCCCAATGCTGCGATGGTAGCGGGTTGTTTAATTTGTGGAAAATCCAGCCTTTTATATAGGAGAATTATCTTCCAAAGATAAAATATCTTGAAAAGATATTATCCTAATAAAATATATCTTAATCTCTAAAATAGATCTCCAATATATATAATCTTCCTTCCAGAAATCCAGCCTAAAAATATAAGATTTCTCCTTCCAAAAATAAAAGATCTCAGCCAAGAATAAACGATCTCGCCGCATCAGGTTATTCGCCTCGGTCGAGACGCTCCTCTAGATCACCTCGGTCGAGATGGTACTGTAGCTGACCGAGGTGGCTCTAAACTGAATGTGAAATCTCTCAAATCTGGTCCAAAGTAAATCTTTAATCCATTTCCATGTTTCCTGGATTCTTCCTTGAGCTCCTGAATGTAGCTCCAATGACTCCTTAGCTCCTTTAGCTCCATTTTGATGCAAAACGTGCCATTTTACCTACAATTACAACGAAACTTGGTGTAGACCTCGATTCCCGTAAAGGTAGATAAAACGACAATATAATCACATAATATACATTTAAACATGCAGATTATTGAAGATAAAACGTCTAAACAGGTCCCAAAATATAGACTATAATTCATGCTATCAGTTTCCGTACAACATTTCCAATCACTCACATAGCCTATCTCACGTTTCTTCCAACTAGAATGCATTTTCCCAACTATCACCATCTTAAACTCGACACGACATCCATTAGTACCCTTGAGCTTTTTGTTTCTGGGTTAGGACCCACCACGCTTCCGCTGCGCTACTCTGCTTATCTTGTTGTCACTTATTAATCCTAAGGACCTTTTCTGTAAGTATAAAATGATTGACCTCAAAACTCTTTCTTCCAATTACACCATGAGTCGTATACGGATGAAGTACCAAGTACCTTCTTTACTTGCCTTAAGAAAATAAAACAATGATTGAAAAACAACTTCTTCCGCTTACTTTCTTAATTCTTCTACCACGGATCCAAACTTCTGACTTGACCGGAGTTTGATCTTAACTAGCCAAGAAGTAACCCTTAAAATGTTTCTCTTTATACCTTTAATTCATCCAAGAAGGTTGTAGTTGCCTACTTGAGGGAATCCTCTAAGGTGTCGGTAAAGCTACTCCATAGATCCACAGTCACAAATATCTCTTCTTAACGGCACATAACTCGTCAATACCCAATAATACTTGCACGTCCTTGGTTGACATCGGTTAGTCTATAATATACTTATCTCAATTTCATACCTCTACTGGTATTAAACTTTTGGTGCACATCACCTACTAGATTAATCCTTTTATCCTTCTTTTAGTTCGTCTTATCTTTCACTCTTCTGCTTCCTTTGGAACAACTCTCTTTCTCAAGTCTCACTGTGCCATTCGCCTGACGTCAAAAGTTGTTTCTAACACTCCACGATAGATGGTAAGCGTCTTGTAGTTACGATGACTTTTAATTACCTCCCAATTGTAGTCCTTTTACAGGGACCGTCTGTGTTGATGACCTATGTTTTGTTATAAATGGGGGTTACCCTGGACTCTTTAGTCCAGCACACGATTCTCACAAGCACAGGTTCCTTAATCGGCGTTGTTTGTAATATTTCCTTCCAAATCTCTATTGACTATGTTACGGGCTTCGATCCTTTCGACATTGGCATTGTGATTCCTCTTAGAATTCTTATCTTTAAAGAAGACAAAATGTCTCCAGGCTTGTGAAGTCTACCCTTCGCTCTTACATTAAGTTGTAAGTCCCCATTCCGTGTAAATTATGATCTGTCAAAATTTCCTTAGCTAGTAGGTAAACAGTTGCTCACAACAATCCTTTTATACTTTTTTAGTTCGTTCTACCTTCCACCCTTCCGCTTCTTATAGGCTAACTCCATTTTCTCTAGTCCGATAGTGTCATTCATCTGGCACAAATAGTCGTTTCAAGTTTCCACGATAGCTTGCAAGCATCTTTGAAATTCTTATGTCTGTAATGATCATCCACTTGCAGTTCCTTTTGCATGGACCATCTGTGTTGATGGCTTAGGTCCCGTGATAATTCGGGTTACCTTGGACTCTCGAGTCTAGCAAGGCCGTTCACTTATACAGATTTCTTCACTGGTGTTGGTGGTAATATCGCCTTCCTGAAACTCCGTTGACCCTGGTACAGGCTTCCATTCTTTGGATATTGGCATCGCGGTTTCTTTCAAACTTCTTATATCTCTGAGGAGGACAAAACCTGCACACGCTTGTGAGGTCTGCCTTTTCGATTTTACACTCAATTGTAGGTCTTCATTCCGTGCACGTTAGATTCTCACACCCGGGTTGACACTTCGTCTCTTCTGGTTTCTCATGCCCCTAATGGTCTATGGGGCATCCGCCTCGATTATAATGTCCTTGATTCCGCAATCTTGGTTGTACTCAATTCTACATGTCCCGTTCCAATATTGGTATCTCTACTCCGCACTCTTGTAGTCTCTTGCATGGTTCTTCAATCCCCCAATGCTGCGATGGTAGCGGGTTGTTTAATTTGTGGAAAATCCAGCCTTTTATATAGGAGAATTATCTTCCAAAGATAAAATATCTTGAAAAGATATTATCCTAATAAAATATATCTTAATCTCTAAAATAGATCTCCAATATATATAATCTTCCTTCCAGAAATCCAGCCCAAAAATATAAGATTTCTCCTTCCAAAAATAAAAGATCTCAGCCAAGAATAAACGATCTCGCCGCGTCAGGTTATTCGCCTCGGTCGAGACGCTCCTCTAGATCACCTCGGTCGAGATGGTACTGTAGCTGACCGAGGTGGCTCTAAACTGAATGTGAAATCTCTCAAATCTGGTCCAAAGTAAATCTTTAATCCATTTCCATGCTTCCTGGATTCTTCCTTGAGCTCCTGAATGTAGCTCCAATGACTCCTTAGCTCCTTTAGCTCCATTTTGATGCAAAACGTGCCATTTTACCTACAATTACAACGAAACTTGGTGTAGACCTCGATTCCCGTAAAGGTAGATAAAACGACAATATAATCACATAATATACATTCAAACATGCAGATTATTGAAGATAAAACGTCTAAACAGGTCCCAAAATATAGACTATAATTCATGCTATCAGTTTCCGTACAACATTTCCAATCACTCACATAGCCTATCTCACGTTTCTTCCAACTAGAATGCATTTTCCCAACTATCACCATCTTAAACTCGACACGACATCCATTAGTACCCTTGAGCTTTTTGTTTCTGGGTTAGGACCCACCACGCTTCCGCTGCGCTACTCTGCTTATCTTGTTGTCACTTATTAATCCTAAGGACCTTTTCTGTAAGTATAAAATGATTGACCTCAAAACTCTTTCTTCCAATTACACCATGAGTCGTATACGGATGAAGTACCAAGTACCTTCTTTACTTGCCTTAAGAAAATAAAACAATGATTGAAAAACAACTTCTTCCGCTTACTTTCTTAATTCTTCTACCACGGATCCAAACTTCTGACTTGACCGGAGTTTGATCTTAACTAGCCAAGAAGTAACCCTTAAAATGTTTCTCTTTATACCTTTAATTCATCCAAGAAGGTTGTAGTTGCCTACTTGAGGGAATCCTCTAAGGTGTCGGTAAAGCTACTCCATAGATCCACAGTCACAAATATCTCTTCTTAACGGCACATAACTCGTCAATACCCAACAATACTTGCACGTCCTTGGTTGACATCGGTCAGTCTATAATATACTTATCTCAATTTCATACCTCTACTGGTATTAAACTTTTGGTGCACATCACCTACTAGATTAATCCTTTTATCCTTCTTTTAGTTCGTCTTATCTTTCACTCTTCTGCTTCCTTTGGAACAACTCTCTTTCTCAAGTCTCACTGTGCCATTCGCCTGACGTCAAAAGTTGTTTCTAACACTCCACGATAGATGGTAAGCGTCTTGTAGTTACGATGACTTTTAATTACCTCCCAATTGTAGTCCTTTTACAGGGACCGTCTGTGTTGATGACCTATGTTCTGTTATAAATGGGGGTTACCCTGGACTCTTGAGTCCAGCACACGATTCTCACAAGCACAGGTTCCTTAATCGGCGTTGTTTGTAATATTTCCTTCCAAATCTCTATTGACTATGTTACGGGCTTCGATCCTTTCGACATTGGCATTGTGATTCCTCTTAGAATTCTTATCTTTAAAGAAGACAAAATGTCTCCAGGCTTGTGAAGTCTACCCTTCGCTCTTACATTAAGTTGTAAGTCCCCATTCCGTGTAAATTGTGATCTGTCAAAATTTCCTTAGCTAGTAGGTAAACAGTTGCTCACAACAATCCTTTTATACTTTTTTAGTTCGTTCTACCTTCCACCCTTCCGCTTCTTATAGGCTAACTCCATTTTCTCTAGTCCGATTGTGTCATTCATCTGGCACAAATAGTCGTTTCAAGTTTCCACGATAGCTTGCAAGCATCTTTGAAATTCTTATGTCTGTAATGATCATCCACTTGCAGTTCCTTTTGCATGGACCATCTGTGTTGATGGCTTAGGTCCCGTGATAATTCGGGTTACCCTGGACTCTCGAGTCTAGCAAGGCCGTTCACTTATACAGATTTCTTCACTGGTATTGGTGGTAATATCGCCTTCGTGAAACTCCGTTGACCCTGATACAGGCTTCCATTCTTTGGATATTGGCATCGCGGTTTCTTTCAAACTTCTTATATCTCTGAGGAGGTCAAAACCTGCGCACGCTTGTGGGGTCTGCCTTTTCGATTTTACACTCAATTGTAGGTCTTCATTCCGTGCACCTTAGATTCTCACACCCGGGTTGACACTTCGTCTCTTCTGGTTTCTCATGCCCCTAATGGTCTATGGGGCATCCGCCTCGATTATAATGTCCTTGATTCCGCAATCTTGGTTGTACTCAATTTAACATGTCCCGTTCCAATATTGGTATCTCTACTCCGCACTCTTGTAGTCTCTTGCATGGTTCTTCAATCCCCCAATGCTGCGATGGTAGCGGGTTGTTTAATTTGTGGAAAATCCAGCCTTTTATATAGGAGAATTATCTTCCAAAGATAAAATATCTTGAAAAGATATTATCCTAATAAAATATATCTTAATCTCTAAAATAGATCTCCAATATATATAATCTTCCTTCCAGAAATCCAGCCCAAAAATATAAGATTTCTCCTTCCAAAAATAAAAGATCTCAGCCAAGAATAAACGATCTCGCCGCGTCAGGTTATTCGCCTCGGTCGAGACGCTCCTCTAGATCACCTCGGTCGAGATGGTACTGTAGCTGACCGTGGTGGCTCTAAACTGAATGTGAAATATCTCAAATCTGGTCCAAAGTAAATCTTTAATCCATTTCCATGCTTCCTGGGTTCTTCCTTAAGCTCGTGAATGTAGCTCCAATAACTCCTTAGCTCCTTTAGCTCCATTTTGATGCAAAACGTGCAATTTACGATTACAACGAAACTTGGTGTAGACCTCGATTCCCGTAAAGGTAGATGAAACAACAATATAATCACATAATATACATTCAAACATGTAGATTATTGAAGATAAAACGTCTAAACAGGTCCCAAAATATAGACTATAATTCATGCTATCAGTTTCCGTACAACATTTCCAGTCACTCACATAGCCTATCTCACGTTTCTTCCAACTAGAATGCATTTCCCCAACTATCACCATCTTAAACTCGACACGACATCCATCAGTACCCTTGAGCTTCTTGTTTGTGGGTTAGGACCCACCACGCTTCCGCTGCGCTACTCTGCTTATCCTGTTGTCACTTATTAATCCTAAGGACCTTTTCTGTAAGTATAAAATGATTGACCTCAAAACTCTTTCTTCGAATTACACCATGAGTCGTATACGAATGAAGTATCAAGTACCTTCTTTACTTGCCTTAAGAAAATAAAACAACGATTGAAAAACAACTTCTTCCGCTTACTTTCTTAATTCTTCTACCACGGATCCAAACTCCCTGACTTGACCGGAGTTTGATCTTAACTAGCCAAGAAGTAACCCTTAAAACGTTTCTCTTTATACCTTTAATTCATCCAAGAAGGTTGTAGTTGCCTACTTGAGGGAATCCTCTAAGGCGTCGGTAAAGCTACTCCATAGATCCTTAGTCACAAATATCTCTTCTTAATTGACTTAGGAATTTCTTCCTCATTTGATTGTGTTTGTGGTGACAAATATCTTCACAACTTTACTTAATTGCTCACTTGTTCTTTGGATTATTTGTAAGGATCACCAAACGGCCCACCCGAGTATGATACACAATTCAAGGTTTGATTCCATTGCCTCGATTTGGAGACCTTTCAACTCAGCTAATGATTTATCATGAGGCAATAATAGCTTCATGATATCACCACCAAAGGATATCAAATATCCCTTATGATACTAACATGCTACACATATACATATATATAACATACATTAATACACATCATATTAAGTATATATACTAACTCATATCGATCCAAGTTGCAGAGATCCACGGAGAGCGATGGTGGTCCGACGTACTGCTAACTCAACAACCCGACTATGCACATGTGTAAAAACAGAAATTCATTTTGAAAATCTTAGACCCCTTTCGGGTTCTAGTTATTTTATACATTCGGTCTTTCAAAAGATTTCAAGTGCCATTATTGCCAACCTAGACCTCTGATACCATATCGTAACACCCCAAATTCTCAGAACTCGGGGAGCTATTGGTTAGGACCTCAAAATGGGTCCCGACCTTAGTTTGACAACAATTTTACTAGGATCTTACAACAAGGCACAAAAGTATTAAAACATTTGAAAACTTTAAACAATATATACATGAAGGATATGTATTAGCCTTACAAAGAAACGGTACTAAAACGACGCATATAAAGAACATAAGACAACCTCGCCCCCCAACTAAAAGAGTACGTGGACCCGGCTGATCATTTCCTACGGATCTCTCTACAACTGTCTTAACCTACAAGTCATCTACAAGCGGTATAAAACCGTTAGCTAACATTCTATGCATAAGTATAAAGGTAAAAGCACAAACACACAACATACACAATCAACATGCAACAATCAATCCTTTTATTATCTTTAATTAGGTGATATGTCATTACTAATGATACTTGTTTTGTGACACAAGGGATTCCCAAACCTTGCCCCTGTCCCCGTTTACCAACACGGAATGATACTAATGCATTTGACCGTCTACCTGACTGGGCTGGTCATAGGGAACCTCCTAGACTCTCGCAAGAGCTAGGCATATGATGTCACGACCCGTTATCATACACTTCGGTCAATTACACAATATACTAAAGTCGGTCTATTCCGGTTTCTTTATTTATCTTAACTAACAAACACCACTCATACACATCACACACATGCAAGAAGCCAGCTAAGTAAGTCCGTGGACTTACCTGAATCAGATCTCGACTCTCTTAATCACAACTCAATCTGTAACCGTATAACTCGGTTGCCTGTCAAAGGAGGCAAGTGTGTCAGCACACTTTCTAGGTAATTAGAAGTCTAAGACTTCTAAGATAGTAGATCCTATTAGAACAGAATTTAATACAGTACCAATTTATGGTAAAATGACTATTTTACCCTTGGTCCCGAAACTTCCAAAAATTTCATAATTCATGCCTAAACCCTTATTTGAGACTAAAAAGTCATATTCTAACTCCTAAAGATGAGTTTGGTTACAAACTGGCAATTTACCCATTTTCCTATTTTCCGGAAGATCGTTAAGGTCCAACTTCGGCTTCAAATATGAAATTCGAATAAACTTATAAAAATTCTGAAATAATTCTCTAGATCATCTATGATATTTCATCTACTCCTAGGAGCAAGAATTTCTTAAAAATGTTCACCCTTCACTTCTATAAAAATTTCCAAAGTTGATTACAACACTTGAAATTTCCTATACTTAGCCAAAATCTGAGTATGTTTTCTAATTGTACAACAAGTCCACTTTGAAAAATCATAACTCCTAAACCGCTCGCTGGATTTATCCCAAATTTTGATATGTTCTACTATAAAATCTTATCTATAATATATCCAAAATTAAGCAGCAAAGGAGATCAAAAGCCTATTTAAAACTATCTCACAAAAGTGCATCACAAGCACCTTTCCTCAACACTTAGAGATTTCAGCACAACAGAAAAACTGTTTACGACCCAATCTTTGAAAAATCATAAATCCTAAACTACTCGCTGGATTCCTCCCATATTTTAATATGTTCTACAAAAATATGTCAACTATATCATATCCAAAATTCAAGCCCAACGGAGATCAAGAGCTTATTCAAAACCGTCTCACAGAACAGCATCACCTGCTGGTTTCCCCAACACTCGGCACATTTATAAAAACTGCATGAGGCGTCAACTTTGGAACACCATAACTCTCAATGTTCCATAACTCTCAAACCGTAGCTCGGATTCCTCTAAAACTTTAGTATGTTATACTGTACAATATCGACTAAAACATATCCAAAAATCAGCAGTAAAGGTGGAGTCTAACCTACCCAAAACTGGAGCCGAAGTTGACTGTTCTTCACTTCCGAAAACTCAGCAAACACCTCAGCTGTCCAAGTAAATCTTCTAAGGCTGTTAAGGTCGGCTTGGAGACACAACAAGTGCTCAAATCAGCATATATATATTAAGGGTAACGCAAAGAGAAGGGTTAGGAAGGATGATATGGATCTTACTCGATTCCGTGTTTCGAAGGGATGATGGGAGCAACACCGAATGCTGTTGTTAGAGTCCGTGACCGCGGTAGAGGAAGAAGCGGCGCTAGCCCTAAAGGTACCCTCACAGCCAAGAGAAGGCCGCACCAGCCGTCCCTGCAGTGGAGGCTCCTGGGCGCTTGTTGCGGTCGCACGAGATGGAGGATCGGAGAGAAGGCCCGTCCGCCAGCCTGCTGGAGTCGACAAAAGAGGGAGCGCAACCTTCCTGGTGTCGTTGCTGGAGTCGGCTGAAGGGGGAGCGCAAGCCTTCCTGCGCGGTTGGAGGTCTGCTGCGCACACGAACCTTGCTAGGAGCCTTGGTGGTGGACGGTTGCGCGCAGGAGGGGCGGTTGTCGTTGGCGCCGGCCTGGCGTGGAGGAGCAGGCGGCTAGAGCAGTGCGAGGGAGGGCATCGGCCTGGCGTGGAGGAAGGGGAGCGCCGGTATGCGTAACAGCGAGAGAGGGAAGATAGATTTCATTAGGTTTACGTGAGAGAAGGAGAGCATGGGCTGGCTGTACAACTCCTTATCGGGCCCGGATGGTAGGGTTTGAAAGGCCCAAAATACTCAGCTTCGTAATGGCCCGGAAGACACGCCGCTGTTGGGCCCGGATGGGTCCATTTTAAAGAATAAAGAAGGTAGATTGACTTGTGTATTTTATGTGAGTAAGGTTTGATAACACGATTTATTGCTTAGTTTTAGGTAATCATTTAGATAGATTTTCCGCTCATCCATGCAGGGCTTAGCATTAGTTCAAGACGTTTTGCACTCAATTCATGTATTTTGTCGAGATAGACGTCTACACGGACTTGTGCGTGTTTTATAGGTATTTAGGGAAATTTAGGAGCTAAAACGATGCGTTTGAGGATCGATCATCTAGATGACACACCCTCGGACTCATTAGGACACAAGCTAAAGGCTAAGGAGGACTCATGGAACCTTGCCAACACTAGCCATGCACTAAATCACAGCTTAATGATCCAAGGCGAAGTTTCTGCACAGAATCACGGTTCTTTGACACTCCACGGCCGTGGAATCACCTGTGGATTTTGCCAGATTCTTGTGACAGCTGGGCCACGACTCTCATGGCCAGCTCATGCAAGTTTGTTATAAAAGTGGTCCTTCATGGGCTGTGAGAGGCAGCTGGGAGCATCTTGGAGCAGCTCATCCATTATCCATTTCTCTCTAACAAAAATATTCTCTAAACAAGAAGTTTTTCTAGGAAGGAAAGTGTCAAAGAGGAAGAAGAAGAGCTCCATTGAAGAGGAGAAGAAGAACACACACCATTGCCACATCTTGATAGATTTTTGTAGTGAAGAATTCCGGATTCTATTTCTAGAGTTGTATGAATCATTTGAACCTTCTTTTAGGAAGGATTGTGAGTTACTCTAATTCTATTTTCAGCTTGGTTTTGTTTTAAAGTTCACTTGTTCATCTCTTTTCCTTCATTATCTTGCAATGGATGTTATGATTTTATGTTTGTTTGTTTCGATTTCTATTATGAACGTTGTAGGCTAAATTGATGAGGTTCTAGGGTAAGGAAGGGATGGTTATGGCTAGGGATATGATAGGACGGACTTAGATTTACCTTTGGATGACTTGTGTATATGAACATAGCTGCTGTTAGAAATCACGGGTGGTTCTTGTCTGACCACGGCCGTGGTTTAGGTAGAACAAACCGTGATTTTCCCTGGTTCGATGGAACTTGTCTTAGATCTATAAAATTTTGAAATCCTAAGTATTTGTTGAGTTTAATCTACCCTAGGGTAACCTAGTGTTAGTAACTAAGTGTTAGGAGAGACTTACCCGGTAATTCTTACTCTTAGATTCCAAAGATAACAAACCTTAGGTAGTGGTGAGCCTAATAAGCCGCCATTGGATTAGGTGTGCTAGGATAGTTGTTTAGGACTTTCCTTTCCAAGACTTACTCGGTAAGGATAGGTTAGACTCCTAATTAACAATCCGGTTTGTGTAGAATTCCTATCCTTAGGTTCTTAGAGACTTACCCGGTAATGAGACCTTAGGAGTGGACTAGTTGGACATGAGACCTACCCGGTAATTGATCCCAATTTAGAAACACCTAATCCCAACATATCATAGTTAATCCAAGAATTGAATAGACAACTTGAGTCCTATGCCATAACCGGAACTTCCAACCCCTAGAATCCGTCCTTTCTTTCCTTGATCATTATCTTGTGTAGCTTGTTTATTTGTGTTGATTCTTAGTTTGATTGTTTACTTTGCATGAATTGTGATCTTTGATTGATCACCAAAAACCAACTAAAAATATTTGAGATTTTCATTTCTTTATTTCTTTCTTCTCTTTCAACCTAGATCTTTACTAAACTCAATCACAAATCGAATCAATTTCACCTTAGTCTTTGTGTTCGACCTCGGAATACTATCCCGTCTACAAACGACCCGTACACTGCGGGTTTCGCTAGGTAGTTAGGAATTAGTTCGAGTTATAAATTTAAAACCCATTTGCGCATCACGATCTTAGCGTAACAAGTTTTTGGCGCCGTTGCCGGGGACTAGGTCTAGATTGAGTCTATTTTGTGATTGTTTCTAGTTTAGATCTTTCTTGTTGCTTTTGATCTCTTTTTGGTTTGTGTCTTTGCTTTTCAGGACATCTATTACTCTTTAGGTGTATGCGAAGATCTCGTGGCAAGGATTTAGCTCCATTCGATCCCGAACCGGAGAAAACCCTTCGATCTAGATCCAAGAACATCCGAAAAGAGAAAGAGATGGCCGGAAGAAACCTCCAAGCTGAGTTGGATGAAGCCTTAGAGCAAATAAGGCTAAGAGATGAGCTCTTGGAGGAAGAAAGGAGACTTGCCAATGAGAGGCAAGAGGAAACTAGGAGGGAGATTGAGGAGATTAGGCAAGCCCTTGTTCAAGGAGAGCTTAATCGCCGACAACCTCCACCTCCTCCACCACAACCGCAGCCGACGGCTAATGTTAGGGTTGTGCCCATTGCCATTGAGGAGCCACAAACCCTAGGGAGACGTATGGATCCGGCACAAAGAGCACACCGACCGGGTGTGAACTTAGGAGATCCCGCGACCCACAACTATGAGCTCCGCCCTCAAGTTCTACAAATGATCCGGCATAATCAATTTGGAGGGATGGAAGGAGAGTCTCCTCATCAACACTTGATGAATTATGAGATCTTGATGGAGACTCTTAGACCGCCAAGATTGGAGAGCAACAACCATAAGCTTAGGGCCTTTTCCTTCTCTCTTAAGGATAAAGCCTTAGCTTGGTATCAATCTATTCCACAAGGGCGAGTTGGTACTTGGGAGGAGATGACAACCGAGTTTTTGACTAAGTTCTTCCCACCTTCCAAGACTACCGAATTAAGAGGGAAGATCAATGCCTTCGTGATGAAGGATAGAGAAAGTTTATTCAAGTCTTGGGAGAGGTTCAAAGATCTTCTCCTTGATTGTCCACACCATGGCATACCGAAAATTGAGCTATTGGAGATCTACTTCAAGGGACTTGATGAAGATAGCCAATTCAAACTTCAATCTCTTTCCGGTGGGACTTTCATGGAGAAGCATGTGGATGATGCTTGGGAGTTTGTGGAGAAGCAAGCTCTAGTGATTGAGAAATACTCCCATAGGAAGAGTGAAGGGAGAAAGGCGGGAGCATATGAGGTGAGTGAAGTCACCATGAGCAATTTCAAGCTTGACGCCATCAACAATGAGTTGAAGTCCTTGAGGGAGTTGTGTGCTACAACTTTGAAGAACCAAGCAACTCCTCAAGTACTTCCACAAGCCAACTTGTCTTCCAAGGAGGAGGATGTGAATTATATGGGAAGGGGCAACTTCAACAATTACCAAGGCCCAAGGAGTTTCAACAACAACCGGCAATTCAACAATTACCGGCCCAACCACAACCATCCCGGATTTTCTTACTCTAACCCGGATGGAGCCTTGAACCCTCCCGCTTCCACAAGCACAACTCCACCACCAAGAGCTTCACAAGAACCTCCACCCGGATTCACTCAACCTCCAAAGGATAGAACCGAAATAATGTTTGAGCAATTGCTAGGAAGGTTGAGTGGTCTTGAGAGCACCGTGACTTCAATCTCTAAGGCCCAAAAGGTTTTGGAAGCACAAGTGTTCCAAAAGGCGGGTGAAGCCCATAGAGATCCGGGAAAGCTTCCCGGAAGAACCGAAGACAACCCAAGAGGCCAAGTGTTGGCTATCACAACGAGGAGTGGGTTGAGTATGAAGGATCCTTTGCCCAAGGAGAATGCTAAGGGAAGGCAAGTAGTGGTAGAAGAGGGAAGAATGCAAGAAGATGGAGGCAAGAGCAAGGATGTAGAGCCAACGTATGTGGCACCACCTCCATACAAGCCACCACTACCGTTTCCACAATCAAGAGCAAGAGCTCGTTTGGACAATCACTTTGGTAAGTTCCTTGAACTAATGTCTAAGTTGCATATTAACATTCCGTTCATGGATGCTATTTTAGGAATGCCGGCATATGGCAAGTTTTTGAAGGAAATACTCTCCAACAAAAGGAAGTTGGATGAGTATGGGGAGATAAGAATGACCAAGAGATCCTCGGAATTGATCCAAATAATGAAGGAGGAGATGCCTCCCAAGCTAAGAGATCCGGGGTCTTTTTGTGTCCCAATTGGAGTGGGAGATGTGAAGTACGAGGCCCTTTGTGATCTTGGAGCAAGTGTAAGCATCATACCGCTTGCACTTTGCAACAAGGTCGGGCTAGGAGAGCCGAAGCCGGTCAAGATGACCCTCTATATGGCGGACCGTTCTATTACTCATCCGGTTGGGATCTTAGAGGACATTCCGGTGCAACTAGGAGGATTCTATGTGCCAATTGACTTTGTCGTCTTAGATATTCCGGCGGACTATCCGGTTCCTATCATCTTAGGAAGACCCTTCCTAGCCACTTCCGGATGCCTAGTAGATTGCAAGAATGGGACTCTCTCCTTCAACATTGGAGAAGAGAACATCAAGTTCAAGTTGTCCACAATGATGAAAGGGCCAACCCTTGATGAGGATGTCTTCAACATAGTCGAGCAAGAGGAATCTAGGGAAGTTGTAAGCTCGATCTTGATCAAGGATCCCATGGAGAAGGTTCTTACCTTAAGTATGATGGAAGAAGGTGTTGAGGAGGCTTGCAATGAAGAGATCAAGGCCTTGGAAGCCTTGGAAGAGGAGCCAAGATGTGGATTTGAAGGCCACGAAGAGGTGTTGAACAGCTGCAAGTTCCACGGTCGAGATTTATGTTCCACGGCCGTCAAACTTTCTGGACAACTCCGGGAAGCAAGCTTGGCAAGAACCACGGCCGTGGAAGATGAGCAAACCGTGATTTCAGCCGTGGTTTTCCCTGGATCAGCCCTTGATGGCGACCAAGCTTCTAGGAGCCTTGGAGAGTCTTCATTTGCTTTGGATTCATCTCATCCAACATTGTTTGGATCATCTCCAATCGATAAAGGTCCTCCTAAACTTGAACTTAAACCCCTCCCCTCTCATTTGAAGTATGCTTTTCTTGGTGAAAATTCTACATATCCTGTGATTGTTAATGCATGCTTGAGTGATGATGAACTTGCTAAGTTGTTGCATGAACTAAGATTGCATAGAAAAGCCATTGGTTATACTATCGATGATTTGGTTGGCATTAAGCCTTCTTTGTGCATGCATAAGATAATGATGGAAGATAACCACAAACCCTCTATTGAACATCAAAGGAGATTGAATCCTATAATGAAAGAGGTAGTCAAAAAGGAAATCATTAAGTTGCTAGATGCGGGAATTATCTACCCTATCTCGGATAGTAAGTGGGTTAGCCCCGTTCATGTAGTACCTAAGAAGGGTGGGATAACCGTAGTAACCAATGAGAACAATGAACTAATCCCGACTAGGACGGTTACGGGGTGGAGGATGTGCATTGATTATAGGAAATTGAACATGGCCTCTAGGAAAGATCACTTCCCTCTCCCCTTCATTGACCAAATGCTAGAGAGGTTAGCTCAACACTCTCATTTTTGCTACCTAGATGGCTATAGTGGATTCTTCCAAATCCCTATCCACCCCGATGACCAAGAGAAAACAACCTTTACATGTCCATGGGGTACTTTTGCATATAGGAGAATGCCATTTGGGTTGTGTAATGCACCCGCCACCTTCCAAAGGTGTATGATGGCTATCTTTTCGGAATATATAGAAAATATCATGGAAGTGTTTGTGGATGATTTCTCTGTTTATGGTTCTTCTTTTGATAATTGCTTGGCTAACTTGTCATTAGTATTGCAAAGATGTGAGGAGACAAATCTTGTCTTAAATTGGGAAAAATGCCACTTCATGGTAAGTGAAGGCATCGTGTTAGGACACTTGGTGTCTAACTGTGGCATTGAGGTTGATAGGGCCAAGATTGAAACAATAGAGAAGTTGCCACCACCTACCTCGGTGAAAGGGGTAAGGAGCTTCTTAGGGCATGCCGGTTTCTACCGGAGGTTTATTCAAGACTTCTCTAAAATTTCTAAGCCCCTCACTAACCTACTAATGAAGGATGTTAATTTTGTCTTTTCCAAAGATTGTCTTGAGGCGTTTTGTAGGTTGAAGAACGCCTTGATCTCCGCACCTATCATGCAACCTCCGGATTGGAGCCTACCATTTGAGATCATGTGTGATGCGAGCGATGTTGCCGTTGGGGCCGTTTTAGGGCAAAGGAAAGAAGGGCGTACTCATGCTATTTATTATGCTAGCAAGACGCTAGATGATGCCCAACTCAATTATGCTACCACCGAGAAGGAGTTGCTAGCGGTTGTGTATGCATTTGAGAAGTTCCGCTCATACCTTGTTGGAGCGAAGGTCATAGTTTATACGGATCATGCTGCGATCCGTTATCTACTTACCAAGAAAGATGCCAAACCAAGGTTGATTTGGTGGATCCTTCTTCTTCAAGAGTTTGATTTAGAAATACGGGACAAGAAGGGATCCGAGAACTCAGTGGCGGACCACCTTAGTAGACTCCCACCATTAGAGCTTGAAAGAGATGACATCCCAATTGATGACTCATTCCGGGATGAACAATTACAAATGGTGGAGGAATGCTTATTCCAAGTGTCTAGAGGAAGTGAGCCATGGTATGCCGACATCGTGAACTACTTAGTGTGTGAGGAAGTGCCTCCCGGATTGATATATGCACAAAGAAAGAAGTTCTTCAACGATGTGAGGCACTACTATTGGAGTGAACCACTTCTATTCAAGAGAGGGCCGGATGGGATGTTTAGAAGATGCATACCGGAAGATGAAGTGGAGAGTGTGATCCGGCATTGTCACTCCTTACCATGTGGAGGCCATGCTAGCTCACACAAGACGTGTGCAAAGGTATTGCAATCCGGTTTTTATTGGCCTAACTTGTTTAGAGATGTGCAAGGTTTTGTAGCGGCGTGTGATGCTTGCAAAATGACGGGCAACATCTCAAGGAGGAATGAAATTCCCTTGAATAACATCCAAGAAGTCAAAATATTTGATGTGTGGGGTGTGGACTTCATGGGACCATTCCCTTCTTCATGTGGCAATCTCTTCATCCTATTGGCGGTGGATTATGTGTCAAGATGGGTGGAGGCAATCGCCTCTCCTACAAATGATGCCAAGGTGGTAGTGCGGTTCTTCAACCGGGTGATCTTCCCTAGGTTTGGAACACCAAGGGTGATCATTAGTGATGGAGGAAAGCACTTCACGAATAGGAACTTTGGAGCGCTTTTGGCTAAGTATGGGGTGACTCATAAGGTGGCAACACCTTACCATCCCCAAACTAGTGGCCAAGTGGAGATCTCCAACCGGGAGATCAAGGCCATCCTTGAGAAGACGGTGTCTAGGACTAGAAAGGATTAGGCCATGAAGCTCAATGACGCATTGTTGGCATATAGAACCGCCTTCAAGACACCAATTGGAACCACTCCTTACAAGCTAGTCTATGGCAAGTCTTGCCATCTTCCGGTGGAAATGGAGCATAGAGTTTATTGGGCCATTAAGTGGCTAAATTTTGACCTCAAAGAGGCGGGAGAGAAGAGGTTGCTTGATATAAACGCCCTTGAGGAGATCCGGTTGGACGCTTATGAGAATGCCCGGATTTACAAGGAAAGAACCAAAAGATGGCATGACAAGAAGATCATCCCCAAGGAGTTGAGTGAAGGAGATCTTGTCCTTCTCTTCAACTCAAGGCTAAGGCTCTTTCCCGGAAAGCTCAAATCAAGATGGACCGGGCCATATGTGGTGAAGAAGATCTTTTCCCATGGAGCCATTGAGATAGGAGGGGAGCATTGTGGGAATTTCAAAGTGAATGGGCACCGCTTGAAGAAGTATATTCCGGGAGCTCCGGTGGACATGATTGCCCCACTTCACCTTGAATAGACGCCCCCGAGTTTGGTCAAGCTAATGACCTTAAAGAAGCACTTGGTGGGAGGCAACCCATTGGTAACATTTTTTTTTCCTTTTTCGTTTTGTTTTCGTTTTTAGATTTTCTATCCTTGTGTGTGTTTTATCTACTTTGTGTGTGTGCTAGAACCTTAGTAGCATTGGAAGCCTTTCTTGGCATATGAATGATGATGATGAAGCCCTCACCAATCATGGGTGGAGCGGACGCGGGACTTGGACGGCTAGCGGTGCCTAGCGCGGGTTCCGAAGCTTTAATGGATGCTTAGAGCTCTCTACCATGGTTGATAGGATCATCCAACATCAATTCATTTGAGAAATCCCAATTACCATAGCAAACCACTTTTACATTGTGAGAACCTTCTTTCACTCTCTTTGCTTGAATACCACATTGGGGACAATGTGTTTCTAAGTATGGGGTGGGGTTTGCATGATCCTATGCATGATGAGCATCTAGGATAGTTTAAAATCTTCACATGTCTTGCATTGTACATATTTAAAATGAAAATCCCATAAAAATCAGAAAATTTAAAAATTTTTGTGCTTTCTAGGCTTGGATATGATCCTAATGATGAATTTTGTCTTGTGAATTGGCTATGGACGGCCTTATGTGTTGAATTGATAAATGCATATGTGGACCTGAACTACTTCTCTTGAATTCTATGAATGATTTGTGATCATGATGATTGCCTAGAACGGATTGAGTATTGAAAGTCGAAATTACAGGATAGTTCTTGCATACTATCTAGGAATGAATGAGGCATTTCATCTTTCTCTACTTCTCATCTTGATCATGATTGCTTAAGCACCTCAATTGATATAAAATTGACCTCTTTTAACCCATCCGGGAATAGGAGCTGAAATTAGTGTGGGGTAAAGTTGTTGATGAAAGGAATGTCATGAATGAAATGCTGAAATTATTGTGGAAGTGTAGCCAAAAATAGGTTTGGGGGCGTTGGTTTAAATGACAATTAACTCGGTACACTTCACATAATCGGGTGTTGGTGCCTTGCCAAAGTCAAATGAACCAATAGCCCTAACGAGCTTTGGTATGTGTGCCCGGTGTGGATGCACCTCGAAAAAATAGAAAAAGCCCGAGGATGGCTAATCACCGAGGTTTCGGCTATTGTACACCAATGCCATTGTCTCAAAAAATAAGTCAAAGAAAAAAGAAAAGAAAGCAAGATAGGGAAAAATATACACTTGAGGGGAGTTGATCGAGGACAAGGATGTGGAGTTAGTTCCATTCCCGGATTAGCATCACATAACTTAGAGAATTCCCCACCCAATCACAACGTTTCTTGGCCTTTTATGTCACAAGACCTTATGACCTACTTGCATGTTTGTAAGACTTAGTAATCTAGATCGGATATACTCTTGATCTTCTTGACCTCTTCATCCTTACATCTCATGCATGCTTTTGAGTTAAGTACGATTGTCTTTCCATGCCTTTATTTGTTTGATACATAATTGCTTGTCCAATTGCCATTGAACATGACTATGAAGGTGATCCAATAGTAGAAGCACAAACCCAAAAAAGATTTTGCCATTTTTTTCTGCATACATAAATCATGTCATCTCCTAGTCTATAGTTGGGAGTTTGCTCGGGGACGAGCAAACCTTAAGTATGGGGTATTTTGATAACACGATTTATTGCTTAGTTTTAGGTAATCATTTAGATAGATTTTCCGCTCATCCATGCAGGGCTTAGCATTAGTTCAAGACGTTTTGCACTCAATTCATGTATTTTGTCGAGATAGACGTCTACACGGACTTGTGCGTGTTTTATAGGTATTTCGGGAAATTTAGGAGCTAAAACGATGCGTTTGAGGATCGTTCATCTAGATGACACACCCTCAGACTCATTAGGACACAAGCTAAAGGCTAAGGAGGACTCATGGAACCTTTCCAACACTAGCCATGCACCAAATCACAGCTTAATGATCCAAGGCGAAGTTTCTGCACAGAATCACGGTTCTCTGACACTCCACGGCCGTGGAATCACCCGTGGATTTTGCCAGATTCTTGTGACAGCTGTGCCACGACTCTCATGGACAGCTCATGCAAGTTTGTTATAAAAGTGGTCCTTCATGGGCTGTGAGAGGCAGCTGGGAGCATCTTGGAGCAGCTCATCCATTATCCATTTCTCTCTAACAAAAATATTCTCTAAACAAGAAGTTTTTCTAGGAAGGAAAGTGTCAAAGAGGAAGAAGAAGAGCTCCATTGAAGAGGAGAAGAAGAACACACACCATTGCCACACCTTGATAGATTTTTGTAGTGAAGAATTCCGGATTCTATTTCTAGAGTTGTATGAATCATTTGAACCTTCTTTTGGGAAGGATTGTGAGTTACTCTAATTCTATTTTCAGCTTGGTTTTGTTTTAAAGTTCACTTGTTCATCTCTTTTCCTTCATTATCTTGCAATGGATGTTATGATTTTATGTTTGTTTGTTTCGATTTCTATTATGAACGTTGTAGGCTAAATTGATGAGGTTCTAGGGTAAGGAAGGGATGGTTATGGCTAGGGCTATGATAGGACGGACTTAGATTTACCTTTGGATGACTTGTGTATATGAACATAGCTGTTGTTAGAAATCACGGGTGGTTCTTGTCTGACCACGGCCGTGGTTTAGGTAGAACAAACCGTGATTTTCCCTGGTTTGATGGAACTTGTCTTAGATCTATAAAATGTTGAAATCCTAAGTGTTTGTTGAGTTTAATCTACCCTAGGGTAACCTAGTGTTAGTAACTAAGTGTTAGGAGAGACTTACCCGGTAATCCTTACTCTTAGATTCCAAAGATAACAAACCTTAGGTAGTGGTGAGCCTAATAAGCCGCCATTGGATTAGGTGTGCTAGGATAGTTGTTTAGGACTTTCCTTTCCAAGACTTACTTGGTAAGGATAGGTTAGACTCCTAATTAACAATCCGGTTTGTGTAGAATTCCTATCCTTAGGTTCTTAGAGACTTACCCGGTAATGAGACCTTAGGAGTGGACTAGTTGGACATGAGACCTACCGGGTAATTGATCCCAATTTAGAAACACCTAATCCCAACATATCATAGTTAATCCAAGAATTGAATAGACAACTTGAGTCTTATGCCATAACCGGAACTTCCAACCCCTAGAATCCGCCCTTTCTTTCCTTGATCATTATCTTGTGTAGCTTGTTTATTTGTGTTGATTCTTAGTTTGATTGTTTACTTTGCATGAATTGTGATCTTTGATTGATCACCAAAAACCAACTAAAAATATTTGAGATTTTCATTTCTTTATTTCTTTCTTCTCTTTCAACCTAGATCTTTACTAAACTCAATCACAAATCGAATCAATTTCACCTTAGTCTTTGTGTTCGACCTCGAAATACTATCCCGTCTACAAACGACCCGTACACTGCGGGTTTCGCTAGGTAGTTAGGAATTAGTTCGAGTTATAAATTTAAAACCCATTTGCGCATCACGATCTTAGCGTAACAAGGTTCTCACATAAAATGATAAAAACGATCAAAGGATAAGAATCTGGTGTCACATAGGATATAATAAGAAGTCGGGAAAAGCCAAAACTGGTCCAGGTCCGGTTTGCTTCGGAATGCTCGGAAGTAAAAATTTTGGATGTTACAGACTATAATACATGCTATCACTTGCTGGACCGGATCCATCCGTTGCCCAAGTGTTTGTGGAACACTTATAAACGGATCAGCTGGCTCCACTCTTGGAGGAGGTGGTGATGACACATAAACTTGTGCTGGTAATATGTTGACGGGCACTAGTGGAGGTGGATTAAACACAACTCTAGCATCCCCGTCCCTCTCCTGATTTGCCAGTTGGAACTGCGCTCTCATTTTAGCCATGTCGGCTCGAAGTTATTCCTGTAGAGCAACTTGATCAACTTTTTCTTTCCTTAAAGCTTCTTCTTTCCTTAAAGCTTCTTCTTGTAACCTTATTTGATCTCGAGCTGCAGCTAATTCAGCTCTAAGATCCTCTATTTCTTGATTATTGGTAGCGGCCACTTTCTTAGCTTCTCTCAACTTTTGCTTGTAAGTCATTTCCAGTCCAGGTTCGTAAGGAACGATTTCTGTACCGGCTCGCGTTCTTCACATAAACCTAAGAAAAGATCCTGCAAGAACACTCAGCAAGAATAATCAATAGCAAAACAAGAAGCTACCAAGCTAGAAAGCCGTACACTAGAATGGTCTTGACCAATTGCCCGGCAACGGCGCCAAAAACTTGTTCGCTTCAAAAGGTGTGTGCGCATATAAGCTTTAAATTTGTATCCAAAAATTAAGCCTAACGATAGCGAACCCACAGTGTACGGATCAGTCGTAGTATGGGATGATATTCCGGAGACGGTCTTAGGGAATCGGTGAGAACAAAGCAGTAAAAGCAATATAACTTGTGTAGCAAGAAAAACAATGATCAATATGAAGAATATAGATGCAAGAATAATTGGGAATGCAGATTCTAAAGATTCAAGTATCTGGTTGAGGTGTTCGATTCAAGATGTCTAAGGATATGTACAGACATAGCTGGATAACAAAGGTATATGTCTAAGGTAGGTATCGTACGGTGAAGTTCCAATACCCTTTTATCTCACCCAAAGGATTCTACTTAACGGATGTTGAGTCTCGTCAAGAAGAGATTCTAAGGACAGGATTACACTCTCAATACCGAACACCAAACCCAAGGGAGTCAACAGAAAGACAAAGGTAAAGGCTTTGACACTCTCCATCTTAATAGAGGTTTTTGAATCCCCTATTACCTAGAACTCGTAAACACTCATAACCAAGCAAGGCTAAGGGTTAGAAAGAGTTAACAAAGGTAGGATTGTTCGCTCGAAAGTGTGCGTGCAAATCTCAAATTTACAAAACTAAAATTAAAGCAAAGCAAACCCGCAGTGTACGGATCGGCGTAGTAAAGCAAGAATTCCAAAGTATCGAACTCAGGGATTTGGGGGGAACAAAATCAGTTTGCAAATTGTCGAGCAATAAAAATAGAAGGTTTTGCAAATAATTGGGAAAACAACGATTCTAAAGATCCGGATATCCAATTGTGGCAATTTATTCAAGATATTCTAAAGATGCAAGGACAGAGTTGGGATTGCAAAGGTATATCTAAGGTAGGGTAATTTACGGTGAAGTTGGAAACCCATATGTCTCACCCAAAGACTCTCTCTATAAAGGTTGTTGAGGCTGCAATATAGAAAGGATCAAAGGATAAGAACTACTCTCAAATAACCATGCCCAAACCCAAGGGAATCAAAGATAAGCCAAAACGGTTAAGATTGTGACACTCGAAACCGAAGTAGAGGATATTGAGTCTCGCTACTACCTAGAAAGGGTAAGCCAAGGCTAGGTTAAAGCAAAACTTTAACTTTGGATCAAAGCAAAAGGAAAGGACGTACGACAGAGGAAACCACGGTTGGATCTTGAAGAACCACAGTTGTGGAACTCAAGAACAGGCCGAAAGCCTCGACGACGAGGTTTCTCGCAACTCTCAGGGTTCAATCTGTTTTGGTTCAATCTATCATCATCTATGTCACAACTATCAACCCTTCACCTTAGAATCGCTAAAGGTTTTTAGCCAATAATCATCATTGTAAAATCAACAATCAAATAAGAAAGGAGTAAAGAATAGAACTTCGAAACCTTAATGAAAAACACCGAAATCAATCTCAATAAAACCAATAATCTATCAATGTGTTTAATGTATAGGGAATAGAATAACAATCTCTCACAATACTCAAGGAATAAAGAAGAACGGGATGTCAATCCACCTTCTATCGAAACCCTAAGATCTTTCTTTAAGTACGCAATCTTAATGATGCGTCCTTCTCTGAATCTTCCCTGTACGCAATATAATCTTCCTAAGCAATACCCTCGAAATACGCTGGATGCAAGCCGTCCATTTTTCTCCTTTCTTCAGCCTTCTTATAGGGAAAAATAGGGTTATGAAAGCCCAATAACCGCTGCTGACGTGGCAAATATGACACGTGGCAACCGTTATAGAAATCACGGCCATGTAAAAACTTCCACGGCCGTGGAATGAACCGTGGAACCTTTCTGTTGCTCTCGACCTTGTTTTCCACGACCACAATATATAAACCACGGTCGTGGTTCTCCATGTTTGGCCGTGGAAACTCTAATTCCTTAGTAAAAGCCTTTGTTTCGTAAAACCCTCTAATCATGCTCCTTCCTTAACTCCTCCAATGCATCTCCTCGATGCCTAGCATGATCAAACAATACTGCTCACTCCATATATCCTTCAATCCAAGCCTTTATTCACCTAAAAACACAACAAAGCTTGTGTAGATCTCTATATCGACAAAATAGGTGAAAGTGCTCATAAATGCTTCAAACTCATATCCATGTACACAAAAGAAGGGGCAAAACAACCAAAACAAATGCCTAAAATATGATCAAATTTCATGCTTTCAAAATACCCCATACTTGTCTCTTGCTTGTCCCTAAGCAAGGTTTTCAAAAGCTTAGAACATAAGGTAGGATGAAATATGAATGCAAAACAAGGTAGAAACAATCTTTTTTGGTATTGTGCTTCTAATCAATTGATCATCCTCAAATCTTGCTTCATATCTCCTTGAGAACTTCTATGTACATAAATCAACTCATGTCAAGCAAAGGAAACATCATATATTGCATAAACTTCAAGACAAACATCATAACCTTAAGCAATATCAAAATCAATCATGTGAAACACCAATTTAGATCACCAAGTCAAACAACATTCCATAGATCTTAAGGACTTTCAAGTAAAGGTCAAGAAACGTAAATAGGTGGGAAACTTATTAGGGAATGTGGTGCACAAATCCGGGAAAATGGAACAACACAAACTCTTTTCTTTTTGCAAACTTGAACTAACCACCTTTTGAGAGCTTTGCTCTCCCTTTCCAGCACGAAATTTCTTTTTCGACTTTACTTTTGGAAATATGGACAGCGGTGCACAAAAACCGAAGCCTAGGAGATTGGCGTTTCTCAATTTCGAGATGCCTCAAACCCTTGATGCACATACCATAATCCGTTAGGGATATCGCTCAATCCGACTTTGGCAAGACACAAACACCCGGCTATGTGAATGGAGTTACTCATCATCATGGTTGACTTCCCCAAACCTATTTTCTATACTTTAAAAGAAAAAATTTTCATTCATGGCCCTCCCACATCAAACATGCCAAAATTACACTCTTCCTAATTCCCGGATAGGTAAAGGAGGCAAAAATTTCATTGAGGGGCTAGATGAGTGAAGAAAGAAGCAAGAAAAATCGAGGTGCCTTAATCATTTCATAAAAAAGTGTAAGAACTTATATTGTGATTTCAACCTTCATTCCTCAACATGATTTAGATAAAACTTTCACATTATTAAACTTGCAAGAAAGATCAAACAACACATTCAATTTCTTCACAATTCATAATTCAATTCAAGCACATAAACGTCATCAAAGATTCAATCCACAAGTAGATTCATCATAGAAATCATCTCATATCCTAGAAGCACAATAATTTTCAAAAATTTTCAAAATTTTTATGGGTTTTTCAAAGCTTTTTAGTGCAATGCAATAAAGAAACGTGTGACAATAAAAGAAAAATGCAAGTGTTCATGGAATAAAGTGAAGCAAGTGTATCGAGTTATTACATCAAACGAGAGTCACACCCCACCCCATACTTAACATACACATTGTCCTCAGTGTAAGAAAAATAAAGAAAAGCAAAGAACTAAGAAAACTCACTAAGGCGGTGGAGTAGCTCAAGCGAAGCGGTCATCTCATCAATCACATAGGAGGTGGTGGTGGTGGGTAAGGGCAGAAGTTGGGGTCGATTGGACGCCCAAACTGTTGGTGGTAGACAGCATGGAGGATGCTAGCATTCTCCTTGCGCTTTTCATCATGTTCGTTGAAGCGAGTGTCTAGGTTGTCCATCCTTCTAGTAAGATCGGTCGCCCACCCTGGTTGATAGTTCATCCAAGCAGAAGGTTGATGCATCCACTCCAGCGGCTGTTGTGTCCAAGATGGAGGAGCACCCATCCAAGTAGGAGGAGTACTCATCTAGTCCGGTGGGCCATCCATCCATGAAGGACGCTCACTCATACTAGCACGGCGTGAGAAGGAAGAAGCGGAAGGCCACTAATGGTATGTGGACCTCCTAGCTGGCTCCTGAAAGTCTGCTAGCTACTCCGAGAAATGCTCCAAAGTCCTGCTCACCACCTCCAACATCTGGAAACTCATCTCCACCCATCTCCTCGTCACCATCATCATCAGCTGCAATGGGTACCTCATCAGGAATGTAAGGTGGAGCTCCTAACCTGTTTGCATGCATAGGGAAAAAAGTAGCCTTCCAGTTCTGCCAGCTAAGTCTAAGAGAATAGTCGGCGATCCATGGAATGCCTCTACCACCTTTATCTTCCCAAGGCATGGATGCAGTAGGTGGACCTCGGTGGCGGGGAATCAGGAGTCCCCTAGTCAAGTCCATGAAGCCCTAAAGGTCTCGCAGCACCTGCCCTCTCACAAGCTGAATAATCGATCCCTAGTTGTTTTACAATGTGCGTTACCAACCCTCCATAGCCAATGTTCCATGCTGGATTTGTTCTTTACCTTGCTAAGAGTGGAGGCGAGCATGTTAACACAATCCGGAGAGTGATTGGCAATCATGCAATACAAAATAAAGAGCTCATCATCAGCCTTGAGCTTTTGTGGGGTCTCGGTCCTCGGAAATAGGCATTCGGAGAGGATCCTATGGGCTATCTTAAGGGAAAGGTGGTAGATGAGCTTGGCCTTTGAGTCGACTGGTTTCCAACGGTCCTTATGACCTACAATCATAGTTGTTTTCCCTAAAACTCCTTATCTTTGACACCCCTAGGGAACGTTCCATTGAACGTTTCACCAAACTCAAACATCACTCCAAACGAAGCAATAGTCAAGTTATAATTGTGCTCCATCAATCGGAAAGACACCGTCAGGTTAACGGCGCTATGCTTGAAGGAAGTAATGAACTCCGTCGTAATCTCTTCATAAGAGTCTTCCCTAATACTGGAGAATACAATCAAACCAGCCCTATGCAGCAACCATGTCAAATCCTCAACCACATTTAGCTCCTGGAGTTCCTCCATAACAATGTACCTAGGAGCTATCACCTTGCATTCTTGGATTTTCTCAAAAGCTCCAATATAATCCTCATGGATTGTAGGGACTCTAGGGGTTGGTGGGACTATAGGAGGGGGTTGGGAAGAGGATCCAGCACCCTTTTGCTTCTTGTTCCTGTTTGATTTTCTAGTTCCGAACATGTTCTCACCAAAAGTCAAAAACCACGGCCTATTCTTCAGAAACCACGGCTGTGGAATGGTACAGTAGCCCGTGGAATTGTTCGAATTCACCCAAAAATTCAGCAAATCAACAACAAACTTAGCAACAACAGTCCTATACTACTTCTAAGTTCAATTTCGTTCAGTTCTCCTAAAAATCCTTAGGAAAAACGAGTGAAATTAACCAAGGAGAAGATACAGAGAAAACCTAGGTTTTGGATTTGAGAAAATCCAAATTTTCTTCAGATTGTTGATTGTTCATGCAGATTGTTACTGTAATCCTTTATAGAATCTGATTTGCTTCAAAATAGGCTGAAGAATCGTGCAAAACGGTTGCCGAACGAAGAAGCACGGGATTGGGAGCTTTCCGGCGTGGTTTTGGGCGTGGATGGTGTGAGAATTGTGAAGAATTTGTGAAGAAGAAGAAGAAATTATATATGGCCGTAAAAATCTTGAAAACCACGGCCTATCGGGGTGTTCCACGGCCGTGGTTTTGTACGGCCACCCGTGGTTTTTGGCTCTTTTATTTTAATTAGCTACAACATGCTTTTCCACGGCCCAATTTAGCAAACCACGGCCGTGGAATTGCCTCTTTGGCCGAGGAAGCCTCTGTTCTTGCCAAGAATCCAAGTTTCGTCATTCTTTTGGCTTCCTTCACTTCTTTTGCTCGTTTCTTATCCCTGACATCCAAAGACACAAACATACCGGAAGGTATCGACGAAAAACAAACAAAAACAACTAAACTAAGCTAATCTAAGAAAGAAAGCAAAAACAAAGGCAAGAAAGCAATACCTTGGGTTGCCTCCCAAGAAGCGCTTTGTTTTAGGTCCGTAGCTAGACCGTTCCTTAGTGTTTAGGTGAGGACAATCGGAGCGATTTCCTCATTTTGGAGTTCTGGTGAGTACTTCTTGAGTCGTTGACCGTTCACCTTGAAACTTCCACACTTTTCACCCCATACTTCAACTGCACCATGGGGAAAAACGTGTTTAATTATATAAGGTCCCGTCCAACGAGATTTAAGCTTACCTGGAAAGAGTCAAAGTCTAGAATTAAAGAGGAGAACTTGATCTCCTTCCTTGAAGTCCTTCGGGAAGATATGCTTATCATGCCAACGCTTCACCCTTTCTTTGTAGATCTTGGCGTTCTCATAGGCGTTTAAGCGGAGTTCCGCTAGCTCATTAAGATCGAAGAGACGCTTCTCTCCTGCTTCCTTCATGCTGAAGTTCAACCACTTTACAACCCAATACGCCTTATGTTCCAGCTCCACCGGAAGATGACAAGACTGCCAATACACAAGATTGTATAGTGTTGTGCTGATGGGAGTCTTGTATGCCGTTCTATATGCCCACAACGCGTCAACCAGCTTCAATGACCAATCTTTCCTTGTCTTTGACACCGTCTTCTCAAGGATTTCCTTGATTTCCCTATTTGAAATCTCCACTTGTCCACTTGTTTGCGGATGGTAGGGTGTGGCGATCTTGTGAGTCACCCCATACTTAGCTAGTAGAGCTTCAAATCGTCGGGCTATGAAGTGTGAACCTCCATCACTAATGATGGTTCGTGGTGTCCCAAACCTTGGGAAAATAGTTCGGTTAAAGAACTTGACAACCACCATAGCAATGTTAGTTGGAGAGGCAATAGCTTCAACCCATCTCGAAATATAATCTACAGCAAGAAGTATGTATTGGTTTCCGCAAGATGATGGGAATGGTCCCATGAAATCAACTCCTCAAACGTCAAAGATTTCCACCTCTTGAATGTTGTTGAGAGGCATCTCATTCCCTCTAGAAATATTTCCTGTTCTTTGACAAGCATCGCAACAAGCAACAAAGGTTTGGACATCCTTAAATAAAGTAGGCCATCTAATCAGCCTTGGCTTCACATCTTTCTTTGCGAGCAAATACCGAATTGTTGAATGATCCGTGTATACAATCACCTTCGCTCCTACAAGATAAGAACAAAATTTTTCAAAAGCATAAACAATGGCAAGAAATTCCTTTTATGTTGTGGCGTAGTTGAGCTGCGCTTCATATAGCGTCTTGCTAGCATAGTATATGGCATGAGTACAGCCGTCTTTCTTTGGCCCAAGCACAACTCCAATAGCTACATCACTTGCATCACACATAACCTCGAATGAGAGATTCCAGTCCAGGGGTTGGATTATTGGGGCTGAGACGAGAGCTTCTCGATTCTTGTAGAGAGCATCCAAACATTCTTGCAAAAAGTCAAAAACAACATCCTTCATCAATAGATTAGTTAGCGGTTTAGAAATTTTCGAAAAATCTTTAATGAATCTCCTATAGAATCCGGCATGTCCTAGGAAACTCCTTATCCCTTTCACCGAAGATGGAGGAGGAAGCTTCTCTATCGTCTCGATCTTAGCCTTATCAACTTTGATCCCTCTATTGGAGATCAAATGCCCTAACACAATGCCTTCTCTAACCATAAATTGACACTTTTCCCAATTTAGAACAAGGTTAGTATCTTCACATCTTTTCAAAACAAGAGAAAGGTTAGCAAGACAATTATCGAATGAGGAACCATAAACTGAAAAATCATCCATAAAAACCTCCATGATTTCCTCAATATATTATGAGAAGATGGCCATCATACACCGTTGAAAGGTGGCTGGAGCATTAGAAATTCCGAATGGCATCCTCCTATAGGCAAACGTACCCCATGGGCACGTGAATGTGGTCTTCTCTTGATCATCCGGATGAATCGGAATTTGAAAGAAACCACTATAACCGTCAAGGTAACAAAAATAGGAATGTTGTGCTAACCTCTCAAGCATTTGATCGATAAATGGTAGTGGGAAGTGATCCTTCCTCGTCGCATTGTTCATCTTGCGGTAATCGATGCACATCCTCCATCCTGTTACCGTTCTTGTTGGAATGAGCTCGTTGTTTTTGTTGGTCAAAACGGTCATTCCTCCCTTCTTCGGGACAACTTGAACCGGGGTCACCCACTAGCTATCGGAGATAGGAAAGATGATACCTACGTCAAGTAACTTAAGGATTTCCTTCTTCACGACCTCCTTCATGATCGGATTTAACCGTCTTTGAGGTTGGCGTGAAGGCTTATAATCCTATTCCATTAGAATCTTGTGCATACATAAAGATGGTTTAATTCCTACAAGATCCTCTATGGTGTAACCTATAGCTTTCCTATGTTTCCGTAGAATTAGTTCCAAGAAATGCATACCTAAGATGTGTGGGAAGTGGCTTCAATTCCAAGGTTGTTGATGCCTTTGGAGTGTCATGAGGATTGTCCGGTGTCTCCTTGGAAGTCTCCAAGGGTGTGGAAGTGTTGGAAGAAGAATCATGAGTATTTGTAGAAAGAACGGATTCGTCTTCAACATTTTTCAAAACCACGGCACAACTGTTACTTCCACGGCCGTGGTTTGTGTCTTGGGGGCCGTGGAAAGTGGTTTGAATTAAATCTTTGCTCTCGACATAACTTTCCACTAGTGGCATAGGTGAAATCACACCTGTGGAAAAGCACGACTGGCCGTGGTTTCTAACATTTTCGGAGCCATCGTACAATATTTTGGAGCCATCTTCTTCTTCTCCTCTTTCCATGATGCTCATGGTTATGACCTTTTGTAACGGATCGTTGAACAAGATCGAACTTACTTCCTCCCTAGATACCTCTTCATCATAGATGTTGAACATGTCCTCCCCAAGTGCTGGTTCTTTTGTTAAAGTTGAGAGGACAAACTCAACATTCTCTTCTCCAATATCGAAGACCAATCTAGAATTCTTGCAATCAACCATACAGCCGGAAGTTTCAAGAAAAGGTCTCCCGGGTATGATCGGGTCTAGACAATCTGCAAGAATGTCAAGCACAACCAAATCTATAGGAATATAGAACTTACCGAGCTTGATCGGGACGTCTTCAATGATTCCCACGGGTCGAGTTATGGATTGATCTGCCATGTATAAAATCATCTTTACCGGTTTAGGTTCACCTAAAATGACCTTCCTTCACAAGGCAAGCGGAATGATGCTTACGCATGCTCCTAAGTCACAAAGTGCATCGTATGTGACTTCTCCAACTCCTATTGGTATGCAAAATGACCCCGGATCTCGCAGCTTTGGGGGCATCTTTTTCGTCATTGTTTTTATGAGCTCCGAAGATTCCGAACTCATCTTGACTTCTCCAAAGTCTTCCAACTTCCTCTTGTTAGAGAGGATATCTTTTAAGAACTTCCCGTAAGCGGGCATACCTAAAATTGCATCAATAAAAGGCATGTTAATATGCAGTTTGCTCATTAGATCAACAAACTTACCTAACTGCTTGTCTAGACGCGCTCTTGATCTAGATTGCGGGAACGGCAAAGGAGGTTTGTAAGCTGGAGGAGGAACATAGACATCTTCCTTCTCTTTTCCCTTGTCTTTCTCTTTCTCAACGGGAACTTCGACGAACTTGGGTTGCGGGTCGGTGGTTGTTACACCACTTCTTCTTTGTTCCTTGAGTATTGTGAGAGATTCTTATTCTATTCCCTATACATTAAACAAATTGATAGATTATTGGTTTTATTGAGATTGATTTCGGTGTTTTTCATTAAGGTTTCGAAGTTCTATTCTTTATTCCTTTCTTATTTTATTGTTGATATTACAATGATGATTATTGGCTAAAAACCTTTAGCGATTATAAGGTGAAGGGTTGATAGTTGTGGCACAGATGATGATAGATTGAACCAAAACAGATTGAACCCTGAGAGTTGCGAGAAACCTCGGAACAATCCTGCTCACTCCATATATGCTTCAATCCAAGTCTTTATTCACCTAAAAACACAACAAAGCTTGTGTAGATCTCTATATCGACAAAATTGGTGAAAGTGCTCATAAATGCTTCAAACTCATATCCATGTACACAAAAGAAGGGGAAAACAACCAAAACAAATGCCTAAAATATGATCATATTTCATGCTATCAAGGATTTAGACAATCTTTAACTTTGGGTAAAGGTAAAAGCGAAACGTGCAAAATAGAGTAAACCATGGGCAGATCTTGGGAAACCACGGCCGTTGTTGTTGAAGAACAGACCGCGGAAAACCTCGTTCGAGGGTTTCATCTCACAACTCTCAGGGTCCAATCTGTTAAGGATCAATCTATCATCATTTATACCACAACCATCAACCCTTCACCCTAGAATCGCAGGGGGGTTTAGCCAACAATTATCATATTCAATTCAAGATTAAGAAAGAGAATCAAGAATGGCATGCAACCAAGAAGAACACAAAGATGAACAATGATAACACAAAATTCAATCTTCAAAAATCAATAACTGAATCAAACAACGTATAATCCCATAATATGTGTTCTCAAAGACAATAATCAAAACCTAAGATAAATCTCACAAAATCTCCAAGTTGGGATCACGAAAGCTCTTCAATCTCCTCTGATGGTGAAGCAATCAAATCTCGAACGTAGAACAATCTAAAGTATGGAAGTGAATCCAAATGTGCGGTTTAAAAGTCGTCCCCCCAAAATGCAGTCGTCGACCTCCTTTTATAAGATAAAATTAGGTCTAAAGGCTTCCTCCTTTCTTGTTGACGTGGCAATAACGGATCGGTCTTTTCCGAAGAAAACCACGGGTGACGTCAACAAAACTACGGCTATGGTTTGTCCCGTGATGACTCTCGACCTTCCTTTCCACGTGTGAAATTCAAAGAAATACCAAAACCCCGGCCGTGGAAGTTCCTTCTTGGCCGTGGTTGTTTCTTTTCGATGCTTTTCTCCTTTACTTTACTCCATACTTCTTCCTATGATTCTCCAATGCTTCCTAATGGACTCCACATCGGCCAATACTCTGTAAATGCTCCCTTTCCTCTCCAATTCAGCACCAATTCACCTAAAATCACAACAAAGCTTGTGTAGATCTCGATTCCAATATAATAGGTGATATTCTCAATAAATGCTATGAATGCATGTCCATGATACCAAAAGAAGAGGATAAACAACCTATATGCACATCTAAAATACGCCATATTTCATGCTATCAAGAAGTCAGGAACACCAACGCCAGATGTATGATCGAGCTGAGGTGAACCTGATTGGAGGGGTTGTTCGGTCTAATAAGCCAATGAAGTGGCAGAGATTAGAGTATACCAATATTAAGAGTTGAACTTATGATAATGATGAGGTTCGATAGAGAAATGAACGGGTTATTCCAGTATATGATATCTTCCTTGTGGGATCCTATACCGAGACGAAGCCGTGATAATAGACATGTGAATAGCCGACATCACCAGCTACTGCAGGTACCATTCAGATTAATGTTTTACCTGTCATAGATTTTTGTGATACGAGTGCTATGCACTTGATTTTTGTCTTATGTGTTGAGCGTTTGATGTTAGATATGATAGAAGCCATACCCTTTATTATAGGGTTACCCAATGATAGTAGGGTCAGATATACCCGCAAAATACGTGTTTGTCCTATTCATTAGGGACTTGTGATTTGCTTATGGACTTCTTTGTCATGCCGCTAGTGCGTGAGGAAGTCATTCTGGGTATGGATTGGATGGATAGACATCGTACTATGTTAGATGTAGGTAGTAGGATCGTGAAAGTCTCTACCAAGTTAGGTCAGATCGAGATTTTCTGAGGTTGGGACCTTGGAAAGACGGGTATGGTTATTAGCGCAGTCCGAGCATGAGGGTGATTGCACAGGGTGCGACACCTTCTAGTGTTATGCCATGAAGGAGAGTGAGAGTCCAGCATTAGAGGACATTCCTATGGTTTACGAGTTTACAGATGTGTTTGCCGAGCCGTCCAGTTTTGCCGCCATAGAGGAGTGTAGACTTTGGCATCGAGTTGGAGCTTGGTATAAGACCGATCTCGAAGGCCTCATACCATATGAAGCCTATCGAGTTGTTAGAGCTGAAGAAGCAACTCGAGGAGTTGGCTGAGAAGGGCTTTATCCGCCTTAGCGTATCCTCGTGGCGAGCACCTGTCTTCTTCGTACGGAAGAAGGACGGATCATTGAGGTTGTGTATCGACTACAAAGAGCTTAATAAGGTGACCATCAAGAACAATTATCCTTTTACCCCGTATCTATGATTTGTTAGATCAACTTCAAGGAGCGGTTGTGTTCTCCAAGATCGACTTGCGCTCGGGATATCACCATTTGAGGGTGAGAGAGGAGGATGTGCATAAGACGGTATTTCGGACTCGGTATGGCCACTATGAGTTTGTAGCGATGCCATTCGGGCTAATGAATGCGCCCTCTGTCTTTATGGAGTTGATGAATGGCAAATTCATCGACTTCCTAGATCAGTTTGAGGTGGTCTTCATAGACGATATCCTTGTGTACTCCCATAGCAGAGAGGAACATGCAGGACATCTGAAGACAGTGTTGCATGTTTTGAGGGATAGAGAATTGCATGCCAAGTTCTCTAAGAGCGAGTTCTGAATGGCAAAGGTAGCATTTCTAGGTCATGTTGTCTCCGCGATGGGATCAAGGTTGATCTGATGAAGATCGAGTCTGTAGCAGCGCGGACGACAGCGACGAACGTCAAGGAAGTACGCAGTTTCCTTGTCCTAGCCGGTTATTACCGACGGTTTGTGGAGGGATTCTCTGTGATAGCCCGTCCACTC
Organism: Fagopyrum homotropicum; assembly: GCA_033239125.1. Taxonomy (NCBI): domain Eukaryota; kingdom Viridiplantae; phylum Streptophyta; class Magnoliopsida; order Caryophyllales; family Polygonaceae; genus Fagopyrum; species Fagopyrum homotropicum. The sequence goes on along the minus strand of BSWB01000005.1, from coordinate 81,679,749 downwards.
ACCAACCTATTGAGGAAGACTACCCGGTTTGTATGGTCTGAGCCGTGTATTCAGAGTTTTGAGGAGCTGAAGAGACGTCTGACTTCCGCTCCCATCTTAGCGCAGCCGGAGGGCACAAAGGACTTTGTAGTCTATAGTGACACATCCAAGCTAGGCTTAGGTTGTGTTTTGATGCAATGTGGTGGAATGATTGCATATACGTCTAGACATTCGAAGACGTATGAGGAGAACTACCCGACTCATGATCTGGAGTTGGCAGCGGTAGTTCATGCTTTGAAGATCTGGAGACATTACTTGTATGACGCTACATGCCAAATCTTCACAGACCATAAGAGTCTAAAGTATATTTTCACTCAGCGGGAATTGAATAACTGTCAGTGTAGGTGGCTTGAGTTGATCAAGGACTTTGACCTTGAGATTTTGTACCATCCAGGATAGGCAAACATTGTTGTCGATGCCATGAGCAAGAAGACACCGCGAGAGAAGGCGATTGTGAGACTAACATTTCAGCCTTAGTTGTAGAGAGATCTAGCGTGGCTAGAGATGGACATCCAATTTCCTGATAAGGATGCCTAGTTGAGTACTTTAGAGGTTCTACCTGATCTGTTGGGTGATATCCAACAGAAGAAGGGGACCTTCCCGACGCTGATGAGGATTCGCGATAGGATGGCTCGTGGTGAGACACCACAATTCTCCATAGGAGTAGATGGAGTGATGAGATGCCGTGACCGCGTCTGTGTACCCGCTAATGTGGATCTAAGACAGAGGATTATGCAGGAGGCTCACTCCACACCTTACTCAGTACATCCATGTGTGAGTAAGATGTATCAGGATGTGAGACGTTCATACTGGTGGGAGGGCTGAAGCCCGATGTAGCCAAATTGTGGCTCAGTATGCGACCTATCAACGGGTCAAGATAGAGCATTATAGACCAAGAGGAGAACTCTATCCACTGCTAGTACCCCACTGGAGGTGGGAGGACATCTCCATGGACTTTGTGACAAGGTTGAGACAGAGCAGGAGTTTTGATGCTATCTGGGTTGTGGTTGACACACTGACGAAGACTGCACGTTTCATTCCTATGAGGAAAACATGGCCGGTGAGCAGATTAGTTGAGGAGTTGACTAGGAAAATAGTGAGACTCCATTGTGTACCGAGGACGATCGCCTCAAATCGAGATGGACGATTCACTTCGAGGTTCTCGCAGCAGATTCAGACTGCTTTGGGGATGAGTTTGCACTTCACAAATACGTTTCATCCTCAGACAGATGGTCATTCAGAGAGGACGATTCAGACACTAAAGGACATGTTGCGAGCTTGTGTGTTGGATTGGGGACAGGGATGGTCAAATTACCTCCCATTGGTTGAGTTCTCGTACAACAACAACTGGCATGCATCGATTAGGATGGCCCCGTATGAGGCACTGTATGGACGGAGATGTCGTACACCGTTATGTTGGGATGAGCCTAGCAGTGTCAGTGGTATAGCGCCTAAGCAGATTCAGAATGATATTGCACGAGTAGTGCTGATTTAGAGAGAGGATGCTAGTTGCACAGAGTCGCCAAAAGTCGTATGCAGACATGAGGCGTCAACCTCTAGAGTTCAAGGTTGGAGCTCATGTCTAGTTGAGAGTATGTCCGATGCGAGGCGTCAAACGTTTTGGCATAAAGGGGAAGTTGATTCTTCGATATGTCAGTCCTTTTGAGATATTGGACAGAGTTGGGAGAGCAGTATACAAATTGGCTTTACCTCACCTTGTGTTTCATGTGTCTCAGCTGAGAGAGTACATATCAGATCCGAGACACATTATCAGCTATGATGACTTAGTGGTTGAGCCAGACCACACTTTTATTGAGCACCCGATTGCAGTCCTAGAGCGAGGTATGAGACGCCTGCGTTCAAAGGACATTCCCATGATGGAAGGAAGGAAGAAAGATCCAGACGAAGATATGATTTCATGCACGTAGTTACTACTACTCTCGGATGGACATAGCCATGCATTTCGATCGAGATGGCTCACTAAGCCTGGATCGAGGTCGACGTCCAAACAACCCAAGAAGATAAAATATATTTTTGACCTAAAATTCTTCTATAAGAATGGAAGGTGAACATGAAGTTAGAGAGGCTGGACGCTCGAACATAGAGACGTTATAAAGGTATTCTTTGGACGGCTGCTTTGAAGGATTGAAGGAAGGGAAGATTTGAAGGAAGGATTGCTTAGGATTTGAGTAACCCTAGATTGTGAGGATTTCTTGGGAATTTTTAGTGAGTTGTTATCATCCCTTTTTGGAACACATCATTGATACTTTTGTTGGTTTGTTTGCTTTGATAATTGAGATACCTTTGTTGTTTGCTTTATTCCCTTTTCTTGATATTCTTGATATAATTGATATTGCATTGATTATGATGATTGTTGGATAAACACCCTTGCAATTCTAGGGTGATTAGTTGAAGGTTGTTGTATAGACGATGAAAGAATAGACATTTATCCAAGTGGACCCTGAAAGTTTGAGTTAACCCTAAACCGAAACCCGTCTCGGGCTGTTCGTTGAGCATCCCGACCGAGATCGATATAGAACAGAACAAGATAGCCCACTGCTTTGCCTATTCCAACTTTAGGCTATAGTTTGCAAAATCCTATCCTTGTTGCACCTTTACTGGTTTATACGCAAGCCAAGGATGAGACTTACCCGGTGATTCCTTTCCTTGTATATAGATGATGATGAGTGTTAGGTAATGAGGATTTATCCTTTATTAGGGTTTGAGTGTGCCTTAATCCTACCTTTGAGAGTTAACCTGAGACTTATCCAGTGATGGTTAGTTTTGTACCCTTAGGTGAGTGATGTTGCTTTGAGCGCCTTTACCTTTCCCTAGTTCCTTTAGACTTACCCGGTGATAGGAGCTTTGGTTAGGGAAAGTGGGTAGTGAGACTTACCCGGTGATCTATCCCATAGTAGCAACACCTTGCCTCAGCAAACCTCAGCTTTGTACATGTTATCCGAAGAGATCTTGAGTCAAAACCACAACTGGATACTATTGTAACACCCCAAATCCACGGGACTCAGAGTGCTACATTGGGCTAGGATCTCACAATGGATCCTGACCCTAGCCTGACAACAAGGTCACTGGATCTTACAACAAGGCACGGGTAGATTAAAAAGCAAATACATAAAAGTTGTATATAATACATCAAAAGAGTTTACAAACACAAACCTGAGTACAAAACATCAACCATAAACATCGGATACAAAAGATCCCATATCCCACGCATCCAAATGTACAGAAGTCCTCGGCTGGTCACACCATCTGGCTCACTCTACAGTCTTCCTAACCTACATATCATCTACAACACGGTATACACCGTTAGCTACAATAATGAATAAGTATGAAGGTAACAACACAAACACACATCAACATCTCATACAAGGCGCAGGGGCGGCTGTTTGTGCAGAAGGTTGGCCCCGACTTCTCTTCGATCTCTTTCTCGACTCTCTTCACTTCACAGCAAAACCTGAGCTGCAACCAGGAGCAACCAGCACTTCCACAACCTCAACACAACATCAACAACTCTCAGCAACAAGGTCAAGATCATCCAAGCTCAAAACCTCGAGCAAACTCTCAAAGCCTCCTCACAAGATCAAAGGAAGATCAAGAAGGGAAGATGAAGAAGAAGAAGAACGTAAGGATGGAAACGGAGCTGAAGAGGATGAAGAAAAGCTCTCAAAGAAGCAAAGGGAGGCTTATAAAGGAAGCCAGCCACAATGCACGGGTCAAAGAGTCAACGAAAGCGGCTGCACCCACACAGAGCCACAGGGGCGCCTAGCCGCAGGGACGGCCGTCCTGGTCCGTTGGGGCGGCTGACAGGGTCAAGGTATAGCTCAAATATGGCTCACAAGGCTCCTATTCTCCAAGAACTAAGGCTCTTACATCACACCCCCCTAAAAACAAGTTTCATCCCGAAACTTGCACGATCCCAAATCCTGTCGGACCCATAAGCCGAAATATAACTCTAAACACTATCATCAACTCTCAACAAGGCCTAGAGGAAGATCATCTTTAGCCAAACACTAACCACAACGAACCAGTCTAAACCTTAGTCTAAACCTCAAGTCGAGGTATAACCATAACCAGAACCAAACCACAACCTCAGTCTAAACCTCAAGACCATAACATGCTCACAAATGCCTAAGGCATAACCTCAACATAAACACGAGTGCCTAAGGCACATCTCTATCATACCACTCATCCTAACCAAGCTAGCCTAGCCAAGATCTAAGCCAAGGCCAAAGGAAAGGAAGGAACGAAACATACCAACAAGGTATGCCCTGAATGCACCAATAGAAGCAAGAACTCAAGGCTGAACCAAAGAGGCGCAAGGGCGGCCAAGGTCAGGCGCAAGGGTGGCTGTCTATGCAGAAGGTTGGCTCCGACTTCTCTTCGATCTCTTTCTTGACTCTCTTCACTTCACAGCAAACCCTAAGCTGCAACCAGGAGCAAACAACACTTCCACAACATCAACAACTCTCAGCAACAAGCTCAAGACCATCCAAGCTCAAAACCTCAAGCAAACTCTCAAAGCCTCCTCACAAGGTCAAAGGAAGATCAAGAAGAGAAGATGAAAAAGAAGAACGTAAGGATGGAAAGGGAGATGAAGAGGATGAAGAAACCCTCTCAGAGAAGCAAATGGAGGCTTATAAAGGAAGCCAGCCGCAAAGCACGGGTCAAAGAGTCAACAAAAGCGGTTGCACCCACACAGAGCCGCAGGGGCAGTTCTGTGAGGCGCAAGGGCGCCTACCCGCAGGGGCGGCCGTCCTGGTCCGCTGGGGCGGCTGACAGGGTCAAGGTAAAGCTCAACAATGGCTCATAAGGCTCATATGCTCCAAGAACTAAGGCTCTTACAACTATGATCTTTAGAACCTGCATTTCCCCATCTTGTTATACATCTTGTCTTTTGCTTTTGATCAATATTATTTCATGCTTCTGAAGTTTGATTGCTTTACTGTGATTATTCTCATCGATTCCCTAAGATCGACTCTGGAATATAAGTCCTTACTACGATTGATCCGTACACTGCGGGTTCGCTAATCGTTAGGTTTTTATTATTCGGATTATAAATTCAAAGCTTTGCCTGCACAAAGCTTTTGGAGCGAACACTAACGGTTTATACTGTGTTGTAGATGATCTACGGGTTAGGAAGACTACAGAGTGAGCCAGACAGGGTGATCAGCTGAGGGCTTCCATACACTAAGATATGCGAGGGTTTTGGGGTGTTTTATCCTTGTATGGATATGATGTTGCTGTTTTGTACTTGGTTGTAATTTTGTAACCTTTTGATGTATATATTTATACAATTTTATGTGTTTGGTTTTAATCTATTCATGCCTTGTTGTAAGATTTAGTGAACTTGTTGTCAGGCTAGGGTCAGGATTCATTGTGAGATCCTAGCCCAATAGCGCCCCGAGTCCCGCGGATTTGGGGTGCTATAAAGGATTTCTTCATCGAGCTTGATCTTACCTTGTGGAGTACACAGTAGTCATTCTAGAGCATGGTACCAGACGCTTGTGGTCTAAGTGTATATAGATGTTACGGATTCAGTGGTGATGTGGGGTTAAGCCGCAGTTCCCATTCTAGATTGAAAGTCCATAGCAGAAGCTAAATCTCGGATGAATAATAGAAATCTCGGGTGAGATTTTGTAAGAACAGACCGAGATTTATTTGAAACTCATAGACGGATTAATGGATGATATGGAAAGATAAGAAGATGAATATGGATTGATAAATGATAGATTTAGGAAAATATGAACCAAGATACTCCTGCAAAGAACCTTGACCAATGGTGTGTCAAAACCCCTTAACGAAGAGCTTACCTTAACCCTCACTTCTTTAACCTTACACAAGTCTTCTAAATAAGACAAGCACAAGGAGGGATTAGTATTGACCAGGAGCACCAACCTTCAAAAAGATTAGCACACACAAACATAATCTAGAAAGGATTTCACAATAATTCAACCAAAACTCTCCATTGATTGAATAGGAATCAATAAAATACAATCTTCATAAACGAAGCTGGAAGTTCACACAATATGTGGAAAATATATCAAATCTAATATCCTTTAACAATCTCCCCTTCTAAGGCTATTTATAAGGGAGATATCCTATGTAAACTAGGAAATATATCCTTAAAAGATAATATATGAAAGATATCTTTAAAAGATATTCTAAAAATAATCCTAAAAGAGAGGATCCAAAAATTACAATTTTCCTAAGATATTTTAAGAGATTTAAAGAAATAATATATAAAAGATAATTGTCAAATTTTAAAAGATCTTTGGCCGGATCTTCTAGCACGCATCAGGAACAAAAACTAAGTTTTCATCCAAGACGATCTATGGAATTGTAACACCCCAAGTTCTATGAACTCGAAGCGTTAGGGGCTAGGACCTCACAATGGGTCCTGACCCTCAGAGTAGCAACGACAGAACGGATCTTACAACAAGGAACAAATAAATGAAAACCAAAATCATAATAAAATCAAAGGTTTAAACAAAGAAAAGCGTAAAAGACTCGCAGCCGAGTTCAAAACAAAGGAAAAGCAACAACAGAAATATAAATCCGATCCCGTCCTATAACGTACGGGAACCCCGATTGACCACACCATCCGGATCACTCAGCAGCATCCCTAACCTACGAAACATCTACAACGTTGGTATAAATCGTTAGCTAACATTCTAGATATCAAAAAGATAGTAAAGGAACATACACAAATAAGGTAATATAAACATATAGCATGCTCGCACTCAACCGGTTATTATCTTTCATTAAGTTATCCATTACTAATTCAACTTCTTTTGTCATACGAGAATCTTCCGAAACTCGCCTCCGCTTCCGTCTACCAACAGGAATATATCAATACTCTCCGTTACTTGCAGGTCTGGGTCGCAAGAGCACTTCCTAGTCTCCTGTAGAACTAGACAAGTGGTCATTGCTCGGTTATCATACACTTGGGTCAATTACGGTTATAAAGGTCAATCCTAGTCCAGTTATCGGTTATATAATAACAATAACCTAAATAAGCCATTACACTCAAACCAATATACGAAATGAAAATAAGTAAGTCCAGGGAACTTACCTCACTCGAAGGTAACTTGCAAATCAACAACAACTCAGTTTCCCGCAAGAAAGATGGATGGAAAGCCTGCTCAACAAGTCATAACGAATCAGGAACGAAACGGTTGCTAGAAGTCTATAACTTATAGTCTCAATGATCTCTAAGAGATCTCCACAAGATAAGGTCTGAACCTTAGTCTTATAGATCAAAAAGGGTCAACAACATCCACAAAAGCCAAGGAAAGGAATGAGGGCTGCAAGGAAAGAAGCAGTTCACCAAAGACGGGAGACTGCAGAGAAAACCATAGGAGCGGCTGGACAACACCGAAGGGGTGGTAGAACAGACAGCCGCGGGGGCGGCTATGTACAGGCGCGGGGACGGCGACGTAACAAAAACAGCTGTCGAATTCTCCGACAGCAAGGAATTCCGTAAAGGCCAAAGCTTGCCTCTCTCAACACACACACGTCACAACTCAACCAAGGGAGCCTGTGAACATCAACATATCAACAATAGGAAGGCCAACAAGAATCAAGGCTCAAACTTGATTCTTGGAGAAGAAGAAAAGGAAGAACAAAAGAAGAAAACGAAACAGAAGGAAAGACATGCAAAAACTCATAAACGTGAGGGAGAAACGCATAAGGAGAAGACTTAGACGTTCAGCAAGGAATCACAAGGAAGATTGGATGCAGCTTTCGAGGTTGAAAGAAAACGTATGCAAGAAACAGTAAAAGGAAGAGAAAGAAGGAATTTACAGGAAATAGTGGAAAAAGATAGAAGGAAGGACGTTCTAAGGTTAAGAATATGATAGGAAAGCCGGCCCATAAGATACAAGATCGGATCTTCTATCTATGGAAAGAAATAAATTGAACGAAATTCAAATTGGTGCGATATGGGGCAAAACCGTAGGGGCGGTTTGCTCTGCCGCAAGGGCGGCTCCCTTCACCGAGGGGGCGGTGAAGGCAAAAATGGGGTCTTACAGGAATCATAGTGAAAATATTGGCCCCAACCCATAAATCTCGCCCGAGACTTAAGGATGAAGCCTGAGATTTACCATTGTTGCATGATATGGTATAGATTGTGAAGCCCCAAATCTTACAAAGCTCGAGAGATCTTTCAGGAGAACCATGGAACTTAGAGTTTTTACCATCTAGGCATCTGAATCCGTTCATAGCAAGAAATGTACATATCAAAAGGGAACATATGAGGAAGAAGAAGTTGATATCTTCATCCTATGGAGTTGATCTAGTCCAGAAGCTTCCATACTTGAGTCATTATGTGGTTAGTGATGAGCAAGACTATGATTCGAGGTCGAATCATTTTCAAGAAGGGGAGTATGATGTGAGACCATCCTTGATAACATTTACACCTATACTATATAGACCATTCACTAAGACAAGAGTCGGAGGAACTCAAGGAAAGGTTGCTGACGAGTTGCAAACATGAGAGGAATTGATGGAATGGAAGATTGCATGGCAGATGCAAAATCTCGGCCAACACTCAGGAATCTCGGCCGAGATTTCATCCGACTTTTTTTTGTTCCTAACGCGTTCTAGAAGATCCAGCCAAAGATCTTTTAAATTTATAAATTATCTTTTATATATTATTTCTTTAAAGCTCTCAAACTATCTTAAGAAAATTGTTATTTTTGGATCCTCTCTTTTAAGATATTTTGAGATTATCTTTTAAAATATTTTGTAGATTATCTTTTAAAGATATTTTTCCTAGTTTACATAGGAGATCTCCCTTATAAATAGCCTTAGCATGGGAGATTGTTAAAAGAGATTAGATTTGATATATTTTCCACATATTATGTGAACTTGCAGCTTCGTTTATGAAGTTTGTATTTTATTCATTCCTATTCTATCAAAAGAGAATTTTGGTTGAATCGTTGTGAACTCCTTGCTAGATTGTGCTTCTGTGTGTTAATATTTTTGAAGGTTGGTGTTCCTGGTCAATACTAGTCCCTCTTGTGCTTGTCTTACTTAGAAGACTTGTGTAAGGTTAAAGAACTGGGGGTTAAGGTAAGCTATTCATTAAGGGTTTTGACACATCACTCGTCAAGGTTCTTTGCAGGAATATCTTGATTCATATCTTCATATATCTATCATTTATCAATCCATATTCATCTTCTTATCTTTCCATATCATCCATTAATCCATATTCTGAGTTTCAAAAAAATCTCGGTCTGTTCTTACAAAATCTCGCCCGAGATTTCTATTATCCATCCGAGATTTAGCTTATATCGTGTACTTCCAATCTAGATCGGAAATTGTGGCTTAACCCCGCATCAGGTGGTCCAGACGAAAAGCCGATGAGGTTAGATGGGAAACCAAGGATACACTACAATAAATTAATTCAATTAGTCACGCTTGTTGACGACGGCCAAGCGACAGTAACATCAGCGTCGCAGAAAATGCAAATTATTTGCGTCGGTGGTATAGGATCATCGCTAATAGTCATGTAATTGGCGTCGGTTAATATTTACCGTGACTAATAAAAGGGACCATTGACGATGACTTTATGTCACCGACACCAACAACCAAATTATTTGGCGTCATATGAAAGTATTGGGGTAAAATATTTTAAAAAATATTCTTATAAAAAATTAAAGTTCATTCCCGCAAAAAATTAGGTTTCCCTTTTGTGTCCTTACCATTCGACATCTAAAACTCTAGGACTGAGTAGACTTCAGTTCGATTCACTGAACCGAACCAAAGCCGCAAAAAGTTATCCATCTATAAACCGAAATAACAAAACCAGCAAAAATTATATTGAACAATTTAACCCTACAAGTAACCCTACAACCAATTACACTTCCTATCATCTTCTTCATCACCGAGTTCGAATCAACTTCAGTTAGACTCGCCTACGTTCTTCCGACTTCTGGGAGGCTCACCTTCGTTCTTCTGACATCAGTGAGGCTCGCCTTCGTTGCCTCTACAGTGAGGCTCGCCTTCATCGCCTCTATTCGAAACCCACAAAGTCTTCTTCGCATATATTCTTGCTATCCAGAAGTAAAAGTGAGTTCAGTTTCATCTTCTCCTGTGTTCGATCATTACGAGTTTGTACCCGATTTGAGCATATTTTTGTAACCCTAACTGAATGAATCATAAATTGAAATCTACGGGAGTGAGTCTTCTTTGCCTTTGTTCTTGATCAAGTCTTATTTGGTAGTTTGTGTTCTTTAAGGTCCTTGCTTGGTATTCCTTTGTTCTTGAAATAACCAGATTCAACATGGATATTACTCTTGGCACTAGATTTTCCTGTTATTAGATATGTTGGGATTAATTTCTAGAAGTCAAGAGATCTTAGTAGTCTACGTCGTGGTTGGTTTCTTGGAAATGTGAGATTTTGATGTTGATTAATACTTTAGCACGATGCTTTGTTAATTGCTGAAAAAAATATCCAATACAAGATTTTTCAGTAGAAACTTCTTGTAAATTTCCATATGTCATCTTATTGTCATCTCATTTGTATCAATACCGCATTTAATTGCTTTTGACTTGTATTTCCAAGTTGTTCTGAATTGCATGATAAATTGTTTATTTTAGATTTGAGAATTTAACACGATTTTCTTGTATATAATGATTATTTTGCTCTAATTACATAATTACCACTCTTGGGTTGTGGCCCTGTAAGTAATTAACATCTCTTGGGTTGTGGCCCTGTAAGTAGTTAACATCTCTTGGGTTGTGGCCCTGTAAGTAGTTAACATCCTAGAATAATATTCTTCTTGGAGTTTCTTGCTTGTATTTTGTTTAGATTTGTACCTTTTGTGTTTATCTTCCATGAGATAAGATGCATATTTTACTTCTCTTGGGTTGTGGCCCTGTACTGGATTAATTTAAACTTCTTGACAACATCAGCAATCGGAATATCCTCAAATCCAGCATCAATGAAGTCCAGAAACCTCTCTCTCCTCAACGAGGCACGGCAGTATCTCTCTCGAACAATGCTCATCATCTACTCCCAACTGGTGACTCGGCTATGAATGGTCCGTCACTAGGAATGAGCATCCTCCGTGAACAATGTCTGCACCAACTCTACCTGTCGATCCTCTGGACAACGTATCTCCTCTAGTGCAGTCTCTACGTGTCATATCCAGTGCTCCACCTCCAACCCTATTCTCCAAGAACTAAGGCTCTTACATCACACCCCCCTAAAAACAAGTTTCATCCCGAAACTTGCACGATCCCAAATCCTGTCGGACCCATAAGCCGAAATATAACTCTAAACACTATCATCAACTCTCAACAAGGCCTAGAGGAAGATCATCTTTAGCCAAACACTAACCACAACGAACCAGTCTAAACCTTAGTCTAAACCTCAAGTCGAGGTATAACCATAACCAGAACCAAACCACAACCTCAGTCTAAACCTCAAGACCATAACATGCTCACAAATGCCTAAGGCATAACCTCAACATAAACACGAGTGCCTAAGGCACATCTCTATCATACCACTCATCCTAACCAAGCTAGCCTAGCCAAGATCTAAGCCAAGGCCAAAGGAAAGGAAGGAACGAAACATACCAACAAGGTATGCCCTGAATGCACCAATAGAAGCAAGAACTCAAGGCTGAACCAAAGAGGCGCAAGGGCGGCCAAGGTCAGGCGCAAGGGTGGCTGTCTATGCAGAAGGTTGGCTCCGACTTCTCTTCGATCTCTTTCTTGACTCTCTTCACTTCACAGCAAACCCTAAGCTGCAACCAGGAGCAAACAACACTTCCACAACATCAACAACTCTCAGCAACAAGCTCAAGACCATCCAAGCTCAAAACCTCAAGCAAACTCTCAAAGCCTCCTCACAAGGTCAAAGGAAGATCAAGAAGAGAAGATGAAAAAGAAGAACGTAAGGATGGAAAGGGAGATGAAGAGGATGAAGAAACCCTCTCAGAGAAGCAAATGGAGGCTTATAAAGGAAGCCAGCCGCAAAGCACGGGTCAAAGAGTCAACAAAAGCGGTTGCACCCACACAGAGCCGCAGGGGCAGTTCTGTGAGGCGCAAGGGCGCCTACCCGCAGGGGCGGCCGTCCTGGTCCGCTGGGGCGGCTGACAGGGTCAAGGTAAAGCTCAACAATGGCTCATAAGGCTCATATGCTCCAAGAACTAAGGCTCTTACAACTATGATCTTTAGAACCTGCATTTCCCCATCTTGTTATACATCTTGTCTTTTGCTTTTGATCAATATTATTTCATGCTTCTGAAGTTTGATTGCTTTACTGTGATTATTCTCATCGATTCCCTAAGATCGACTCTGGAATATAAGTCCTTACTACGATTGATCCGTACACTGCGGGTTCGCTAATCGTTAGGTTTTTATTATTCGGATTATAAATTCAAAGCTTTGCCTGCACAAAGCTTTTGGAGCGAACACTAACGGTTTATACTGTGTTGTAGATGATCTACGGGTTAGGAAGACTACAGAGTGAGCCAGACAGGGTGATCAGCTGAGGGCTTCCATACACTAAGATATGCGAGGGTTTTGGGGTGTTTTATCCTTGTATGGATATGATGTTGCTGTTTTGTACTTGGTTGTAATTTTGTAACCTTTTGATGTATATATTTATACAATTTTATGTGTTTGGTTTTAATCTATTCATGCCTTGTTGTAAGATTTAGTGAACTTGTTGTCAGGCTAGGGTCAGGATTCATTGTGAGATCCTAGCCCAATAGCGCCCCGAGTCCCGCGGATTTGGGGTGCTATAAAGGATTTCTTCATCGAGCTTGATCTTACCTTGTGGAGTACACAGTAGTCATTCTAGAGCATGGTACCAGACGCTTGTGGTCTAAGTGTATATAGATGTTACGGATTCAGTGGTGATGTGGGGTTAAGCCGCAGTTCCCATTCTAGATTGAAAGTCCATAGCAGAAGCTAAATCTCGGATGAATAATAGAAATCTCGGGTGAGATTTTGTAAGAACAGACCGAGATTTATTTGAAACTCATAGACGGATTAATGGATGATATGGAAAGATAAGAAGATGAATATGGATTGATAAATGATAGATTTAGGAAAATATGAACCAAGATACTCCTGCAAAGAACCTTGACCAATGGTGTGTCAAAACCCCTTAACGAAGAGCTTACCTTAACCCTCACTTCTTTAACCTTACACAAGTCTTCTAAATAAGACAAGCACAAGGAGGGATTAGTATTGACCAGGAGCACCAACCTTCAAAAAGATTAGCACACACAAACATAATCTAGAAAGGATTTCACAATAATTCAACCAAAACTCTCCATTGATTGAATAGGAATCAATAAAATACAATCTTCATAAACGAAGCTGGAAGTTCACACAATATGTGGAAAATATATCAAATCTAATATCCTTTAACAATCTCCCCTTCTAAGGCTATTTATAAGGGAGATATCCTATGTAAACTAGGAAATATATCCTTAAAAGATAATATATGAAAGATATCTTTAAAAGATATTCTAAAAATAATCCTAAAAGAGAGGATCCAAAAATTACAATTTTCCTAAGATATTTTAAGAGATTTAAAGAAATAATATATAAAAGATAATTGTCAAATTTTAAAAGATCTTTGGCCGGATCTTCTAGCACGCATCAGGAACAAAAACTAAGTTTTCATCCAAGACGATCTATGGAATTGTAACACCCCAAGTTCTATGAACTCGAAGCGTTAGGGGCTAGGACCTCACAATGGGTCCTGACCCTCAGAGTAGCAACGACAGAACGGATCTTACAACAAGGAACAAATAAATGAAAACCAAAATCATAATAAAATCAAAGGTTTAAACAAAGAAAAGCGTAAAAGACTCGCAGCCGAGTTCAAAACAAAGGAAAAGCAACAACAGAAATATAAATCCGATCCCGTCCTATAACGTACGGGAACCCCGATTGACCACACCATCCGGATCACTCAGCAGCATCCCTAACCTACGAAACATCTACAACGTTGGTATAAATCGTTAGCTAACATTCTAGATATCAAAAAGATAGTAAAGGAACATACACAAATAAGGTAATATAAACATATAGCATGCTCGCACTCAACCGGTTATTATCTTTCATTAAGTTATCCATTACTAATTCAACTTCTTTTGTCATACGAGAATCTTCCGAAACTCGCCTCCGCTTCCGTCTACCAACAGGAATATATCAATACTCTCCGTTACTTGCAGGTCTGGGTCGCAAGAGCACTTCCTAGTCTCCTGTAGAACTAGACAAGTGGTCATTGCTCGGTTATCATACACTTGGGTCAATTACGGTTATAAAGGTCAATCCTAGTCCAGTTATCGGTTATATAATAACAATAACCTAAATAAGCCATTACACTCAAACCAATATACGAAATGAAAATAAGTAAGTCCAGGGAACTTACCTCACTCGAAGGTAACTTGCAAATCAACAACAACTCAGTTTCCCGCAAGAAAGATGGATGGAAAGCCTGCTCAACAAGTCATAACGAATCAGGAACGAAACGGTTGCTAGAAGTCTATAACTTATAGTCTCAATGATCTCTAAGAGATCTCCACAAGATAAGGTCTGAACCTTAGTCTTATAGATCAAAAAGGGTCAACAACATCCACAAAAGCCAAGGAAAGGAATGAGGGCTGCAAGGAAAGAAGCAGTTCACCAAAGACGGGAGACTGCAGAGAAAACCATAGGAGCGGCTGGACAACACCGAAGGGGTGGTAGAACAGACAGCCGCGGGGGCGGCTATGTACAGGCGCGGGGACGGCGACGTAACAAAAACAGCTGTCGAATTCTCCGACAGCAAGGAATTCCGTAAAGGCCAAAGCTTGCCTCTCTCAACACACACACGTCACAACTCAACCAAGGGAGCCTGTGAACATCAACATATCAACAATAGGAAGGCCAACAAGAATCAAGGCTCAAACTTGATTCTTGGAGAAGAAGAAAAGGAAGAACAAAAGAAGAAAACGAAACAGAAGGAAAGACATGCAAAAACTCATAAACGTGAGGGAGAAACGCATAAGGAGAAGACTTAGACGTTCAGCAAGGAATCACAAGGAAGATTGGATGCAGCTTTCGAGGTTGAAAGAAAACGTATGCAAGAAACAGTAAAAGGAAGAGAAAGAAGGAATTTACAGGAAATAGTGGAAAAAGATAGAAGGAAGGACGTTCTAAGGTTAAGAATATGATAGGAAAGCCGGCCCATAAGATACAAGATCGGATCTTCTATCTATGGAAAGAAATAAATTGAACGAAATTCAAATTGGTGCGATATGGGGCAAAACCGTAGGGGCGGTTTGCTCTGCCGCAAGGGCGGCTCCCTTCACCGAGGGGGCGGTGAAGGCAAAAATGGGGTCTTACAGGAATCATAGTGAAAATATTGGCCCCAACCCATAAATCTCGCCCGAGACTTAAGGATGAAGCCTGAGATTTACCATTGTTGCATGATATGGTATAGATTGTGAAGCCCCAAATCTTACAAAGCTCGAGAGATCTTTCAGGAGAACCATGGAACTTAGAGTTTTTACCATCTAGGCATCTGAATCCGTTCATAGCAAGAAATGTACATATCAAAAGGGAACATATGAGGAAGAAGAAGTTGATATCTTCATCCTATGGAGTTGATCTAGTCCAGAAGCTTCCATACTTGAGTCATTATGTGGTTAGTGATGAGCAAGACTATGATTCGAGGTCGAATCATTTTCAAGAAGGGGAGTATGATGTGAGACCATCCTTGATAACATTTACACCTATACTATATAGACCATTCACTAAGACAAGAGTCGGAGGAACTCAAGGAAAGGTTGCTGACGAGTTGCAAACATGAGAGGAATTGATGGAATGGAAGATTGCATGGCAGATGCAAAATCTCGGCCAACACTCAGGAATCTCGGCCGAGATTTCATCCGACTTTTTTTTGTTCCTAACGCGTTCTAGAAGATCCAGCCAAAGATCTTTTAAATTTATAAATTATCTTTTATATATTATTTCTTTAAAGCTCTCAAACTATCTTAAGAAAATTGTTATTTTTGGATCCTCTCTTTTAAGATATTTTGAGATTATCTTTTAAAATATTTTGTAGATTATCTTTTAAAGATATTTTTCCTAGTTTACATAGGAGATCTCCCTTATAAATAGCCTTAGCATGGGAGATTGTTAAAAGAGATTAGATTTGATATATTTTCCACATATTATGTGAACTTGCAGCTTCGTTTATGAAGTTTGTATTTTATTCATTCCTATTCTATCAAAAGAGAATTTTGGTTGAATCGTTGTGAACTCCTTGCTAGATTGTGCTTCTGTGTGTTAATATTTTTGAAGGTTGGTGTTCCTGGTCAATACTAGTCCCTCTTGTGCTTGTCTTACTTAGAAGACTTGTGTAAGGTTAAAGAACTGGGGGTTAAGGTAAGCTATTCATTAAGGGTTTTGACACATCACTCGTCAAGGTTCTTTGCAGGAATATCTTGATTCATATCTTCATATATCTATCATTTATCAATCCATATTCATCTTCTTATCTTTCCATATCATCCATTAATCCATATTCTGAGTTTCAAAAAAATCTCGGTCTGTTCTTACAAAATCTCGCCCGAGATTTCTATTATCCATCCGAGATTTAGCTTATATCGTGTACTTCCAATCTAGATCGGAAATTGTGGCTTAACCCCGCATCAGGTGGTCCAGACGAAAAGCCGATGAGGTTAGATGGGAAACCAAGGATACACTACAATAAATTAATTCAATTAGTCACGCTTGTTGACGACGGCCAAGCGACAGTAACATCAGCGTCGCAGAAAATGCAAATTATTTGCGTCGGTGGTATAGGATCATCGCTAATAGTCATGTAATTGGCGTCGGTTAATATTTACCGTGACTAATAAAAGGGACCATTGACGATGACTTTATGTCACCGACACCAACAACCAAATTATTTGGCGTCATATGAAAGTATTGGGGTAAAATATTTTAAAAAATATTCTTATAAAAAATTAAAGTTCATTCCCGCAAAAAATTAGGTTTCCCTTTTGTGTCCTTACCATTCGACATCTAAAACTCTAGGACTGAGTAGACTTCAGTTCGATTCACTGAACCGAACCAAAGCCGCAAAAAGTTATCCATCTATAAACCGAAATAACAAAACCAGCAAAAATTATATTGAACAATTTAACCCTACAAGTAACCCTACAACCAATTACACTTCCTATCATCTTCTTCATCACCGAGTTCGAATCAACTTCAGTTAGACTCGCCTACGTTCTTCCGACTTCTGGGAGGCTCACCTTCGTTCTTCTGACATCAGTGAGGCTCGCCTTCGTTGCCTCTACAGTGAGGCTCGCCTTCATCGCCTCTATTCGAAACCCACAAAGTCTTCTTCGCATATATTCTTGCTATCCAGAAGTAAAAGTGAGTTCAGTTTCATCTTCTCCTGTGTTCGATCATTACGAGTTTGTACCCGATTTGAGCATATTTTTGTAACCCTAACTGAATGAATCATAAATTGAAATCTACGGGAGTGAGTCTTCTTTGCCTTTGTTCTTGATCAAGTCTTATTTGGTAGTTTGTGTTCTTTAAGGTCCTTGCTTGGTATTCCTTTGTTCTTGAAATAACCAGATTCAACATGGATATTACTCTTGGCACTAGATTTTCCTGTTATTAGATATGTTGGGATTAATTTCTAGAAGTCAAGAGATCTTAGTAGTCTACGTCGTGGTTGGTTTCTTGGAAATGTGAGATTTTGATGTTGATTAATACTTTAGCACGATGCTTTGTTAATTGCTGAAAAAAATATCCAATACAAGATTTTTCAGTAGAAACTTCTTGTAAATTTCCATATGTCATCTTATTGTCATCTCATTTGTATCAATACCGCATTTAATTGCTTTTGACTTGTATTTCCAAGTTGTTCTGAATTGCATGATAAATTGTTTATTTTAGATTTGAGAATTTAACACGATTTTCTTGTATATAATGATTATTTTGCTCTAATTACATAATTACCACTCTTGGGTTGTGGCCCTGTAAGTAATTAACATCTCTTGGGTTGTGGCCCTGTAAGTAGTTAACATCTCTTGGGTTGTGGCCCTGTAAGTAGTTAACATCCTAGAATAATATTCTTCTTGGAGTTTCTTGCTTGTATTTTGTTTAGATTTGTACCTTTTGTGTTTATCTTCCATGAGATAAGATGCATATTTTACTTCTCTTGGGTTGTGGCCCTGTACTGGATTAATTTAAACTTCTTGACAACATCAACAATCGGAATATCCTCAAATCCAGCATCAATGAAGTCCAGAAACCTCTCTCTCCTCAACGAGGCACGACAGTATCTCTCTCGAACAATGCTCATCATCTACTCCCAACTGGTGACTCGGCTATGAATGGTCCGTCACTAGGAATGAGCATCCTCCGTGAACAATGTCTGCACCAACTCTACCTGTCGATCCTCTGGACAACGTATCTCCTCTAGTGCAGTCTCTACGTGTCATATCCAGTGCTCCACCTCCAACCCTATCTCTCCATTGAATGAGGGGACTTTCTGGGAGTTGAAAGCCTTCAACCACTCATCCAGTCTCGGTGCTCTGGACCCAGCAGGAGCTCTGTCAGCCTCAACTCTCCTCTCAGGTACAGCCGGCACCTGAGGCACTCCTTGTGTCACCTGAACTGACCTAGCCGGTGCTGGTGGTACCTGGGTAAGTCTCTCTGCCCTGGCAGCCTCCTCCATACGCTCGACGTATGCTCTGTACTCCCTTTACTCAGATGCTCCAATAGAAACATGCCTTGACCCATTCGAACGTGCTCCTTGTACTTTAGACCTAGCAGCGGTCTCATTCCCGACCTCGGGAACCACACTCTCAGCCACCTCCTCCACTTCAGCATCTGGCATGATCACTATTGGTGGATCCCCTCAAGGAGCTCGACCTCGACCTCGTGCTAATCAAGGTCTACCTCCACGGCCGCGTCCTCTAACTATAGGAGTCCTTTTGCCCCTACCCTGTCCAGCTGGAGGGAGAGGTGAACGACCTCTACCTCGACCAGTAGCTAGCGTAGCCCTAGTACGTGCCATCTGCGCGAGTGATAACAACTATAGTTATAATCTAGCTAATAAGTCCAACTAAAGTAAAACCTAAAGTCCATACTAAGCATATTGAGATCCGCGGTAGTAGTGGTGGTCAACCATACTTTCTATTCCCAACCAGACTATGCATGCATTATAAAACCAAAAGTCCTTTTTAAAATTTAGATCCCTTTTCGGGTTCTACTTAAGTACTTATTCGGTCTTTCAGAAGATTTCAAGTGTCATTGTTGCCAACCTCGCTCTGATACCATGTTGTAACACCCCGAATACTCAAAACTCGGGACATTACTGGTTAGGACCTCACAATGGGTCCCGACCTCAGTTTGACAACAAATTTACTAGGATCCTGTAACAAGACACAAATAAGAAAAACCGAAATTCATAAAGTAGTATTTTCAAGAGATGAATACAACAACGTCTAACAACCTATAGTACTTAAACAACGGAAAAGCCTAACTGTCTTTAACAAGAAGAAAGAAACAACAAGGTAAACACCAACCCCACTCTAAGGAGTACGGAGACCCGGCTGACCACTACTTCCGGATCACTCAGCTGCTGCTCTAACCTATGGTGAATCTAAAAACACAACAGAACAACCATTAGCTAGCTATCTAAACATTAGATAAATAATAATAGCACACACACACATCATAGCAAAAGTAAACACTCATCATGCTTCAAACAATCCATTTATTATCTTTACTTAGGCCACTCACTCTTACTAATGATACTTATTTTGTGACACGAGGGATTCTCAAACCTCGCCTCCGCCCACGGGTAACCATCAGGAATGGATCCGATGCATCTCACCTTGTACATGTATGGTCTGGGTATAGAGAACCTCCCAGTCTCCTGTCAGAGTTGGGCAGTGATGTCACGGCCCGTTATACATACACTTGGGCCTTAAAATATAATAATAACAGTCATCCTATCAAGTTATTATTATAAACACACATCGCACACACCACAATTATTATTCAAATAACATCCAGAAACTAGCTAAGTAAGTCGCAAGGACTTACCTGAATAGAATCACACTCTATCAAATCTCAACTTGTTCCGTACTCGTGGTAACTCAAACGCCTGTCAAACAAGGCATGTGGATCAAAATCACATCCCATACTCTTAGAAGTTATAAACTTCTAAGAGGTACAATCTCATGAGGAGAAATTACAAAAATACAACTCTCTTAAGGTAAAAGACTATTTTACCCCTAATCCCGAAAACTCTCAAAAGTCTATCATTAAATTCTCCTATTTTCTTTTAGAACTTATTTCCATAATCTGGTTCTCATGGATAGTTTACTATAGATTATAAAGTTAACAAGGTTTTAGAATTTCAAAGGGGTTGCTAAGGTCCGACCTTTACACTTAGCTACTAGGTCTAAGATCAAATCCTAAACATACTCGTCAAAGTGAACAACATCATTCCCTTCCTAAGTTTAGGTAACTTCCTCACAATTATTCTAGGTAGAAACCGAGAACCTATATGAGTTTAGCTTATGCCTGCATAAAGAGTCCTTAAGATATTCTAACAAGTAGAACTCGTCATCCTAACGTTAGTATATGCTCACCCATAGAACCCACCGCAACTCTCATAACTAGTGTACATTATTCCGTCCGTACTAACTAACTATAAACCCTAGTCCTTCTCGGTTACTACTATACCGCACATTCCTGCCCGCGTACATATTTTCTCCGGGCTCTTACTTTCAACGCTCCATATTGGTACAAACACATCTACTTATATATGTGCAACCTTCGTACTGATAGGTTCTAAAATAAAGACACGTATCTACATTTTTATACATACTTCTACATACACTACACTAATACATGCATATCTATATACTACATATATATATACTACACTAAGGAAGCAACTCACCATCCCGCACTACGTCACGCACTTGGAGAGGAAGCGGCAACCTGTTTCGATCGGAGCAGCTTTCGGTTAGAGACTCTTCGAACCTGCATAGTACCAGTCACAAGGAAGATGATGAACGTCTCCCGATCGAGGCTGCATGAAAGGAAAAGACGAAGAGGACGTGATGTACGTTTACCTTCGTCGCTGGCAACTTGAAGACGGCAGAACACGTCTACACTCCGGCAGGCGAGAGGAGGAAAGATCGACGTTGTGCCGCCTGGATCGTGAGGAGAGAATCGTTCAACAGTGGCCAGTTGGCGGTAGTCGCTTGTCCGGAAGTCGATCGACAAGGCGGCAGTTCCTGCGATGATGCAGCAATGCGGTTACCTTCGGCGCTCGTTGTTCGCTCAAAAGTGTGTGCGTCAAAGTCTTAAATTTATATCTAGAACTCAAAGCAAAGCGAACCCGCAATGTACGGATCAGCTGTAGTAAGGCAAAAAATTCCAGAGTCGAACTCAGGGATTTGGTGAGAATAAAATCGAATTCAATTATCTAACAAAGTGCAAAAGCTTTTGTGATTAATAAAGGGGGAAATGATTCCAAGGATTCAAGTATCCGACAGGGGCTTTCGATTCAAGACACTTCTAAAGATAAAAGGACAACGTGTATATTGCCAAGGTTATATGTTTCAAAGGTAGATATCGTACGGCGAAGTTCTGAAACCTATTGTCTAATCCAAAGATTCTCTCTATAAGGGTTGTTGAGGCTGCAATATAGAAAGATCTAAGGACAAGAATTACGCTCAAACTAACTATCCAAAACCCCAGAATGTTACTCTCCAAAGTAAAGATAGAAAGCACACTTAAAACCTTAATAAAGGATGTTGAGTCTCTCTATTACCTAAATCTTGTAATCTTAATCTATTAAATGTAGAATCAATGATGAAGTCTCTTCATACACTCAAATAGAGCTTAAAAAGGTTAAGCAAGGTTGGGATTTAGGCAAGGATTAACTTTGTTAAAGAATAATTCAATTAAAGATCGTCAGGGGAATAAATCGACCTGTTCATAGGTAAATCGTCCGATTTTCTCAAGAACAGCCCGATTTTCCTGTTGTTGCAAAGTTAAAATCTAAACTCTCAGGGTCCAAATGCTTGAATGAGTTCAGTCTATCATCATCTAAGCCTCAATCATCAACTATTCTCCCCAGAATCACAATGGTTTTAGCCAACCATTTTCAAAATCAAATCAAAATTAAGATTCAGTGAATAAATCAAATAAACCCGAATCTTGAATAAAAACTCAATAAACTCCAAATTTGTAAACCAAATTCAAACCTAGTCGAAGTATCTCTCAATTAACTCAGTATTGTGTTCAAAAACCACAAAGATCTCAATGGAAACAAGGAATCTCACAAATATGATCAAGATTGACTTCCCGGCAATATCCCTTCAATCCTTCTCCAAGAATCTTCAATCACTCTCAAACGTCTGAAGATGTTCCGCTGCGGAACCCCCGTTTCCGTTCCTAGGGTTCCAATCTATAGTTCCTTGCTAATGGGCCGCTTGGCAAAACACTTCTCTAACCTAAAAGTGATGGGCTTTGAGTCGTCTTTACCCTTGGGCCGAAAAACAGATAAATCGTGCCAGCCGATTTACATAGAAAACCGTACGATTTTTATAGGAGAAAATCGTCCGATTTATATGTTAAATAGCACGATTTTCTTCAACAGATAATGCTCGTCTTTTGGCTTGTTTCCTTCCTCCCTTTTGTGACTCTTTTACGCAACTCCTTTGCTCTTTGTGATTCCTCTAAGACTCCTTTAGCTTCCCTAATGGCCTTAGATGCTCCTTGCTCCACTTTTGCTTCCAAATCCACTGAATTTACCTACAATTCAACCAAAACTCGTGTAGACCTCTATTTTTTTAATATAAATGAATAAAGCCTAAAAGGTACACAAGTTCTCTCTAAACGCAAGGTAAATCGAGGTAAACCTCTACAATATGCATGATTATAATGGTATATAATTCATATCATCACTCGTCTCGCTACACAACCGTAGATTCGTAAAGGGGAGTTATAGTTTCAGGAGGTAGGAAGAAGAAGCCTCTACTCACCTGGCTGACGGTGAAGTAGCAGTTCCGGTGCGATGAGGGTCATCTGGTGGTCCGATGGGCAGCGCGTCCAAGCTCAGTGGCGGTTGCCTGTAACGCCGAAGTCGCTGGTTGATGCTACGTGGTCATAGATGAAGGTAGGAGGGTAAAGGCGTAAGGGATATCGATTAGGTTAGGGTTAAATAAAAATTAGGTTAGACATAATTAGTGGGGAATTAGGGGAGTTTAAGAAGTGGGCCGGAAGAAGGTTGTTGGGCCAAAAATTTGGGCCTGCTCATCCAATAAAAAAAGAATGGCTGAATGAATAAATCGTTGTCCGCACGGAACAGCTCTTCGGTTTGTAAAAATGTACGGAATTATTTACGGGTTATATAAATTATCATTTTATGTGAATCAAGGTCACGTAAAATGATAGAATTTAATAGTGTTTTAATTTATTTAAATGAATAAAGGTTGGCGGATCGGAATCCGGTTTGATCCGGTATTAAACAGAGTTTAAAATTTTCGGGTATTACATCAGTGCCCCCTCAAAATAAGTTTCGTCCCGAAACTTAGAATAATGTATCTAATCAAACGACTGTCTTTATATATCTTAGCTTCATAAAACAAATTCGTTTTCTACCATGCAACTACTCAATCATCATACTCAAACACACATCAAAGAAAACACAATCACCCAATCCAAGGTAAAAACATGAAAAGTCAAACAACACAGAATCCGAGTACTAACTCGTCGATACAGAAGTAACATCTAACCCCGCAAAGAACTCAGGATAATTACGTCTAATACTCTCCTATGTCTCCCAAGTGGCCTCATCAGCTCCTCGTCTAGACCATTAGATCCTCAACATCGATATCTCTTTGGACCGCAGACGTCTAGTACTGCGGTCCAGGACAGCTACTCGGTACTCTACAAATGTATGGTCAGGCTCAACTATTAGATCCTCATGATTGATAACCTGTCTCGAATTCGGGATGTACTCTCTCAACTGAGATACATGGAAGACCGGATGGACACCCTCTAGTCTCGGTGGTAGTGCTAAACGCTAGGCAACCTCTCAAACTCTCTCCAAGATCTCAAAAGGTCCGACATAACGAGGACCCAGCTTCCCCTTAATGCCGAAACGCCGGATTCCTCTCGTCGGTGACACTCTCAACCACACCTGGGCACCCACCCTAAACTCCAAGGGTCGACGCCTCTTGTCGACGTAGGATTTCTGGCGACTTTGAGCTGCTAATATCCGCTCCTGGACCAGGGCAATCCGAGCGATGTCATCCTGTATCTGGTGTGGAACTACTCCATCAGCTCGGCTAGGCTCATCCTAGCATAATGGCGTGCGACATCTCCGCCCATACAAAGCCTCATAAGGGGCCATCACAATAGACGCGTGCCAACTATTATTATACGAAAACTCTACTAGTGGAAGATGATCTGGCCATACCTGTCCCCAATCTAGTACACAAGCCCGCAGCATGTCCTCTAACATCTGGATGGTCCTATCAGACTGACCGTCAGTCTGTGGGTGGTAAGCAGTAGTAAAGTGGAGACTCGTCCCTAAAGCAGTATGTACCTGCAGCCAAGATCTCAAGGTGAAACGTCCATCTTTGTCGGAGACGATAGTCCTCGGTACTCCACGGAGTCTCACAATGTGTCTGGTGAACTCCTCAGCTAGACGACTCACCGGCCACGTTTCCTTAATCGGAATGAAACGTGCGGTCTTCATCAGTCGGTCTACCACTATCCAAATAGCATCAAAACCTTTGCTGAGTCTCAATCCTGTGAAAAAATCCATAGATATATCCTCCCACTTCCACTGTGGTACTGGCAGTGGGTGGAGCTCTCCTCCGGACCTACGATGCTCAATCTTGACCTGTTGGCAGGTCGCACACTGAGCTACATACCGAGCCACGTCAGGCTTCAAACCACCCCACCAGAAGGACCGTCTCACATCCTTGTACATCTTACACGCTCCAGGATGTACTGAGTATGGGGTAGCATGAGTCTCACCTATTATCCTCTATCTCAACTCACTGTCTGACGGCACACAAGCGTGGTCCTGACGTCTCATCACTCCATCAGCACCAATAGTGAACTATGGTGCCTCATCTCGAGACATCCTGTCTCGGAATCCTGGTCAAAGTCGGGCAAGTTTCCAGCTTCTGTCGGATCTCACCCAACAGATCAGTTAGCCAACTGACGAG
Source organism: Fagopyrum homotropicum (assembly GCA_033239125.1). Taxonomy (NCBI): domain Eukaryota; kingdom Viridiplantae; phylum Streptophyta; class Magnoliopsida; order Caryophyllales; family Polygonaceae; genus Fagopyrum; species Fagopyrum homotropicum. The sequence goes on along the minus strand of BSWB01000005.1, from coordinate 81,654,442 downwards.
CTGTATCGGGAAACTGAATTTCTACCTCTAACCAAGCCAAGTCTCTTTGCAATTGTGGATGTACCGTCAACCGGGCTATCGCCCTCTCCCGAGGCATCTTCCGGCTCAAAGCGTCAGCTACTACGTTCGCCTTTCCGGGGTGGTAGAGAATCTCAAGGTCAAAATCCTTGATCAACTCTAACCACCGCCTTTGGTTGTTATTCAACTCCCACTGAGTGAATATGTACTTCAGACTCTTATGGTATGTGAAGATCTGACATGTCGCCCCATAGAGATAGTGACGCCAAATCTTAAGAACATGGACTACTGCAGCTAACTCTAGATCATGTGTGGGGTAGTTCTCCTCATACGTCTTCAACTGTCGAGACGCATAGGCTATGACCTTACCCCTCTGCATCAAAACACACCCCAAGCCTAGCTTGGATGCGTCACTATATACCACAAAGTCATTTGTACCCTCAGGTTGTGCTAAAATCGGAGCAGACGTCAATCTCCTCTTCAGCTCCTCAAAACTCTACTGACACGGCTCAGACCAGACAAACCGAGTAGTCTTCCTCATAAGATAGGTAAGTGGTCGGGCAATCAGGAAGAACCCTTCCACAAACCGGAGGTAATAACCTGCCAAACCTAGAAACCTGCGAACCTCCTTAACATTCTTCGGAGGTTGCCAAGAAGACACTGGTTCGATCTTCTCCGGATCAACCTTAATACCCTCAATCGTCACTACGTGGCCTAGGAAAGCCACCTCTGACATCCAAAACTCACACTTGGATAGCTTAGCATACAGCTGGCTATCCTACAGAATCTGCAATACTGTCCTCAAGTGTCCGACATGCTCCTCTCGACTCCTAGAGTAAAGTAGGGTGTCGTCAATGAAGACCACTACAAACTGGTCTAAAAAGTCGATGAATATTCCGTTCATCAACTCCATGAACACTGCTGGTGCATTAGTGAGCCCAAATGGCATCACTACAAACTCATAATGACCATACCTAGTCCGGAATGCCGTCTTAGGTATGTCCTAATCTCTCACCCTCAACTGTTGATAGCTTGACCTCAAGTTTATCCTCGAAAACACGTACGCTCCATGCAACTGGTCCAACAGATCATCTATTGGCGGCAGGGGATACTTGTTCTTGATAGTGACTTTGTTCAACTCTCTGTAGTCTATGCATAGCCGCATCGATCCGTCCTTCTTCCTCACAAACAATTCTGGCGCGCCCCATGGAGACACACTAGGGCGTACGAAGCCCTTCTCTGCTAACTCCTCTAACTGCTTTTTAAACTCAAGCAGCTCTATCGGTGCCATACGGTACGGGGCCTTCGAGATCGGTCTCGTGCCCGGCTCTAACTCAATGCTGAAACCAACGCTCCTCTGTGGGGGTAGTCCTGGCAGGTCGTCACATAATACCTCTGCAAACTGGCATGCAACTGGTATCTCCTCTACAACCAGGATCTTGCGTTCCTTCATGGCATAACACTAGAAGGCCTCGCAACCCTGTGCTATCAGTCTCGTTGCTCTCACTGCGCTGATAACTGTGCCGGACTTTCCGAGGTCCCAACCTCGGAATATCACTCTGTGACCCACCTCAGTGGCAACCATCACTGTCCTCCTACCAATTTCTAAGACTGCTCCATGTCTCTTCATCCAATCTATTCCCAAAATCACATCCTCATGTGCTAAGGGCATGACTAGAAAATTTACTAGACAATCTCGATCTCCCAAATGAATGGGACATCCATAGATCTCTCAAGTCCCTCTAACCTTACTCCCGTCAGGTAATCCTATAAAAAAAAGGTATCCCCTCTACAGTAGCTAAGGACAACCTATCTACGCATGCATCAGATATAAAGGAGTGCATAGCACCCGTATTAAACAAAACTCGTACGGGTAGGTCATGGATCCAGATAGTACCTATGGTCGTCGGTGCCTCTGGTTGATCATCACTCCTCAACTCAAACACCCGTGCCGGAGCTCCTCTAGTATCAGCTACACTACCACGTCCCCTTCCCCGACCGGATCCCTGCATAAAACTCGATGAGGAAGGATGTCCTGAAGCTCTATAAGGCTGCTGCTGACCTGGGGCTCGGTACTGCTGCTGCTGAGTCGGAGCTCTGTACTGTGGCTGCCTCTGTACACTCCTTGATATACCTGCAGGGAAAGAACCCTATTGAGATGGAGCCTTGCCCAGGTGGCAAAATACAGCTTTGTGTCCAACCTTGACGCACTGAAAGCAGGTCACTAACGGCTTCGTGCAGTTCGATCGGATGTGTCCATAGCTACTACAATTGTGACACTGTGAACCCCCAACTGAAGTCTGAACTATAGCGGTATGACTATGTCACCCCTGAGTTTGTCCCCGTCCAAAACCAGCTACTCCCATACTACCACTAGCATATTCTGTCCTATGCCGCTTATCCGGCCTATCTGATTGAGCAGCTCTCCTCTGGACTGGTCTATCTCTCTCATAAGTAGAAGCCCTATCTTGATAGTCTGACAAAGACTCGCAGCGAAATCCTGGCAGATAAGAACGAGTGCTCTCTCTCAATCTCCATGAAAAGAGGTACACATGCTGCTCCTCAAGAGGTGCAGCTGGTCCAAGTAGAGTCAGTTCCTTCTGAAACTTCTTGACAGCATCAGCAATCGGAATATCCTCAAATCCAACCTCAATGAAGTCTTGAAACCTCTCTCTCCTCAACGAGGCAGGGCATTATCTCTCTCTAACAATTCTCCTCATCTACTCCCAACCGGTGACTCAGCTACGAATGGTCCGCCACCAGGAATGAGCAACATGTCTGCACCAACTCTACCTGTCGATCCTCTGGACAACGTATTGCCTCTAGTGCAGTCTCTACGTGTCCTATCTAGTGCTCCACCTCCAACCCTATCTCTCCATTTAATGAGGGGACATTCTGGGAGTTGAAAGCCTTCAACCACTCATCCGGTCTCGGTGCTCTAGACCCAACAGGAGCTATGTCAGCCTCAACTTTGCTCTCAGGTACAACCGGCACCTGAGGCACTCTCTGTGTCACATGAACTGACCTAGTAGGTACTGGTGGTACTTGGGTAAGTCTCTCTGCCCTGGCAGCCTCCTCCATACGCTCGACGTATGCTCTGTACTCCCTGTACTCATATGCTAAAATAGAAACACGCTCTGACTCATTCGAACGTGCTCCTTGTGCTCCAGACCTAGCAGCGGTCTCATACCCGACCTCGGGAACCACACTCTCAGCCACCTCCTCCACTCCAGCATCTGGCATGATCACTGCTGGTGGATCCTCTCGAGGAGCTCGACCTCGACCTCGTGCTAATGGACGTCTACCTCCGCGGCCGCGTCCTCTAACTACAGGAGTCCTATCGCCCCTACCCTGTCCAGCTGGAGGGAGAGGTGGACGACCTCTACCTCGACCAGTAGCTAGCGTAGCCCTAGTAAGTGTCATCTGTGCGAATGATAACAACTATAGTTATAATCTAGCTAATAAGTCCAACTAAAGTAAAACCTAAAGTCCATACTAAGCATATTGAGATCCGCGGTAGTAGTGGTGGTTAGCCGTACTTTCTATTCCCAACCACACTATGCATGCATTATAAAACCAAAAGTCCTTTTTAAAATTCAGATCCCTTTTCGGGTTCTACTTAAGTACTTCTTCGGTCTTTCAGAAGATTTCAAGTGTCATTGTTGCCAACCTCACTCTGATACCATGTTGTAATACCCCGAATTCTCAAAACTCGGGACATTACTAGTTAGAAACTCATAATGGGTCCCGACCTCAGTTTGAAAACAATTTCACTAGGATCTTGCAACAAGACACAAATAGAAAACCAAAATTCATAAAGTGGTATTTTCAAGAGATGAATGCAACAACGTCTAACAGCCTATAGTACTTAAACAACGGAAAAGCCTAACTGTCTTTAACAAGAAGAAAGAAACAACATGGTAAACACCCAACCCCACTCTAAGGAGTACGGAGACACGGCTGACCACTACTTCCGGATCATTCAGTTGCTGCTCTAACTTGTGGTGAATTTAAAAACACAACAGAACAACCATTAGCTAGCTATCTAAACATTAGAAAAAGAATAATAGCACACACACATCATAGCAAAAGTAAACACTCATCGTGCTTCAAACAATCCATTTATTATCTTTACTTAGGCCATTCACTCTTACTAATGATACTTATTTAGTGACACGAGGGATTCCCAAACCTCGCCTCCGCTCCCGTATAACCATTAGGAATGGATCCGATGCATCTCACATTGTAACTGTATGGTCTGGGTATAGACAACCTCCCAGTCTCCTGTCAGAGCTGGGCAGTGATGTCACGGCCTGTTATACATACACTTGGGCCTTAAAATATAATAATAACAGTTGTCCTATCAAGTTATTATTATAAACACACATCGCACACACCACTATTATCATTCAAATAACATCCATAAACTAGCTAAGTAAGTCGCAAGGACTTACCTGAATCAAATCACACTCTATCAAATCTCAACTCGGTATGTACTCGTGGTAACTCCAACGCCTGTCAAACAAGGCATGTGGATCAAAATCACATCCCATACTCTTAGAAGTTATAAAATTTTAAGAGGTACAATCTCATGAGGAGAAATTACAAAAATACAACTCTCTTAAGGTAAAAGACTATCTTACCCCTGATCGCGGAAACTCTCAAAAGTCTATCATTAAATTCTCATATTTTCTTTTAGAACTTATTTCCATAATCTGGTTCTCAAGGATAGTTTACTACATATTATAAAGTTAACAAGGTTTTAGAATTTCAAAGGGGTTGCTAAGGTCCGACCTTTACACTTAGCTACTAGGTCTAAGATCAAATCCTAAACATACTCGTCAAAGCGAACAACGTCATTCCCTTCCCAAGTTTAGGTAACTTCCTCACAATTATTCTAGGTAGAAACCGAGAACCTATATGAGTTTAGCTTATGCCTGCATAAAGAGTCCTTAAGATATTCTAACAAGTAGAACTCGTCATCCTAACGTTAGTATTTGCTCACCCATAGAACCCACCGCAACTCTCATAACTAGTGTACACCATTCCGGCAGTACTAACTAACTATAAACCCTAGTCCTTCTCGGTTACTACTATACCGCACGTTTCTACCCGCGTACATATTTTCTCCGGGCTCTTACTTTCACCACTCCATACTGGTACAAACACATATACTTATATATGTGCAACCTTCGTACTGACAGGTTCTAAAATAAGGACACTTATCTACATTTATATATATACTTATACATACACTACACTAATACATGTATATCTATATACTACATATATATACTACACTAAGGAAGCAACTCACCGTCCCGCACTACATCACACACTTGGAGAGGAAGCGGAAGCCTGGTTCGATCGGAGCAGCCTTCGGTTAGAGACTCTTCGAACCTGCGTAGTACCAGTCACAAGGAAGGTGATGAACGTCTCCCGATCGAGGCTGCGTGAAAGGAAAAGACGAAGAGGACGTGATGTACGTTTACCTTTATCGCTGGCAACTTGAAGACGGCAGAACACGTCTACACTCCAGCAGGCGAGAGGAGGACAGATCGACGTTGTGCCGCCTGGATCGTGAGGAGAGAATTGTTCAACAGTGGCTGGTTGGCGGTAATCGCTTGTCCGGAAGTCGATCGACAAGGTGGCAGTTCCGGCGATGATACAGCAGTGCGGTTACCTTCGGCGCTCGTCTCGCTGCACAACCGTAGATTCGTAAAGGGGAGTTACAGTTTCAGGAGGTAGGAAGAAGAAGCCTCTACTCACCTGGCCGACGGTGAAGCAGCAGTTCCGACGCGGAGAGGGTCGTCTGGTGGTCCGATGAGCGGCGCGTCCAAGCTTAGTGGCGGTTACTTGTAACGCCGAAGTCGTTGGTTGCTGCTACGTGGTCACAGATGAAGGTAGGAGGGTAAAGGCGTACGGGATATCGATTAGGTTAGGGTTAAAAAAAATTAGGTTAGACATAATTAGTGGGGAATTAGGGGAGTTTAAGAAGTGGGCCGGCAGAAGGCTATTGGGCCAAAACTTCGGGCCTGCTCATCCAATAAAAAAAAGAATGGCTGAATGAATAAATCGTTGTCCGCACAGAACCGCTCCTCGGTTTTTAAAAATGTACAGAATTATTTACGGGTTATATAAATTATCATTTTATGTGAATCAAGGTCACATAAAATGATAGAATTTAATATTGTTTTAATAATAGCACAAACACACTCAAGACAACATAAACAATCATCATGCTGGCACACAACCGGTTATTAGCTGTTACTTAAGTGATTCATCTTATTCCATTATATAGTTGTCTCACGAGAAATCTTAAGATTTCTCGCCTCCGTTCCTTATCCAACTGGGTGTAGGTCTAGCTTACCTCCACCGGTAGCATCACTACAAACCAAGTGTGGACTAGTCCCTAAAAAAACCCCAGCGCCCTCAGGCTAACTGAGCAGAATGACATCGCCCGTTACTCTTAGGCCAATGTATAGGTCGGTAGATAATTACTACTAAAATATAACTATAAACATCTCATTCACAACTGCACAATAAGTCGACTTCGAGCTCCTATAGATCCAGATCAGACAATTGGATTGGTCTCCACTTCTGATACGTCACAGTCTACATATCCATCTATATCATATTAAAAATTGAACGGTGGATAATGTTTTTAAGGTCTCTAAACTTAAGTTCAAACATGATGGCACATCACAATTTATTTCCAGCACTTTTCAGCAACAACTAGAAACTACTTACAGCCCAACTTCGAAAAATCATAACTACTAAACCTTTTGATGAAATCCTCTGAAATTTTAATATCTTCTAGTATGTAATCCTAACTGTTATCGATCCAAAATTCAAGTCCAATATAAGTCCATAACTTGTTCAAATCCATCTCACAAAACTGCATCACAAACAGTTTTTCTCAACACTAATAAATTTCAGCACAACAGAAAAACTGCTTACGACCCAATTTTTGAAAAATCAGAAATCCTAAACCACTCGCTGGATTCCTCCCAAATTTTAATATGTTCTACAACAATATGTCAACTATATTATATCCAAAATTCAAGCCCATCAAAGATCAGAAGTCTATTCAAAACTATCCCACAAAACTGCATCACATGCTGTTTTTCTCAACACTCAGCACACTTATAAAAACTGCATGAGGCGTCAACTTTGGAACACCATAACTCTCAAACCGTACCTTGGATTCCTCTCAAACTTTAGTATGTTATACTATACAATACCGACTAAAACATATCCGAAAATCAGCAACAAAAGAGGAATCTAACTTACCCAAATCTGGATCACAAAACTGTATCAACATGCAGTTTTCCAACGCTTGGAAATTTCAGCACAACAGAAAAAAAACTGCTTACGACCCAATCTTTGAAAAATCATAAATCTTAAACCTCTTGCTGGATTCCTCTCAAATTTTAATATGTTCTACCACAATATCTCATCTATAACATATAAAAATTTCAGCCAAAATGGATCCGTCTTTTATACCTAAACTTGGATCCGAAGTTGGATGTTGTCAAAGTTGGAAAACTAGGAAAAAGCAACAGCTCTCTAAAGTTGCTCCTTTGGCTGAAATGTATGGGTTTAAAGATGGTTTAGAGGCACCCATTGACACATAAACATGGAGAGGAAGTAAGGAGGTAGATGTGGGTCTTACCTGACTATACAGACTCAACAATCTCGTGTGTAGGCTGGAGAAGAAGATTCGGGATCACTATTACTTGAACGCACCAGCGAGGAAGCTGACCCGCACCAGCAGACCCTGCTCACTGCCCTACGGATCTGAATTGTCGCCCATGTGGCCTTGCACACCAGCGGCTCGTACCTGCCGCCCTTGTGGTCGAAGAAGCAGAGATGTCGCGACCTCCTTGCTGCGAGGCCATAGACGCTGGTTGTCTACACCAACCTTGGCTGCTCGCTCCGACTTGCTGGATCGAGGAGGAGGAGTCGGGATGCCCTTAGCCGTTGGAGACTGAAAAGAAGTGTTGATGTTCGTTCGATGGCGACAGCGACCCGCCGGCGTGGAGGCGAAGACGAAGGAGGAGAAGATTGTTGTGCAGTGTTGGTCCTGCGTGATGGGGAGAGACATGAAAGGAAAGGGCGCGGCTCTGGGTTGTTGGGCGAGGGGCAGTTACAGCGTGAGAGGAAAGGTGAGGTGCACGAGGGAGGCGGCCTAGGGTTTACGGGAGAAGATGGGAAGCGTTTCACGCAAGAAGGAGGAAGCATGCCGCTGAAACGGCTTCCCTTATCGGGCCCGGATGGCATGCTCTGATGGGCCTTGATGGGTCCATTTTTAAAATATAAAGAAGGTAGATTGACTTGTGTATTTTATGTGAGTAAGTTCCTCACATAAAATGATAAAAAGATCAAAGAATAAGAACCTAGTGTCACATAGAAATATAATAAGTCGGAAAAAGTCCAAAACCGGTCAAGATCCGGTTTTTATCGAAATAAATCGAAAAAAAAATATCCGGATATTACACTCTTCTCTCAAGGGATACATTTACTAAAACTAAAACTCAAAAAAGCCTAGTAAACCAAATTGTTTCATTAAATTTTGTGTATTCTTTTGATGATACACAATATTAATACACAATTTCAATTACACAATATTTATACATACTTTCAAATACAGAATATTAATAAATAAAAGACTTGTGTAACCAAAACCTTGTGTACGAAATACCTTTCACTGAATTTCTTTCCTGAATAATATGTAGGTACATTATGTATGCTCGAGTCATTTTATATCGCTCGAGTATTCGTACACAAGGTTTTTGGTTACGCAAGTCTTTTATTTATTAACATTGTGTATTTGAAATTATGTATTACTATTGTGTATTAATATTGTGTATCATCAAAAGAATACCCAAAGTTTAATTAGTCCAACCGGTACAAGGTATGAGGGAGGGGCAATTCATCCAAAGTTCGAATCTTTATCTACACATTACGAAACATGCCTACTGTATACACAAAAATACGTTGGAGATTCTTTACGGCATATAACATCTACCGTTCTAAAGTATTTGGCTTTAAAAAAAATTCTGCTGATTTTGCAACTTCTTCTTTTTTTACTCTTTGATCTTGTGTGGTTTTTTAGGGTTTACTTGGCGCAACATCTCCTTACTCGAATAACTGAACTGTGATTGGTAAGTGGAAATTATTCTAAACTACACTTGTGTTTCTCATCAAGGATTGGTGTCTTCTTTACGTGTAACAAAAAACATTAAAATATACATACTACATCTACAGAGAGAAGATGAGAACTAGATGCTATTCAGCTTGGATCTCAGGAGCTCATTGTTGTCACTTTCATTGATATAAATATCAAGTCGTCACGTGATTGTATGTCATATCAATGTCTGTAGAAATATGAGTCTAATAAAGCTTCTACCTTTTTCATGCCATCTCTCTGTCTTTTTTTTTGTCATGGGTTATCACTAAAAAGTCTTTATATTTTGGTCTTTTATATTCAACTGAAATTGTTCTTTCCGAAGGTGACTTTTGCTAAACCAAAAGGCAGCCACAATTCCAGCATCTTCACATGTTTGAATGTTTACAAAAATAAGGGTTTTTAATGTTTTACAGAGGCATTTTCAGTGTGTGAAGATTACTCCCCTCCTGGAGGTTTTGTTGAGAAGGATTTGTACCACCTTTTGGAGAAGGTGGGAAGCCCATCAGGAGCAGGAGATCTAGGTATAGCTTTTCTGTTGTGCATGTTGTTTCCACATATTAGTCTCCATGATTGTTTCAATTGTTGGAACTTGAGATTAATTGTTTCCTAGCTATAACAGTTTCTTCTCTTGCTAGCAACTTTTTCCATTGACATTCTTGAGTCCATTTCCAGACATATCTGCAACTATCAAGCAACTCGTGACGCAGTTGTGTTGCCTCTGTTTACTTGATCATGTTCTATTTTTTTTATCCATGCAATAGGAGTATTCTTACTAGCACAATGGGGGTCTTTGGGTCACCCTGTAGCTTCACATGTACTATAGATTAGCGATAAAGATTCATAGTGATCTTACTAGGTTACTGATACATTTTCACATGCCTTCTCATCTATAAGACCCAACTAGGCAATTTTTCTCCATTAAATGCCTTTGAAACTACACATTCCCGATTCTCCTAGGCCAGTTTGTTCCAAGTCAATTGCAGTTATCTAGTTACTTTGTTACTTTCCACAATCTTATTCATTTTAAAGTCCAAACTGAAGTAAAAAATCATCCTAATTGTTTTGGTTTATCCTATTTCGATGCTTGACAAATTACAGGTATGCTTGGTTGGAAGGACCAAATAAGGTGTATATTCCGTTTTTGGCATGTGGAGACCTATCTGGTCATGACTGTGACCGGTCATACCCACTCCCCGCAGCAGCTTATGGCACATACCGGAGTTTGGACCCAGTGCAACCACCAATTGCTCCTCCTTATAAGAACGCTATCGAGATTAAGAAAGTTGCAAGCCAGGGAACTCAGTAGCTTTAAAAGCTCTCTTCATTACTTGATTGTAAGAGATATCTAGTGCAAGATGTATCAACTAGGTGAAATTTCACTTATTTGATGTTGAGTAGTGTAATTTCTCGGACTAATATTTCATATGTTGACGGGGTTAACAATACTCTTGATAATGAAGAGTGGTGTAAGATAGAGTCACTTGTGTTCTTAAAAGAGTTTTATGATTTGATAACCCGAGTTTCTAACTCGCTGTATGTCATAAAGAACTATATGATCTTTCATGTTTTCATCACTTGTAAAGTGTAGATGGTATGCTCTCTAACCAAGACTTTGCTTTGAAAGACATGGCAAGAGCAATGAAAGATAATTGTGAAAAGTATTGGGATTCACTTGAGACTATGAATAGGATGATGTTTCTACCTGCAGTACTTGATCCTTTCTTCAAGTTTCGTGGAGTTCAGCTTGTTCTTAAAAGCATTTATGTGAGAGAAACTTGCGTGGAAGACTTCGTTAAGATTGTTAGAGAAGCATGTTATGAGTTGTTTGAGGGGTATAGAATTCGTTATTCTCAAGTGGAAGATCAAGTTGGTCACATTCAAGTGTGCAACAGGTGTTGATGAAGATAGTTCGAGGTGGTTAAAAGATATGAATGAGGAAGTGACCAGATACTAGATCCAAGTGAACTTTCAAGATCCGAGTTTGACTAGTATTTGCATGAAAGGGGGGAAGCGGAAAAAGATTGATGTTTTGGTGTGGTGGAAACTCAAGAGCCAGAGATACCATATTGTTGCACGCATGGCTCGTGATGTCTTAGTCATTCCTATTTCTACCGTTCCATTGAAATCTGCATTTAGTGCTGCAGGTCGTGATATTTCTGAATACCGAAGTAGTTTGTCTTCTCAGGAACTTATTTGTTGATTTAAATCTTCAATACTTACTAGTTATTATTTCTACCAAAAAACCTTACTAGTTATCATTTACTAAACATTGGTTTATTTGAATTTTTCTTTGTTCAAAGATGATTCAAGCACTAGTATGTACTCAAGATGGGTGCGTTTACGGAGTAAGAACAAAAAAGATGATATGGAGGATGTCTTAGAGGAAGAGGAAATCTCGAGTTTGACAGAAGGTATATAAGTATATAATTATGTTTTGAAATTGAGTGAGAAATTTTTTGATATTTAAAATTATGTACTAACTTGATTTGAACAGATTTGAAAAAACATTACTCGATTGATGTCAATGAAGGCGCATTCTACATGTGTTCTTGAGGATGTGGAAGATTTGAAGATGGGCTTGCGAATATCATTTTGAAACATTACTAATTACTTAGTAGTAGTACCACTATTTTGTTTAGATTGCTTGACAATCTCATGAAGGATACTCTAAAAAGATATGATTAATTGTTGATTTTTGATTTTTTTGAATGTTGACAATATTTGATTTGTTTAGATTGTATTTTCCATTGGTTAAAGTTTCAATTTCCATGTTAAAAGCGATATTTTGGGTCCGGTCCGGTCTTAAACATTCAAAATTGCACACTTTACGTACCAATCCGGTCTAACCCGGAACCGGACCGACATGGACCCCGGACCGTAATGGTCCGGTCTACGGTCCAGGGTGTCGTCAATTTACGGTCTGGTCCAGACCGTATGCACAACCCTAGCTAAATCTGGTTGATTTGTTACGAAATACTTATTTTATTATTATTATTATTATTATTATTATTATTATAATTATAATTATTATTATTATTATTATTATTATTATTATTATGTAATTTTGTTTCAGATATTTTTATATATTTGTTCATTTTCAAGTTTTGTTTTGATTTGTAACATCTATAAAACAAATAGAGTGAACACTCCCGGCTTGGTATAACATAATTATTTTGCTATAATTGCATCAGCATGACATAAGAAGTATTATCGATGCATTTTTATGTAACAAAATACTATTATACATAATATTGTCCACACACACACACATATATATGTATGTATGTATGTATATATATTTCAATACTCGTGCAGACACGGGTCTTGAACTAGTCTATATACTATACTAAAACATACGACACTAAAGCTGATGTGGTGCCCTGACAAATTTTGTAAGGATAAATATTTTAAATAAGTAATTAAGCATAAAATCTTTTTTACTAAGCAAAAAATAAAAAAAAAAATTTCGTTATATGGTTACTTGACCTACTGTATTATGCATCCTTGACCTACTATTTTGTGGGTCGTTAAATAATTCTAACGATTTTGCTATCCCACATCGATTATCAAGATTGATAATTTGAGAACGTGTATAAGCAGAGGGTCTGAAGATTATACAAATAATTCTAACGTGTATATATATATATATATATATATATATATATATATATATATATATATATAATCTTCTTTAATGAATCTTCTCTAACATGCAGGAATCAATATCTTCATTTTACATTATATATATATATATATATATCAAGCACCTATCTATCAACCTTTTTTTCTACCTCACGTTTTCATTATCAAATGTAATCTTGTGATTTAAGATTATTTTGTTTTTCATTTCGTTAAACATGAATTAGCTTGAGTTATTTTCTTCTTTATTAGAGGTAATTTTCCAACTAAGCTATTTCGGTTTTGAATTTTTTTTTGCTTTAAATCGATTCAATTATAGCATGTTATTATGTTATTATATCCGTGTTATTGTAAATGATAAATATAACATGTGTTTGTCTTTAAATCGAACAAATTATATACGTAAAGTAAAAGTTAGACTCATATTCGTTATCATATGCATATTTCTAATTATTTTTTTAACAAATACCCGTGCAAGGCACGGGTTATTAACTAGTTTAAAAAAAAAAGTGACTATAATTCTTTTGATATCTGAACCTTAGATATTCTTTTACTATTTTCTCATTTACAAAGTTTTAAAACCAACTAAGCTAATTTGTAAACATAATTATTTTCACCGATTTTATATCAGTCAATTTATCTAACATGGAACACTAATTTACACGAGATCAACGGAACCACCACCCCCTTAAAATCTTCACCGGATACATGATACATGCATTATACAATTTGAAGTAAATTTTTAACTCAAAAACCACTTATATTCTTTTCAACAAATTACCTACTTACAATCTATATAACCTACTAAAACAAAGGATACTAATGTCACGTGTCAATCTACGAGGGATGTCACCTCAGCTTTTTTGTCAAATATTTACTAGAATGTCATTCCTAAAAAATCGAAGAAGAATTAGTAAATTTCCATTCTTAAAAAATCGAAGCCAAATTACTAAAAAATTATTAGATTATTCTGTAACTATATTTCTATGTATCTCAACAGATTCAATTCTTTCTGCTATAATTTCCGATTCAGCAATCATAAAAATTATTTATCAATCATATAGAATTTTTCCTGCTCAAACATTCAAGCTCACATGCACTATAAACTCTTCCATGATACTAATTATCCAAATGAACATTCCACATTTTTCATATCCAACAATTTGCATTGTAATATCTTTAACAATACTAATTACCCATATTCATTCCACAATTTTCATATCTAATACATAAATCAATTAGCTTTGTCAATACATAAAGTCTGGATCCGAAAATTGTATTACACCTTAGACAACTTATTCAGTACATAAAATTTCTAGATATGAAAATTCTATCAAATATGGTTCCTTTCCATGTTTCTCCATCTGAACATTGATTGACCACATTCACATCATAGCATAAATTATGTACATATCTGCAAGAAAGTCTACCAAAAAACATACTTCAGATTTTCATTCACCCTCCACCAGATTATAATATCAGTATGGAAATCCTATCAACTATGGTTCATTTTCATGTTTCTCCATCTGAACATTGATTGACCACATTCACAACATAACATAAATTCAGTATATAAATGCAAAGAAAGTCAACCAAATTCAGTATGATTCTATTCCTCTCCCATGATTCTCATTTTCAAAAGCAAATGACCAGATTCATTCCACAATTTTGTCTTGAATGTTCATCTCAAATCTGTTATTATCTACAAATAAAAGCAAGTATCATAGTATTGTCATTCCAACATATTATTTTTGCAATCTCTATACAGACAAAAAAATAGGCCACATTATTGATCTGAGCATGGCAGTGCCCCATATTGTCAATAGATTTTTTGCAAATTATAGTTTTAGTATAAATTATTAGAATCATATAATAAGGCTATATTATTCATCCTGATTATTCTTTTCAACATCAAAGAACACATCAATCCAACATGTTTGTAACACCCCAAGTTCTGGAAACTCGAAGCGCTACGGGCTAGGACCGCACAATGGGTCCCTACCCTCAGAGTAGCAACAGCAAACAGATCTTACAACAAGGCACAGACGAATGAAAAACAAAACTCAATATAAAACCAAAGGTTTAAACAAAAGAAACACAAAAGCTCCGCAGCCGAGTTCAAAACAAAAGGGAAACAACAAAAGAAACAAAAACTCGATCCCGTCCTATTATGTACGGGAACCCCGGCTGACCACACCATCTGGATCACTCAACAGCATCCTGAACCTACGGAACATCTACAAGGACGGTATAAACCGTTAGCTAACATTCTAGGTACAAGCAGGAGCGTAAAGGCACAAACACACACAAGGTAAAGAAAACATATAGCATGCTCACACATCAACCGGTTATTATTTTTCATTAAGGTTATTCATTATTAATTCAACTTCTTTTGTCACACGATAATCTCTCGAAACTCGCCTCCGCTTCCGTCTACCAATAGGAATAGATCAGTACTTTCTGTTACCCACGGGTCTGGGTTGCAAGAGCACATTCTAGTCTCTTGTAGAACTAGACAAGTGGTCACCGCCCGGTTATAATACACTTGGGCCAGTTAAGGTTATCAAAAGGGTGAATCCTATTTCCAATTATCCGTTATAAACATGATAGCAACACAAACAAGCCAAAACAATCCATATAATACGCAGAATGAAGCTAAGTAAGTCCAAGAGACTTACTTCACACGAAGGTAACACAAAGGCTCAGCAACAACTCAGGAAAGCTCAGTTTCCCTCAGGAAAGGAGCAAGGAAAGCCTTGATAACAAGATTTATGACTTAGGATTAGGTAATCATTTAGATAGATTTCTCACTCATTCATGCACGTTTTGGCATTGGTTCATGACGTCTTCGCTCAATTCATGCATATTTCTAGAAAAGACGTCTACACTACCTTTTATCGGTTTTGTAGGTAATTCGGGGATCTATTGGACATTAATCGATACATTTGAGGGCCAAGCCTCATGATGGTACACATCCAAAGCTTTGAAGGAGCATAACTGGAGCAACAAAGGATACAAAGACCACTATTGGTGCAAGCAATGGAGCAACTCATGGCTAGACGATCATAGCATGTTTCTGCTGAAGAAAATCGGACCAACTAGCAGCTAAATCGGCCGATTTTATCCACTGGGTCGATTTTTGGGCCTTTGACAGCTTAAGCCACGTGTCCCACGATCTCTTGTCCGGCCTTGCTCTTGGTGGAGAATATAAATGGTCCTGCAGGTTGTTGCTGAGCATCTCTCCTCTCCCACATTCTCTCATTCACATCTCATCCATTGGAGGTAAGGATTGGAGGAGAAGAAAAGCTCTCAAGGATTGAAGGAAGGAGAAGAACACCATTCTAAGAGTAATAGTGAAGATTCGAGTGATTTTTGAGGTTTTTGATTGAAGAACTATTGCAAAGTTGTTAGGAACGTTTTGAATCCTCATTTGAGAGTTTGTAAGTCTTGCTACAACTTAGATTCAGTTGAGATTTATTGTTTTTGCTTGCTTATCTTTCATTATCCATCTATGAGAACCATGTATGCTTATATGATGATTTCGGATCTTGATATGCATATTATTGGCTAGTTTATTGTGATTCTAGAGTGATGGATTGATGGTTATGGTTTGGGTGATGATAGGATGGACTTATATGTCAGTTTAGGATGATTTGTATGCACGAAACCCATTCCAGGAAGAAAAATCGGGCTGTTCATCATGCCAGATCGGCTGATTTATTTAAGATCCACCCGATTTATTCTCCTGTTGCTCTTTAAATGATGAATCTGTATGTTAGGGTGTTAGGTTGTTAAATCCTAGTGTTTATTAAGTCTAATTTAGCTTAGGATCACCTAATGCTATCAATCTAAGTGAGGGAAGAGATCTACCCGATGATTTCCGACCTTAGATACCTAAGATGATAAATGCTAGGTAGTAGTGAGCCTCATAAGCCGCTATTGGATCGAGTGTGCTAGGATTATTGCTTGAGACTTCCCTATTCCGAGACTCACCCGGTAAGGAGAGGGTTACCCCTTAAGTAGCATCCGGTTTGTGTAGAATCCCCTACTTTAACCCCTTGAGACCTACCCGGTAATAGGAGTTAGATGCGGGACTAGTGAAGTGAGAGACCTACCCGGTGATTACTTCCATTAGTGAAACACTCTTCCCCAACACCGCAGCTTGTCCTTAGAATCCTTAGAACCTTGAGTCCAATGCCATAACCGGAAATCTTGACCTCTAGAATCCACTTTTCTCTCTTGATCGTATACTTGTGTTTTGAGTTACTTGTTTGATTGCTAGTTGAGTTGTTAGCTTGTTTCACTGTCTTTCTCGATTTGTGATCCTTGTTTGATCATTACAAAAACCAACCAAAAATATCATCATTTTCATTTCTTTATTTCTTGACTTTTTCTTTGATTAGATCAACATTATCTATGACCATTGTTTGACTCGATTTCACCTTAGTCTTTGTGTTCGACCTCGGAATACTATCCCTACTACAAACATCCCGTACACTGCGGGTTCGCTAGGAGTTAGGATAAATATAACGAGTATAAATTTAAAACCTATTGCGTATCACACATATCCTGAGCGTAACAAGTTTTTGGCGCTGTTGCCGGGGACTAGGTCTAGATTGAGTCATTTTGTGATTGTTATAGTGTAGATCTTTCTTGTTGCTTTTGATCTCTCTTTGGTTTGTGTCTTTGCTTTTCAGGACATCTCTTACTCTTTAGGTGTATGCGAAGATCTCGTGGCAAGGATTTAGCTCCATTCGATCCCGAACCGGAGAAAACCCTTAGATCTAGATCCAAGAGCATTAAAAAGGGAAAAGAGATGGCCGGAAGAGACCTCCAAGCTGAATTGGATGAAGCCTTAGAGCAAATAAGGCTAAGAGATGAGCTCTTGGAGGAAGAAAGGAGACTTGTCAATGAAAGGCAAGAAGCAACTACGAGGGAGATTGATGAGATTAGGCAAGCCCTTGTGTAAGGAGAGCTTAATCGTCAACAACCTCCACCTCCTCCACCACCACAACCGCAGCCGGCGGCGAATGTTAGGGTTGTGCCCATTGCTATTGAAGAGCCGCAAACTTTGGGTAGACGTATGGATCCGGCACAAAGAGCACACCGTCCGGGTGTGAACTTAGGAGATCCCGCAGCCCACAACTACGAGCTCCGCCCTCAAGTTCTACAAATGATCCGGCATAATCAATTTGGAGGGATGGAAGGAGAGTCTCCTCACCAACACTTGATGAACTATGAGATTTTGATGGAGACTTTTAGACCGCCAAGATTGGAGAGCAACAACCATAAGGTAAGGGCTTTCTCCTTCTCTCTTAAGGATAAAGCCTTAGCTTGGTATCAATCTATTCCACAAGGGCGAGTTGGTACTTGGGAGGAGATGACAACCGAGTTTTTGACTAAGTTCTTCCCACCTTCCAAGACTACCGAATTAAGAGGGAAGATCAATGCCTTCGTGATGAAGTATAGAGAGAGTTTGTTTAAGTCTTGGGAGAGATTCAAAGATCTTCTCCTAGATTGTCCACACCATGACATACCGAAAATTGAGCTATTGGAGATCTACTTCAAGGGACTTGATGAAGATAGCCAATTCAAGCTCCAATCTCTTTCCGGTGGAACTTTTATGGAGAAGCATGCAGATGAGGCTTGGGAGTTTGTGGAGAAGCAAGCTCTAGTGATTGAGAAATACTCCCATAGGAAGAGTGAAGGGAGAAAGGCGGGAGCATATGAGGTGAGTGAGGTCACCATGAACAATTTCAAGCTTGACGCTGTTCGCTCAAAAGGGTGTGCGTCAAAGTCTTAATATTTATATCTAGAACTCAAAAGCAAAGCGAACCCGCAGTGTACGGATCAGCTGTAGAAAGGTAAGAATTCCAGAGTCGAACTCAGGGATTTGGTGAGAAAGATTCCAATTTCAATTATCTAGCGAAAGTATAAAAGCTTTTGTGATGTAATAAAGAGAGAAATGATTCCAAGGATTCAAGTATCCGATTTAGGCTTTCGATTCAAGACACTTCTACGGGTATAGGACAGAATTTATATTGCCAAGATTAAATGTTCAAAGGTAGGATTCGTACGATGAAGTTCCGAAACCTATATAACTAATCTATAGGTTCTCTCTATAAGGGTTGTTGAGGCTGCAATATAGAAAGATCTAAGGACAAGAATTATGTTCAAACTAACTATCTAAAACTCCAGGATATGACTCTCCAAAGTATGAATAGAAAGCACACTTAAAATCTTAATAAAGGATGTTGAGTCTCTTTATTACCCAAATCTTGCAATTTCAATCCATTAAATATAGAAACAGGTTTGAATTGCATTCGAACATTCAATTAGAGGATAAAAAGGTTAATCAAGATTGGGATTTAGGCAAGGATTAGTTTTGGTTAAAGATTAATTCAATTAAAGTTCGTCAGAGGAATAAATCGCCCTGTTCATAAGAAAAATCGGCCGATTTTCCTCAAGAACAGCCCGATTTTCCTGTTGTCGCAAAACTAAGATCTAAATTCTTAGGGTCCTAATGTTTGAATGAGTTCAGTCTATCATCATCTAAGCCTTAATCATCAACTATTCTCCCCAGAATCACAAGGTTTTTAGCCAACCATTTTCAAAATCGAATCAAATTAATTATTGAAGAAGATATCGCAAAGAAACCAAATCTTGAATGAAAAATTCTATAACTCTTAAATCTGTAAAACAATCGTCAAATCTGTTCAATATATCTCTCAACAACTTAATTTCGTGTTCATAAACCACAAACAAGACAATAGAACAAAGAAATCTCACAATCAAAGATCAAGAATGACTTTCCGGCAAAAGCTCTTCAATCTCTCTCCAAGAATCGTTGATTTCTTCAAAACGTCTAAAGATTATCTGATGCCGCCCCCCCGTCTTCGTTTGTAGGGTTCTCTTCTATAGTTTCTTGCAGATGGGCCGTTTGGCAAAACTCTCATCTAGCCCAAATTAATTGGGCTTTATGTCGTCTTTTCATTTGGCCGAATCGTGAAGAAAATCGACCCAGTCGATTTTAGTGAAAAACCGTTCGATTTCAATGTGTGAAAATCGTCCGATTTATGTGTACATTAGAATGATTTTCTTCAACAGAAAGTGTTCTTCCTTTGGTTCGTCTTCTATGCTTCTCCTTTGCAATCCCTTAGCCCTTTGTGATCCTCCTAAGACTCCTTTAGCTTCCTTAACATCCTTAGATGCTTCTTGCTCCATTTTTGCTTCCAATTCAGCTCTATTTACCTGCAATTCATCAAAATCTCGTGTAGACCTCTATTTCCGACAATTGATTGAATAGAACATAAAAGTTATGCAAAATCCCTCTAAATGCAAGGTAAATAGAGATAATGTGCTACAATATGCATGAATATGATGATACATAATTCATGTCATCAAAATACCCCATACTTGCCTCTTGCTTGTCCCTAAGCAAGACTCAAATTCGGAATATAAGATGTCATGGATTATGCATGTATGAAATTCAAAAACTTTTCTTTTGGTAGTGCTCCTTTTCATTGGATCGCTCTCAAAGTGATATTTCAAGGCATAAAAGGGGCAAAGCATATATCAATGGTGACTATAAGATGAACAAACTCCCTTTTCTTTCTTGAAGGCATAAATAAAGAACATGATAAAGGTGTAGAGGCAATCAATTTCAAACAAATCTAAGCCATTAAGTCTTAAACACATGCATAAAAGTCTCAAGGTCTTCTAATCAAAGAAAGGGTTCAAGAAACGTATTAAGGGAAGGAGTTCTTTTTGGCAATTGTGGTGCTAATCCGGGAAAGAGGAACACATAACACCTTCAAGAATTTTCTTCACCGCACATGCTTCGCATGTAGAAAGCTTTGCTTTCATTATACTTTACTTTTTGAGAGTATGGACAGCGGTGCACAAAAACCGAAGCCTAGGAGATCGGCGTTTCTCAATTTTCGAGATGCCTCAAACCCTTGATGCACATACCATATCCCGTTAGGACTTGTCGTTCAATCGGACTTTGGCAAGACACAAACACCCGGCTATGTGAATGGTGCCGAGTTACTCATCCTCATGTTCAACGTCCCCAAACTTATGAAATTTTGCACTTTTTTTCAATATATTTTCCTTGGCCCTCCCACATCAAACATGCCTTTTTCAATCACCTATCCTAATTCCCGGATGGTGAAAGGAGGGTTACATATTTCATTGAGGAGCTAGCATGATCAAGACGTGAGAAAAGAAAAGAAGTGAAATGCCTTAGTCATCCTTAAATGATGTAAAAGAACTTGTAATATAGCTTCGACTATTATTTCATTTTCTCATCAAAACAACTAAATCATATAACTTATTCATGTATTCAAGTAACAAAAGCAATTTCATTCATGCTATAATCAAGATCTCAACACAACTAAGCATCTTTTTTTTACCTATCCATATGCACAATTTTCATCATAGAGGTCATTTCCATATAAGAAGCACTTAAAATTCTTGAAAATTCATAGGTTTTGAAAAAGTTCATGCAAATGCGAGTGTCATAATAGAAAGCAAGCCGTGCAAGAGTTATTACAAGCCAAATTGTCAAGAGTAGTGGAAAGTACATAGAGTGCTAGAATGAAACATAAGGTATTGTAAGTACCCCCACCCCATACTTGACATCCACATTGTCCCCAATGTGAAAATCAAGCATAAGAAGGAGAAAAATACTTACAATGTAAAAGAAGTGGAAGCTCAATCCTCTGTCGGTGGTGGAGGTGGTGGATATGGATACATCGGTGCGGAGGGATTGTAGAAGTGGCCGAACTGGTGATAGTACATGTCCCTCATCTGGCCATCATATGAAGAATGCCTAGCGTCCGTCTCCTCTCTGTAATTCCTGAACTGAGTGTTCAGGGTCTGAAAGTCGGTGTGGAGAGCATGATAGTCGGTGCTGAGGCTCTGGAAGCTAGTAACGAGCTCCCTGAAGTGGCGTGGAGCTCGGCGTCCTCGTCTAGGAGCTGGAGCATGTGCATAAGAGTGTCGAGGGGGCTGCATATCATCCTCCGTCTCCTCATCCTGCCTACTAGTCCTGCTCGGTCCTGCTCCATGAGTGTCAGTGTCCATGGCATCCGTAGCATGCCCGCTATGGGTATCGCTCTCAAACTCGAGCATGGTGTCCTGTCCTCCATCCTCATCCTTCTCGGAGTCACCTGCATCATCATCATAATAAGTAGGAGGTGAGAACTCCTCAAGCATCGCCTCAAAGGTCTCCTTCCAGTTCCTCTTATTCCGAATGGTGTATTCGGATTTCCATATGATCTCGGATGGCTTCTTCTTCGGATCCCTGTGCCATGGCATCGGCACATGAAGAGTTCCTCTCCCTCGAGGAATCAAGACCTGTCGAACCACCAACCTCTGTGAGCCTAAAGGAAGGGCACTCTCAGCTAGAGTGCATCCCGAGAAGTCATAACCTAGAGTCCTAGCCACATGAGTGACCAAGCCTCCTGCACATATGTCACCCTTGGCTTTGTTGGCTATCTTTCCTAGATAGTCAGCAAGCATGGTGGAGATGTCGGGAGTGGTGGTGGATGTCATGCAGTAGAGGATGAAAAGCTCATCAGCCTTGAGCTTCTGCGGAGTCTCAGTCCGGGCAAACAAACTCTCACTGAGTATCCTATGCACTACCTTGAAGGAAAGGTTGTACATGCTTGTCTCCTTGGAGTTTCCGGGTCTCCACTTATCCCCTCCGTACTCTCCTACGGAAATAGCCTCCCAAAAATCACTAGCATTGAGGCCTCTAGCAAATGTGCCTGCATCTGAATAAGAAAAGCCAAACAAGTCGCCAAAAGCATCAATAGACAAAGTGTGGTCCTGGCTCATAAGGCGGAAAGTGACCATCCTTTCCCTAGGATCGTGCTCAAACGTGCTAAGGAATTCTAGGGTGATCTCCCTATAAGCATCTTCCCTGATCGTAGCAAACTGTCTCAACCCTGCTCTATCAAGCATCATATCAACATCCTCTCGAACATATAACGAATCTAAGTCATCAAGTACTATGTAGCGAGGAGGGGTGAATGGGCGATCTATAATGCGTTCATAGCGTTTCTTATGCTTGGATAGGGGAGGGGGAAGCTTAGGGATGTTGGTAGGTGGTGGTGGAGGTGGGGCAGGGGCTTTTGAAGAAGATCCCTTCTTCTTCCCCGTGTTCCTAGTTATCCTCTTGACAAGATCCATTCTAAGTCCTAAAAATCGACATGTTCTTCACAAAAATCGGCCGATTTTTCTGGGCTGGGTTGATTTTTATCTCGATTTCAACGATTCTCACAATTCTGTAAAGTTTTGTTCAATCTATCACCACACACAGTTCTCCACAATGAATCCTAAGCAAATTCCTCTATCAATTCCAACAACAAAGCACTTCCTAGGCAACTTCGATTTCAAGTGAGAAAACTTAGGTTTTGGAAAGAAAAACCTGAATTCCTTATGGAGCAGTCGATTGCCGTGCGTGTTGTTGATAGATCCGTGTTCCTTGTTGAAAATGCTTCAGTTTGGAGCCAAGAATCTCTTGAAATGGTTAGGGAATGAGGATTTGAGGGTGCGGCGATTTTTCGGCGTTCTTGAGAGAGGGAAATCGAGAGTTGGAGATGTGTGAATGAAGAAGATCGAGTGTGAAGTCCTTATATAGGGTCGACGATTTCTGAAGAAAATCGGCCGATTTTTCTGGTCGATTTATTTATCGGGGCGATTTTTCTCTCTGACTGAAAAAATCGGACGATTTATTTTGGCAGGTCGATCTCCAGGTCGATTTTTGTTTCTGTTGTAAAAAATCGACTTGCTCTGTTACTGAATCGGACGATCTTCTTATGGTAGGTCGATTTTCTTCCTTGTTTTTCTTGAATCTCGAAGATATAACTTAATTGTGCTCCATTCTCCGTGAATCTCTCACATTTGAACCTAGTTTCCTGCGATTAATGACACGACAAACCAAGAGTGCATCGAGGAACATATAAAAACGAAAAACGAAGAAACAAAGCAATTAATCTACTCTAACTAAGTGAGGGAAAGAAGGGAAAACTATACTATCATTGGGTTGCCTCCCAAGAAGTGCTTTATTTATCGTCTTTAGCTGGACGGTGTATGATGTTGTGTTCAACGGAGGAGGATAGGAGCTATCTCCTCGACCGGAGCTTCCGGTGTGTATTTCTTCAACCGTTGGCCATTAACCTTAAAACTTCCGCTTTGTTCACCCCATACTTCAACTGCACCATGAGGGAAAATTCTTTTAATCACAAAAGGTCCTGTCCAACGGGATTTGAGCTTACCTGGAAATAGACGCAGCCTTGAGTTGAATAGGAGGACTTGGTCTCCCTCCTTCAAGTCTTTTGGGATGATGTGTTTGTCATGCCAGCGCTTTGTCCGTTCCTTGTAAATCTTTGCATTCTCATACGCATTCAGTCGGAGCTCATCTAGCTCATTGATGTCGAAGAGCCGCTTCTCTCCAGCTTCTTTCATGTCGAAGTTGAGCCACTTGATAGCCCAATAAGCCTTATGCTCTAGCTCTACAGGAAGATGACATGATTTACCATAAACGAGATTATAAGGAGTCGTACCTATTGGTGTCTTGAAGGCCGTCCTGTATGCCCATAGTGCATCGTCCAGCTTCATTGACCAATCTTTCCGTGTTTTAGAGACGGTCTTCTCTAAAATCCCTTTAATCTCTCTATTGGATATCTCGACTTGTCCGCTGGTTTGCGGATGGTAAGGTGTAGCTATCTTATGGGTCACCCCATACTTAGCTAATAGAGTCTCGAATCGACGGGCTGTGAAATGCGTTCCTCCGTCACTAATGATGGTTCGGGGAGTTCCGAACCTTGGGAAGATCGTTTTGTTGAGGAACTTCACCACTACCATTGCATCATTAGTAGGGGAAGCGATTGCCTCCACCCATCTTGAGACATAGTCTACGGCAAGAAGTATATACTGGTTGCCGCATGAAGATGGGAAAGGTCCCATAAAGTCGATGCCCCATACATCAAAGATCCCTACTTCTTGTATGTTGTTGAGAGGCATCTCATTCCTCCTGGATATATTACCTGTCCTTTGACAGGCATCACAAGAAACAACAAACTTTTGCACATCTTTGAAAAGTGTAGGCCAATAAAAGCCGGAGCGAAGTACCTTAGCACAAGTCTTGTGGGAACTAGCATGTCCGCCACATGGTAGAGAATGGCAGTGTCGGATGACACTATCTATCTCATCTTCGGGAACACATCTCCTGTAGATGCTATCTGGACCTCTTTTGAATAGAAGAGGTTCGTTCCAATAAAAATGCCGGACGTCTCTCAAGAACTTCTTCTTTTGAGCATATGAAAGTCCGGGTGGGATCTCCTGACAAACAAGGTAATTTACAATGTCAGCAAACCATGGATCATTACCTTGTGATATGTGTTGAAGACACTCTTCAATCTCGTGCAGCTGCTCGTCAGGGAAGGAATCGTCTATCGGAAGTTCATCCGACTCGCCGGTGAGTTGTGGAAGACGGCTAAGGTGATCGGCGACGGAGTTCTCCGATCCTTTCTTATCACGGATCTCTAAATCGAACTCTTGTAAGAGTAAGATCCATCGTAGAAGCCTTGGCTTCGCATCCTTCTTCGTGAATAAGTATCGGATTGCGGAGTGGTCCGTATAGACTATCACTTTCGCACCTACAAGATAGGAACGAAATTTCTCAAATGCATATACTACGGCTAAAAGTTCTTTTTCCGTAGTTGCGTAGTTGTATTGAGCCTCATCTAGCGTTTTGCTAGCGTAGTAGATGGCATGAGTGCGACCATCTTTCTTCTGTCCAAGAACGGCTCCTATAGCGACATCGCTTGCGTCGCACATGACCTCGAAAGGAAGAGTCTAATCGGGTGGTTGAATGATTCGTGCCGAAATCAAAGCTTCTTTGATCCTGCAAAAAGCATCTAAGCAATCTTTCGAAAATTTGAAAGTCGCATCTTTCATCAAAAGATTAGTCAAAGGTTTTGAAATCTTAGAAAAATCCTTTATGAATCTCCTATAGAAGCCTGCATGTCCTAGGAAGCTTCTAATTCCTTTTACCGATGAAGGGGGAGGTAACTTCTCAATGGTCTCTATCTTTGATCGATCTACCTCTATTCCTCTTTGTGACACTAAGTGACCTAACACAATTCCTTCGGTGACCATGAAATGACACTTTTCCCAGTTTAAGACTAAGTTAGTGTCCTCACATCTCTTAAGAACTAGTGAAAGGTTATAGAGACAGTTATCAAAGGAAGAACCATATACCGAAAAGTCGTCCATGAAGACTTTCATGATATTCTCTACATATTCGGAGAAGATTGCCATCATACACCTTTGGAAGGTGGCTGGAGCGTTGCATAAACCGAACGGCATTCTTCTATAGGCGAACGTACCCCATGGGCACGTAAAGGTTGTCTTCTCTTGATCATCCGGATGAATTGGTATCTGAAAGAAACCGCTGTATCCATCTAAATAACAAAAGTAGGCATGTTGGGCTAACCTTTCCAACATTTGATCGATGAAAGGAAGGGGGAAGTGGTCCTTCCTTGTGGCCACGTTCAGTTTGCGGTAGTCGATGCATATTCGCCACCTTGTAACTGTCCGTGTAGGGATGAGTTCGTTGTTCTTGTTGGCAACAACGGTAATGCCTCCTTTCTTGGGTACTACTTGTACCGGACTCACCCATTTGCTATCAGAAATCGGGAAGATGATACCTGCATCAAGTAGCTTAAGGATTTCTTTCTTCACGACCTCTTTCATTGCCGGGTTTAACCGTCTTTGAGGTTGGCGTGAAGGTTTGTAATCCTCCTCCATTAATATTTTGTGCATACATAGAGAAGGCTTTATTCCTACTAAATCATCAATGGTGTAACCTAGTGCTCTCCTATGTTGCTTCAGAACATGCATGAGTTTCTCTAATTCATCATCATTCAAATTTGCATTGACTATAACTGGATATGTGGAATTAGTGCCAAGAAATGCGTACCTTAAATGTGTGGGAAGTTGCTTCAATTCTAATGATGGAGGTACCTTGGTTGGTGATGAATCGTGGCTTTCGGGTGTCGTGGAAGAGGTCTCTAGAGGTGGAAGTACTTCATCATTAGATTCGGAAGCTGCTGCGGCGAAGTTTGGAGAATCCATACAATTACCCATTAAATCGACCCCCCCTGTAATAAATCGGTCGATCTTCTGCACGATTTTTCTTTCTGTAGGAAAAAATCGTGCTACCTCTTCATGAATCGGGCGATTTATTGTTGTCAGGTCGATTTTAGTTTCTGTCGAAAAAAATCGGTCTGAAACCTCAGAAATCGGACGATTTATTTCTGGCAGGTCGATTTTCTTCACAGTTTCCGGAGTCCACTCTAGTTCTTCAATTTTTGCTTCTAGCTCCTCCTCCACAGCATTTAATGCTTTCACATCCTCATTGCAGTCATGTTCCACCCCTTCCTCCATGATGCTCATGCTAAGAACCTTTTGAAGAGGGTCCTTCATCAAGATTGAACTTACTATCTCTCTAGACTCTTCTTCCTCAACAATTTCAAAAACGTCATCTTTCAAGGTTGGCTCCTTGATTAAGGAAGATAGTGTGAACTCTATCTTTTCTTCACCGATGTGGAAGGATAGCTGGCCGTTCTTGCAATCTACCATGCATCCAGATGTGGCGAGGAATGGTCTCCCAAGGATGATGGGAACCGGGTAATCTGCAGGTATGTCAAGAACGACAAAATCTATAGGTATGTAAAACTTACCTAGCTTTACCGGAATGTCTTCTAATATTCCCACCGGCTTAGTGGTGGAACGATCAGCCATGTAGAGTGTGATCTTCACCGGTCTAGGCTCTCCTAGACCAACTGCCTTGCATAGAGCTAGAGGTATGATACTCACACTTGCTCCAAGGTCACAAAGAGCATCATAGGTAGCTTCTCCCAAGGTGATGGGTATGCAAAATGATCCTGGATCGCGGAGCTTGGGTGGCATATTCTCCGTCATAGTCTTGATGAGTTCGGATGACTCCATACTCATCTTGACTTCTCCTATATCTTCCAACTTCCTCTTGTTGGAGAGGATCTCCTTGAGGAATTTCCCGTAAACCGGCATACCTAAAATCGCATCCATAAAAGGTATGTTAATATGGAGCTTACTCATAAGTTAAACAAACTTACCGAAATGTTTATCTAGGCGTGCTCGCGCTCTAGATTGAGGAAAAGGTAGAGGTGGTTTGTAAGCGGGAGGAGGAACATAGACTTCTTCCTTCTCTTTTGCCTCTCCTTCTTTTGTGGAGGTATCAACTACTTTAGGTTGAGGGTCGGCGGTTGTCTTCCCGCTCCTAGTAGTTATAGCCATAACCCTTCCCTTTGGGTTATCTTCTGTCTTTCCGGGAAGCTTCCCTTGATCTCTTGGAACTTCTCCGGCCTTGTTTAATACTTGGTTTTCTAAAGCTTTGTGAGCTTTGTCAACCGAAGTTATGTAACTCTCCAATCCTTGTAGCTTGCCTAGGATCGTTTCTAACATGGGATCCGGTTTGTTTGATCCGCTTGATTGTTCCTGGCTTGTAGAAGGAGTAGAAGAAGATGGAGGTGTTAGAGCCTTTTCAGCATATGAGTAAGGATTACCTGAACCTTGCTGATTTGACCTCCAATTGTTGTTATTCGAGTTCCTATTGTTGTTGTTGTTCCAATTGGAGTTTCGGTTGTTATTGTTGTTGTTGCTCCAATTGGAATTCCGGTTATCATTCCTTTGATTGTTGTCTCGCCCCATGTAGTTGGCTTCTTGCTCTTTAGTCTTTTGAAGACTCGTTTTGAGCACTTCTCTCAACTCTTTGATGTCATCTTTGAGGGAGAATATTTGTGTTTGAGCCGCTTGATTCAACTTGGCTCCCGTATCGCCTTGATTTCGGCTGTTTGATTCCACCTTCCGGTGGGAATACTTCTCAATCACTTGGGCTTGCTTCTCAATGAAGTCCCAAGCATCATCCTCTCTCATATCCATGAATGTGCCGCAAGATAGAGATTGGAGGTTGAATTGTGTCTCCACATCCAACCCTTTGTAGTAGATCTCCAATAATTCCAGCTTGGAAATGCCATGGTGTGGGCAATCCAACAAGAGATCTTGAAACCTTTCCCAAGATTGAAACAAGCTTTCGTTAGGTTTCATAGAAAAAGCATTTATTTTACCTCTTAATTCCGCCGTTTTGGATGGCGGAAAGAACTTGGTGAGGAATTCCGAAGACAATTCCTCCCATGTAGCTAACTTCGCAGCCGGAAGTGTTTGGTACCAAGCTAGAGCCTTGTCCTTCAAAGAGAAGAAGAACGGCTTGATCTTGTAGTTGCTTGTAGTAGCCTTCTTCGGCTTCATAGTCTCCATGAGAATCTCAAAATTCTGCAAGTGTTGATGCGGAGATTCAGTACTTGCTCCGCCATATTGACTTTGGCGAACCATAGTAATGACTTGTGGTGAGAAGCTAAACTCCTGGATGTCTTCAGCTCCGAAATCCACACCTAGACGGCGCGGTTGCTGAATTGGATCCATCCGTTGCCCCAAAGTTCGGGGTCTTTCTTCGTTATTGGCAGCTCTAACATTCCTAGTCGTAATGCGAGGGACGACCTTAGGTGTTGGAGTGTTTCGGTTAGGACGAAGTGATGGATCAATCTCTTCAAGTTCCGGCATATCCGGATCAATCTCGTCATCATCGGACGAGTCATCTCGAATGGACTTAGTTGGTGTCTTGACTTTCTTCTTCTTCTTGGAGTCGTTCGACTCCAACTTCATGTCCAAAATCATAGCTCTTAGTTCATCAATTTGAAATTGATGACTTATTTCAGCTTCCTTTCGAGCCTTCTCACTCAACTGGAGTTGGCGCTGAGCTTCATTCAGTTCAGCCTTGTAGTTTCTCTCATCGTTTTCAGCCATTTTCTTCTCCTTCAACTTTCTCCTCAAAGTTCTTTCTAATTCGGGATCGAAAGGAATTAGATCTTTAGTGGATCTAGTCCTTCGCATATACCTAAAGAACCTGCGAAGATCACTCAAGTAGACAAATCAAATCACAAGAGCAAGAGCTCTCAAGCTAGACAACCGAAAACCGGGTTCGATCTAGACCAAATCCCCGGCAACGGCGCCAAAAACTTGTTCGCTCAAAAGGGTGTGCGTCAAAGTCTTAATATTTATATCTAGAACTCAAAAGCAAAGCGAACCCGTAGTGTACGGATCAGCTGTAGAAAGGTAAGAATTCCAGAGTCGAACTCAGGGATTTGGTGAGAAAGATTCCAATTTCAATTATCTAGCGAAAGTATAAAAGCTTTTGTGATGTAACAAAGAGAGAAATGATTCCAAGGATTCAAGTATCCGATTTAGGCTTTCGATTCAAGACACTTCTACGGGTATAGGACAGAATTTATATTGCCAAGATTAAATGTTCAAAGGTAGGATTCGTACGATGAAGTTCCGAAACCTATATAACTAATCTATAGGTTCTCTCTATAAGGGTTGTTGAGGCTGCAATATAGAAAGATCTAAGGACAAGAATTATGTTCAAACTAACTATCTAAAACTCCAGGATATGACTCTCCAAAGTATGAATAGAAAGCACACTTAAAATCTTAATAAAGGATGTTGAGTCTCTTTATTACCCAAATCTTGCAATTTCAATCCATTAAATATAGAAACAGGTTTGAATTGCATTCGAACATTCAATTAGAGGATAAAAAGGTTAATCAAGATTGGGATTTAGGCAAGGATTAGTTTTGGTTAAAGATTAATTCAATTAAAGTTCGTCAGAGGAATAAATCGCCCTGTTCATAAGAAAAATCGGCCGATTTTCCTCAAGAACAGCCCGATTTTCCTGTTGTCGCAAAACTAAGATCTAAATTCTCAGGGTCCTAATGTTTGAATGAGTTCAGTCTATCATCATCTAAGCCTTAATCATCAACTATTCTCCCCAGAATCACAAGGTTTTTAGCCAACCATTTTCAAAATCGAATCAAATTAATTATTAAAGAAGATATCGCAAAGAAACCAAATCTTGAATGAAAAATTCTATAACTCTTAAATCTGTAAAACAATCGTCAAATCTGTTCAATATATCTCTCAACAACTTAATTTCGTGTTCATAAACCACAAACAAGACAATAGAACAAAGAAATCTCACAATCAAAGATCAAGAATGACTTTCCAGCAAAAGCTCTTCAATCTCTCTCCAAGAATCGTTGATTTCTTCAAAACGTCTAAAGATTATCTGATGCCGCCCCCCCCCCCCCCCCCCCCCCGTCTTCGTTCATAGGGTTCTCTTCTATAGTTTCTTGCAGATGGGCCGTTTGGCAAAACTCTCATCTAGCCCAAATTAATTGGGCTTTATGTCGTCTTTTCATTTGGCCGAATCGTGAAGAAAATCGACCCAGTCGATTTTAGTGAAAAACCGTTCGATTTCAATGTGTGAAAATCGTCCGATTTATGTGTACATTAGAACGATTTTCTTCAACAGAAAGTGTTCTTCCTTTGGTTCGTCTTCTATGCTTCTCCTTTGCAATCCCTTAGCCCTTTGTGATCCTCCTAAGACTCCTTTAGCTTCCTTAACATCCTTAGATGCTTCTTGCTCCATTTTTGCTTCCAATTCAGCTCTATTTACCTGCAATTCATCAAAATCTCGTGTAGACCTCTATTTCCGACAATTGATTGAATAGAACATAAAAGTTATGCAAAATCCCTCTAAATGCAAGGTAAATAGAGATAATGTGCTGCAATATGCATGAATATGATGATACATAATTCATGTCATCAGACGCCATCAACAATGAATTGAAGTCCTTGAGGGAGTTGTGTGCTACAACTTTGAAGAACCAAGCAACTCCTCAAGTGCTTCCACAAGCTAACTTATCTTCCAAGGAGGAGGATGTGAATTACATGGGAAGGGGCAATTACAACAACTATCAAGGCCCAAGGAACTTCAACAACAACCGGCAATTCAACAATTACCGGCCCAACCATAACCATCCCGGGTTTTCTTACTCTAATCCGGATGGAGCCTTGAATCCTCCCGCTTCCACAAGCACAACTCCCCCACCAAAGGCTTCACAAGAACCTCCACCCGGATTCACTCAACCTCCAAAGGATAGAACCGAAATGATGTTTGAGCAATTGCTTGGAAGGTTGAGTGGTCTTGAGGGCACCGTGACTTCTATTTCCAAGGCTCAAAAAGTGTTGGAAGCACAAGTATTCCAAAAGGCGGGTGAAGCCCATAGAGATCCGGGAAAGCTTCCCGGAAGGACCGAAGACAACACAAGAGGCCAAGTGTTGGCCATTACAACGAGGAGCGGGTTGAGTATGAAAGATCCTTTGCCCAAGGACAATGCTAAAGGGAAACAAGTGGTGATAGAGGAAGAGACCTTGCAAGGAGATGGAGGCAAGAGCAAGGATGTAGAGCCAACATATGTGGCACCGCCTCCATACAAGTCACCACTACCGTTCCCTCAATCACGAGCAAGAGCTCGCTTGGACAATCACTTTGGTAAATTCCTTGAACTTATGTCTAAATTGCATATTAATATTCCGTTCATGGATGCTATCTTAGGTATGCCGGCATATGGCAAGTTCTTGAAGGAAATACTCTCCAACAAAAGGAAGTTGGAGGAGTATGGGGAGATAAGAATGACAAAGAGATCCTCGGAATTGATTCAAACGATGAAGGAGGAGATGCCTCCTAAGCTAAGGGATTCGGGATCCTTTTGTGTGCCAATCGGAGTAGGAGAAGTGAAGTATGACGCCCTATGCGATCTTGGGGTAAGTGTAAGCATCATCCCGCTTGCACTTTGCAACAAGGTTGGGCTAGGAGAGCCAAAGCCGGTCAAGATGACTCTTTATATGGCGGACCGCTCAATCACTCATCCGGTTAGAATCTTGGAAGACATTCCGGTGCAACTAGGGAAGTTCTATGTGCCCATAGACTTCGTTGTTTTGGATATCCCGGCGGACTATCCGGTTTCTATCATCTTGGGGAGACCTTTCCTAGCTACTTCCGGGTGTCTAGTAGATTGCAAGAATGGAACCCTCTCCTTCAATATTGGAGAAGAAAACATCAAGTTCAAGCTATCCACAATGATGAAGGGGCCAACCCTTGATGAAGATGTATTCAACATAGTTGAAGAAGAGGAGTCTAGAGAGGTTGTGAGCTCAATCTTGCTCAAGGATCCACTTGAGAGGGTTCTTAGCTCAAGCTTGATGGAGGAAGGAGTTGAGGAGAGTAGCAATGAAGTAATCAAGACCTTGAATGCATTGGACGAGCTACCAAGTGTTGGATTTGAAGTGCTAGAAGAAGGGGGAAACTGGCAGAAAAATCGGACTGGAGGGTCCAGATCGGCCGATTTTTGGCCTTGTGCTGAAATTTCAGCCAGTTCAGCAAAAACAGAAACTCAGATCGACCCATCCTCAGGAAAATCGGCCGATTTTCCTGAGTCTTTTCAGCACCAACTACTTGAATGTGAGCAATCATCAAGGGACTTCAAGGAGGCTTCCATGGCTTTGCAATCATCTCAACCTATATTGTATGGATCGTCTCCAACCGAAAAAGGTCCTCCTCAACTTGATCTTAAACCTCTTCCTTCTCATTTAAAGTATGCTTTCCTTGGTGATAATTCTACATATCCGGTGATTGTGAATGCATGCTTGAGTGATGATGAACTTGCTAAGTTGTTGCACGAGCTAAGATTGCATAGGAAAGCCATTGGGTATACTATTGATGATCTTGTTGGCATTAAGCCCTCTTTGTGCATGCATAAGATAATGATGGAAGATAACCATAAACCCTCTATTGAACATCAAAGAAGGTTGAATCCTATAATGAAAGAGGTAGTTAAGAAGGAGATCATTAAGTTGCTAGATGCGGGAATTATCTACCCTATCTCGGTGGGTTAGTCCCGTTCATGTAGTACCTAAGAAGGGTGGGATGACCGTAGTGACCAATGAGAACAATGAACTAATCCCGACTAGGACGGTTACGGGGTGGAGGATGTGTATTGACTATAGGAAGCTTAACATGGCCTCTAGGAAAGATCACTTCCCCCTTCCCTTTATTGACCAAATGCTAGAAAGGTTAGCTCAACATTCTCATTTTTGCTACCTAGATGGCTATAGTGGATTCTTCCAAATCCCTATCCACCCCGATGACCAAGAGAAAACCACATTTACATGTCCATGGGGAACTTTTGCATATAGGAGAATGCCATTTGGGTTGTGTAATGCACCCGCCACCTTCCAAAGGTGTATGATGGCTATCTTTTCGGAATACATTGAAAATATCATGGAAGTGTTCATGGATGATTTCTCTGTTTATGGTTCTTCCTTTGATGATTGCTTGGCTAACTTGTCATTAGTATTGCAAAGATGTGAGGAGACAAATCTTGTCTTGAATTGGGAAAAATACCACTTCATGGTAAGTGAAGGTATTGTGTTAGGACACTTGGTGTCTAACCGTGGCATTGAGGTTGATAGGGCCAAGATTGAGACGATAGAGAAGTTGCCACCACCTACCTCGGTAAAAGGGGTAAGGGGTTTCCTAGGGCATGCCGGTTTTTACTGGAGGTTTATTCAAGACTTCTCTAAAATTTCTAACCCCCTTACTAACCTACTAATGAAGGATGTTGAATTTGTTTTCTCCAAAGATTGCCTTGAGGCTTTTTGTAGGTTGAAGAACGCCTTGATCTCCGCACCTATTATGCAACCTCCGGATTGGAGTTTACCATTCGAGATCATGTGTGATGCAAGCGATGTAGCCGTTGGGGCTGTTTTGGGGCAAAGGAAAGATGGGCGAACTCATGCCATTTATTACGCTAGCAAGACGCTAGATGATGCCCAACTCAATTATGCTACCACCGAGAAGGAGTTGCTAGCGGTTGTGTATGCATTTGAGAAGTTCCGCTCATATCTTGTTGGAGCGAGGGTCATAGTCTATACGGATCATGCTGCGATCCGTTATCTACTTACCAAGAAGGATGCAAAGCCTAGGTTGATTCGGTGGATCCTTCTTCTTCTAGAGTTTGACTTGGAAATCCGGGACAAGAAGGGATCCGAGAACTCCGTGGCGGATCACCTTAGTAGACTCCCACCATTGGAGCTTGAAAGAGAGGATATCCCGATTGATGACTCGTTCCGGGATGAGCAATTGCAAATGGTGGAGGAGTGCTTGTTCCAAGTGTCTAGGGGAAGTGAGCCATGGTATGCCGACATTGTGAACTACTTAGTGTGTGAGGAAGTGCCTCCCGGTTTGACATACGCCCAAAGGAAGAAGTTCTTCAAAGATGTGAGGCACTACTATTGGAGTGAGCCACTTTTGTTCAAAAGAGGGCCGGATGGAATGTTTAGAAGATGCATACCGGAGGATGAGGTGGAGAGTGTAATCCGCCATTGTCATTCCTTGCCATGTGGAGGGCATGCTAGCTCACACAAGACATGTGCTAAAGTGTTGTAATCGGGTTTCTTTTGGCCAAGTTTGTTCAAGGACGTGCAAAGCTTTGTAGTAGCTTGTGATGCTTGCCAAAGGACGGGCAACATCTCAAGGAGAAATGAGATGCCCTTGAACAACATACAAGAGTTAGAGATATTTGATGTGTGGGGTGTGGACTTCATGGGACCATTCCCTTCTTCATGTGGCAACCTCTACATCCTATTGGCGGTTGACTATGTTTCGACATGGGTGGAGGCAATCGCCTCACCTACAAATGACGCCAAGGTTGTTGTGCGGTTCTTCAACCGAGTGATCTTCCCTAGGTTTGGAACACCAAGGGTGATCATAAGTGATGGAGGAAAGCATTTCACCAATAGGAACTTTGGGGCACTTTTGGCTAAGTATGGGGTGACTCATAAGGTGGCAACACCTTACCATCCCCAAACTAGTGGCCAAGTGGAGATCTCCAACCGGGAGATAAAGGGAATTCTCGAGAAGACGGTCTCAAGAACGAGAAAGGATTGGGCTATGAAGCTCGATGATGCCTTATGGGCATATAGAACCGCCTTCAAAACACCAATTGGCACCACTCCTTACAAGTTGGTCTATGGCAAGTCTTGCCACCTTCCGGTAGAGATGGAGCATAGAGCTTATTGGGCCATTAAGTGGCTAAATTTTGACCTCAAGGAGGCGGGAGAGAAGCGGTTGCTAGACATGAACGCCCTTGAGGAGATCCGGTTGGATGCTTATGAGAATGCCCGGATTTACAAGGAGAGGACCAAGCGTTGGCATGACAAGCGCCTCCTCCCAAAGGAGTTGAACGAAGGCGACTTGGTGCTTCTTTTCAACTCGAGGCTGCGACTCTTCCCCGGAAAGCTCAAATCAAGATGGACCGGGCCATATGTGGTGAAGAAAGTTTTTCCTCATGGAGCGGTAGAGATAGGAGGAGATCATTGTGGTGACTTCAAGGTGAATGGGCATCGTTTGAAGAAGTACATCCCGGAAGCCCCGGTGGAAGTGATTGCCCCGCTTCACCTTGATTGAAACGCTCCTGAATTTGGTCAAGCTAATGACCTTAAAGAAGCGCTTAATGGGAGGCAACCCATTGGTACACATTTTTCCTTTCTTTTTCTTGCTTTTGTTTGATCTCACTCTTGGTGTGCTTTGTTTTTCTTTTGTGTTTTTGGGTGCTAGATCTTGTTGGTTGTCGTGTGTGACGAGATGTTAGAGGTCATGTGAAGGCCTCATGGAACTGTTGAAGGTACAAGATCCAAGCACATGGACGAGGGGGAAATCACCCAGAAAAATCGGCCTGTTCTTCAGCAGATCGGCCGATTTTCCTAGGTAGCTGGTCCGATTTTTCCCTCTGTAAAGGAAAGTGATGATCTCAAATCAAGCATGGGTGGAGCGGACGTGGAACTTGGACAGCTTGCGGTGCCAAGCGCGGGTTCCGACACCATAATGAACATCAAGAGCTCTTTACCATCCTTGATCAATCATCTACCATCATCATTCAATGTGAACCGAAATACCAAAGCATCACCAATTTTACATTGTGAGGACTCTCTTTCACTTCTTTATTTAGTTTCCACATTGGGGACAATGTGTTTCTAAGTATGGGGTGGGGTTTTCATGATCACTTGCATGATTAGCATCTAGGATAGTTTAATTTTGTCACACGTTTCATTATGTCATGCATTGTACATACATATTTCGAAAAATCCAAAAAATTCAGAAAATTTTAAAATTTTTTAGTGCTTCTAAGGCTTGGATATGACCCTAATGATGAACCTTGTCTTGTGAATTGGCTATGGATAGCTTTATGTGTTGAATTGATGTATGCATATGTGGACTTGAAGTACTTATCTTGAATCCCATGTGTGAATTGTGATCATGAATGATTGCCTTGATTGGATTGAGGATTGATAGTCGAAATTACATGCTAGTGTTCTTGCACATCATTTAGGAATGATTAAGGCAATTCATTTTTCTCTACTTCTCATCTTGATCATGTTGTTTGAGCACCTCAATTGATGAAAAATTTGACCTCTTTTGACCCATCCGGGAATAGGAGCATGCTAGTGTGTTGATGTGTGTGAAAAGCAAGTGTGGGGTGAAGTTGTTGATGAATGAATGATGTGAATGAAGTGCTGAAATTGTTGCGAAAGTGTAGCCAAAAATATAGGTTTGGGGACGTTGGCTTAAATGACAAGTAACTCGGTACACTTTACATAATCGGGTGTTGGTGCCTTGCCAAAGTCAAATAAACCGATAGTCCTAACGAGCTCTGGTATGTGTGCCCGGTGTGGATGCACCTCGAAAAATAGAAAAAGCCCGAGGATGGCTAATCACCAAGGTTTCGGCTTTTGTACACCAAAGCCATTGTCTCAAAAATAAGTGAAAAAGAAAAGAAAACAAAGAAAAGATGGAGAAAATTATACACTTGTTGGGAAGTTGAGCAAAAACGAAATTGTGAAGTTAGTTCCTTTCCCGGATTAGCATCACATGACCTAAAAATTCCCACCTAGTCACAACGTTTCTTAGCCTCTTCTTTCCTAAGTCCTTGTGACCTAAATGCATGTGTGTAAGACTTAGTGATCTAGATTGGACATACTCATGATCATCTTGACTTCTTCATCTTTACATTTCATTGCATGCTATCAAGTTAAGTGTAATTGTCTTTCCATGCTTTCATTTATTTGATGCATAATTGCTTGTCCATTGCCATGAAACATGACTATGAAGGTGATCCAATATTAGAAGCACAACTCCAAAAAGATTTTGCCATTTTTCTGCATACATAAATCATGTCATCTCTTAGTCTATAGTTGGGAATTTGCTCGGGGACGAGCAAACCTTAAGTATGGGGTATTTTTGATAACAAGATTTATGACTTAGGATTAGGTAATCATTTAGATAGATTTCTCACTCATTCATGCACGTTTTGGCATTGGTTCATGACGTCTTCGCTCAAGTCATGCATATTTCTAGAAAAGACGTCTACACTACCTTTTATCGGTTTTGTAGGTAATTCGGGGATCTATTGGACATTAATCGATACATTTGAGGGCCAAGCCTCATGATGGTACACATCCAAAGCTTTGAAGGAGCATAACTGGAGCAACAAAGGATACAAAGACCACTATTGGTGCAAGCAATGGAGCAACTCATGGCTAGACGATCATAGCATGTTTCTGCTGAAGAAAATCGGACCAACTAGCAGCTAAATCGGCCGATTTTATCCACTGGGTCGATTTTTGGGCCTTTGACAGCTTAAGCCACGTGTCCCACGATCTCTTGTCCGGCCTTGCTCTTGGTGGAGAATATAAATGGTCCTGCAGGTTGTTGCTGAGCATCTCTCCTCTCCCACATTCTCTCATTCACATCTCATCCATTGGAGGTAAGGATTGGAGGAGAAGAAAAGATCTCAAGGATTGAAGGAAGGAGAAGAACACCATTCTAAGAGTAATAGTGAAGATTCGAGTGATTTTTGAGGTTTTTGATTGAAGAACTATTGCAAAGTTGTTAGGAACGTTTTGAATCCTCATTTGAGAGTTTGTAAGTCTTGCTACAACTTAGATTCAGTTGAGATTTATTGATTTTGATTGCTTATCTTTCATTATCCATCTATGAGAACCATGTATGCTTATATGATGATTTCGGATCTTGATATGCATATTATTGGCTAGTTTATTGTGATTCTAGAGTGATGGATTGATGGTTATGGCTTGGGTGATGATAGGATGGACTTATATGTCAGTTTAGGATGATTTGTATGCACGAAACCCATTCCAGGAAAAAAAATCGGGTTGTTCATCATGCCAGATCGGCCGATTTATTTAAGATCCACCCGATTTATTCTCCTGTTGCTCTTTAAATGATGAATCTGTATGTTAGGGTGTTAGGTTGTTAAATCCTAGTGTTTATTAAGTCTAATTTAGCTTAGGATCACCTAATGCTATCAATCTAAGTGAGGGAAGAGATCTACCCGATGATTTCCGACCTTAGATACCTAAGATGATAAATGCTAGGTAGTAGTGAGCCTCATAAGCCGCTATTGGATCGAGTGTGCTAGGATTATTACTTGAGACTTCCCTATTCCGAGACTCACCCGGTAAGGAGAGGGTTACCCCTTAAGTAGCATCCGGTTTGTGTAGAATCCCCTACTTTAACCCCTTGAGACCTACCCGGTAATAGGAGTTAGATGCGGGACTAGTGAAGTGAGAGACCTACCCGGTGATTACTTCCATTAGTGAAACACTCTTCCCCAACACCGCAGCTTGTCCTTAGAATCCTTAGAACCTTGAGTCCAATGCCATAACCGGAAATCTTGACCTCTAGAATCCACTTTTCTCTCTTGATCGTATACTTGTGTTTTGAGTTACTTGTTTGATTGCTAGTTGAGTTTTTAGCTTATTTCACTGTCTTTCTCAATTTGTGATCCTTGTTTGATCATTACAAAAACCAACCAAAAATATCATCATTTTCATTTCTTTATTTCTTGACTTTTTCTTTGATTAGATCAACATTATCTATGACCATTGTTTGACTCGATTTCACCTTAGTCTTTGTGTTCGACCTCGAAATACTATCCCTACTACAAACGTCCCGTACACTGCGGGTTCGCTAGGAGTTAGGATAAATATAACGAGTATAAATTTAAAACCTATTGCGTATCACACATATCCTGAGCGTAACAAGCCTGTACGAACAAGCAACACGGATCAGGAATGAACAGTTGCTAGAAGTCTATAACTGTAACACCCCAAGTTCTGGAAACTTGAAGCGCTATGGGCTAGGACCGCACAATGGATCCCGACCCTCAGAGTAGCAACAGCAAACGGATCTTACAACAAGGCACAGACGAATGAAAACCAAAACTCAATATAAAACCAAAGATTCAAACAGAAGAAAACACAAAAGCTCCACAGCCGGGTCAAAACAAAAAGGGAAACAACAAACGAAACAAAACTCAATCCCGTCCTATAATGTACTGGAACCCCGGCTGACCACACCATCCGGATCACTCAGCAGCATCCTGAACCTGCGGAACATCTACAACGATGGTATAAACCGTTAGCTAACATTCTAGGTATAAGCAAGATTGTAAAGGCACAAACATACATACGGTAAAGAAAACACATAGCATGCTCACACATCAACCGGTTATTATCTTTCATTAAGGTTATCCATTACTAATTCAACTTCTTTTGTCACACGAGAATCTCCCGAAACTCGCCTCCGCTTCCGTCTACCAATAGGAATAGATCATTACTTTCTGTTACCTACGGGTCTGGGTTGCAAGAGCACATTCTAGTCTCTTGTAAAACTAGACAAGTGGTCACCGCC
Source organism: Fagopyrum homotropicum (assembly GCA_033239125.1). NCBI lineage: Eukaryota > Viridiplantae > Streptophyta > Magnoliopsida > Caryophyllales > Polygonaceae > Fagopyrum > Fagopyrum homotropicum. The sequence goes on along the minus strand of BSWB01000005.1, from coordinate 81,613,805 downwards.
CGGTTATAATACACTTGGGCCAGTTAAGGTTATCAAAAGGGTGAATCCTATTTCCAATTATCCGTTATAAACCTGATAGCAACACAAACAAGCCAAAACAATCCAACTAATACGCGGAATGAAGCTAAGTAAGTCCAAGGGACTTACTTGTTCGCCCCTAAACGTGCGTGCAAATAAGTTTTAAATTTATAAAACTAGAATCAAGCAAGCGAACCCGCAGTGTACGGATCGACGTAGTTAAGCAAGAATTCCAGAGTATCGAACATAGGGATTTGGGGAGAATAAATTCGATCGTAGGTTATCAAGCAAGTGAATGTAAGAGCTTTGCAATATATTGGGAATACAACAATCCTAAAGATCCAAGTATCCTGCTGTGGCAATCGATTCAAGATATACTTAATGATATAAAGACAGAGTTGAGATATGCAAAGGTATGCTAATGTAAGGTAATCGTACGGTGAAGTTCCAAAAACCTTATATGACTTACCTACAAGACACTCTCTATACAGGTTGTTGAGGCTTCAATATAGAAAGGTTCTAAAGGCAAGAGCTAATGTCAAATACCCAAACTTGTAATCCAAGGATCAAGACTAACTTAACCGATTAAGGTTGTGACACTCACAATCGAGGTAGAGGTTGTTGAGGCTTCACTACCACCTAGAAAAGGCAAGCCTAAACTAAGTTAAAGCAAATTTTTAACTTTGGATTAAAGTAAAAGCAGGTTCGTAAACTTAAGAGAAATTACGGGTGGATCTTGAGATTCCACGGTCGTGGAACTCAAGAACAAACCGTGATTTAGGGTTCGTCGATGATTCTTTCTAACTCTCAGGGTCTAATCTGTTTACGATCGATCTATCATCATCTAAGCCACAACTATCAACCCTTCACCTTAGAATTGTTAAGGGTTTTTAGCCAACAATCATCATTATGATATCAAATTCAAAGATTAAAAGATTGAAAGATGAAAACTTCCGAAAACTTCCAATAAACTTCAAACCAATCTCAAAGTCACAATCAAGAACGAATATCGTCAATAGATTCAGAATAGAACATACAAACACAATCTTAGATAAGAAGGAAGAACGGGATGTCAATCCGTCTTCTAAATCAAACCTAAACAAGAAGAGAAATCTTCTTGCAACAATCTTCAGAACCTTCGATCTTCCGTAAATCTGGAAATCTCAATCACAATCTCCACCAAAGTGCGAGATTAGGGCAAATCCAAGGATGAACACAAAATCCGTCTTTTGCAAAAGTCGCAAAGATCTAAGTCGCGGCGTAGGCGAAAGTGCGTCAAATGGAGTTGTAAGCGTAAGCCTAAAGCGAGGTCGCAAAAGTCTCTAAGCGGAGGTGACAGAATCTCTCTTCGTCCGTCCTTTTATAGTGTATGATGAAGTAGCGGCCCGGCCCAATCTTTTAAAAGATCGTGGCTTAAAGTGTGGCGAAAAAGATCGCCAAGATCACGGTCGTGGAAGGTTCCACGACCGTAATTTAGAGCGTGGAAATCAACACGGTTTGAACACATGATTCCAAGACCGTAAAAGCTTCTGGAATGAATCACGCTTCTCCTGCATGGTTCCACGGCCGTGGAACTGAACGTGGAATGTAATACGGCCGTATTTTAGAGCGTGGTTTAGGGCAAGAACGTGATTCTTCCCTAGTCTCGTGCATTCCTCAAGTTAGCTCCCTTTTGGCTCCTAAAAATGCTCTCAATCCATGGACATACTCAATCAACTCATCCTTGCTAAACTCCGTTCGGAAATGGCTCTCAATCACCTATAATCAACATTAAGCTTGTGTAGACATCCATATCGACAATATAGGCAAACTAGCTCACAAATGCAACAATGCTCAATCAAAGACTATCAATATGAATCAAATACACTTAGAAAACGTGCCTAAATTATCACAATATTTCATGCTAACAAATAACCCCATACTTGCAACTTGCTTGTCCCTAAGCAAGGTCTTTCAAAAGCTTTAAAACAAGAGTTAGGATGAAATATGTGTACCTTCTCAAAGCAATACTTCTTTTGGATGAATGTGCCTTCTAAAGAATAGATCATTCTCAAATCTTGCTTCAATTGTTTGTAAGACTTTCATACACTTAATCAAAGAGTAAAGAGTAAAGAAAACTCATGAATCAATCAAACTTTCATACAAACATCATAACCCTTAAACATTATCAAAATCAATCATAAGAAACTTCAATTTAGAACACCAAGTCATATAACATTCTTTTCATCTTAAGGACTTTCAAAGAAAAAGGTCTAGAATGTGGAAAGGGAAGGAAACTTTAAGGAATGTGGTGCATGAATCCGGGAAAATGGACAACTACTCCTTCTTCTTCTCTTGCGGTTTCCGCAACAACTTCAACTTAGAGCTTCGCTCTCTTCCTTTCATTTTTCGACTTTACTTTTGGAGTTATGGACAGAGGTGCACAAAAACCGAAGCCTAGGAGATTGGCGTTTCTCAATTTTTATGAGATGCCTCAAACCCTTAGCGCACATACCATAATCCGCTAGGAATATCGCTCAATCCGACTTTGGCAAGACACAAACACCCGGCTATGTGAATGGTGCCGAGTTAGTCATCGTCATGATTGACTTCCCCAACCCTACAATTTCTTTCTATTCTTTTGATTGCAAATAATTGTTCTCATGGCCCTCCCACATCAAACATGCCTTTTTCATTCACTTCTCCAAATTCCCGGATAGGTAAAGGAGGTCAATATTTCAATGAGGAGCTAAATGATCAAAGAAAGAAGAAAGAAAATATCGAATTGCCTTAATCATCTCAACAAGAAGTATAAGAACTTATAGTGTGATTTCAACTTCAATTTCTCAACATGATTTAAGTAACATTCATCACATTATGAAACTTGCAAAAGAGGTATAATCAACTCATTTATTTCCTTTTCAATTCACTATTCTTTTAAGCATGCAATTGTCATCAAACTCAATTCACAAGTAGTGATTATCATAGAAATCATCTCAATTCATTAGAAGCACAAAATTTTCAAAATTTTTCAATTTTTATGGGTTTTTCAAGTTCTTTTTCATGCAATGCAACAATGAAACGTGCAACAATATAATGAACATGCAAGATAGTCTCGAATAGAAGCAAACATAGTGAGTAAGAGTTATTACAAACTTTTAGTCACACCCCACCCCATACTTGGGACGAACATTGTCCCTAATGTTCAAAAGAAAGAAAGAAAAGAAGAAAAGAAAAAGAAACTCACAAAGTGGCGGTGGAGCGGCTAAAGCAAACGGTCATGCAAATCATCACTGCGGCGCTGGTGGAGGCGGGAATGGAGAGAAGCTAGGATCATAAAACCGCCCAAACTGTTGGCGGTAGACGTCTCTCATCATGTGATCGAGGTCGTCCAAGCGTCCATCTCTAGCATCGGCTCGAATCTTCAATGCTCCTACTCTCTCCGAAAGACCAATAGCCCAGTCCGGCATCTGCTCATACCATCCCGGAGCATGACTGTACCACTCTGGAGCGTCGGATGGTGCTGGTGCTGGTGCTGATGTAGATGGTACTTGTGTAGACCATGGAGGTGGAGCTCCATACCATGCAGGAGGTGTGTCAGCCCATGTGGGTCTCTCACTCACGCTGGCGCGGCGAGAAGACGAGCCTGAAGCTCTGGCTGGACGTGGAGAACGTTTAGGCACATCGGGGGCCGCATCCGGCTGGTCCGGAAACGTGCCAAACTCCTGCTCTACTCTTCCTCCACCCTCAAACTAATCTCTCATCTCCTCCTCCTCAACTACTGGCGGTGGTGGGACATATGGGGGAGCTGCAATCCTGTTCGCATGCATGGCAGCAAACGTCTCCTTCCAATTATGGCGTCCTGCCATAATGGAATATTCCTGTAGCCACTCAATACCCCTACCCGTCCTGCTCTCCCAAGGCATGGCCGCATAAGGCGGACCTCTATGTGTGGGGAAGATGAGACCCCTAGTCATGAAGGCATGGAGTCCTAAAGGTACGGCTGGTATGCGGGTGCACGCAGAAAAATCAACTCCCAATGCCCTAGCAAGGTGGGTAACTATCCCACCGTATCCAATGTTGCCCTTCCTCTTGTTCTTAAGTTTGCTCATAGTAGCAGCTAAGAGGGTGGCACAGTCAGCTCGGCGCCCATACAGCATAGAATACAACAAAAAGAGCTCATCCATCTTGATCTTTTGGGGCGTCTCCGTCCTAGGAAAGAGACACTCCGAAAGAACACGGTGATCAATCTTCAAGGCTAAGTGGTACATCAACTTAGCCTTGGTGTCAACAGGTTGCCAGCGGTCCTCGCTGGCCTAGATCATCGCTACCTCCTCCCAAAAGTCCTTGGCGTAAATGTCACTAGAAAAACGACCGTTAAAGGTCTCATGGAACCCAAAGAAGGTCCCGAACTCACGGATGGAAAAGTCATAGTTTCTTTCCATAAGACGGAAAGAAACGGTCCTATCTACATGGCTGTGCTGAAAAGACGTCACAACCTCCCTCGTAATCTCCTCATACGCGTCTTCTCGGATAGCCGAGAAGACAACTAGTCCGGCTCTATCCAAGAGCCAAGTAAGATCCTCTATGATGTTAAGAGGAGCTAGATCCTCTAACAGCAAATACCTAGGTCCAATCACAACTCTCTCTTGGATCCTCTCGAATGCGTCGAGGTGATCCTCATGAATGGTCGGGACTCTATGGCTAGGTGGTGAGGGTGATGAAGGTGATGATGGAGGTGAAGGGGAAGAGGGTGGTAGTGCTCTAGAGGATGAGGAAGAAGAGGGATTACCCTTCCTCTTATTGTTCTGGTCATTCTTTTTCTCTTTAATCCTCCTTGAAACTCTCCTTACGAAATCCATCACTGTCAAGAATCACGGTCTGTTCTAGCCTTTCCACGGCTGTGGTTCTTCCAGGAACCGTGGTTTGTCTGTTTCTTTCGCAAATCTCAGCAAACAACTCTCAAACTCAACAATCAGGCAGCCCTAATCTAATTCCTTCCAATTTCAATCAGTTCTTCCTAAAATTTTTAACAAAAACGAACCAAATCGACAAAGATCAAGAGGAGTGGAAAAACCTAGGGTTCGGATTTTAAAATCCGAGTTGCGCGTTCCTTGGTGAATTTTCGCTCGATTCGTCGCTTGGATCTTGTTGGTGGTTGAATTTGCTTCAATTTGGGAAGAAGAATCGTTGAAAACGATTAAGAAACGAGGATTTGGGAGAGGGTCGTGGATTCGGCGTTTTAAGGTCGTGGAAAAGGCTTTTGTGGAGCGTTTTGGTGAAGAACGAGGTTTATATAGTCACAGGCAAAATTTTGAAAATCACAGTCTGTCGGGGTGTTCCACGGCCGTGGAATTGTACGGAACCGTGGTTTTGGTGATTTTTCAAATGCTTTTGGAAATTACGGTCATTGTAGTTGTCACGACCGTGGTTTAGGCCGTGGAACTCTCTGTAAAGCTCCAAAGTCCAAGTTTCGTCACTTTTCTTCAACATTATCCTTCCCTTTTCCTTTTCCATCGTTCCTACATCCAAAAACACAAACATACCGGAAGAAATCGAAGGCAAAACGAAGCGAAAAACGTCTAAACTAAGCTGAACTATGAATCAAAAACAAAAACAAAAATGCAATACCTTGGGTTGCCTCCCAAGAAGCGCTTTGTTTAAGGTCCGTAGCTAGACCAATCTCGCACTTATTCGAGTGCGGTAGGCGTGAACTCTTCAGTTTGGAGTTCCGGCGTATACTTCTTGAGTCGTTGGCCGTTAACCTTAAAGCTTCCGCCCGTTTCACCCCATACTTCAACTGCACCATGGGGTAAAATACGCTTAATTAGAAAAGGTCCGGTCCAACGAGACTTAAGCTTACCTGGAAAGAGACGAAGCCTTGAATTGAAGAGGAGAACTTGATCTCCTTCTTTGAAGTCCTTTGGAATGATATGCTTATCATGCTAACGCTTTGCTCTCTCTTTATAGATCTTAGCGTTTTCATAAGCGTTCAAGCGGAGTTCGTCCAGCTCATTAAGGTCTAGGAGACGCTTCTCTCCCGCTTCCTTCATGCTAAAGTTCAACCACTTGATAGCCCAAAACGCCTTGTGCTCCAGCTCCACCGGCAAGTGACAAGACTTCCCATATACAAGGTTGTATGGTGTGGTTCCTATAGGAGTCTTGTACGCAGTCCGGTATGCCCACAATGCATCGTCAAGCTTCAAGGACCAATCCTTCCTAGTCCTTGAAATCGTCTTCTCTAGAATTCCTTTGATCTCCCTATTTGAGATCTCAACTTGTCCACTAGTTTGTGGATGATAAGGGGTAGCGACCTTGTGAGTAACCCCATACTTAGCTAGAAGAGCTTCAAAGCGCCGGGCAATGAAGTGAGAACCTCCATCACTAATGATAGTCCTTGGCGTCCCAAATCGCGGGAAGATGGTCTTGTTAAATAACTTAACCACCACCATGGCATCATTGGTGGGAGAGGCAATTGTTTCCATCCATCTACAAACGTAATCTACCGCCAATAGTATGTATTGGTTTCCACAAGAGGATGGGAACGGTCCCATGAAGTCAACTCCCCAAACATCGAAAATCTCCACCTCTTGGATGTTGTTGAGGGGCATCTCATTCCTCCTAGAGATATTACCTGTTCTTTGACAAGCATCGGAGCAAGAAACAAAGGATTGCACATCTCTAAACAAAGTAGGCCAAAAGAATCCAGATTGCAATACCTTTGCGCTAGTTTTGTTTGAACTAGCGTGTCCTCCACAAGGTAGTGAATGACAATGGCGGATGACACTTTGCATCTCATCTTCCGGCACACATCGCCGAATGATGCCATCCGGACCTCTCTTAAAGAGGAGAGGCTCGTTCCAAAAGTATTTCCGGACATCCTTGAAGAACTTCTTTCTTTGTGCGTAGGATATTCCGGGCGGTATCTCCTGACAAACCAAATAGTTAACAAATCAGCAAATCATGGTTCGTTACCTTTGGAGATCACATCGATGCACTCCTCAATAAGGTGTAGGTGTTCGTCCGGGAAGGAGTCGTCGATGGGTAAATGGTCGTCCTCTAGATGTGTTAGGCGACTCAAGTGATCCGCAACAAAATTTTCTGAACCTTTCTTGTCGCGGATCTCAAGATCGAATTCTTGTAGGAGAAGAATCCATCTAATTAGCCTTGGCTTCGCATCTTTCTTCGCAAGAAGGTACCGGATCGCAACATGATCCGTGTAGACAATCACCTTTGCACCTACAAGATAAGAACGAAACTTGTCAATAGCATAGACAATGGCTAAAAACTCTTTCTCGGTAGTGGCGTAGTTGAGCTGCGCTTCATCTAGCGTCTTGCTAGCATAGTATATGGCATGGGTTCGCCCTTCCTTTCGTTGTCCAAGAACAGCTCCTATAGCTACGTCACTAGCATCGCACATAACCTCAAAGGGAAGAGTCCAATCCGGAGGTTGGATAATAGGTGCTGAAATTAGAGCTTGCCGAATTGTGTTAAACGCATCCAAACATTCCTGCGAAAACTCAAAAACTGCATCCTTCATCAATAGATTAGTGAGCGGTTTTGATATTTTAGAAAAGTCCTTAATGAAACGTCTATAAAATCCAGCATGTCCTAGGAAACTTCTTATCCCTTTCACCGAAGTTGGGGGAGGAAGTTTCTCTATGGTCTCTATCTTAGTTTTATCTACTTCTATCCCTCTACTAGAGATTAAGTGACCTAATACAATTCCTTCCTTAACCATAAATTGACACTTCTCCCAATTAAAAACTAGGTTAGTGTCTTCACACCTTTGCAAAACAAGAGAAAGGTTAGAAAGACAATCGTTAAAAGAGGAACCGTATACGGAGAAGTCGTCCATGAAGACTTCCATGATTTCCTCTATGTATTCGGAGAAGATGGCCATCATGCACCGTTGAAAAGGTGGCTGCGGCGTTGCAAAGCCCGAACGGCATTCTCCTATAAGCAAACGTACCCCATGGGCACGTGAATGTGGTCTTCTCTTGATCATCCGGGTGTATCGGGATCTGAAAGAAACCACTATAGCCGTCAAGATAGCAAAAATGCGAATGTTGGGCTAACCTTTCAAGCATTTGATCGATGAATGGCAATGGGAAGTGATCCTTCCTCGTTACATTGTTGAGCTTGCGGTAGTCTATGCACATCCGTCATTCCGTCACGGTTCGGGTAGGAATGAGTTCGTTGTTCTTGTTGGTGATGACCGTCATTCCTCCCTTCTTCGGAACTACTTGAACCGGACTCACCCACTTACTATCGGAGATAGGGTAGATGATACCTGCATCAAGAAGTTTAAAAATTTCCTTCTTGACAACCTCCTTCATGGTCGGATTTAACCGCCTTTGAGGTTGTCTTGAAGTTCTAAAATCTTCCTCCATTAGTATCTTATGCATGCATAGGGAGGGTTTAATTCCTACTAAGTCCTCAATAGTATAGCCTAAAGCTTTCCTATGTTTCCTAAGGACAATCATGAGCTGATTATGTTCATCTATGTTTAGATCGGAACTAACAATAACCGGAAAGGTAGAATTAGATCCTAGAAAAGCGTACCTTAGATGAGTAGGAAGTGGTTTGAGTTCCATTGCTTTCGGAGCTTCCAATGATCCTTGAGAAGCATCCGATGTCTCCTTAGAAGTTTCTAAGGGTGTTGAATGTGTGGGAGAAGAATCGGAAGAAGTTGAAGAAGTGTCTCGATCACCCCTTTCCACGCCCAAAATTACGGGTTCCCCATGTCCTCCACGGCCGTGGTTTAGGGCGTGGAAAGGAAATACGGTTGTCATGTCTTTTCCACGACCGTATAACTCTCTGGAGTGGGACACGGTTTTGGTTGTGAAATCCACGGCCGTGGAATATAGTGTGTGGCCGTGGATTCTCACGTTTTCTGCCTCATCGTGGAGTTTTTCAAACTCCACTTCATGCATCTCTTCTTGTGCTTCTAAGGCTTCAATTGCCTCATTGCACTCCTCTTCTTCCCCTACATTTGTTAGACTCAAAGTGATAACCTTTTGTAAAGGATCGTTGAAGAGAATAGCACTTACCTCTTCCCTAGACAACCCTTCTTCATCTTGGATATCGAATATATCCTCATCAAAGATGGGCTCCTTTAGTAGAGTGGAAAGAACGAACTCTACTTTCTCTTCTCCTATATCAAAAGCGAGTCTACCATTCATGCAATCGACTATGCAGCCGGAAGTTGCAAGAAACGGTCTTCCAAGTATGATCGGGACCGGACTATCTGCAGGAATATCAAGCACGACAAAATCAATGGGAACAAAGAATTTACCTAGCTTGACCGGGACGTCTTCTACAATACCGACGGGGCGAGTGATGGATCGATCCGCCATGTACAACGTCATCTTCACCGGTTTAGGGTCGCCTAAATCGATCTTCCTACACAACGCAAGTGGTATGATGCTCACACTTGCTCCCAAGTCACATAAAGCATCATATGTGACATCTCCCACTCCTATGGGAATGCAAAACGACCCCGGATCCTTTAGCTTTGGGGGCATTTTCTCTTTCATGGTTTTGATGAGATCCGAAGAATCCGAACTCATCTTAACATCTCCGAAATCTTCTAGCTTCCTCTTGTTAGAGAGGAGCTCCTTCAAGAACTTGCCATAAGCCGGCATACCTACAACAGCATCAATAAAGGGTATATTAATATGCAGCTTGCTCATGAGTTCTATAAACTTACCAAACTGTTTGTCTAGGCGCACTCTCGCTCTAGATTGAGGAAATGGTAGGGGAGGTTTGTAAGCTGGAGGAGGAACGTAGACATCTTCCTTCTCCTTCCCCTTCTCTTTGTCTTTCTCTACGGGGACTTCAACGAACTTAGGTTGCGGATCGGTGGTAGTCACTCCGCTCCTAGTTGTGATTGCCATTACCCTTCTCTTAGGGTTGTCCTCCGTCTTTCCTTGAAGTTTCCCTTGATTCCTAGGAACTTCCTCCGCATGGCTGAACATTTGGTTTTCTAGAACTTTTTGAGCTTTATCAACCTTAGAAATTTGATCATCAAGCTTAATGATGCGGTTCTCCAACCCTTGTAGCTTACCCAAAATCGTTTCCAACATGGGATCGGGCTTCTCCTTCCCCGAATTGTTTCCTTCATTAGATGATTGCCCTTGGCTTTTCAAAGGAGTAGAGAAAGAGGAAGGTGGAGTTAGTGAATTAGAATTGGAAGGATAAGAGTTACCGGAATTTTGTTGATTGGAGCGCCAATTGTTGTTGTTTGAACCCCTGTTGTTGTTCCAATTGTTGTTCCGGTTGTTGTTGTCATTCCAATTGTTCCGGTTGTTATTCCGGTTATTGTTGTTGTTGTTGCGGTTTGTGTTATCACCGCCATTGTTGTTGCCCAAATAGCCAACATCCTTCCCTTGTTGCTTTGGGAAGTTGGTCTTGATAGCCTCCTTCAACTCTTTGATCTCATTGTTGATGGAGAAAATCTGATTTTGAGCTTCATGTGTGAGCTTCGATTCTTGCTCCACACGATTTCCCTCCACTTTCCGGTGGGAATACTTCTCTATGACCCTTGTTTGCTTCTCAATGAAGTCCCAAGCGTCATCTTCTCTCATGTCCATGAATGTTCCACATGAGAGGGATTGGAGGTTGAATTGCGTCCCCGCATCCAGCCCCTTGTAGTAAATCTCCAGCAATGCAAGCTTGGATATGCCGTGATGAGGGCAATCCAATAACAAGTCTTGAAACCTTTCCCATGATTGAAACAAACTTTCGTTAGACCTCATGGAAAATGCATTGATCTTACCTCTAAGTTCCGCCGTTTTGGATGGCGGAAAGAATTTGGTGAGGAACTCCGCGGAAAGGTCTTCCCACGTATCTAGTTTCCCACTAGGAAGAGCTTGGTACCAAGACAACGCTTTCCCTTTCAAGGAGAAGAAGAAATGCTTGAGCTTATAGTTGTTGGTGGTAGCGTTCTTCGGTCTCATTGTCTCCATCATACACTCAAAGTTTTGCAAGTGTTGGTGTGGAGATTCAGCGCTTGTTCCGCCAAATTGATTTTGGCGAACAAGAGTAATAACTTGAAGGTTGAAGCTAAACCCTTGCACATCATCAGCATCAAAGTTCACACCTAGCCAGCGTGGTTGCTGCGTTGGATCCATCCTTTGTCCAAGAGTCCTTGGCTCATCATCTACACGGTTCACCCTTACATTCCTAGGTGGAATGCGTCGGTTTGCGGTCGCCCGTGGAGCGAATGGATTCACATTGATCCTTGGATCAATCTCTTCTAACGGTGGCATGGAAGAGTCGCTATCATCAGCGGATGATTGAACCCTATTCGATCTTATCGATTTCCTTGAGGATTTTTTGCTTCCCTTATTCTTAAGGTTGCTTATTTCTATCCTCATCTGGAACATCATGTCCTTCAGATCATTGACTTGGGATTGATGACGATCCATCTCATCCCGGCGCATATTCTCATTCCATTGGAGTTGAGCTTCTTTCTCCGCTAACTCCGCTTGAAGATCACGTTCGTGTTCTTCGGCCATTTTCTTTTCATTTCGCTTGTGTCTTAAAGTCTTCTCAAGCTCTTGATCAAGAGGCAAGAGATCTCCGGTGTTCCTAGACCTGCGCATGCACTCAAAAAGATATCAAATAACGAGAGCAAGCTCCCAAGCTTGACAACCGGTTATCGAATTCGGTCTAGACCAAATCCCCGGCAACGGCGCCAAAAACTTGTTCGCCCCTAAACGTGCGTGCAAATAAGCTTTAAATTTATAAAACTAGAATCAAGCAAGCGAACCCGCAGTGTACGGATCGACGTAGTTAAGCAAGAATTCCAGAGTATCGAACACAGGGATTTGGGGAGAATAAATTCGATCGTAGGTTATCAAGCAAGTGAATGTAAGAGCTTTGCAATATATTGGGAAAACAACAATCCTAAAGATCCAAGTATCCAGCTGTGGCAATCGATTCAAGATATACTTAATGATATAAAGACAAAGTTGAGATATGCAAAGGTATGCTAATGTAAGGTAATCGTACGGTGAAGTTCCAAAAACCTTATATGACTTACCTACAAGACACCCTCTATACAGGTTGTTGAGGCTTCAATATAGAAAGGTTCTAAAGGCAAGAATTAATGTCAAATACCCAAACTTGTAATCCAAGGATCAAGACTAATTTAACCGATTAAGGTTGTAACACTCACAATCGAGGTAGAGGTTGTTGAGGCTTCACTACCACCTAGAAAAGGCAATCCTAAACTAAGTTAAAGCAAATCTTTAACTTTGGATTAAAGTAAAAGCAGGTTCGTAAACTTAAGAGAAATTACGGGTGGATCTTGAGATTCCACGGTCGTGGAACTCAAGAACAAACCGTGATTTAGGGTTCGTCGACGATTCTTTCTAACTCTCAGGGTCTAATCTGTTTACGATCGATCTATCATCATCTAAGCCACAACTATCAACCCTTCACCTTAGAATTGTTAAGGGTTTTTAGCCAACAATCATCATTATGATATCAAATTCAAAGATTAAAAGATTGAAAGATGAAAACTTCCGAAAACTTCCAATAAACTTCAAACCAATCTCAAAGTCACAATCAAGAACGAATATCGTCAATAGATTCAGAATAGAACAAACAAACACAATCTTAGATAAGAAGGAAGAACGGGATGTCAATCTGTCTTCTAAATCAAACCTAAACAAGAAGAGAAATCTTCTTGCAACAATCTTCAGAACCTTCGATCTTCCGTAAATCTGGAAATCTCAATCACATTCTCCACCAAAGTGCGAGATTAGGGCAAATCCAAGGATGAACACAAAATCCGTCTTTTGCAAAAGTCGCAAAGATCTAAGTCGCGGCGTAGGCGAAAGTGCGTCAAACGGAGTTGTAAGCGTAAGCCTAAAGCGAGGTCGCAAAAGTCTCTAAGCGGAGGTGACGGAATCTCTCTTCGTCCGTCCTTTTATAGTGTATGATAAAGTAGCGGCCCGGCCCAATCTTTTAAAAGATCGTGGCTTAAAGTGTGGCGAAAAAGATCGCCAAGATCACGGTCGTGGAAGGTTCCACGACCGTAATTTAGAGCGTGGAAATCAACACGGTTTGAACACATGATTCCACGACCGTAAAAGCTTCTGGAATGAATCACGCTTCTCCTGCATGGTTCCACGGCCGTGGAACTGAACGTGGAATCATGTTGAGATAGCGCCTTGCCCTGACGGCAAAACGCAGCTCTGTGTCCAGGCTTGCCAAAAGAAGAGCAAGTCATTGCTAGCTTCTTGCAGTCAGCTCGAATGTGCCCAGCTACTCCGCAATTATGGCACTGCCGTCCTCTATCAGAACTCTGCTGGAAACTAGAACGTACAGGCGTCTGACTACGCCCAAAACCAGCTGCTCCAGCTCCAGCACTGGCTGATCCAGTCTTCTATCTCTTCTCAGGACCTCTTGTCTGAGAAGCTCTCCTCTGACCCGGTCGGTCTCTCTCATAAGCAGAAGCTCTATCCTGATAGTCCGCCAAAGACTCACAACGGAAACCAGTAAGATAAGAGTGTGTCGATTCTCTCAACCTCCAAGAGAAAAGGTAAACATGCTGATCCTCCGGTGGTGCGGACGGACCTAGCAACGTCAAGTCGCCCTAAAACTTGAGGATGATCTCAACAATAGGCAAATCCTCAAATCCAGCCTCAAGGAAATGCTGAAGACGGTCTCTCCTCATGGTTGCAGGGTAATAGCGTTCCCTGACCACTGTATTCATCTGCTCATAACTGGTGACCTTAATACGAATGGTTCTCCACCAAGAATGAGTCTGATCCTTCAGCAATGTTTGTTCTATGTTGACTCGACGTCCCTCAGGGCAACCGATAGCCTCCATGGCAGAATCCACCTGTCCTAGCCACTGCTCCACCTCCAAGCCAATTCTTCCCACGAAGACGAGAACCTTTAGCTGGTCGAAAGCCTTCAACCAACTGTCAGGCTTTGGCTCTTTTCCATCAGCCGGCGCTCTAACAACCTCAACAACTCCAGTAGGCGGGGCAACAGCTTGTGTAACTCTCTGCGAAACCTCAGCTGATCTCGCAGGAACTGACGGCACTGGTGCTGGTCCTCCAGTCTTGATAGCCTTCTCAACCCTCTACACATAGTCGCGAAATGCAGAAGCTCCGATAGACACTCGTGCGGACTCTGTCGATGGCGCTCTTTGTGCTCCACACCTAGCAGCGGTCCCATTTCCAGCCTCAAGAACAATGCTCTCAGCAACTTCTTAAGCAAACGCCTCAGCGATAGGTGGATCAGCAACTGGGGCTTGGCCCCAACCTCTAGCTAGTGGAGGTCTTCCTGCACGTCCTCGTCCACGGACGGCAAGTGGAAGTGGTGGTCGACCCCTTCCTCGCCCCATAGCAGATGTAGCTCTAGTACGCGTCATCTGCTATAAGGATAGATATATAAAACTACATATATAGATATAAGGTCACGCTATAGCTAAAGCAAAACTCTAGAAAAAGCGCATATAAAGGCCAACACGAAAGAAACTACACTACTGAGATCCGCGGACGTAGTGGTGGTCGCCCGTACATTTACCCAGACCGAAAGGTTAAAAACAAAACCCCATTTTGAAAACGTTAGACTCCTTGCAGGTTCTATTTATTTATCCATCCGACCTGTAGAAGATTTCGAGTGCCATTGTTGCCAACCTAGAGCTTTGATACCATATTGTAACACCCCAAGTTCTGGGAACTTGAAGCGCTACGGGCTAGGACCGCACAATGGGTCCCGAGCCTCACAGTAGCAACAACAAACAGATCTTACAACAAGGCACAGACGAATGAAAACCAAAACTCAATATAAAACCAAAGATTCAAACAGAAGAAAACACAAAATCTCCAGAGTCGGGTCAAAACAAAAAGGGAAACAACAAACGAAACAAAACCCAATCCCGTCCTATAATGTACGGGAACCCGGCTAACCACAACATCCGAATCACTCAGCAGCATCCTAAACCTGCGGAACATCTACAACGACGGTATAAACCGTTAGCTAACATTCTAGGTATAAGCAAGAGTGTAAAGGCACAAACACACATAAGGTAAAGAAAACACATAGCATGCTCACACATCAACCGGTTATTATTTTTCATTAAGGTTATCCATTACTAATTCAACTTCTTTTGTTACACGAGAATCTCCCGAAACTCGCCTCCGCTTCCGTCTACCAATAGGAATAGATCAGTACTTTCTGTTACCCACGGGTCTGGGTTGCAAGAGCACAATCTAGTCTTCTGTAGAACTAGACAAGTGGTCACCGCCCGATTATAATACACTTGGGCCAGTTGGTTATCAAAAGGGTGAATCTTATTTTCAATTATCCGTTATAAACATGATAGCAACACAAACAAGCCAAAACAATTCAACTAATACGCGGAATGAAGCTAAGTAAGTCCAAGGGACTTACTTCACACGAAGGTAACACAAGAGATTAGCGAACAACTCAGAAACACACAAGGACGCTCAGTTTCCCTCAGGAAAGGAGCAAGAAAAGTCTGTACGAACAAGCAACATGAATCAGGAACGGAACGGTTGCTAGAAGTCTATGACTTCTAGTGTCAAAGATCTCTAAGAGATCAACACATGCTAAGGGCTCAACCTTAGTCTTACAACAACTCAGGGGAACAAGGAACAACCATAAGGAAGCAAGGAAGGAACGAAAAAAGGAAGGAAGGAAGCAACTCACCAAAGACGGGAGTCACAGCAGAGAAACCGCAGGGGCCGTTAGACAGATGCGCAGGGGCGGCTGAACAGAGGCGCAGGGGCTGCTCTGTGCAGGCGCAGGGGCGGATCTTCGTCACAAGCTACTGTCGGGCTTCTCTTCGACAGATCTCACAGCAGGGGCAACCAAAGCTCGAACATTTGGTTCCAACACGTCGAGACTCAACTCCAGAGAGCCTGAGAACAACGAAAGGTCAACAACGGAACACTCCACAAGAATCAAGGCTCATGCTTGATCCTTGGAGAAGAAGGAAAAAAAACAACGAAAGGAAGAAACCAAAACAGAAGGGAAAGCATGGAGCGCTAAAGGAACGTGAGGAAGAACCAGAAAAGATGCACTTACACGTTCAGCGGGATTGCAGGAAGCAAGGACGGCTGCAGCTCTCTAGGGTTTGAAGGCGATAGCAAGGAATGGGAAAAAGGAGAGAAGGAAAAGAATATATAGGGAGGGCTGGAACACTAGACGGAAAGGGCGTCTAGGGTTAGAAAGAAAACAAGGAAACCGGCCCAAAAGATAGAATATCGGATATTTATCTATGGAAGAAAGATAAAACGACGAAAACAGATCGGCGCGATCTGTCGCACGATCTGCAGGGGCGGATCTCACAGCCGCGGGGGCGGCCCTCTTCACCGCAGGGGCGGTGAAGACAAAAACCTAGGATCTTACAATAACTTCTAGTCTCAACGATCTCTAAGAGATCTCCACAAGCTAAGGAATCAACCTTAGTCTTACAGCAACTCAGGGAACAAGGAACAACCACAAGGAACCATGGAAGGAACGAGGAAAGGAAGGAAGGAAGCAACTCACCAAAGACGGGAGTTACTGTAGGGAAAAACGCAGGGGCGGTTGGACAGAGGCGTAGGGGAGGCAACACGTAGGGGCGGCCAGGCGCAGGGACGGCTGCACGACAGAAGCGCCGTCGGGCTTCTCTTCGACAGAACTCACAGCAAGGGCAACCAAAGCTCGAATTTTTGGTTCCAACTCGTCAAGACTCAACTTCAAAGAGCCTGAGAACAACAAAGGATCAACAACGGAACGTTCCACAAGAATCAAGGCTCATGCTTGATCCTTGGAGAAGAAGAAAAGAGAAGAACGAAAGGAAGAAACCGAAATAGAAGGAGAAGGCAAGGTGCAACAGCACATGAACGTGAAGAAGAACTCAGAGAAGAAGACTTACACGTTCAGCAAGGACAAGGGCAAGGCTGCAGCGCTCTAGGGTTGAAGAAGACACAAGCAAGGAACGACAAAAAGAGAAAAAAAGGAGAGAATATATAGAGACGACTGAAACGCTAGACGGAAAAGGCGTCTAGGGTTAGAAAGAAGACAAGGAGACCGGCCCATAAGATAGAATATCAGATATTCTATCTATGGAAGGAAGATAAAACGAACGAAAACAGATCGGGCGCGATCTGTCGTAAATCCGCAGGGGCGGACCACACAGCCTCTTCACCGAAGGCAAAAACTAGGATCTTACAATTTTTACCTTGAACGATCACACCAACTCTGTTATTAAATCCTAATGTAAGAAACGAACAATAATGTTATGCACCAAAGCTAACTGAAAACAATGAACAATAATAAAGCAATGAGCGATAATATGAATTAAACAAATCTTCACAAAATATATTTAAGAAAAAATAAACCATTTTCTTTATATTTAGTTTGTTACAATATAAAAGATTTTCATCAACCTTCTTTCTCAGATTCTATCAAGTACATTTGATCAGCTCGATATCAGATTTATATGAAAAAGTTTAGTTAACAATCAAATCTTTCAAGTTTATTTTTCAAGATATTTACATACCATTTTTGTATATAAGTACATACTAATCAAACTCCGGCTCATCCGCAGAGTAGCCTTCTTTTCATTGTTACTAAAGATACTATTTCTTAGTTTCCATTAAGGTAATTTCTTCTTCTATCTGATTTCCCTTCCATTATTTAAATGTTTATGTCTAGTCTCAGTGTATCCTAATGGTTCCAAATCTTGAATTCTACAGTTGTCATGTCGAAGCAATACTATTTCTTGCAAGAATTAAAGTTGAACAACTCAATCCATTGGAAAATTCAAGTACGTGTAACTCACATGTGGATGGTACCAATTTATGGAAGTCCCAACGAATTCTACTCGAAGGACATGATTCTAATCGGTGAAAAGGTACCTTAAATTAGTTTCTGTCGATTACAAACTAATATATTGAATAACTCTTGGGGTTTTTTTCCTCCAAAATTCTACAAGGTAATAGAATTCACGCTACAATCAAGAAAGAATTGGTACACCAGTTTCATTCAATTTGTGCGGGTTCTACATTTCTTATTTCCAACTTCGGAGTATCAAAAGATCTATTCAAGCTTCTATACAGTCATTTGCCCTATAAGGTTATCTTTAACAAGACTACTTCTGTCAAACAAATTGATTTACCTGGTATTCAAATGTATAGATTCAATTTTATGAATTTCGATGAAATTCAAAACACTGGTGTTGACCCTAGGTATCTGATTGGTAAGTCCAAATAACTCTATTACGTTTGTTTATGTTTAATTTGATTATATATAATTTAATTCTTTTTTGAAGCTTTTAAATTAACACCATTTTGTTTTGTTATCCTTACACATGTTATTGGCAGTTTAGTTGTTGTTGGTGCAATGGATAACCATTATGAAAGAAGGAATATCTATTTAATGAGTTTTAGGTTAATCCAACCTTATAATGTGTATTCAAATACAAACCTATATTAATTATACCTCTAATGAATTTCTTATTTAAATAATACAATGTTTTTTTTTACCTAATTAGGAATGAAACTCTAAAGTGTACTCTATGGAACGAATATGCTCATCAATTTGATGAACATTCTATCCAATTTGATGCTACACATAATATTGTTGTCCTTATGCATCTTGATGCTATCAAAGAATTTGGTGGTATAAATTCAGTCATTTCTATAAATCAAATCGTATAAAATTAATTTTTTATGTTATCTAAAATGTATGTTATTTGATGCAGGCGAACATTACATTTTCAATGTGAAAGGAGCCATAGTTGTATTTGTTGATAAATGTGGACTTTCTGAAATTTTGAATTTCAAAAACATGTTAGTATTCGTCATATTAAATTTGACTATTTTTTTGTTTTTACCTTAGTAATGCATATTAAGTTTTTAATATATTATTTTCTATGTTGTTTTATATCTTTCCTATGACAACAAAAATTTTGGATGATTTGAACATCCCAATGGAAACAAACTAACCGACACTATCTTTGGCTGAAATTTTCTTGTCTCAAACTGATAGTATAACAGTTTCAGAGATATTGTCTACTACTGAGGTAATTCTTAATGCATTAATATTTATATTTTTTTATTTAACATATATTAATTTAATTAGTCATTTTGATTTGTGGTTAGAAATGCGCATTTATTACCATGACAACTATTGAAGCTATAGATGATACATTTGGATGGTTTTACAATTCTTGCAAAACATGCAAGTCCAAAGTTGAGGTTGATGGTACTAAATATAAGTGCAAGAAATGTGTTTCAACAATCAAATTTGTTGTTCCTAGGTATGTTTATATTTAATGATTATCATGGCCATTATTTAGTGTATACGCATTTGGATGTTTTTTAATCATTATCATGTTTTCAAATTCAAACTCCATTTCATGGTAACAGATGAGTCAAGGAGTACAAATTTCATAATGTTCGAAAAACAAGTTAAGCAGCTTGTATCCAGATCAGTTACTGCAATTCAAGATTCATTTGATAAGGTTTTTCTTTCTATGTATTTTAAAAATAACATTATTCAAGTTTACAATATTGTACAATCATTTATAGCTAATATATAACTACTTTAATTTGTCAATATGTTTTATGTAGGATATTGATATTAATTTCATCCCCGAGCTGAATGATATCTTTAACAAGACCTATTTGTTTAAGATTTTTATTTCAGAATACAATCTGGGACAAACACATAATTCTGCAACTAGTTTTACTATCAATAACATTACCGATGATCCTAACATTATCAATGAGTTCATATTTATGGAAGCTCAAAGACTGGTAATTTACTAATCTTTATAGTAGACTAAATTTTTATTATTTATTGTATATTATAGTTTAGATTGAAAAACCACCTAAAAGGATGTAGTTTGGTTAATTTATGTCTCTTAATAAAATTTTGTCTCATAGGTTGGACTCTCACCAACAAGTCTCCCAAACACCAAAGAGAAAGGAAAAAACTTAATGGTGATCATAGATGATGAAGACAATGAAGATGGTGAAGATAATCCTCTGAAACGCAGAAAAATTGAAGGTGATTGCCAGACAATTGTCAAAGCATGTGATGGAAACAATGAAACACAAGTATCCCACCCCAAACACATCCTCATTGTGAAGCACAGTTGTGTTTTGATTTATCATACTTAATTGGGTTGAAGTATTTGAATTTGATTTATATTTATTTTATCCTATAATTCAGTTTTAATAAGCAAATGAACAACTCGAAATGATATATGTTATAGTATTATTTTCGTAGTTTGTTAACAATTCTAACCTATATAGTAATTTTTAATTATCAACTTGATAATCTAAGAAGCACCTTCTTAGAATTTAGATTTCTTTAATTTTCTAAATTTTAAAAACCAACCAAAACCAAAGATGTGTCTAAACACTTTTCCTCATCTCTTATATATTTAGTGTATAAGTTATCCATCTTATACACACAATATCATTTGTTATGAAGTAGATGATATTTAGTTGTGTGAGTTGCATATATGTAAGTAGGGTGACAGTGTTTGAAGCCAAAAAGGTGGGAGATGTGGTTTTCTGAATAATGAACCATCTATAATATCGTTGTGTAGAATGGGGGTGGAGAAAGTGATAGAAACAAAAGAAATATGGTGTTGCTTATTTATAAATGTGAAAACCTGAAGTTTATCATTGATGTAAAAAAGTATAAGCAAATTTTTACATTGATGAAGTAGCTTGTATTTAGCTTTCGGAGTTGCAGTATATATAAGTAGGGTGACAATGTTTGAAGACAGTAAGAAGGAAGACGTGGTTTACTGAATAATGAATCAACTATAATACGGTTGTGTATAATGTGAGCTGGCTACTGGCGATTTCTTATTATCCTCAAATAACTAACCACAAACGTATAAGCATCTTATAGTAAGAAAAAATCTCAGAGAATGCTTTGAAGGAGAGGAATACATTAGTTGAGAATATGGTGTTGCTTATTATAATTCATGATGCTACATATTGAAACACAGTTGAAACATGTTTACTTAATCAGATAGACACAACAACAATAAAAACAAAATTTAAATTTTAGAGTTTGGAAGTCGTGGAATTATGGGATCTAAGAGTATTATTTAAAGAAAATCTTGAATGCTCATTATCTCTATATTTTCTTTAACCTAATTAATAATATTTATAGTTAGAATATTATCTACGATTTGTTACATAAGATATTATAGAAAATCAAATCACAAAACAAATTTTGAACGTATCTCTGAAGAAAATCCTAACATACATGAATAATTCAGTTCCCTTAATCTATAAAAGGTCTTCCTTCTATCGTTTTTCTAATCACCGGGTATACATCTCATATATTAGAAACAGAAGCACGATTATGCTTTCTATGTTGTCTGTTTATTCTACAACCAGTAAGTTTTGTTGATGAGGTTACAATTTTTATGTATTCATTTTTTTCTTTTGTATTTACACAACTCAATAACTATTTTTGCTACTTTTTCGTTTGGTTATTGACAGACATGGACTAATATCTTCAGGCCGGCACCATGATTGAAGTTATAGGAACCGAACCCGATTTTATGGGATCATTTTATGAAGCAAGAATTTTGAATGTTGGTCCACACTATCACTACAACGTTGAGTACACTCATTTGTTTGATCTAGAGACAATGTTTCATTTTAGGGAAATTGTACCACAGTGTAGGATAAGGCCACAACCTCCAAAATCTGTTCAAGTAGAATTTTTCTCCAAAGACAAGGTTGATGTAATAAAAGAAGATGGATGGTGGACATCTACAGTTATAAGAAGATAGGTTGAACTCAATTAGTACTTGATTCGGCTTGAACCAATTGGTGAAATGGTTTATGTATATCCACACATGATGAAGATTCACTATCGTTGGGTCAATAATCGTTGGATTGTGAATAGAAGAGTTTATTTTGGCGCTAATCATTTCAGATCATCTTTATTAATATGGTGAAAACATATTGCTTTTAGTCTACCTTAATTAAATAATATGAAACTCGAAATTGTTGTTACAGTTATTGAAACAAATAAAGATTGATGTTTTATACAACTAACCAGTGTGAGATAGTTTATGTTTTATATAAGAGGAATATACTTTTAAAAAAGGTGCCTTATTTTTTGTTCACATGGGGTTATGTGTAGATAACTATGACATATACTACACAAAAGTATTAAAAAAAATAGTCGCATGCTAAATAGTAAGATGTTTTTAGGGATAGGACAAACAAATAAAATATTTATTTTCTTCACATGTTTGAAAGCTGCTATATTATCTATAAATTATGTTCGTAATTGTTAGATGTATATTACAAATCTTTTTTCTCAACAGTAAAAACAAGGGTAAAATGGTTAAGTAGGCATTTTTTGCATCATTGTGTACAAAGTAGGTAGTTTTGTTTTTCAATTAACAAACTAGGCCCTTTGAATATGTAAAGTAAAGATTTAATAATTAATAAAATAGAGATCCCATGATCTTTCTCTCTCCAATTAAAAAATATTTATTTTCAAAATTAATTATGCTAATTAAAGATAATAACTGTTTATGAATAATTAAAAGCCACGATCTTCCCACATTATTTTCTGTTTGTTACGATATACAGTCCACCATTTTCAACGAAAATAGAAGACGGAGGTTTTTGGGTTTTTATGCGTTCAGGTTTGGGCAATTGTCTGCGTTCACGTTTTGGCGATCGGAGAAGTACACTTCAATGGTTGTTTGGTTTTAGTAGCATCATCTATCATAAATCGGTAAGTCTCGTGTGTGCAAGTCAAATTTATGGTGTTTCTAAGCTTTTTGATGCTTTAATAGAGGACGAAATTTATGTTGTTATTTTGTGTTTCTTTTGACTTGTTAGTGTACATATATGATGAAAATAGTAATTTTGTTGTTGAAATTGTGTAACTATGTTGTTGTAATCTTGAATCATGATGTATGTCATTTTCTAGAGAAATGACGATTGCCCAGATTGACGATATTATGTTGACGAAGATAACTTGTGTACACATTTTAGGTACAATAATGTACGTATGTGTTTTGAACCCTATGTATGATGTATACATATCTGTTACATATTACGTGTGTGTAATTGTGTACATATTAAGTACGTTAATGTACATCTTCGTTGTGTGTAATAGTACATATCTGTTACATATTATGTGTGTGTAATTGTGTACATATTAAGTACATTAATGGCAGACGAAGGTATTGCGAAGTTCGGAATGGACGACAATTGCGATTAGGCGATTCTGGGTTGACAGAATAGGAAAGCACGAAACATATCTTATGATTTCTCGGGACGAAGTTGCAGTTGATACGATGGGGGAAGATTTGCAGAATCTTCTTACTTTACAGTTTCCATTTTTCAATAACTAGTATTTTGATTAAAGGAGAAATTATTGTAACTGCTCAAACCACCTCCTATAATTATGCTTGACCTCTTTATTTATCTTTTTTTTAGTGATATTTTTCTAGGGACCTAGTTAGTATCTAATAAACAAAAACTGCCCTAATGGCTAAATTTTCTCTAAAAACAATCTATCTTCATTCTACACTATTTTAAAAAAGAGACATAACACTGTGATAAATGTTGAACAAAAACTAATATATTTAGGTTCACATTGGGCAGATAAATGATGTTCTCAATAGATCCAAAACAAAGCCTGATATTAGGCTCCTAATGGGTTAAAACATCAAAAACTATTATATTTAATTCAATTAGGGAAACAAAAAAAAATTCAATCACATGCTAAACATGCAATATATTTAGATTTAGAATAAAATATGTATCACTTAATCAGTTTACGTGACCCCAAAACTTCAAGGAAAAAAATGTAGGATAGATACATAGGATGTAAAAAAAATAGCTCACAAATGCTCAAACAAAAACAAAAAAAAGGTTTCTCGTGATTTAGTATTGGATAGATAAATATTGAGATAATTCAAAACAAAGTCTGACATTGGTTTTACATGGGATAGAGAGCATAAATGAACTCTATATAATTCAGCTAGGGAAAAAACCAAACTTCGGTCACAAGCTGAACAATTGTGGATCTTCTCTCTCTCTCTCTCTCTCTCTCTCTGTCTGTCTGTCTGTCTGTCCGTCCGTCCGTCCGTCCGTCCGTCCGTCCGTCCGTCCGTCCGTCCGTCCGTCCGTCCGTCCGTCCGTCCGTCCGTCCGTCCGTCCGTCCGTCCGTCCGTCCGTCCGTCCGTCCGTCCGTCCGTCCGTCCGTCCGTCCGTCCGTCCGTCCGTCCGTCCGTCCGTCCGTCCGTCCGTCCGTCTGTCTGTCTGTCTGTCTATCTATCTATCTATCTCTCTCTCTCTCTCTCTATCTCTCTATCTATCTATCTATATATATATATATATATATATATATATATATATATATATAAGTTCATGTGTATAAGAAACATGAATACTTATTGGGTTCACGTGACCCCACAATTGAAAGAAAATATAGAGTAGATCCATAAGCTGTAAACAAATAGCTCACAGGTTGCATAGATTATAATAACACATAGCTCACAAGTTGAATAATATAAAGTATAAATTTTTTTTATTAATGATGGTATATGATACAAAAAAAAAAGACACTATAAATTCCAACATACTAGATGAATTCATTCAGCTAAAAACTCAAACTCTTAGAAATGGACTACTAACGTCCAGATCATATTGAGATCCCGCCTAATTTTTCATGGAATAAAGTCATTCATTGTTTTGTTGCAATTACGTGTTCATTGCAACGAAACAAAAAAGTTGCCTCGTGCAGAATATGATTGGAAAGAAATTTCAACTCAATTTCACAGTAGAAGCGGTTCCATGCTCAGTGAAAACAAGCTACACAATAAGCTTCTTGCACTGAGAGCTAAACTGAGGAGGTGAAGGAACATTGTGCATTCATCTGACTCTACTCCTGATCCTATTACAGGTGAAATAAAGGTTCCCGGTGCTTGGTACGATGAAAATGTCAAGGTTAGACTGTTCTAACTATAAGTTCTTTCAATCTTTAAATTATATGACCTGATTTGATGTGTCTTTACCTCTTTTGTATGTAGAAAAATTTTTCTGGGCCTCGTATCGTAAGAACCCAATGAACAAGGATGTTTTGTTCAATACTGGTGTGAAAGAGTGTTCTACTTTAGTCTGGAATCTTCATCCTAATGATGTATTTTAATTATCTTGATTATGTTGTAATGTTTTATGTCCCTATTGATCAAGCAGGTAATGTTATTTACTTTTCAATTTATGTATCCTTTATGAACTGGATTTTGTACCAACTAAGAGTTTTATGGTGTATATCTTTTTGTCAGATAATTTTCTTTTAACCATATGTTTTAATATATCACTTTTGATTTACTAAGATTTTATTCACCATGTGAATTGATGTAAGTAGCTTAAGTAAAAATCAAACAGAGGAGATATCCAAACATGAGAATCTCTATGTAAACTTAGCAACAACAACAATGGTACAATGTAACTTTAAGCAGTCTCACAACATCTATTCCAAATATAAAGATTTTTCATTCAATGTCAATCTCTATGTAAACCGTGTATATTGGTATGTCTTTGCTACAATCTAATCAGGGCACAAACAAAGCATCACACTAAGTCCTATCATTCATTAGGACAATTTCAACCACTAAATAATTGTTCTGCTAAATGATTGCATATAACTGACAATGAGGCAATATTATACAGCTAACAAACACGTATTATTGATTAGAAAACGAGAGAAAGAAACATTGCCTTTAACTAGAGAAATTAAAATTGAATTTCCATTCTATCATCTTGAGAGCTCTCCACTTGGACTAATTTTTAAATATGTTTATTGTGTATTACAGAAAAACCTAAACACTTTGTATTTGAAATGACCTAATAAAGAAATAAATCAAATAAAGAAACATCACTTTTGATTGTAGAAATTCAAATCGAACGTCCATTGGATCTGCTTGAATGTACTCCACTGAGTTGAAGTATCTTTCAAAAAAGCTCCATAGACTGAGTATTACAGTAATAATTGACAAAATTGTATTAGAAATTGACCTAATCAAGAAATGAATCAGAGAAAGAAACCTTAACTTTTACTAGAGAAACAGAAACGAAGCTGTATTTGAATCAGCTTGAATGCTCTCCATAGATTTGTATTCTCACATTAGTGTTTCGTCGATGGATTGTATGAAGGAAACGATAGGATTGGAAGGGGGAGAGTCCTTGCTTACCATTCTCATTTCTTTATTGTAGCAGAGGGTAGGGTTGCGAAATGGATAATCGGACGGCTTTAAGACAAAAAAATGGCTCATTTTGTTTGTAAACTTTTGGGGGTAAAAATTTCAAATATTTGAAAGCCCAATTGTTATTTATCTTTATAATAAGCCCAACAAGCACTAACATACATATTTTTTTAATTGAAGGTAAGTCCAAAGATTAGTATATGAACACCATTTTTTAAAATTTTTGTAATGTGATTTGTTTAATTACAAAAAATAAAACAATATAATTTTAATTAAAGATTGCGTTAAAGTTAATTTAAAAATAATCTATAATTTATAATTGATAAAAATTAATGAATTTAAAAGAGACATTATTTACCATTATATGTAATAATATTTTGGGTTTCATGAGGATCTATAATTATTCATTATTAATATTTTTTCGTTATTAGTAATTTTTTTTATTTTATCATTAAATATAAGTTATTCATACGAAAATTAAAAGATATGTATTTTTTTGAAATATATAAATAACAACATTTTTTTGTTTATTAATTTATTTAAAAAATTTAATTAATTGTAGAGCAACTTTTTTATTTATTAAATAAAAACCAAAATAAACACATGTATGTCGTGAGAAAGTTTTATATTAATACTTGATTAAGTAGAATGCAATTATAAAATAAGTTTTTGTTTATTAAATAAACAAATGAAATCAAACACGTGCATGTCATGAAGGGATCCAATTGGGAATTTTATAATTTCGGAAAAGATTTATATTAATAGTTGATTAAGTACAATGCAATTATAAGAAGTATTATTATTTGTTGAAAAAAAAATGAAACCAAACACGTGCATGACACGGGCACTGAACTAGTTTCTTTCTAGAAAACTAAGGGCCTGTTTGGTATTGTATGGGTATTCTTTTTTTAGCTTCTTGGGGATAGAGATTGTTGAGATTATTGGAGATTGAGATTGATGGGGATTGTTAAATTTAATAATTTTGGGTGTTTGGTATACGATTATTGAGATAGATTATTTAATGACAAATTACAATATTGTCCTTAAATAAACATGTGTTTTCATCCGATTCATTTTCAACTGTAATTAGAGTTCAATGCTTCAATCTATGCTCCTCCTTGTGTATCTTGATGAACTTGATTCTCTTCGAAATTGGCCAGCCTCGAATTGCAAGTTGCTCAATGCAGTGCCATGATTCTGGGTTTTGCATACATGTATAACATATACATATTGACCAAAAGTTGGATCTAGCTTTCATTGAATGAGAAGTAAGCATCAACCCATTCCAACATATATGCGTCTCCTTTGTTCTAGCTGTTAAACTAGTATATTAACATTCATTCTCATTGCCAATCTAATTTTAGTTCACTCTTCCATCCAATCCCAGTGTCACACAACATTTAGCTCTCTGAAAAGCTTACATTCATATTTCATAAACCAAAACACTCGCATCTGAAAATAAGGCTGGCCCTGGAAGCTCATGAATCGCCCTTGCTTATTTCATGGACAGAGAGTTTGACAGTGTGGCCTCGAACCAAGTTTTGTTCTGCCCAGTAATTGAAGTCCCTGGTAGTGTGAAAATGGATTCCAGTAATTGAAGTCCTTGTTGATAATGTGAAAGTATTTTTGGAGAAGAAGGGAGAGAGGGCTTATCAGTGTTAGATTTAGAAACAAACAGTGTTCCAATCGGTGACTACTGTAGTTGCGGCGGCGGAGGCACCATTGCTGGTGCAGATTCAGGTCGATCGGAGAAGGAGGTGGCAGAGTTCATTGTTGGTGCATCGTTCCAATGTTAAATTTGATGCAGAGATCAAAGATGGAGAAAATGGGTGAAGAAAAGAAGGAAGAAAGAAAAAAAGTAGGAAGGGTAAAAAAAGAATCTATCCCTAAGAATTCCCAAAAAGCTTGGGTGGGTAAGCTTCTTTTTACGGGATTCTTTTGCCAAAAAAATCTCGTAAAAGAATACAATACAAAAGCTGTAACTCATACCAAACAGGTACGAATTTTGCAATCCTGAAGAATCCCCTGAAAAAGAATCTAAATGAATCCCCAAGAAGCTGATACCAAACAGGCCCTAATGGTAAAATGTATTTCACTAACTTGAACCACCGACACTTTAGTTATCTTTTTTGGAAAAATAATCCAAAAGAACTATTAACATTAAACTCAAACTAATATCAACTTCAAAAATTAATATCAGCGGTACAAACTATCAACGTATTTACCAAATAATAATAAGATTTATTTTACCGGTAAAAAATTTAGCTCCGGCGATGAGGTAACAACGGGTTTCTTACATTCATAAGAAATCTAGGATTAGAGGTGTGATGTGAATTTTATTTTTTTAAAATCAAATAAATAGAATTTCAGATTAAAATAAAGCCTAAAGTAAGTAAAATATATTTAATTTAACTATTTTTTAAAAAAATGTTACAAAAATCAGTTTTTTTTGAACATTTTGGAAACTTTATTTGGAAAATTTGTTTCATATTTTTTAATCATTTTTTTAAAATAACCAATAGAAAATGATGTTTTTACTTTAATTAGTGATTAAGTAAAAACAAAGAACATTTAATTTATTTTTTGATGGAAAACAAGTCGTATTATATTTGGTAAATACGTTGATAATTTGCGTCATTTCTAGTAATTTTTAAAGTTGATATTATTTTTTGATTTCAATGTTTATAGTTATATTATTTTAGGTTATTATTTTATTTTCTTATACTATTTTTCATTTAGAAATTCTACGAATGGTTAAAAATGACTCTTGTAATATAAATCTCTCATTTTTGAACTTTTAGTCCGTAAAATAACGCCCTGAAATTTTACAGAATTATAAAGAAAGTGACAAAATTTATCTAAGTAATATGAATCTCTCATTTTTATACAGAAATTCTACAAATGGTTCACTCAACTCTAATAGAAAAAAATATTTATAAACTTATTCATTACTTTCTAATATCTAAACAATACACCATCTAAAACTTTCATTTCAACACTTTTTTAAGCTTTACCCTAACTTATTTTAGTCATTTTACTAAACCAAGTATAATTTATATAAGATTTTAATCATACATGAGTTTATAAGAACATAAACCCCTAACGTTCGAAAGAGTTTGATTTGGTAACTGACCTGCTTGTGCTACCAAAAGACGAATATTCACAGACTGGTTCCCCAATTTCAAGGGTGGAAGAGACTTGAAACACCTATGAGGAATGCAACTGCAGTGACTATGGACAGCCAAAACAAAACAGATCCTGCAAATGACATATCTCCTTCATTGGTAAAGTATCACAAATTCAAGTATAAGCTGTTTTTTCAAAGATTTACCATTAGAAACTCCATTATCACTCTCTGGCTTTGAAGAAGTAGACTGAGCTGAAGCAGTTGTGGTTTTATCATCTTCAGATGATACTATTCCCTGGAATTCCTCGCTCACGAGTAATGCAGCAAGGACATCCATAATTGATTCTTTTTTTGTCCCTTCAAGAGAAGCATTATCTTCTTCATCTTCAACATAAGCCTTGTATGTTAGGCGGAGAAGGACCTCACCACACTTGCCCTTTCTAAACAAACCCCACCCTCCCTTCAATGCAGCTACCCTGTCTGTCGGAACAGTATCTTCCAGACTTCCTAGATCAATCTGGACACAAAATTGGATACAAAATAGAATCCATATCATGCTATAACAGAAGAAATCTTGGCTAAACTAGGCAGTGTTTTAGATTTAGGGTCCGTTTGGTTTCAAATTGGTTTTTGGTTAACCAATAGACATAGGCATAGTTATCGGTTCAGTTGCATTTTTTCAGTTAATGCAGCCAAAATCGTGAACCGTAACTACCCCGTGAAGCGAAAATATTCTCGGTTTGGTTACCAAATCTCCATTTTGAAAAGTATTGGCTTGGTCAAACAATACCTCATCAGTTTTCTGGTTTTGTTTTTCTTGGCATCTACAAGTAGGCGGTATTGATAAAACATCTTTTTGATTAGAATTGTATACTATGAGCATAAACCTATTCTGCAACTAATATGAGAAATATGATCCTGGATCAGACGGATGAAATTTCAGAGCTGTAGGATATGGAATTTGATAAATAGTTATTATGATGACAAGGAAAAGTGACTTAATTGCTCTCTTTCAAGAAGTAATTTTGGAAGAGATTTTATAAGAAATTACAAACCTAACAGGGTCACATATACAAGCTGATTTATGCTGCCCTAATAGTCTATAATTCAATAAATTATCCATTCATAGTTCAATCTTATCAACTTCCCAAAAACAACTACCTTGCATATCATAGAGAACAAATGTGTCCTCATTCATATTTTACCAGCAGCAACATACATTAGATTTGGATTTTTCTGAACTTTCCATTTTGCAAAATCCTACATTTCAGATACATTTTTTGGCTGTTTACAAATCCCCTGTTAAGATATTCAGTGGGATGAGCTATCATGTACTTTCTGGAAGCATAAGATAAGACTATTAGAGTAATCAAGTGATAAAATTTCCAATTAACCCCCGTTTGGTTGCATTACTTTCATCTTCGGAAACGGAATGGAAACAAATCTAGTCCGTATTTATATTCTTGTTCATGAAAAGTTTTGGAACAGTTCCTTGTGGTTTAAAGTAGTTGGAGTAGAATTTGATTAATTTAGATACCTATAGTGAAACAAAATGGGGGAAAGGAAACACATTTTGCGTTGAAAATGAGAAAACATTCACCCTATAAATTAATTTTACGAATGAATTAAGTGACTATATTAGTTTCCATTCTGTTTCCATTTCCGGAATTGAAATTGAACGACCCCTAAAAGTGGTTGACATATGGACGAATCTTCAATGCAGTAACGCATAAATATAAAGGGGCAAAAACAATCACCTCGGTTGCACCAATTGTAACATCAGCAAACCAAAAGGAGTCTTTAACCTGAACAAACAATTTCTGTTTCCGAGGATTTGAAACAAGCATTTGGAAATCCTACAAATAAAAACACAAAGATAGAGTTCGTATTTATGTTACTGACTGTGTCCACTGCCATATTATATCTCCGATCCTAGAAAGAAGAGACTTAATATAACATAGGAAGTTAGAAATTTCACCTGATTCCAAATTGGTTCACCTGGAGAACCGATCACAGTAGTCGACTATTCTTTTTACTACGTATAGTTTGACCCCCTAAACATAAAACAACATATGGATCTGTTTTACCTGGAATGACATGTTTCAAGTTACTAACAAAATATGTTTACATCGAAGCAGTGTTATAAAGTATGAATCCGTAAGGAGTTCTATACCAAGGTAAGAAGCAATTTTCAAAGGTCTCACCGAACATATATGGTAGATTACATGCATCAACAAGAGTTACTGAGAGCTCTCCACTATAATCCTTATTTTTTTCATTTATCTCTCCAGACTTGAAATCATTAGCCACGAGGCCAACTGCTTTACCCTTCTGGAAATCTAAAACAATCTTCTTGGGACGGACAAATAATCGAGGTAGATCTTCAGTTAGAAGTTTTGTTAAGAATCTGTTGAAAGATCAAAGGTTTAAACTGAGTTATTGTTGGCAACATTAGTGCATTGCAATTTTACAATTTTATAATTTTACAATTATGACATCGAAAGTGCAGGAGATTGCACATAAGTGAAAATATGCCAGTATGAGGAAAATTGTAAGATTTATTAGGTGCCAAGTTTAGGACTTCAAATGTCTGATTTACAGTTATCTGTTGCCTATCATGCTCACAGAAAACAGAAATTTCTGAAATACTAGGTGAAAGTGATCAGTGAATAGTTTACTTTAGGATCAAAAGTAATCATAATATTTTTTTACAGTCCAAGGGTAACATGAAGGTATAATTACTTCAATCAAAACAAAACAAAATCATTACTCATAATATAAATATATTTTCGATAATAAATTATAGAGTCATATTGTCATACACCAAACTAAGATATGAAGCACCTTACAGAAGCCCTTCTCTTTGTAAATGTAAGATTTACCCCTTTCAAGGAGAATCAAAAACTGAAAAACTATTCATGTAAGCTAAAAACATCTGTTTGCATTGTTCTTTCCCTTTATGTTTATCGTTTATCCCCTCCTTAATATTCAAATATAACCATATATATCCAACCATTTATAAGAAAATGTAATCAATATAGTCATCAAGAATCTCCAGGATGATAGAGTTATAACTTAAGACAAAGATGAGGACTTACATGGAGAGTATGGGGATTGCTGGGTCACGAGTCGAGACAAAAGAGAGAGATGTTAGCAATTAGGATAAACAAAAGCAAAAATGTATGCTAAAAAAGATAACTTCTGCATATCCAGAGAATACAGCTTACTTAAGGAATTATAAATCCATAACAAGACAACATATCACACGGACCATATAGTATTCCCAAAACCACACATTCTTCTCCATATCTCTCTGATTGTGCATTCCCTTTCATGAAGGGGAATGAGGAATTCCATATTAGGTAGAACTATTTACCAAACACAAAATTAACTTTGAATTAAGCCAAGTGTTAAATCATCCAGTATATAAGGCAAGAGAAGAAAATAATCAAAGGAAAAAAAATCAATTTAGTGGTGCCTAAAAGGAAGGAGAAAAAAAACGGGTGAAGATACACCAATAATCCAGTATAAAGAGGTGGATGAATTTAACAGAAGGGCTCAGAACAATGAGCAACATAAAGTAAAACATCAGAGTCCGTGTTATGAGATGCATATTTCATTCATATGATATAAGGCAAGCAATAGTGTTGCAGAGAGACCTGTAGTTTACCCATTAAATTGAATAACCGGAATGCTGAAAGCTCAAATTTGATTTTTTGGCAGAGCAACAAAGGCCCATGAGACACCACCAACCCAAGGCTCTGTAGGTATTAACCGCACCTTCACCCAAAGTTCTCCATCAATATCAAAATCACGAACATCCACTGGAACGACAACGGGGACAATGCCAAGTTTCAAAGATAGCATTAGGAGCATTCGAGCACCACCAGTATAGCGAAGGCCTATCTGGTACCTAGATGGTATTTCATATACATGAAAACATAAATTGTCATATGTAGCAAGTAATGACCTTTATGATACCTATTTAGGAGACAAAAATCTAGTAAGCAGACAACCATCAAAGTTAAACACCATGAAACTTGAAACGTTATAACTAAACAAACATTTTAATGTGTACTTCTAGGGAATCCCTTTTCCAAGTGACATAGCATTCTTGCTTCATTCTTTAAAATTTATTCGTCCTGTTCATTGAATGTATCATTCCTTTATCTAGATTATTCAGAGAGATAGATACTTGAACTTTTTCCCTTTTGTGGACAAAGCATGGAAGTGTTACCTTAGAACTTCAGTTTCTATGACTCATCTTGATATCCTCTAAAATGGGATGGAAAACAAATGTAAACTATCACTAGAGGGATTGATATTGCTCCCTCCTATCCTACAGTTGAATTTCAAGGGACTGATCTGTGAGGCTGACAAGAATTTCAAAAGAGAGAAGCAACAAATAGAAGAGCTGTGGAGGTTTAACATGTCTGGACAGATCATTACATGAAGTTTATAATATATTTTATCTCACTCATGCCTAGTGTTAGAATCTTTATCTAAAAGTCTTCATATTAATTCCTCCTTCCCAGTTCAGCAATTTTCCTGCAAATTCTAAAAATGGTTATAAGGTCCATTGAAGGCATCTGAAGCTATCTTAGATGATAATGATATGGATGAACTTAATTATTATTCATTCGCTAATACAGGCATAATGCTTATAAAATGAAACAAAAGTCACGACTCACTGCAAATCATTAGCACGGCGAGAGGTCTGCGTTCAACACTTCGAACCGACAAGGGTTCATCCCCCAAAGAGAACTGCTTCACTTCCACCCTCTGGACGTAATCTGGCTTCCTGAGATCATCAATGACAGGCTGAAGTAGACCCACAATCCAATTCTCAAGGCCACCCCTATAAACCTTCCATAGCTTCCCCAAAACCATATTGACCCACTCCACCGACTCCTTTCTCTGCAAATCCTTCTCCGAGAATGCTGAAAAGTTTGTTGGGACCTGAGGCCGTATCAACGCTTCTCTTTCTAGCCTCAACCTCTTTACCCTCGTCCATACCTTATCAAATCCAACTCCAACAAAAAAGAAGAGCACAAACAACCCTAGAATACTGCGACTAATCCGGGGAGAGGGAAGAGGATGGATAACTCCTAACTGAGTCCTAAGCTTATCCACTATAGGATCCTCCCTAAACCTAGCAAAACTACCACCGGAGCCCAATTGC
Source organism: Fagopyrum homotropicum (assembly GCA_033239125.1). Classification (NCBI taxonomy): domain Eukaryota; kingdom Viridiplantae; phylum Streptophyta; class Magnoliopsida; order Caryophyllales; family Polygonaceae; genus Fagopyrum; species Fagopyrum homotropicum. The sequence continues at coordinate 81,579,245 of BSWB01000005.1, read as the reverse complement.
AAGTGCTCCCGTGTCAAAGGATCCCCATTATTACCATCCAATTCCTTTGAAAACCTCTTGATTACAATGCTCTTGGTGCCTCTTGTCGTCAAATTCGCAACCTTACTATCAACATTAGGGTTTCCAGTACCACTACCACCTCCATTTTCACTATTACTACTTGCAAAAACATTTAAATTCCCCTTCCTATGAAACCTATTGTTGCTAAAAACAAAGCCTACATACTTTCTGGTGCTTAAACCGGTTCTACTGTTTTGATCCCTGGAATACCTGAAAATGCTCCATTTACACCGGGAAATTCGGGGAAAATTGGCAGGCGGAGCAGCAGGCGAAGAGGCAGAAAGAGATTGCAAAATCATTTAGAAGATGATGATGCCAGGGAGGAGCTTGGAATTTTGGAATGAGAATCACCATGCGCGTAGAGCTCAGAATCCGCTGATTGTTGAACCAATAAAATTCAAATAGCCATAGAGCAATCTACAGTTCAGAGAAACAGAACCAATCTATAGGGGAGATTGAACGAATTTTGTATGTCAGGATGGGAATTTGCCAATTTGGTGAGGATGAAGAAGAGGGGAGGGAAGAAGGATTGAAGGAGAAATGTGCCTGGTGGCTGGTGGGCGGGACAGGGAGAGAAGTAGAGAACTCGGAGAAGGGCGCGACACTTTTTTTTTGTTAAGCCCGAAATTCGAAAGCAGAACCCGCAAGGGAGTCAACACTATCAGCGTCGTACAAATCCGGGCTCGGGCCGGGTTCGTTCAAGCCATATCTAAAAACTCTACCTAGAAGGTGTGGCTGGTCCGGCCCAGCTTGTCCGGACCACAAACGTTATCCATGTCCACTATATAAAAAGCGGGCGGCTACCGGGTCGGTCCAAATGGCCCGTGTGTATTTGCTTGTGCGTTTTTTCCCGAAATTTATCATTCAAAAAAAGTAATATAATGAATTTAATACACACTTTCAATCCAATTATACTTGCATAGTGTACTACCAACAAGTTCAATAACAATCAACACACAGAAATGCTGTAAGGGATTGCTATTACATGATTATGGAGAGTCGTAGACAGGATAAGGGAGACGTCGGGTCCTCATCTGCAGCGAGATTAACAAGACTTTGGAAGAGTATGTGGAAAATCAAGGTTCGGCCGAGGGTGCTTCATTTCATTTGGAGATGCTGTAAGGGATTGCTACCATGCAAGTACAACTTGTTTAGAAGGAAAAGTATTGATGCTCCTTACTATGAAACGTGCGGTAGGGTTGAGACGGAGCTGCATGCTTTGTATGAATGCAGCAAAGCCAAGCAGGTTTGGAAACAAATACCTCATCTCGCCGGGTTTGGCAAGACATCTCTCGACATGATTGATTGGGTGGAGACAGCGCTCAACGACCTTGACACAGATATGGTGGAAGATTGGGTGGCGGTAATGGAGGGCATTTGGTTCGCGCGCAACCAAAGATTATTCCAACAAAGAGATAGATAACCTCCTAAGATTCTGGACACACAATTACGCGATCAAGCTGAGTTTAGAAAAGCCTATGAAGTTTTGAAAGTCCGTCCAACTTGCAACTCATCTCCGGCTAGGTGGTTGAAACCAAGCGAAGGTTTCATCAAAATCAATTGCGATGTTGTAGTCACGACCTCAAAATGGGGAATTGGGTTCATAGCTAGAGATGACTATGGCGGTGTATGTTTTATGGGGTCGAAGACAATCCAGCAGGGTACAACTCCAGAGGTGGCGGAGGCGGAAGCTTTGTTCTGGGCAGTCCACAACGCAAAGGATCTCCAGCTTTCTCATGTCGTATTTGAAACCGATTGTCTAAATTTAATACACAAGCTTCGGGGAAGACAACCTCTGCTTGGCGTTCTCGGAGTACTGATACACCGCATCCTCAAGGAAGCCAAGGACTTCTCCAGCTGTCACTGGACGTTCACGTAGAGAAGAGGGAATGATGCAGCTCATCTTTTGTCACATTTATTTCCACTTAATCTTGTGGTTGGCTTAGATTTTAGTTTATATCCTCTGGGTTAGAACATATCCTGTTAGTTGATGCTTCTTTGAGTTAATAATATTTATTTCTCATCAAAAAAAACACACACACAGAAATGAACAAGTCCAAATACCTAAAAAACAATAAGTATCATTATAGTCAAGTTAGTCCTACAATCTTGTTTTACAAACGAATATAACTCGTCAAACTACTCCAAACAAACTAAATGAACAATCAGAATATGTAACACTCAAAAAAAATATAAATTATACATACATATATAAATATAGTATATGTATAAAACTATATACGGGTCGGGCGGGGTTAGCCCCGCGGGCCAAAATGTTTACCCATACCCGTCCCATCAAAATGCGGGCCTGGTCAAGGCCAAATGGGGCAAACTTACTGCTCATACCCATGTTTGTTCCTGGACGGGTCGGCCCGGTTTTGTACAGGTCTACTTCCAAGGTACGAAGTAGACCTGTTCAAATTCGGGCAGCCCGCCCAGAAAAACGAGTGGGTATGAACATGGGAACAAGCCCGGCCCTTCAGCTTTGGTAAATAAATAAAAAAATAAATATATTATAGTATAATTATTATAAATATTAAGTATTAAAATAAAATATGTAGTATAATTATAATAAATTTAATATATTTTACATAAAATATCTTAAATATAATAAATTTTTTAAAAAAATCAAATAAAAAACATTTTTTAATAATATTTTTTTTAAAAATTGGAAAACAGGTACCCGCGAGCCCGGCCCGCCAGCTTGGCCGGGTCGGGCACGACACCCATCCCAAGCCCGGTAGCCGGGCCTATCCCGGCCCGTGTCCGGCTAAATGGACTCAATAATTTTATAAAACCCGCCCCAAACACGACCTGGGCCTAGATATGAACAGGTTTAGTACGAACCAAACTGGATAGATTAGTCTATTGACGAAGTCTTGAGACCTAAAGACTATAAAATGGTTGATGATGGGGAGATTTTTAGAGAGGAGAATAGTTATAAGAGCGAGTATGTTTTTAGAATCACCAGCGTACCTCTCCCAAGTTACTCTCGTCCATACAAAGCACCCCAAAGTTCCACCATAGGGACAGTGTAACACGATTATTTTCCAATGGTCGTTATATTCAATCAAAGTATATTTCGAACTCAATATTAAAGCAAGTATAGTGATTAAGTAGGATCGAACTCAAGAGAGAAAGAGAGTAAATAAAGTATAAATGTGATTTAGATTACCAATTATATGTAACAAGGGGTTTTGTAATTGTAACAAGACAAAAACATGTGAAATAAGTAAAGATGATGATAATATTGAGATAAAACGCTACACTTGGTTATATATCCACTTTCACACAAATTGGTTGGTTCTTTTATAAGTCTTCAAGTATTTGTTCTCATCCCGATCTTATATATATATTAAGCCAACTGGCCTTAATATAACTTAACAAGTCCTCTAATCCGTAAACGTACAACATCAAATAACAAGTTAGCATTCGAACAAGGATAGAGAGATATATAAAAGATAAACAACTCGTTAATCTTGATTATATAGTTATATTCCTTTTTCATAAAGACATTCACAACCCGCTTATGCCTATTATGTTTGCTACTAGATTAGTCACTCGAACCCGAAATCAACAAACCTTAGCATTTGCATGAGATTAAGCTACTTAGGTGATCAAACTAGGTAGAAAACAACATGCAAATAATGTTAGAAACAAGGGATGTAACACAAATATGACTTGAATATGAACTTCAATTAAAAAGAACTTACAACCACCTTTGTAAGAAAGCTTCAATCAACCCAATATAACAAGAAGACTTTAGCACTCCACGCAAGAACTAAGAAAGACAAATAATAGAGAGAGGTTTGAATGTGGAGAGATGATTCTAATACCATCCTAGCATCTTATAAACATGAATTATGATCTTAGTATAAATGTTCATATAGGTAGTTTTCCCTTTATTTTGCATGCATAGACATGAGTCCATAACATTTGAGCTCATATTTGCATACTTTGCTAGAAAAGATGTCTACACGGATTCTTGTTGTAATTGTAGAAAATTTGGTGGATTTTGGATCAAAAGAGAGCATATAAGGATAAGGCATCAAGGTGAATCCCATATGATCATGGTGGAGCATAAAAGCAGAGCAACAACATCATCAAAGGAAGGGAGAAAATAGCTAAGGAAACATGTTACAGAATAGAAATCACGACCCAAGTTACAAGAATCTCATCCGAGATTAAGATCGCATTCATCCGAGATTTATGTAAAAAAACAGCCCATGGACCAAATTTTAAAACCCTAGATTTTCTTATAAGATTTGGGGGGTTGCAGCAAGTAAGAGACATCTCTCATACACAAAATACGGTTCTTTACAGATTGAAAGTGAAGGGTTGATTATCAACATTGATAGCAACCATGGTTGAGAGAGATTTGTGAAGATTCTTGGAGAGAAATACTTAGTTCTAGATTTTATTGCTTTTGGATACAAGATGAGATCTTTGTTGTTAGTTTGGTTTTGCTTTTCGATATTGAAGGCACCATGCTAAGTATTTCTTGCTTTTCTTTTTAGTTTTATTGGTTTATGAGTTTCTTGATTTTATATATCTTTCTTGATTTGAATATGTGTGTTGTTGGCTAAACTCCTGCGATTCTAGGGTGATTGGTTAATGGTTGTGGTATAGATGATGATAAAATGAGCTTTTAAGTTTAGATCGAACCCTGAAAGTTGGTTTAACCTTCGAGTTGACGAATCTCGGTTTGTTCTTCAGGAACCCCGGCCGAGATTTTGCCAAGAACAACCCCATATTTATTCTATTGATCCGTTTATGATATATCTTTATGCTTAGGTTATAGATTGCCCAAATCCTAGTCTTTGTTAAGCCTTTCATACCCTTAGTTCCCTCTAAGGATTACATCTAAGCTTGGGAAGAGACTTACCCGGTGATTCTCTTTCTTAGTTACCAAAGATGACGAGTTCTAGGTAATAAAGTATTCAAAACCCATTATTAGGTTTGAGTGTTCCTTCTTCTTGCCTGAGTGAGCTTACTTGAGACTTACCCGGTATAGGTTAGTTCTTGACCCTTACGTTGAGTTGTTGGTTTGAGTTTATAGTTCATTTCCTTAGATCTATGAGACTTACCCGGTGATAGGAGCTTTGGTTTGGGATAGTGGATAGTGAGACCTCCCCCGTGATCTTTTCCACCTTAGAAACACCTTTCTTTAGCAATCCCAGCTTTGTCCAAGTTTATTGAATTAAGTCTTGAATCAAAAACCACAACTGAATACTTTAATCTCTAGAATCTACATTTGTCCGATTGTCATATTATTCATATTGATTGCTTATTGTCTTTTCTTTCTTTAGAATTTGCATTGATCTATTCTATCATTGATTTTCACCAATTGATTTCACCATAGTCCATGAGATCGACTATGAAATATTTGCATTTTCTACAATTGATTTATACGCTGCGGGTTCGCATATTGTTAGACTTTTATTTCAAGTATAAATTTAAGACTATATTCGTTCATATTTCACACACGTATGAGAGCCAACAAGTTTTTGGCGCCGTTGCAAGGGACTTGGTCTAGAACAAGCGGTGGTTTTAGTCATCGATAGTCTAGATTTTGCTTTTTTCTATCAATCTTTTTGCTTTGAGTATTTGTTCTTGTAGGAATTTCCTTTTATTTTTAGGTTTATTGTTAGCATAAAATATTGCGATATTCTAGGCACTTATTCTATTTGTTTTTCATTCATTATAGTGTTCATAGATAAGGTATTGAAGCATTTGTTAGCTTGTTCATCTATATTTTCGATATGGAGGTCTACATTAGCTTGTGATTGATTATAGGTGAATAAGAGCTAAAACCGGACTATTTGAGAGAGATAAGAGAGGATTTGAGCACATCCAAGGATTAGGAACACATCATGGAAGCCAAAGGAGGAGTTAGGATGAAGAATGGCACGACACAAAGAAAACCACAAGCAATCTACACTTCCACGCCCTAAAATACGACCGTGGAAGAGTCCACGCCCTAAACCACGGCCGTGGATCTTGGCATCATGAGCGTGGAGCATTCCAGAGAGTTACACGACCTAAAGTACGGTCGTGGAAGATGAAAGACACCGTAACCCAATTCCACGCCCTAAACCACGGTCGTGGAATCCCTTGAGACCGTGATTTAGGCAATCTTTTGACGAGTCTTCATTTACCACGTTATTTACGTGATGGGCCGGGACGGTTACTTTTATCCCTTCTTATAAAAAGGTCAGAGAAGAGAGTTTCGGACATCGACGCTTACGGCTTATTCCCGGGACATTGGGGTTGGATCTCGTGGAGAAGTGACGGCCGCTTACCTTGCTTGGAACATCCTTGCCTAGGGAGGATTGAAGAACGTCGAAGGTTTTTACCTCTTTCTTAGGGTTAGTTATTGAAGACGGATTGACAACCTGTTCTTCATATTTACCCTAGATTATTGTGAGGTTTTGTGTTATATTCTGAATCCATTAAGTACTCTATTTGGTGTTTGGATTTGAGATTAACTTTGAGTTATATTTGAGTTTTCGAGGGTTTTCATCTTTCATTCTTCTTAAATTGATTTTTGATATTATGACAATGGTTATTGGCTAAAACCCTTTAGCAATTCTAAGGTGAAGGGTTGATAGTTGTGGCTTAGATGATGATAGATCGATCGTAAATTGATTGGACCTTGAGAGTTAGAGAGATCTCGTCCACGAACCAAGATCACGGTCTGTTCTTGAGCTTCCACGGCCGTGGAACTCAAGATCTGCCCGTGATTTACCCTAGTTTACGAACCATGCTTTTATTTTGATCCAAGGTTAAAGATTAGCATTAATCTAGTCTTGGTTTGCCCTTTTCTAGGTAGTAGTGAGACTCATCACCCTCTATTTCGATTTCGAGTGTCATAACCTTAATCGGTTTAGTTAGTCTTGATCCTTGGGTTACAAGTTTGGGTATTTGAGATTAATTCTTGTCTTAGATCCTTTCTATATTGAAGCCTCAACAACCTTTATAGAGAGTATCTTTAGATAAGCCATATAAAGCCTTGAAACTTCACCGTACATTGCTTCACCTTAGCATACATTTGCAACTCTTAACTCTATCCTTAGTTCTTTAGTATATCTTGAATCGATTGCCACAATTGGATACCTGGATCTTTAGGGTTGTTGTTTTCCCAATATTTGCAAAGCTTTACCTTTACTTGCTTGACGATTTACGAACTGAATTTGTTCCCCCCAAATCCCTGAGTTCGACACTCTGGAATTCTTGCTTTACTATGCCGATCCGTACACTGCGGGTTCGCTTGCTTGATTCTAGTTTTATAAATTTAAAGCTTATTTGCAGGCACACTTAGGAGCAAACAAGTTTTTGGTGCCGTTGCCGGGGATTTGGTTTAGGCCGAATTCGGTTATCGGTTGTCAAGCTTGGGAGCTTTGCTCTTGTTATTTGATATCTCCTTTGAGTGATATTTGCAAGTTATCTTAGGTATATGCGAGGTCCAACACCAACAAAGACCTCTTACCTCTTGATCAAGAACTTGAGAAGACTTTGAGAAAGAAGCTCAAAGAAAGAAAGATGGCTGGAAATAAAGAGAGGGATATCCAAGCAGAGTTGGAGGATTCCGAAGCTCGACTTAGATGGAGCGAGAAGACTCGCAAGGAAGAATCGGACCGTCATCAATTGCAAATTGATGAGCTCAAGGACATGATGCTTCAAATGAGGCTGAAGATGAATGATTCCAAGAAGAAGAAGAGAAGGAAACCGACAAGATCGGTTAGAACCGACTCATTCGATGAGGATAGCGACTCCTCCATGCCACCGCTAGAGGACATTGATCCAATGATCAATGCGAATCAGAATAATCCAAGACTGGCCGCCAATTTTTGTATCCCGGCTGGGGGTGCGAGAGCCGCTCGTGTAGATGAAGAGCCAAGAACTCTTGGCCAAAGAATGGATCCAATTCAACAACCACTCCGTCTAGGTGTGAACTTTGATGTTGACGATATTCAAGGGTTTAGCTTTAACCCACAAGTTATCACCATCGTTCGCCAAAGCCAATTTGGAGGAACGAGTGTCGAATCTCCACATCAACATTTACAGAATTTTGAGATCTTAATGGAGACAATGAAGCCAAAGAATGCAACCACCAACAACTACAAGATCAAGCCATTCTTTTCTCCTTGAAAGGGAAAGCTTTATCTTGGTATCAAGCTCTTCCAAATGGAAGACTCAACACATGGGAGGATCTTTCTTCGGAGTTCCTAACCAAATTCTTTCCGCCATCCAAGACGGCGGAGTTGAGAGGTAAGATTAATGCTTTTTCTATGAGATCTAATGAAAGTTTGTTTCAGTCTTGGGAAAGATTTCAGGATTTATTATTAGATTGCCCACACCATGGCATTTCCAAATTGGAGCTATTGGAGATATACTATAAGGGGCTGGATGTGGAAACACAATTCAAGCTCCAATCCCTTTCATGTGGCACATTTGTTCGCTCCAAACGGTGTGTGCAAGCTTTAAATTTATAACCCTAGACGTAAGCTTAAAACAAGGATGCGAACCCGCAGTGTACGGGTCAATCGTAGTAAAAAGCAAGGAATTCCAAGGGTCGATCACAGGGACTTAGTGAAACAAAGTCCAATTACGGTATGCTTATGTAAATACTAACCACAAGAGCAATTAAAACAATCAAAGATGAATAAGAAGTCAATAAAGCAAACATGCAATTCTAGGGATTAAAGCATCTAGTTGTGGTTCCAACTCAAGATCTAAAGATAAGCGGACAAAGCTGAGGTTTTTGCATAGGGAAGGCACTTCTAAAGTGGAATAGATCACCGGGTAAGTCTCACTACTCACTAATTCTAAACCATAACTCCTATCACCGGGTAAGTCTCAAGGAATCAAGATAAAGAACTATAACCTCAAACTAACACACCATCTAAGGGAATAGAATCAACCTTTACCGGGTAAGTCTCAGGCTAACTCACAAAGAAGGTATGAAAGCACACTCAAACCCCAATAAAGGGTAAACCTTTATTACCTACACTTATGATCTTAGGTACACAAACAAAGGAATTACCGGGTAAGTCTCATCCTAGGCTTGCATTGAACCAGGAAAGGTGTAATAAGAATAGGATTTGGCAAACTCTAACACTTAACTCTCAGTTTCGGGTCAAATAAGTCACCTCGGTCAGCCAAATTCCACCCCGGCCGAGATGTTCATCGACTGAACGAGATGCTTAGGGTTAAGGTTAAAGACTTGAACTTTCAGGGTCCTACTGGAATCTAAGATTATTCTATCATTATTTTTCTCACAACCTTCAACCAATCACCCTAGAATCACACAAGGAAATTAGCCACTTATCATCATGAAAGTATTAATCAAATATATGGGAAGAAGGTGAATATTTGAACAAGAAGAATTTAATGAAAAGACTTCAATAACTGAATCAAATATCACAACAAAAGCGTTCCTTGGATATAAATCCAACAAAGGAAGACAATAAGGAAGGAAATCTAAGATGATCTTACAAAACCCTTCAAAAGCTATAAAAGCTACAATCTTCTTTCTTCAACCTTCAAAAAGGTTCTTCAAATCTCCCAACTAGAGTATGGCTGTTGCGGTGTATAAACCCTGATCGGTGGTATAACATGTATAGCATGATATTGGATTTGTGGAAATCCAACCCTTTTTATAGGAAAATAACCCTCCAAAGATAATATATCTTAGAAAGATCTTTTCCCATAAATATAGGTAAAATATAGGATCTAGCAAATCTTCTTCCTTCCAGGAGCCAAGCCCAAAAATGTAAGATCTCTTTCCAAAGATAAAAGATCTCAACCAAGAATAAAATATTCTCGCCGCGTCCTAGGTATTCGCCTCGGTCGAGTCGGCTCCCCTGGATCACCTCGGTCGAGGTGAATCTGTGATCAACCGAGGTGAGTCACAACTGAGTGTGAAATCTCTCAAATCTGGTCCAAAGTAAATCTTAAATCCATGGCTATGCTTCCTGGATGGTTCCTTATGTTCCTGAATGTAGCTCCAATGACTCCTTAGCTTCTTTTGCTCCTTTTTGATGCAAAACGTGCCATTTTACCTACGATTACAACAAAACTAGGTGTAGACCTCGATTCCCGCAAAGGTAGATGAAATGGTAATATAATCATATATTATACATACAAACATGCAGATTATTGAAGATAAAATGTCCAAACAAACCCCAAAATATAGACTATAATTCATGCTATCAAAATACCCCATACTTAGCCCTTGCTTGTCCCCAAGCAAGTTCCGCATATAAAAGACAAGATAGAATGGATTATAAGTCAAGAAAATCAATGAAAAGTCTTTCAAAACATTTTTATGGTGTGCAACAATCATAGATCACTCTAAGAGAATACTTCATGGAATTTAAAATCAAAATATGATCAAAACATTTTATAAATATAGAAAAGTTGTTCATCTTTGCATAAAATCATAGAATGCATAATAAGTCATAATTATCGAAATTAATCATGCATAATCCAGTTTAAACCACTAAGTCAATCAACAAGCTCGAGGTCTCAAGGGCTTCCCAAAAGAAAGGTCAAGAAATGTGTAGGGTAGGGATGTATGTAAGGTAATGTGGTGCTAGAATCCGGGAAAAGGATGAACTTCACTTTCACTTTGACTTGTAACATCTTCCACCCATAAGCTTTGCTTATCTCACACTTTTTCTTTTTACTTTACTTTTTGGGATGCATGGACAGAGGTGCACAATAACCGAAGCCTAGGAAATCAGCAATCATCAATTTCTTGAGATGCATCAAACCCTTGATGCACATACCATGATCCGTTAGGAATATCGCTCAATCCGACTTTGGCAAGACACAAACACCCGGCTATGTGAATGGTGCCGAGTTACTCATCTTCATGATTGACTTCCCCAAACCTATTATTACTTTCTAACACTTTCACTTCCAGCCAACTTCTCAAATTTAACTTCACTTGCTTTCACCACTTCGCTTGCTTCCAAATTCCCGGATAGGTAAAGGGAGGCAAAATGTATATGAGGGGCTAAGCATGATCAAGAAGAAGAAGAGAGAAGAATGAATTGCCTTGGTCTTTCCAAGAAGAAAGTGAGAAAACTTATCTTGCGGTGTCAACCTTCAAATTCAACATAATTTGGATAAAAACAAAGTATTAAACATGCCAATAATTTCAAACAAAGCATTTAGCAACTTAAACATATTATAAAACCTTTCAAACACATAAAGAATTTCAAAACCAGTCAGTAAACAAGATCTTCACTGAGATCATATCCAGATAAGAAGCACAAAAAATCGTTTCGAAAACTCTCAGTTAACCCACCTCGGTCGAGGTGTTCTTAGGTCAACCGAGGTGAAACACCTCGTTCGGCCAGAACTCCACCGGTCGAGGTCCAAAAATTTGTTTTTTTAAAACCAGTTTTCTTTCAGTTTCTACGTTTTTCTCAATCAAATAACCTGTAAGTATGCATGCAATCTCAGATAAACATATAGAAGCAAAAGTGAAGCATAAATATATCAATATCCGATCAAGTAGAGTCATACATAAGTGTCAAATAATACATCACATAAACACCCCATACTTGGGACACACTGTCCCGGTGGGTCAAAATAAGTCTAAAGGATAAAAATACTCACCGGATAATAAGCTGAACTGCATAAAAATAAGAAAGAAAATCCTGCAGCTCTTAGTAGTCACGATCCGGTGGTGGTGGTGGTGGCACATACGGATACTGGGACGGGTCGAATGGATAGCCCATGACGTGCTCAAACTGAATCTGGGCCATCATGTGCTGGTAGTGCTGCCGCTCCTGCATCTCGCGGATATCCAGTGACAAAGCAGCATATGAATCAATAATCTGATCTGTCAGGTCGTCGATCCGACTGTGACCCTCTGAATCTCTGTGTCGGCGTGTCCTACGCCTAGCAAGTCTCACTGGAGAAGTAGCAGGTGCAGGCTCAGTATCCTCATCATCCAGATCTATAACTGGTGTGCTCGTCCCTGCAGTATCCGTCCCTGTATCCATCGGGACTCCACCCTCTCGCTCATCAACTGTCTCCTCATCATCTGCCTTCTCCTCAGCTGGGGCAGCTGCTGCCTCTCTGTAATCTTCCATCAGTGGAGCCCAAGCGGTCTGCCAATAGTGAGGGTCAAAAACGGTAAACTGGGCAGACCACTTGATCCCCTGTGGTGCAGTCAGCTCCCACGGCATAGCCACGTACGGTGTAGTCAAACCTCGGGGAACCAGAATCCGCTGAGTGATCATCTCCTACAGCCCAAGCGGCTTGGCAGCCGCCACCATCGTGCAAGCGTTGAGATCCATGTCCTGATAACTAGCTATGTGGGTGACAAGCCCTCCGCAACAGATGTCTCCCTTCGCCTTGACCTTGATCTTGTGCAGATCCTTTGCCAACATCAAGCCAAAGTTCGGGATACCCCCAGTAACCATGCAGTATAAACTGAAAAGCTCTCCCTGTCGGATCTTCTAGGGCGTCTCAGTACGCGCCAGAAGTGTCTCGCTGAATATCCGGTGGGCTAACCTAAAGGCTAAATGGAAGATGACCTTCTCCCTAGAATCTCCAGGGCGCCATCTATCTACATGCTCAACAATATGGGCAATCTGCCCCCAAAACTCCCTAGCTACAGATCGGGACGGGAAGTCAACAGTAGTGAGCTCAGGAAAGCCAAAAATCTCTCTCCAGTACTCTAGTGGCACTAAGAAGTTCCGGTTCATCAACCGGTACTTCACAAATCTCTCTGTGGGGAGGTAGGTGAAGGAGCTAACGAACTCTAAGGTGGGCTCCAAATAGGCTGGGGCTCGGATCTCAGTAAACTGATCCAGCCCTACTGTAGAAATCATCCTCCTAAGGTCTCCGTCTACCTGGAGGCAATCAAAAGCAGACACGTCCATGAAGCGAGGTGCAATCACTGGACGGCCAGAAATACGCTCATAATCCACCCGGTGTCGCTCATGGATCACCGGGCGGTAAGGTCGGGAAGAAGAGGAAGAAGGGGAAGGTGAGGATCTATCTCTGAGGGCAAGGCGTCAGTCGGAACTCATTTTCAGAAAATCACACTGTCAGGTCACCTCGGTCGACTGACAATGCTCAAGAATCACCTCGGCCGAGGCACAGCTCGACTGGACCGAGGCGAAAAACTGGATTCTAATTTCCTCAGAAAATTCAGTTCTTTTCCCCCAAAATCACTACAACTGCTTCCTATGGGGTACTTAAGCCTTTTCTCAGCAAATGCAAGGGCAACCAAAGCCCATATCGAAGCAAAATCGGAGAGGTAGGGTTTCGGTTTTGTTTTACCTCGTTCGGCCGAATCGGTTCGATTTTCTTGCAGATCGATGATGCACTGGGATCCTCTAAGCCTTAATCGCAGTTTGGAGACAGAAATCTTCGAAAACGAGCAAGAATTAGAGAGGCGAGGTGAAACTGTCGCCGCGGTCGAGGGAGAAGAGTAAAGTGAGGAGAGAGAAATCTTCGCCCCTTTTATACCCTTTTCTGGAACTGCTGTCACCTCGGTCGAGATGGTCTCGACTGGACCGAGGTGGTACGGACCGAGGTTGTTCTTCAGAAAACCCTAGTCGCCTCGGTTGCTCAAGAATCATCTCGGTCGAGGTGTTCTGACAGCAACCGAGATGCCTCAGTCAAACTTCGTTTTCTCAAATTCTCGATCTTCTGTACTTTCAGTTATGCTCCTTCCTTAGATGTCTCCTGTTATCTGTCTAGAACGCCAAAAACAAAACAAAGTAAAGCAAAAGCAAAAACTATCTAAGCTAGACTAGAAAAAGGGAAAAGAAAGCAATACCTTGGGTTGCCTCCCAAGAAGCGCTTGGTTTAAGGTCGCTAGCTAGACCATGATGCGTCTCAAACGAGGTATATTGGTGCAACCTCCTCAACCGGAACTTCCGGTTTGTACTTCTTAAGTCTATGACCGTTGACCTTGAAGCTTCCGCTCGTTTCGCCCCATATCTCAACTGCACCATGAGGAAAAACATGTTTCACAACATAAGGTCCGGTCCATCTAGATTTTAACTTACCTGGAAAAAGGCGGAGGCGGGAGTTGAAGAGTAGAACTAAGTCTCCCTCGTTAAGCTCCTTTGGGACGATACGCTTGTCATGCCATCTCTTCGTCCTTTCCTTATAGATTTTGGCATTCTCATAAGCGTTCAAACGCAACTCCTCCAGCTCGTTGATCTCCAATAGCCGCTTCTCGCCGGCCTCCTTAATGTCGAAGTTCAACCATTTGATCGCCCAATATGCTTTGTGTTCTAATTCAACGGGTAAATGGCAAGACTTCCCATACACCAAATTATAAGGGGTGGTGCCTATGGGAGTCTTAAATGCGGTCATGTACGCCCAAAGAGCATCGTCAAATTTCATGGACCAATCCTTCCTCGTCCTAGAGACGGTCTTCTCCAGAATTGCTTTGATTTCTCTATTCGAGATCTCGACCTGTCCACTAGTTTGAGGGTGATAAGGGGTTGATACCTTGTGGGTTACCCCATACTTCGATAGAAGTGCCTTGAACTTCCGGTTGATGAAATGCGTTCCTCCATCGCTGATGATGATGCGTGGAGTTCCGAAACGTGGAAAGATAGTTCTATTCAAGAACTTCACAACCACCTTCGCGTCGTTAGTGGGAGAAGCGACGGCTTCAACCCATCTAGAGACGTAATCAACTGCAAGAAGAATGTAGAGGTTTCCTCCGGAGGATGGGAAAGGTCCCATGAAGTCAATCCCCCATACATCAAAGATTTCCACTTCTTGAATGTTATTAAGTGGCATCTCGTTCCTCCTTGATAGATTTCCTGTTCTTTGGCATGCATCACAAGAGACGACGAAAGATTGCACATCTTTAAATAATGTAGGCCAAAAGAAACCAGAACGTAATACCTTAGCGCAAGTCTTATCGGTACTAACATGTCCTCCACAAGGAAGTGAGTGGCAATGCCGTAATACGCTATTAACTTCATCTTCCGGAATGCATCTTCGAAGCATCCCATCCGGCCCGCGCTTGAATAGCAGTGGCTCGTCCCAGTAGTAATGGCGTACTTCCTTGAAGAATCTCTTCTTTTGAGAGTACGTCAATCCGGGCGGTACCTCCTGGCCAACAAGATAATTTACAATATCAGCATACCAAGGTCCTTTATTATCAGAAAGCTGGTGGATAGAATGTTCCACCAACTGAGGATGAATGTCAGAGAAGGGGGTAAGAAGTTTGTTATTCTCAGCAGTCTCAGTTGACATCATCTCGCCATCAACCTCGGTCGAGGCGCAGAGGCGTTGACCGAGATGTTCTTCAGTCGCCTCGCTCAGTCCAGAAAGTGCCTCGGTCGAGGTACTGCAACTGGGACCGAAACTGGAGATCTTCGTCTCTTGGGTTAGCTTCTCAGTTTTAGCTCCTGGATCCTCTTCCAATGCCTTTAAGCTCCGTATATCTGTATCACAAGAAGCATCTATACCTTCCTCCATTAAACTGAAGCTAATCACTTTTTCGAGTGGATCGTTAATAAGGATAGAGCTCACCAATTCTCTTGATTCTTCTTCATCATAGATGTTGAAGATATCATCAGTTAGCTGCTCCCCCTTCATGACTGCAAGTAATGCGAACTCCACCTCATCGCCACCAATGTTGAATTTCAACTTGGCGTTCTTGCAACCCGAAGTTGCTAGAAATGGCCTCCCGAGAATAATAGGAATCGGATAATCTGCGGGAATGTCAAGTACAACAAAATCTATCGGTAAATAGAAGTTACCAAACTTGACCGGAACGTCCTCCAAGATGCCCACGGGATGGGTGATGGAGCGATCCGCCATATAAAGTCGAATCTTGACCGGCTTGGGCTCTCCAAGTCCGATCTTCGCACATAGCTCCAGCGGGATGATGCTCACGCTGGCTCCTAGATCACAAAGGGCTTCACAAGTGACATCCCCAACTTGAATAGGAATGCAAAATGAGCTGGGATCTCTCAATTTAGGTGGCATCTTCTCCTTCATGATTTGAATGAGCTCCGAGGATTTAGATGTTATCCTAACTTCACCAAAGTCTTCCAGTTTCCTCTTCCTTGATAGGATCTCCTTCAAGAACTTCCCATAGGCGGGCATTCCTAGAATAGCATCAAGGAAAGGAATGTTAATATGCAGTTTATTCATTAAGTCAAGGAACTTACCAAAGTGCTTGTCTAGATGTGCTCTGGCCCTTGACTGGGGGAATGGAAGTGGTGGTTTGTATGCAGGAGGTGGAACATAAACTTCAGTTTTCCCCTCCACTTTTTGTGGCTCCACCTCGGTTGGCATCTCGGTCGAGGTGTTCTTCGACTGCATCTGGACCGAGGTGGTCTTTGTCGGTACTAGCACCGACCGAGGCACTGGATCTGCTGTTTTCAGTCCACTCCTCGTAGTTATGGCCATGATCTGACCCTTAGGGTTGCTCTCCGTCCTTGCTGGAAGCTTCCCTGGATCTCTTGGCGCTTCATTTGCCCTACTTGCAAGTTGTTGTTCAAAGGCTTTTTGGGCCTTCGAAAATGAAGTCATAGAAGTCTCCATAGCGTTGAGCTTGATCAAGATAGCCTCCAGAACTGCATCTTTCTTTTCCGGCTGAGACGAACTTGATCCTTGCCCCTGGCTCTTTAATGCAGTAGAAGAAGAAGAAGAAGGAGCAGAGAGGAAAGGGTTAGAGGAATCGTTAGAGTTGGAGTTTGAATGATTGTTACCAGAATTTTGGTTGTTCGCCCTCCAGTTGTTGCTATTGGATCCTCTATTGTTGTTGTTGTAATTGTTGTTCCGGGAACCGTTGTTGTTGTTACGGTATCCGTTGCTGTTGTTCCTTTGCCCTTGCTCTTCCTTCTTGGTTTGAGCAACCAAGAGTTCCTTCAATTGCTTCACGTCATTCTTCAAAGACGTGAGTTGGTTGTTGCTGGGCTGAGTTTCTTGGAAGTTAACTCTTTTAACTCCACCTTCAGCTCCTTGGTGGGTGTACTTCTCCATATGCAAAGCTTGCTTCTCAATGAAGTCCCAAGCTTCGTCAATCGCCATGTCCATAAAGGTACCGGCGGAGAGTAGTTGGAGGTTGAACTGGGTGCTTCCATCCAGTCCCTTGAAGTATATCTCCAATAACTCTAACTTTGGAATCCCATGATGTGGGCAATTGTTAGTATGAAATATTGTGATATTTTAGGCACGTTTTCTAAATGAGTTTGATTCATATTGATAGTCTTTGATTGATCTTTGTGCATATGTGAGCTAGTATTGCCTATATTTTCGATATGGATGTCTACACTAGTTCTATGTTGATTATAGGTAATTTGGAGCTATTTCCGAATGGAATCGAGCAAAGGAGAGTTGAGTTGATATGTCCATAGATCGAGGACACTTTTTGAAGCAATTTGGAGTCCTAGATTGAAGAATGCACGAGTTCAGGGAAGAATCACGTTCTTGCCCTAAATTACGCCCTAAAACACGGCCGTATCACAAACCACGTTCAGAATTACGGCCGTGGATTCAGAGTCAGAATTCGATGTTCATTCCAGGGGATTCTACGGCCGTGGAACTAACCGTAATTGTTTCCACGCCCTAAATTACGGTCATGGAATCTTCCACGACCGTGATCTTGGCGAATCTTTTCGCCACGCTTCGAAGCCATGATCTTTTGAAAGATTGGGCCGGGCCGACACTTTACCCTACACTATAAAAAGACGGACGAAGCAAGATTCCGTCACCTCGCTTACGACCTTTCAACCTTCGCTTAGCGGCAAACGTACGCCGAGAATCCACGTTTAGCAACGCATAAACCCTCATCTTGGAGGTAATTTGGGGATCTTATTGAAGATCAAAGTTCGTATTGGAGAGTTGCTGTTTTGTGATTTCCGAATTGGTGGAAGATCGAAGTTCTTGGAGGGTTTTGCAAGAAGATCCCTCTTCTTGTTTAGGTTTGATTTAGGATCGGATTGACATCCCGTTTCTTTTCTTTCCTAAGATTGTGATTGTTTACTCCGTTTTGAATCTTTTGATAAACATTTGTTCTTGACTGTGATTTTGAGATTCACTTGAGGATTATTGATAGTTCTTGAAAGTTCCCATCTTTTATCTTTTAATTCTTGAATTGATATCAATATGACTGTTATTGGCTAAAAACCCTTAACAATTCTAAGGTGAAGGGTTGATAGTTGTGGCATAGGTGATGATAGATCGATCGCAAACAGATTAGACCCTGAGAGTTAGAGAATTATCGCCGACAACCCCAAATTACGGGCTGTTCTTGAGTCCACGGCCGTGGAACCTCAAGAACTAACCGTGATTTACCTTAAGTCTACGAACCTGCTTTTACTTTAATCTAAAGTTAAAGATTGGCTTTAGCTTAGCTTAGACTTGTCTTTTCTAGGTGGTAGTGAAGCCTCAACAACCTCTACCTCGATTGTGAGTGTCACAACCTCAATCGGTTAAGTTAGTCTTGACCTTTGGATTACAAGTTTGGGTATTTGACATTAATTCTCACCTCTAGAACCTTTCTATATTGAGCCTCAACAACCTGTATAGGGAGTGTCTTTTAGGTGAGTTACATAAGGTTTTTGGAACCTCAACCGTACGATTACCTTACATTAGTATACCTTTGCATATCTCCACTCTGTCTATACATCATTAGTATATCTTGAATCTATTGCCGCAACTGAATACCCGAAGCTTTAGGATTGTTGTTTTCCCAATATCTGTAAAACTCCCATATTCACCTGCTTGATAACTTGCAATTGAATTCGCTCCACCCAAATCCCTGTGTTCGATACTCTGGAATTCTTGCTTAACTACGTCGATCCGTACACTGCGGGTTCGCTTGCTTGATTCTAGTTTTATAAATTTAAAACTTATTTGCACACACCTCTAGGGGCGAACAAGTTTTTGGCGCCGTTGCCGGGGATTTGGTTTCGTCCGAATCCGGTAGCCGGTTGTCAAGCTTGGGAGCTTACTCTCGTTGTTTGATTTCCTTTGAGTGCATGCGCAGGTCTAGGAACACCGAAGATCTCTTACCTCTTGATCAAGAGCTAGAGAAAACCTTGAGGCAAAAGCGCAAGGAAAAGAGGATGGCTGAAGAAAACGAACGCGATCTTCAAACGGAGTTGGCGGAGAAGGAAGCTCAACTCCGATGGAATGAGACTCTCCGCCAGGATGAGATGGATCGTCATCAATCTCAAGTCAACGGTCTACAAGACATGATCGTCCAAATGAGGATAAAGATGAGCGACCTTGAAGATAAGGTAGGCAAGAGGTCCTCGAGAAGGAGATCAAGGTCTAGAAGAAAAAGCCACTCATCCGCTGATGATAGCGATTCTTCCATGCCACCGTTAGAAGAGATTGATCCCACGATCAACATAAATCCTTTCCATCCACAAGGAGCTACTAATCGCCGTATTCCACCTAGGAATGTGAGAGTCGAACGTGTGGATAATGAGCCAAGGACTCTTGGCCAACGGATGGATCCAACACAACAACCACGCCGCTTGGGTGTGAAATTTGACGCTGAAGATGTGCAAGGGTTTAGCTTTAACCCTCAAGTTATCACTCTTGTTCGCCAAAGTCAATTCGGCGGTACTAGTACTGAATCTCCACACCAACATTTACAAAACTTTGAGTGTATGATGGAGACGATGAGACCGAAGAACGCTACTACCAACAGCTATAAGCTCAAGCCTTTCTTCTTCTCCCTGAAGGGGAAAGCGTTATCTTGGTATCAAGCTCTTCCTAATGGGAAACTAGACACGTGGGAAGACCTTTCCGCAGAGTTTCTCACCAAATTCTTTCCGCCCTCCAAAACGGCGGAACTTAGAGGTAAGATCAATGCTTTTTCCATGAGACCTAACGAAAGCTTGTTTCAATCTTGGGAAAGGTTTCAGGATTTTCTCTTGGATTGCCCTCATCATGGCATATCCAAGCTTGCCTTGCTGGAGATTTACTACAAAGGGCTGGATGCGGGAACGCAATTCAACCTCCAATCCCTCTCATGTGGAACGTTCATGGACATGAGAGAAGATGACGCTTGGGACTTCATTGAGAAGCAAGCAAGAGTCATAGAGAAGTATTCCCACCGGAAAGTGGAGGGAAATCGTGTGGAGCAAGGAGCGAAGCTCACACATGAAGCTCAAAATCAGATTTTTTCCCTCAACAATGAGATCAAAGAGTTGAAGGAGACTATCAAGACCAACTTCCCAAAGCAACAAGAGAAGGATGTTGGCTATTTGGGCAACAACAACGGCGGTGATAACACCAACCGCAACAACAATAACCGGAACAATAACCGGAATAACAATTGGAATGGAAACAACAACAACCGGAACAACAACAATTGGAACAACAATCGGGGTTCAAACAACAACAATTGGCGCTCCAATCAACAAAATTCCGGTAACTCCTATCCTTCCAATTCCAATTCACTAACTCCACCCTCTTCTTCCTCTACTCCTTTGAAAAGCCAGGGGAATCATCAAATGGAGGAAACAATACGGGAAAGGAGAAGCCCGATCCCATGTTGGAGACAATCTTGGGAAAGCTTCAAGGGTTGGAGAACCGCATCATCAAGGTTGATGATCAAATTTCTAAGGTTGACAAAGCTCAAAAGGTTTTGGAAAACCAAATGTTCAACCATGCGGAGGAAGTTCCTAGAAATCAAGGGAAACTTCCAGGAAAGACGGAGGACAACCCTAAGGGAAGGGTAATGGCGATTACAACTAGGAGCGGAGTGACTACCACCGATCCGCAGCCTACGTTCGTTGAAGTCCCCGTAGAGAAGGACAAAGAAAAGGGGAAGGAGAAGGAAGACGTCTATGTTCCTCCTCCAGCTTTCAAACCACCCCTACCGTTCCCTCAATCTAGAGCGCGAGCGCGCCTAGATAAACAATTTGGTAAGTTTATAGAACTCATGAGCAAGCTGCATATTAATATACCTTTCATTGATGCTATTGTAGGTATGCCGGCTTATGGCAAGTTCTTGAAGGAGCTCCTCTCTAACAAGAGGAAGCTAGAAGACTTCGGAGAAGTCAAGATGAGTTCGGATTCCTCGGATCTCATCAAGACTATGAAGGAGAAAATGCCCCCAAAGCTGAAAGATCCGGGGTCATTTTGCATTCCCATTGGAGTGGGAGATGTCACATATGACGCTTTATGTGACTTAGGAGCAAGTGTGAGCATCATACCACTTGCGTTGTGCAGGAAAATCGGTTTAGGCAACCCTAAACCGGTGAAGATGACGTTATACATGGCGGATCGATCCATTACTCGTCCCGTCGGTATTGTAGAAGACGTCCCGGTCAAGCTAGGCAAGTTCTTTGTTCCCATTGATTTTGTCGTGCTTGATATTCCTGCAGATAGTCCGGTCCCGATCATACTCGGAAGACCGTTTCTTGCAACTTCCGGCTGCATGGTCGATTGCAAGAATGGGAGACTCGCTTTTGATATTGGGGAAGAGAAAGTAGAGTTCGTTCTTTCCACTCTAGTGAAGGAGCCAATCTTTGATGAGGATATTTACGATATCCAAGATGAAGAAGGTTTGTCTAGGGAGGAGGTGAGTGCAATTCTCTTTAACGATCCTTTACAAAAGGTTATTACTATGAGTCTAACCGATGTAGGAGAAGAAGAAGGGTGCAAAGAGGAAATTGAAGCCTTGGAAGCACAAGAAGAGATGCATGAAGTGGAGTTTGAGAAACTCCACGATGAGGCTGAGAATACTAGAATCCACGGTCATACTCTGTATTCCACGACCGTGGATTCCACGACCAAAATCGACCTCCATTCCAGAAGATATTACGGCCGTGGAATGCCAGAGGAGACCGTAATTTTGACCGTGGAAGAGGGTGATCGGCATACTCCTTCAACTTCTTCTAATTCTTCTCCAACCCACTCAACATCCTTAGAAACTTCTAAGGAAACATCGGAAGCTCCTCAAGGATCATTGGAGGCTCCGAAAGCAATGGAACTCAAACCACTTCCTACTCATCTAAGGTACGCTTTTCTTGGATCTAATTCCACCCTTCCGGTTATCGTTAGTTCCGAATTAAGCATAGATGAACATGAACAGCTCATGATTGTCCTTAGGAAACATAGAAAAGCCATAGGCTATACTATAGAGGACTTAGTAGGAATTAAACCCTCCCTATGCATGCATAAGATACTAATGGAGGAGGACTTTAGAACTTCAAGACAACCTCAAAGGCGGTTGAATCCGACCATGAAGGAGGTTGTCAAGAAGGAAATTCTTAAACTTCTTGATGCAGGTATCATCTATCCTATCTCCGATAGCAAGTGGGTGAGCCCAGTTCAAGTAGTTCCGAAGAAGGGAGGAATGACGGTCATCACCAATAAGAACAACGAACTCATTCCTACCCGAACAGTGACTGGATGGCGAATGTGCATAGACTACCGCAAGCTCAACAACGCAACGCGGAAGGATCACTTCCCATTGCCATTCATCGATCAGATGCTTGAAAGGTTAGCACAACATTCATACTTTTGCTACCTTGACGGTTATAGTGGCTTCTTTCAGATTCCGATACATCCGGATGATCAAGAGAAGACCACATTCACGTGCCCTTGGGGTACGTTCGCTTATAGGAGAATGCCGTTCGGGCTTTGCAACGCCCCAGCCACCTTTCAACGGTGCATGATGGCCATCTTCTCCGAATACGTAGAGGAAATCATGGAAGTCTTCATGGACGACTTCTCCGTTTACGGTTCCTCTTTTAACGATTGTCTTTCTAACCTTTCTCTTGTTTTGCAAAGATGTGAAGACACTAACCTAGTTCTTAATTGGGAGAAGTGTCAATTCATGGTTAAGGAAGGAATCGTGTTAGGTCACTTAGTCTCTAGTAGAGGGATAGAAGTAGACAAGGCTAAAATAGAGACCATAGAGAAACTTCCTCCCCCAATTTCGGTGAAGGGAGTAAGAAGTTTCCTAGGACATGCTGGATTCTATAGACGTTTCATTCAGGACTTTTCTAAGATATCAAAACCTCTCACTAATCTATTGATGAAGGATGCGGTTTTTGAGTTTTCACAGGAATGTCTAGATGCGTTCAACACCATTCGGCAAGCTCTGATTTCAGCACCCATTATCCAACCTCCGGATTGGACTCTCCCCTTCGAGATTATGTGTGATGCTAGTGACGTAGCCATTGGAGCTGTTCTTGGGCAACGAAAGGAAGGACGAACCCACGCCATATACTACGCTAGCAAGACGCTAGACGAAGCTCAGCTCAACTACGCCACCACAGAGAAGGAATTTTTAGCCATTGTCTACGCTATTGACAAGTTTCGCTCTTATCTTGTAGGTGCAAAGGTGATTGTCTACACGGATCATGCTGCGATCCGGTACCTCCTTGCGAAGAAAGACGCGAAGCCAAGGCTGATTAGATGGATTCTTCTCCTACAAGAATTCGATCTTGAGATCCGCGACAAGAAAGGCTCGGAAAATTCTGTTGCGGATCATTTGAGTCGTCTAACACATCTAGAGGACGACCATTTACCCATTGATGACTCCTTTCCGGACGAACACCTACATATCATAGAGGAGTGTATCAAGGTAGTCTCCAAAGGTAACGAACCATGGTTTGCTGATTTTGTTAACTATTTGGTTTGCCAGGAGATACCGCCCGGACTGTCATACGCACAAAGGAAGAAGTTCTTCAAAGACGTCCGAGAATACTATTGGAACGAGCCTCTCCTCTTCAAGAGAGGCCCGGATGGCATCATCCGGCGGTGTGTGCCGGAAGAGGAGATGCAAAGTGTCATCCGCCATTGTCATTCACTACCTTGTGGAGGACACGCTAGTTCGAACAAAACTAGCGCAAAGGTATTGCAATCTGGATTCTATTGGCCTACTTTATTTAAAGATGTGCAATCCTTTGTTTCTTGTTGCGATGCTTGTCAAAGAACAGGCAATATCTCTAGAAGGAACGAGATGCCCCTTAACAACATCCAAGAGGTAGAGATTTTCGACGTTTGGGGAGTTGATTTCATGGGACCATTCCCTTCCTCTTGTGGAAACCAATACATATTATTAGCGGTAGACTACGTCTCTAGATGGGTGGAAGCGATTGCCTCTCCCACAAATGATGCCATGGTGGTGGTTAAGTTCTTCAACAAGACCATCTTTCCGCGATTCGGGACACCAAGGACGATCATTAGCGATGGAGGTTCTCACTTCATAGCCCGTCGCTTTGAAGCTCTTCTAGCCAAGTATGGGGTTACTCACAAGATCGCTACCCCTTACCATCCACAAACGAGTGGACAAGTTGAGATCTCAAACAGGGAGATCAAGGGAATTCTAGAGAAGACGGTTTCAAGGACTAGGAAGGATTGGTCCTTGAAACTGGATGACGCATTATGGGCATACCGGACCGCATACAAGACTCCCATAGGAACCACACCATACAACCTTGTGTATGGGAAGTCTTGTCATTTGCCGGTAGAGCTAGAGCACAAAGCGTTTTGGGCTATCAAATGGCTAAATTTCAGCATGAAGGAAGCGGGAGAGAAGCGTCTCCTAGACATCAACAAGCTGGATGAACTTCGCTTGAACGCCTATGAAAACGCCAAAATCTACAAGGAAAGAGCAAAGCGTTGGCATGATAAGCATATCATTCCAAAGGACTTCAAAGAAGGAGATCAAGTTCTCCTCTTCAATTCGAGACTTCGCCTCTTCCCAGGTAAGTTAAAATCTCGTTGGACTGGACCTTTTCTAATTAAGCGTATTTTCCCCCATGGTGCAGTTGAAGTATGGGGTGAAGCTAGCGGAAGTTTTAAGGTGAACGGCCAACGACTCAAGAAGTACTCGCCGGAACTCCAAGCTGAGGAGTTTGCACCTACCGCACTCGAATAAGTGCAAGTTTGGTCTAGCTACGGACCTTAAACAAAGCGCTTCTTGGGAGGCAACCCAAGGTATTGCATTTTCGTTTTGTCTTCAATTCATAGATTAGTTTAGAATAGACGTTTTCGCTTTATTTTGCCTCGATTTCTTCCGGTATGTTCGTGTTTTTGGTTGTAGGATCGATGGAAAAGGAGAAAGGAGGGATAATGTCGAAGAGAAGTGACGAAATTTGGACTTTGAAGCTTTACAGAAGGTTCCACGGTCTAAATTACGGTCGTCATAGCTACAGTGGCCGTAATTCTCAAAAGCCAGTGAAAAATCACCAAAACCACGGGTCCGTACACTTCCACGGCCGTGGAATGCCCCGACAGACCGTGATTTTTGAAATTTTGCCTGCGAGTATAAAAGCCACACTTCATCACAAAAACCACCACAATTCTTCCCCCAATTCCACGACCTAGATACCGAAAACCCGCAGCCTCTCCCAATTCTTCATTCTCTAATCGTTTTCAACAATTCTTCGCTCTAAACTGCAGCAAATCCAACCACGAACAGGATCCAAGCAACAAATCGAGTGGAAATCGATCAACAAACGCGCATTTTGGATTTTTCAATCCGAAAAAGAGGTTATCTCTTTCTCTTCGATTCTCACGGATTTGGTTCGTTTTTGCTATAGATTTTTAGGAAGAACTGACAAAGATTGGAAGGAATTAGATTAGGACTGCTTGTTGTGGTGATATTTGGTGAATTTGCTGAGATTCACGAGATTCTGTGACGAATCACGGTCTCTGGAGGTTCCACGGCCGTGGTTTCTATAGAACAGACCGTGATTTTTGCTGAAAATGGATTTCGTAAGGAGAGTTTCAGGAAGGATAAAGGAGAAGAAAGGGGAGCAAAATAAGAAAAGAAAGGGCAACCCCTCCACATCTAGGGCACCACCACCCTCATCTCCCTCACTACCATCCTCACCTTCACCTCCATCTTCACCCCCTCACCCTAGCATCCCAACCATACACGAAAACCACCTAGCTGCATTTGAAAGGATAGAGAAGAGGGCAGTGATTGGCCCTAGGTACTTGTTGTTGGAGGATCTACATCCTCTCAACATAGTTGATGACCTTACATGGCTCTTGGATAGAGCCGGATTGCTTGTCTTTACGAACATTCGTGAAGACGCTTACGAGGAGATTACCCGAGAGGTTGTGACGTCCTTTGAGCACAGCCCAGTAGATAGGACCGTCTCCTTCCGTCTTATGGATCGAGACTACCACTTGAGCATTGTTGAGTTCGGGACCATTTTCGGGTTCCATGAGACCTACAATGGTCGACTTCCTAGAGGCGTTTCCGCCAAGGATTTTTGGGCGGAAGTGGCCATGATTTATGCCGACGAGGACCGTTGGCAACCAGCTGATACCAAGGCTAGATTGATGTACCATCTAGCCTTGAAGATAGCTCACCGTGTTCTTTCGGAGTGTCTCTTTCCTAGGACGGAGACGCCCCAAAAGATCAAGACGGATGAGCTATTCCTTCTTTACGCCATGCTTTATGGATGCCGCGCAGATTGTGCTACTCTTTTGGCGGCAACGATGAGTAAACTCAAGAACAAATCGAGAGGGAACATTGGATATGGTGGGATAGTGACCCACATAGCTAGGAGCTTTGGTGTAGATTTTTCAGCTTGCACCCGCATACCCGCCGTACCTCTAGGATTACATGCATTCATGGTTAGGGGACTCATCTTCCCCACACATAGAGGTCCGCCTTATGCGGGCATGCCTTGGGAGAGTAGGACAGGCAGGGGTATTGAGTGGCTGCCAGAGTATTCCATTGTGGCGGGACGCCACAATTGGAAGGAGACGTTCGCTGCGATGCATGCGAACAGGCTTGTAGCTCCCCCTTTTGTCCCACCACCGGTTGAGGATGAGGAGGAGATGGGAGAGCAGTACGAGAGTGGTGGAGGAGCGGAGCAGGAGTTCGGCACGTTTCCGGATCAGCCGGAGGCGGTCCCGGATGTACCTAGGCGCTCTCCACGTCCAGCTAGAGCTTCAGGCTCGTCATCTCGCCGCGCCAGCGTGAGTGAGAGGCCCACGTGGATGACTACACCTCCCACTTGGTACGACACACCCCCTCCTTGGTCCACGACGCAGCCAGCAGCACCACCACCACCACCAGCACCAGCACCAGCCGATGCCCCCGCATGGTATGATCACGCCCCGGGATGGTATGAGAGGATGCCGGATTGGGCTACCGGACTTTCAGAGAGAGTCGGAGCGCTAGAGATCCGGGCGGATGCTAGAGACGGACGCCTAGACGACCTTGACCACATGATGAGGGACGTCTACCGCCAGCAGTTCGGGCGGTTCTATGATCCGAGCTTCTCTCCATTTCCATCTCCACCGGCGCCGCAGTGATCGATGCATGACCGTTTGATTTAGACATTCCCGCCACCACTTGTGAGTTTCTTTTTCTTTTCTTTCTTTTGTTCTTTCTTTTGAACATTAGGGACAATGTTCGTCCTAAGTATGGGGTGGGATGTACTAAAGCTTGTAATAACTCTACTCTCTATGTTTGCTTCATTTGAGACTATCATTGCATGTTCATTATGTGTTGCACGTTTCCTTATTACATTGCATGAAAAGTGACTTGAAAAACCCATAAAAATTGAAAAATTTTGAAAATTTTGAGCTTCTAATGAATTGAGATGATTTCCATGATAATCACTACTTGTGAATTGAGTTCGATGACAATTGCATGCTTAAAAGGATTGTAAATCGAAAAGAATTTAAATGAATGAATTCTACCTCTTTTACAAGTTTTATAATGTGAAAACATTGCCTAAATCATGTTGAGAAATTGAAGTTGAAATCACATTATAAGTTCCTATACTTCTTGTTGAAATGATTAAGGCAATTCGATACTTTCTTTCCTCTTTCTTTGATCATCTAGCTCCTCATTGAAATATTAGCCTCCTTTACCTATCCGGGAATTTGGAAAAGTGAATGAGAAAAAGGCATGTTTGATGTGGGAGGGCCATGAAAGCAATTAATTGCAATCAATTGAATAGAAAGAAATTATAGGTTTGGGGAAGTTAATCATGACGATGAGTAACTCGGCACCATTCACATAGCCGGGTGTTTGTGCCTTGCCAAAGTCGGATTGAGCGATATTCCTAGCGGATTATGGTATGTGCGCTAAGGGTTTGAGGCATCTCATGAAAATTGAGAAACGCCAATCTCCTAGGCTTCGGTTTTTGTGCACCTCTATCCATAACTCCAAAAGTAAAGTCAAAAAGAAGAGAGCGAAGCTCTAAGTTGAAGTGTTGCGGGAACCGCATAAGAAGAAGAAGGTAGTTGTCCACTTTCCCGGATTTATGCACCATTTCCCCTTAAAGTTTTCCCTTCCCTTCCATACTCTAGACCTTTTCTTTGAAAGTCCTTAAGATCAAAAGAATGTTATATGACTTGGTGATCTAAATTGAAGCTTCTTATGATTGATTTTGATAATATTTGAAGGTTATAATGCTTGTTTAGAAGTTGAGTTGATTCATGAATTTTCTTTACCTTTTACTCTTTGATTAAGTATGTGAAAGTTTGAAAAACGATTGAAGCAAGGTTTGAGAATGATCTATTCTTTAGAAGTCACATTCATCCAAAAGAAGGTACACATATTTCATCCTAACTCTTGTTTTAAAGCTTTTCAAAGGACCTTGCTTAGGGACAAGCAAGTGCTAAGTATGGGGTTATTTGTTAGTATGAAATATTGTGATATTTTAGGCACATTTTCTAAATGAGTTTGATTCATATTGATAGTCTTTGATTGATCTTTGTGCATATGTGAGCTAGTATTGCCTATATTTTCGATATGGATGTCTACACTAGTTCTATGTTGATTATAGGTAATTTGGAGCTATTTCCGAACGGAATCGAGCAAAGGAGAGTTGAGTTGATATGTCCATAGATCGAGGACACTTTTTGAAGCAATTTGGAGTCCTAGATTGAAGAATGCACGAGTTCAGGGAAGAATCACGTTCTTGCCCTAAATTACGCCCTAAAACACGGCCGTATCACAAACCACGTTCAGAATTACGGCCGTGGATTCAGAGTCAGAATTCGATGTTCATTCCAGGGGATTCTACGGCCGTGGAACTAACCGTAATTGTTTCCACGCCCTAAATTACGGTCGTGGAATCTTCCACGACCGTGATCTTGGCGAATCTTTTCGCCACGCTTCGAAGCCATGATCTTTTGAAAGATTGGGCCGGGCCGACACTTTACCCTACACTATAAAAAGACGGACGAAGCAAGATTCCGTCACCTCGCTTACGACCTTTCAACCTTCGCTTAGCGGCAAACGTACGCCGAGAATCCACGTTTAGCAACGCATAAACCCTCATCTTGGAGGTAATTTGGGGATCTTATTGAAGATCAAAGTTCGTATTGGAGAGTTGCTGTTTTGTGATTTCCGAATTGGTGGAAGATCGAAGTTCTTGGAGGGTTTTGCAAGAAGATCCCTCTTCTTGTTTAGGTTTGATTTAGGATCGGATTGACATCCCGTTTCTTTTCTTTCCTAAGATTGTGATTGTTTACTCCGTTTTGAATCTTTTGATAAACATTTGTTCTTGACTGTGATTTTGAGATTCACTTGAGGATTATTGATAGTTCTTGAAAGTTCCCATCTTTTATCTTTTAATTCTTGAATTGATATCAATATGACTGTTATTGGCTAAAAACCCTTAACAATTCTAAGGTGAAGGGTTGATAGTTGTGGCATAGGTGATGATAGATCGATCGCAAACAGATTAGACCCTGAGAGTTAGAGAATTATCGCCGACAACCCCAAATTACGGGCTGTTCTTGAGTCCACGGCCGTGGAACCTCAAGAACTAACCGTGATTTACCTTAAGTCTACGAACCTGCTTTTACTTTAATCTAAAGTTAAAGATTGGCTTTAGCTTAGCTTAGACTTGTCTTTTCTAGGTGGTAGTGAAGCCTCAACAACCTCTACCTCGATTGTGAGTGTCACAACCTCAATCGGTTAAGTTAGTCTTGACCTTTGGATTACAAGTTTGGGTATTTGACATTAATTCTCACCTCTAGAACCTTTCTATATTGAGCCTCAACAACCTGTACAGGGAGTGTCTTTTAGGTGAGTTACATAAGGTTTTTGGAACCTCAACCGTACGATTACCTTACATTAGTATACCTTTGCATATCTCCACTCTGTCTATACATCATTAGTATATCTTGAATCTATTGCCGCAACTGAATACCCGAAGCTTTAGGATTGTTGTTTTCCCAATATCTGTAAAACTCCCATATTCACCTGCTTGATAACTTGCAATTGAATTCGCTCCACCCAAATCCCTGTGTTCGATACTCTGGAATTCTTGCTTAACTACGTCGATCCGTACACTGCGGGTTCGCTTGCTTGATTCTAGTTTTATAAATTTAAAACTTATTTGCACACACCTCTAGGGGCGAACAGCAATCCAAAAGAATGTCCTTGAACCGCTCCCATGACTTGGACAAGCTCTCCTTGTCCTTCATAATGAAAGCGTTGATCTTCCCTCTCATTTCAGCTGTCTTTGAGGGGGGAAAGAATTTGGTCAAGAATTCCGTCGTCATCTCCTCCCATGTGCTAATTTTTCCTGGAGGAAGAGATTGATACCAAGTAAGAGCTCAATCTTTTAAAGAAAAGTAAAAAGGTCTTAGCTTGTAGTTGTTATTTTCTATCCTCGGAGGTCTCAAGGTCTCCATCAAGATCTCATAGTTTTGAAGATGTTGATGTGGTGATTCCTTCTCTAGCCCTCCGAACTGGCATTGGCGAATCATGGATAGAACTTACGGTCGAAGTTCATAGTCATGGTCCGCTGGATCTCCTAGGTTAACTCCTGGACGCCTCAGTTGTTGATTGGAGTCCATCCTTTGACCTAGGGTTTGTGGGATTCCTACAAGAAGAACATCTCGGACTGGCCTCCGAGGTGGAAGTACATCGGCCGGGGCGTCAGGTACTGGGACCTGCCTCGGTCGAGGGTCAGCAACTGGGACCTGCATCGGTCGAGGATCAGCAACTGGATCTTCCCTCGGTCGAAGTTGATATTGGTCTCTCAAAGCGGCCATATCTGCTTCGATTGCTTCAGTCCTAGTGCGAGTTTCTTCTTTCTCTTGCCTTAGTTCTTCCCTGCTGAGGCGTAGCAGCTCTAACGCCTCTTTCAATTCGGCCTCAAGATCGCGGTTGTCTTGTTGGGCCATCTTCGCTTCTCTTAAGCGTCATTTGTATGTCTTTTCTGGTTCGGGATCGTAAGGAACGATTTCCTTCCCAGTGCGGGTTCTTCGCATAAACCTAAGAAAGAACCTGTAAAAGTCACTCAAGTAGAGTGGTTAGAAGACACGGGGGCAAGTGCCCCAAAAGCAAACCGTAACCGGCTCGGTGTAGACCAAATCCACGGCAACGGCGCCAAAAACTTGTTCGCTCCAAATGGTGTGTGCAAGGTTTAAATTTATAACCCTAGACGTAAGCTTAAAACAAGGATGCGAACCCGCAGTGTACGGGTCAATCGTAGTAAAAAGCAAGGAATTCCAGAGGTCGATCACAGGGACTTAGTGAAGCAAAGTCCAATTACGGTATGCTTATGTAAATACTAACCACAAGAGCAATTAAAACAATCAAAGATGAATAAGAAGTCAATAAAGCAAACATGCAATTCTAGGGATTAAAGCATCTAGTTGTGGTTCCAACTCAAGATCTAAAGATAAGCGGACAAAGCTGAGGTTTTTGCATAGGGAAGGCGCTTCTAAAGTGGAATAGATCACCGGGTAAGTCTCACTACTCACTAATCCTAAACTATAACTCCTATCACCGGGTAAGTCTCAAGGAATCAAGATAAAGAACTATAACCTCAAACTAACACACCATCTAAGGGAATAGAATCAACCTTTACCGGGTAAGTCTCAGGCTAACTCACAAAGAAGGTATGAAAGCACACTCAAACCCCAATAAAGGGTAAACCTTTATTACCTACACTTATGATCTTAGGTACACAAACAAAGGAATTACCGGGTAAGTCTCATCCTAGGCTTGCATTGAACCAGGAAAGGTGTAATAAGAATAGGATTTGGCAAACTCTAACACTTAACTCTCAGTTTCGGGTCAAATAAGTCACCTCGGTCAGCCAAATTCCACCCCGGCCGAGATGTTCATCGACTGAACGAGATGCTTAGGGTTAAGGTTAAAGACTCGAACTTTCAGGGTCCTACTGGAATCTAAGATTATTCTATCATTGTTTTTCCCACAACCTTCAGCCAATCACCCTAGAATCACACAAGGAAATTAGCCACTCATCATCATGAAAGTATTAATCAAATATATGGGAAGAAGGTGAATATTTGAACAAGAAGAATTTAATGAAAAGACTTCAATAACTGAATCAAATATCACAACAAAAGCGTTCCTTGGATATAAATCCAACAAAGGAAGACAACAAGGAAGGAAATCTAAGATGATCTTACAAAACCCTTCAAAAGCTATAAAAGCTACAATCTTCCTCCTTCAACCTTCAAAAAGGTTCTTCAAATCTCCCAACTGGAGTATGGCTGCTGCGGTGTATAAACCCTGATCGGTGGTATAGCATGTATAGCATGATATTGGATTTGTGGAAATCCAACCCTTTTTATAGGAAAATAACCCTCCAAAGATAATATATCTTAGAAAGATCTTTTCCCATAAATATAGGTAAAATATAGGATCTAACAAATCTTCTTCCTTCCAGGAGCCAAGCCCAAAAATATAAGATCTTTTTCCAAAGATAAAAGATCTCAACCAAGAATAAAATATTCTCGCCGCGTCCTAGGTATTTGCCTCGGTCGAGTCGGCTCCCCTGGATCACCTCGGTCGAGGTGAATCTGTGATCAACCGAGGTGAGTCACAACTGAGTGTGAAATCTCTCAAATCTGGTCCAAAGTGAATCTTAAATCCATGGCTATGCTTCCTGGATGGTTCCTTATGTTCCTGAATGTAGCTCCAATGACTCCTTAGCTTCTTTTGCTCCTTTTTGATGCAAAACGTGCCATTTTACCTACGATTACAACAAAACTAGGTGTAGACCTCGATTCCCGCAAAGGTAGATGAAATGGTAATATAATCATATATTATACATACAAACATGCAGATTATCGAAGATAAAACGTGCAAACAAACCCCAAAATATAGACTATAATTCATGCTATCAACATTCATGGACATGAGGGAAGATGACGCTTGGGACTTCATTGAGAAGCAAGCCCGAGTCATTGAAAAATACTCTCACCAGAAAGTAGAAGCAAATCGAGTGGAGCAAGGAGCAAAGCTAACACAAGCTACTCAAACTCAAATCTTTTCTCTCAACACCGAGATTAAAGAATTGAAGGAGGTCATCAAGACTAGCTTTCCAAAGCCTAAAGAGCAAGATGTTGGTTATTTAGGAAACAACAATAACCACAATGGAAATGAGAACACCAATCGCAATAGCCGGAACAACAACCGGAATAATTGGAACAACAATAATAACCGGAATAACAATTGGAACAACAATAGGGGTTCAAACAACAACAATTGGCGTTCCAACCAACAACAAAACTCCGGTAATTCTTATCCCAATTCAGGAAATTCACTAACTCCACCATCTTCTTCTTCCATTCCTTTGAAAAGCCAGGGGCAAACATCTAATAGTGGAAGCACTTAGGGGAAAGAGAAGCCCGATCCCATGTTGGAAACGATCTTGGGAAAGCTTCAAGGATTGGAGAGTCACATCACTAAGGTTGATAAAGCCCAAAAGGTTTTAGAAAACCAAATATTCATCAATGCTGAGGAAGTTCCTAGAAATCAAGGAAAACTTCCAGGAAAGACGGAGGATAACCCGAAAGGAAAGGTGATGGCTATCACAACTAGGAGCGGAGCAACAACCACCGACCCCCAGCCTAAGTTTGTGGAAGTTCCCGTCGAAAAGGAGAAGGAAAAGGGGAAGGAGAAGGAAGACATCTACATTCCTCCTCCAGCTTACAAACCTCCCCTACCGTTCCCGCAATCTAGAGCAAGAGCACGTCTAGACAAGCAATTCGGTAAGTTCATTGAACTCATGAGCATACTGCATATTAATATACCTTTCATTGATGCAATTGTAGGTATGCCAGCATATGGAAAGTTCTTAAAAGAGATCCTCTCTAACAAGAGGAAACTAGAAGACTTTGGAGAAGTCAAGATGAGTTCGGATTCGTCGGACCTCATCAAGACAATGAAGGAAAAGATGCCCCCAAAGCTGAAGGATCCGGGGTCATTTTGTGTTCCAATAGGAGTGGGAGATGTCACATATGATGCATTGTGTGATTTAGGAGTAAGCGTTAGCATCATTCCGCTTACCTTATGCAGGAAGATCGGTTTAGGCGAACCTAAACCGGTGAGAATGACGTTATATATGGCTGATCGATCCATAACTTGCCCCGTCGGTATAGTTGAAGACGTCCCAGTCAAGCTTGGTAAGTTCTATGTTCCAATAGATTTTGTTGTGCTTGACATTCTTGCAGATAGGCCGGTCCCGATCATACTCGGAAGACCGTTTCTTGCAACATCCGGTTGTATGGTGGATTACAAGAATGCTAGACTCGCCTTCGACATATGAGAGGAAAAGGTAGAGTTCGTTCTTTCCACTTTGATGAAAGAACCAACTCTTGAAGAGGACATATCTAACATCCATGACGAAGATCTATCTAGAGAGGAAGTAAGTTCGATTCTCTTCAAAGATCCCTTGCAAAAGGTGATTACTATGAGCATTAAGGACATAGGAGAAAAGGAAGAATGCAATGAGGAAATTGAAGCTTTAGAGGAGAAAAAGGAAGTATATGAAGAAGAATTCGAAAAACTTTACGATGGGTCAGAAAACGTGAGGAATCACGGCCAGTCGTGCTATTCCACGGCCGTGGTTCCCACTAACATGACCGTAATTAGCTATTCAGAAGACTCCAATAAGTTACACGGCCAAAACCACGGCCGTGGAACTATCAAAGGTGCCGTAATTGACTTTCACGCCCTAAACCACGGCCGTGGAGGAAACAGAGGTGCCGTAATTTTTGGGAAATCTGAGGACAATTACGTTCTTTCTACCACTTCTCTTGATTCTTCTCCAACAACTTCTATACCCTTAGAAACTTCTAAGGAAGCATTGGACACTCCTCAAGAGCCTTTAGAGAGTCCAATAATGATGGAATTGAAGCCACTTCCCGCACATCTAAGGTACGCATTTCTAGGATCTAATTCTACCTTTCCGGTAATTGTTAGTTCCGATCTAAGTGAAGATGAACATAGTAAGCTTATGGTTATTCTAAAGAAACACAGGAAAGCCTTAGGTTACACTATAGAGGATCTAGTAGGAATCAAACCTTCACTATGCATGCATAAGATCCTAATGGAAGAAGATTTTAGAACTTCGCGACAACCTCAAAGGCGGTTAAATCCGACCATGAAGGAGGTTGTCAAGAAGGAAATTCTTAAACTACTTGATGCAGGTATTATCTACCCTATCTTCGATAGCAAGTGGGCGAGTCTCGTACAGGTTATTCCAAAGAAAGGAGGAATGACGGTCATCACCAACAAGAACAATGAGCTCATTCCTACACGAACCGTGACGGGATGGAGGATGTGCATAGACTACCGCAAGCTAAACAACGCAACGAGGAAGGAACACTTCCCACTACCATTCATCGATCAAATGCTTGAGAGGTTAGCACAACACTCACATTTCTGTTATCTTGACGGTTATAGTGGTTTCTTTCAGATCCCGATACATCCGGACAATCAAGAGAAGACCACATTCACATGCCCATGGGGTACGCTTGCTTATAGGAGAATGCCGTTCGGGCTTTGTAACGCCCCAGCCACCTTTCAAAGGTGCATGATGGCTATCTTCTCGGAGTACATAGAGGAAATCATGGAGGTTTTCATGGATGACTTTTCTGTTTATGGTTCCTCTTTCGATAATTGTCTTTCTAACCTTTCTCTTGTGCTACAAAGGTGTGAAGACACTAACCTAGTTCTTAATTGGAAGAAGTGTCAATTTATGGTGAAAGAAGGCATTGCATTAGGACACTTAATCTCTAGTAGAGGGATTGAAGTAGATAAAGCTAAGATAGAGACTATAGAAAAGCTCCCTCCTCCATCTTCGGTGAAGGGGATAAGAAGCTTTCTAGGACATGCTGAATTTTATAGACGTTTTATAAAGGATTTCTCTAAGATATCAAAACTACTTACTAATCTATTGATGAAGGATGCAATTTTTGATTTCTCCCAGGAGTGCTTATATGCGTTTCATAACATTCGGGAAGCTCTAATCTCAGCCCCGATCATTCAACCCCCGGACTGGAATCTTCCATTCGAGGTCATGTGTGATGCAAGTGACGTAGCTATAGGAGCTGTTGATGCGCCCTTGGATGCCCCTTTTACGTTGACCATAGACGAAGAGGACGAGGCTCTTAGAGTTCGTTCAGATGGACCGATCACCCGATCCCGAGCTAAGGCCATTGCTCGAGCCACCGGCTCCATCATCGCTCGCATCACTTCTTCACTTGGTTCCATTACCGGCATGCCATGTCTCTACACCACCATGGCATAGGCTACCGGTTCAGTTAGCGGCATGTCTCGTCTTTCCGACTCCATGGCATGAAGCTAGCTTATTTTCGGACTATATTTTCATGTTTATCTTTTTATGTAATAAAGGGATATTCCGTATAAGAATATTCCCTTTTGACCTTATCCTTTTAGGATTTGCTCTTATCCTTTTAGGTTTTCCCCTTTTGGGCTTTTTCTTCATGTATTTTTTTTGGCCCGTTGGCCCATAGGTAGGCAAGTCTCTCTATATAAGAGATATCTTGCCTCACTTATTTTTCATGTTCAATATTACTAAGTTTTGAGAAGAATTTCCTCCTACTTAGCTTGGGCATCAAAACCTCTCTTCTATCTCTCAAATTTCTTCCTTGGATCTCGTCTTTGATCCCAGAAATCCATATTCGAGGATTCTTTTTAAGAATCAACCTTCGATCCACACAAAAAGGTTTATTCGATCTCTCTAGATCGAAGTAACCCTTGTTTCTTCATCGCTTCCGCCCCTTTAGATCCGAAACGATACAACGTTGCACAAAGAATCAAGGAGTAGTTGGAGTTTTGCTTGATCTAGATCCGGAGTTATCCTTGGTTACCTCCAAGGACGCATCAAATTGGTATCAGAGCAAGGGATCAAAGCTAAGTTCTCTTTACACTTGTTTTTGTGCGTTATTATCTTAAACCTATTTAGCCTTTTTTTTGTTCATGATGTTCTTCGTTTGTTCATGATGTTCTTCATTTGTTCTTCATGATCTTCATGTTGTTCATCATGTTCATCCATTTTCCCTGAATTTTTTTTTTCTTTTCCGTGTTTAACTCAAAACAAAAAGTACAAAAATAGGAGATATTTGGTTTGCCTTCAAACCATTAATCAAACCCGTCTTTTTCTTAAACCGACTTAATCCGACAATTTTGTTAATTAATTTCACCAAATCTCTTGGGATATTTTTGTTAACGAAAAATTCGGATATCTCGCATTTGATATTCCAAGAAAAGCAAAAAAACTCTTCATAAATACGGATTCGTGTTCAAAAAAAAAAAAAGAAAGTGTTGCTCAAAACGTTTCAAAGAAACGAAACACACAAAGTGAAAAGACGTCCGGCAAACCGGTCCATCCGAAAAATCGGATTTTACAAAACGGTCAAAGACCGAAAGCAAGCAAAGCTTGCCGAGTGAACAATCCGTCCATCTTCTATCTCTCCATTTTCTTACATACGTTTGCAAAATATCACTTGTTTATTTGTGTGTAATTGGTTCAATTTTGTTGGATTTGCCTTCCTTGCCTAACCGCCAAACGGCCTTCCCCAAAGTAGAACCCGATGACGCACTTGAACTTGGGTAAAGTTGACCTAACTTGTCACCTTTCTCACTTGATTGCTTGCAATTGTGTGCTGATTTGGAGCAATGACTAACGTTGAAATGGAAACTTCTCAGGATTCTGGTCCGCAAGAGTTCAGTGAACCCTTGGCTCAAGAAACTGCTTCGTTGTCCCTCGAAAATGACTCCATAAGGCGAGAATTGGAAGCCTTGAAGGCACAACAAAAGTTTGATGCCTTGACCCGAGAAAACATTGCCTTAAAAAAAGAGCTCGAAGCTCTTAAGGCCCTTCAGATTGCTCAACGTCCTACCCCAACATATCCGAATGAGACCGTGGTCAATGCTTCCACATCTGATGCACAACGGAAAGGCAAGGGACTTTTGGGAGCCGGATCATCAAACGTTACCCGGCTTGCGTCTGTCATTGAACGCACCCATCCTTTACCTCTTGACGGAAATGAGTCCCATGAAGACGAGGAGGAATTCCCCGACCCGCGTCAAGATGACTTGCCCATAGTCGATACGGAACATCGGCACCAATATTATGAGCATCAACATCAACGGTATGTTCCTTCTCCACCTCCACCTAGTGTGCCCCGCACCGACCGACAAACCCGGGATGAGCCCCGGTACCGTCCCAACTCCACCACCAATCATGGTCGTGAGCATGATCGTTCCGAACACCGTCGCCAACGGTCAACCCGGCAACCGAGGACCCTTGACTTTGATGAATACGATGAGCAACACAACTTCAACGAGTTCTCCGGTGATGAATCCGATTTTGAACGGGTAGCACATAACCGTCCGTGGCACCCACCCGTCATAGACCCTTATGAGAACCAAGGCCGGGGTGAAGAATGGTTGCCTCCCTCAAATCCACCTAGGCAGGCCCCACCCGTTCATGGGCGCCAACGACCTCATGGCGGCCACCGGC
This sequence comes from Fagopyrum homotropicum, assembly GCA_033239125.1. Taxonomy (NCBI): domain Eukaryota; kingdom Viridiplantae; phylum Streptophyta; class Magnoliopsida; order Caryophyllales; family Polygonaceae; genus Fagopyrum; species Fagopyrum homotropicum. The sequence goes on along the minus strand of BSWB01000005.1, from coordinate 81,540,456 downwards.
GAGCCCGTGCCGATGATGCCTACATTCCACCGCCCCGCTTGGACCCCTACCGAGCTCGTAGGGAAGGTAAGGTTAAGTTCCCTACCTTTCATGGTGAATATGATCCGTGTGTTTTTCTTAATTGGGCGCAGGATATGAAACGAGCATTAAAACATTGTCATGATGAGGAGGAATACGAGAAAATCGAGGCGGCAACTCTATACTTTGAAGGAGATGCGAAGTCTTGGTGGAACCGGTATGAGTTCACCCGAGAGAGGCGAGGATGGGCACCAATTGAGACATTTGAACAACTACTCTATTGCATGACCAAGAAGTACGTGCCCGAGGACTTTAAGAATGATATGCGGTTGCAAATTGCCAAGTTCAAGTAAGGCAACCTCACTCCGGTGGCTTACTTGGCTAAACTTGAGGACATGCACATTAAGGCCGGCGTCTCGGCCTCCCCCTCCGCCCTCCGCACCAAGTTCATGAGTGGGCTTAATGCTTCCATCCGGCGGCCGCTCGAGATTGTCCCATTCAAGGATTTGAGAGCATTATGACACACCATGGTATTCTAGGTATACCTCTTCCTCGAGTCCATATCTTTATCCGTCTAACACACGTTCTCGAGATGCGCCTAGTCCTACAGATACCGACGCTTCCAAAGGGACCCAATGGACGGGTCCTTCCAATAGGCAAACGGGTACCGAGAAGGCACCAAACCGTGGCCCGGCACCGGCGCCTCCCTTTCGAGGTCAACAAGGACCCTCACCGGCGGCTCGCCCTAGGGAACCCGTGTGCTACAAGTGTAGCGGTTTTGGCCATGTACAACGTGATTGCCCAAACACCAAACGGGTCTTGTTTGCCGACCCAACATATTTCGAGGACGACGATGGTCAACATGACGATGATATCATTATTGAGGATGACCATGACACCGACCCACCTTTGGCATGGAATCTTGTGATGACGAGCTTGCTTGCGGCCCAGCACAACCCGGTAAATTCGCTCTTGTTTCTCGTCGTATTTTGGCTGTTAAAGAGCATATTCCTATTGATCAACGCAAGAATCTCTTCCACTCTCGTTGCTTGGTTAATAATACGAGTCTTTCTCTCATCGTTGACGGGGGTTCTTGTTGCAATATTGTCAACGAACGGGTGGTAAAACACTTCAAGTTGCCTACGACCCCCCACCCAACGCCTTACGGACTCCAATGGATTTCCGATACGGCATGTGACACCGTCACACAACAAGCTTGGGTGCCGTTTTCTATTGGCGCCTATGTTGATAAGGTCCTTTGTGATGTTATCAAGATGGACGCCACACATGTCCTATTAGGACGACCATGGCAATTCGATCGCCGCACATATCATGATGGTTATCTTAATCGGTACATGTTCCAATATAATGGAAAACGGGTCACACTTTTGCCTATGACTCCGCACGAAATTTTGGTTGACTATGCGGAACGGAAGAGGCAACAAACTATTGATGAGTCCGCTAAAGCACCGGCAAAATCGGACCCCGGAGTCCCGATGTTGTAGGTGCTAGTACTTCCAAATCCCGAAACACCGCCCCTCTTGTCCATGCTACCGAGTCCAAAGGTAGTAAAGGTCGCATCGTTTCTTCGGGCGCATCCCGTAATTCAAGGACGGTGTGAACCGCGGATACTTTTAGCTCGCCGACATGATTTGCAACCGGTCATGGAAGGCAAGTTCCCATGTTTTTTACTTGTTCCGTTTTGTTTATATACTTCTCATGACCCAAGTAATGTGCCACACGAGGTGTCTTTGTTGTTGTCCGAATTTCAGGATATTATGCCCAAAGATCTCCCACCCGGCTTGCCACCTATCCGAGGGATTGAACATCAAATTGACTTTGTGCCCGGTGCTTCCTTGCTAAACCGTGCCGCGTACCGAGCAAGTCCGGAAGAGACGAAGGAGCTACAACATCAAGTGCAAGAGCTCCTAGACCGGGGACATGTGCGTGAATCTTTATCACCATATGCCGTCCCGGTAATTTTAGTACCAAAGAAAGATGGATCATGGCGAATGTGTGTTGATTGTCATGCCATCAACCAAATCACCGTCAAATACCGCCACCCTATCCCGCGCCTTGATGACATGTTGGATGAGCTTCATAGCGCCACTATCTTCTCCAAAATTGATCTTCGGAGCGGTTACCACCAAATTCGGATGGCCGAGGGTGACGAGTGGAAAACGGCATTCAAAACGAAGTATGGACTCTATGAATGGCTTGTCATGCCATTTGGCCTCTCCAACGCCCCGTCCACCTTCATGCGCCTCATGAACCATGTCTTGCGCCGATTCTTGGGTACATTTGTTGTTGTTTATTTTGATGATATTTTGGTGTTTAGTACGTCTTTGGAGGATCACATCGGGCACCTTAGCCAAGTGCTCGAGTGCCTTAGACAAGAGCAATTGTACGTCAACTTTGACAAATGCGTCTTTTGCTCGGACACCACTATCTTTCTTGGCTATGTCGTGTCTAAGGACGGACTACGAGTAGACGAATCTAAAGTTCGTGCTATTCGGGAGTGGCCTACTCCTACTACGGTCACCATGATCCGAGCCTTTCTCGGCTTAGCGGGTTTCTACCGACGCTTTTTCAAGGACTTTAGCACGGTAGCGGCACCGCTCCATGAGCTCACTACCAAGGGTGTCACGTTTGAGTGGCATGATATCCATGCTCGAGCGTTTGATGCGCTCAAAGACCGCCTTTGTAATGCACCATTACTCCAACTCCCAAACTTTTCGAAAACTTTCGAGGTGGAGTGTGATGCATCAAATGTGGTCATTGGAGGAGTTCTCTTACAAGAGACTCGTCCAATTGCCTACTTCAGTGAAAAACTGTCCGGTCCTTCGCTCAACTACCCTATATATGACAAGGAACTATATGCTCTAGTTCGTTGTCTTAAGACATGGCAACATTACTTGTGGCTGAAGGAGTTCGTGATTCATTCGGATCATGCGGCTCTTTCGTATCTCAAGAGTCAAACAAATCTCAGTCGGCGCCATGCTAGTTGGGTAGAGTTTTTAGAGACCTTTCCTTATGTCATTCGGCATAAGAAAGGCAAAGAGAATGTGGTAGCCGATGCCCTTTCTCGCCGCTATGCCCTCCTTGTGTATATGGATGCCAAGATACATGACTTTGCTCTTATCAAAGAGTTATATGCCACGGATCTTGACTTCAAGGACATATGGGCACAATGCCTCGACCTCCGAGAGCACGAGTCTTTCTTTATTAACGATGGCTATCTTTTTCGAGCGGGAAAACTTTGTATTCCGCGCTCATCTATACGCCATTTGTTGGTCAAGGAAGCTCATGAGGGCCGTGGTCATTTCGGTGCTACCAAGACCCTTTCCGCTCTCTAAGAGCATTTCTTTTGGCCCCGGATGCGTATGCATGTGACACGGTTTTGCAAGGGTTGCATCACATGTCATCATGCCAAGTCGCGCCAAGGTCCGGATGGAATGTATTCTCCTTTGCCTATACCAATGGGACCTTGGGAGGATCTATCCATGGACTTTGTGGTCGGGTTGCCTATGTCAAAACGAGGCAAAGACTCCATTTTCGTGGTAGTCGATCGCTTCTCCAAAATGGCTCATTTCATCGCATGTAAAAGCACCCTAAATGCTAGTGAAGTTGCCACCTTGTTCTTTGACAATGTGGTGCGTTTACATGGGATACCACGTTCCATCGTTAGTGATCGGGACGTGAAATTCGTAAGTCTTTTTTGGAGAACGTTATGGGGAAAACTTGGAACCAACTTGTTGTTTTCAAGTAGTTATCACCCCCAAACCGATGGTCAAACGGAGGTGACCAATCAGACTCTTGGTGCTCTACTTAGAGCCACCACTAGGACCAACCCACGTAGGTGAGGAGGACTTACTTTCTGTTGTAGAGTTTTTGTATAACAGGTCTAGGCACACGGGAACTAAATTGTCCCTATTTGAAGTTGTCTATGGCCTCAATCCACACACACCATTGGATTTCACTCCCCGCCCGCTCAAGGATGGAGAACACATCATCGCCGGAAACTGAGCCGCCCAAATCATTGAGCTTCATGAGCGGACTAGGACACAACTTGAACGTCGTGCCGCCCAACTTGCCAGACAACGCAACAAGGGCCGCCGCGACGTCTCTTTTGAGCCCGGTGATCTTGTTTGGCCACACCTACGGAAGGAGCGTTTCCCCACTCGCCGCATGAGCAAGCTCTCGGACCGTGGTGATGGCCCATTCCACATCTTAGCCCGTCATGGTCCAAATGCATACAAGTTAGAGCTTCCGGATTCCTACGGAGTACACCCAACGTTCAACGTCAAGGACCTTGCCCCTTATGTTGAACCCCTCTTTGACGATGGTGAAACGGGGACGTTTCACAACCAAGATGGGGGGACTGATGCGCCCTTGGATGCCCCTTTTACGTTGACCATAGACGAAGAGGACGAGGCTCTTAGAGTTCATTCAGATGGACCGATCACCCGATCCCGAGCTAAGGCCATTGCTCGAGCCACCGGCTCCATCATCACTCGCATTACTTCTTCACTTGGTTCCATTACCGGCATGCCATGTCTCTACACCACCATGGCATAGGCTACCGGTTCCGTTAGCGGCATGTCTCGTCTTTCCGACTCCATGGCATGAAGCTAGCTTATTTTCGGACTATATTTTCATGTTTATCTTTTTATGTAATAAAGGGATATTCCGTATAAGAATATTCCCTTTTGACCTTATCCTTTTAGGATTGCTCTTATCCTTTTAGGTTTTCCCCTTTTGGGCTTTTTCTTCATGTATTTTGTTTGGCCCGTTGGCCCATAGGTAGACAAGTCTCTCTATATAAGAGATATCTTGCCTCACTTATTTTTCATGTTCAATATTACTAAGTTTTGAGAAGAATTTCCTCCTACTTAGCTTGGGCATCAAAACCTCTCTTCTATCTCTCAAATTTCTTCCTTGGATCTCGTCTTTGATCCCAGAAATCCATATTCGAGGATTCTTTTAAAGAATCAACCTTCGATCCACACAAAAAGGTTTATTCGATCTCTCTAGATCGAAGTAACCCTTGTTTCTTCATCGCTTCCGCCCCTTTGGATCCGAAACGATACAACGTTGCACAAAGAATCAAGAAGTAGTTGGAGTTTTGCTTGATCTAGATCCGGAGTTATCCTTGGTTGCCTCCAAGGACGCATCAACTGTGCTTGGGCAAAAGAAGGAAGGACGAACCCATGCTATCTACTATGCAAGTAAGACGCTAGACGAAGCGCAGCTTAACTACGCCACTACCGAAAAAGAATTTCTAGCTATTGTATATGCATTTGAAAAGTTTCGTTCTTATCTTGTAGGTGCAAAGGTGATTGTATACACGGATCATGCTGCAATCCGGTATCTACTTGCAAAGAAGGATGCGAAACCAAGGCTAATTAGATGGATTCTTCTCCTACAAGAATTCGATCTAGAGATCCGTGACAAGAAGGGTTCGGAAAATTCTGTTGCGGATCATTTGAGTCGTCTACCACACCTAGAGGACGACAATCTACCTATAGATGACTCCTTTCCGGACGAGCATTTACACATCATAAAGAAGTGCATCGACAAGATTACTAAAGGTAACGAACCATGGTTTGCTGATTTTGTTAACTATTTGATTTGTCAGGAATTACCACCCGGACTATCCTATGCACAAAGGAAGAAGTTCTTTAAGGATGTCCGGGAATACTTTTGGAATGAACCTCTCCTCTTTAAGAGGGGTCCTGACGGTATCATTCGACGATGTATGCCGGAAGACGAGATGGAAAGCGTCATCCGTCATTGTCATTCACTACCTTGTGGAGGACACGCTAGCTCGAACAAAACTAGCACTAAGGTATTGCAATCTGGACTCTTTTGGCCTACTCTATTTAAAGATGTGCAAACCTTTGTTTCCTGCTGCGATGCTTGTCAAAGAACAGGGAACATATCTAGGAGAAACGAAATGCCTCTTAACAACATTCAGGAGGTAGAGATCTTTGACGTTTGGGGAGTAGACTTCATTGGACCTTTTCCATCATCTTGTGGAAACCAATACATACTTCTAGCTGTAGATTATGTTTCGAGATGGGTTGAAGCAATTGCCTCTCCTACTAACGATGCCATGGTTGTGGTTAAGTTCTTTAACAAGACTATTTTCCCATGATTTGGGACACCACGGACTATCATTAGTGATGGAGGCTCTCACTTCATTGCCCGACGATTCGAAGCTCTACTAGCTAAGTATGAGGTGATTCACAAGATCTCCACCCCTTACCATCCACAAACGAGTGGATAAGTGGAGATTTCGAACCGAGAGATTAAAGGAATCCTAGAGAAAATAGTTTCGAGGACAAGGAAAGATTGGTATTTGAAGCTAGATGATGCATTGTGGGCATACCGGACTGCATACAAGACTCCCATAGGAACGACACCATACAACCTTGTGTATGGGAAGTCTTGTCACTTACCGGTAGAGCTGGAACATAAGGCGTATTGGGCGGTAAAGTGGTTGAACTTCAGCATGAAGGAAGCGGGCGAGAAGCGCCTCTTAGACCTTAACGAGCTTGAAGAACTTCGCTTAAACGCCTATGAAAACGCCAAGATCTACAAAGAGAGAGCGAAGCGTTGACATGATAAGCATATCATTCCAAAGGACCTCAAAGAAGGAGATCAAGTTCTCCTCTTCAATTTGAGACTTCAGCTCTTTCTTGGTAAGCTTAAATCTCGTTGGACTGGACCTTATCTAATCAAACGTGTTTTTCCCCATGGTGAAGTTGAAGTATGGGGTGAAAAGGGCGGAAGCTTCAAGGTGAACGGTCAACGACTTAAGAAATATTCACCGGAACTCCAAGCTGAGGAGTGTGCACCTACCGCACTCGAATAAGTGCAAGAACGGTCTAGCTACGGACCTTAAACAAGCGCTTCTTGGAAGGCAACCCAAGGTATTGCACTTACGCTTTTGTTTTTCATTAGTAGATTAGATTAGTTTAGACGTTTTTTGTTTTGTTGTCCCCTCGATACCTTCCGGTATGTTGTGTTTTTGGATGTAGGAGCAAGGGAATAGGCAATGGAGAGGAAAAAGTTGGAGGAAATTGATGAAACTCGGATTTTGACACATTACAGAGAGTTCCACGCCCTAAAACACGGTCGTGGAGGCTACAGTGACCGTAATTTTTCAAAATCTGAGAAAAATCACAAAAAACCACGGGTCCGTACAATTCCACGGCCGTGGAAACCCCCAAGTGACCGTAATTTTCAAAAAATTTTACGGCCACTTTATAAACCACCTTCCTTCACAAAAACACCACAAAACCCCTCTTCCACGCCCCTTTCCACGCCCTAAACTCCGAAAATTCTCACCCTCTCGCAAATCTTCATCCGGTAATCGTTTCGAACGATTCTTGGTGCAAAAGTGAAGCAAATTCATCCCTCTACAAGATTCAATCAACAAAAAAAGTGAACAATCCATCAAGAAAGCAGAATTTGGATAGGATTGAGATTGGAATTAGTCTAGGACAGGTTCTGCTGAGTTTGCTGGTGATTTGATTGAGATTTGAGCATTTCTGAGATGAATCACGGTCTCTGGGACTTCCACGACCATGGAAAATTAAGAACAGACCGTGGTTTTTTCTGTTTTTGAAAAAAAGTTCACGAGAAGTGCAGGAAAGAAAAAGAAGAGAAAGGGTGATAGTTTCTCCTCTTCCCATAACCCTCCTAGTGAACCATCACCTCCACGCCCTAGAATCCCCACCATTCCCCCTAACTATCTCGATGCTTTAGAAAAGATCGAGGAGAGACTGGTCATTGGACCTAGATACCTCTTGCTTGAGGAGTTAGAGCCACTTAATGTGGTTAATGATTTGACATGGCTCTTGGATGGAGCCGGATTGATTGTTTTCTCCGCTATTAGAGCGGATGCTTATGAGGAGATTACGAGGGAGTTTGTTATATCCTTCGAGCATAGCCATGTAGATAGGAAGATGTCCTTTAGATTGATAGAGACGGACTATGAGTTCTCCATCTAGTAGTTCGGAGCCTTCTTTGGGTTCCATGAGACCTTTAACGGTCGTTTCCCTAACGGCGTATACGCTAAGGATTTTTGGGAGGAGATAGCTATGATTAACGCTAGCGAGGACCGCTGGCAACCAGCTGATACCAAGGCTATGCTCATCTACCACTTATCCTTGAAGATAGCTCATAGGGTCCTTTCCGAGTGCCTATTCCCTAGGACCGAGACCCCTCAAAAGATTAAGACCGACGAGCGGTTTCTCCTCTATGCTATGCTACACGGTAGACCCACCGATTGTGCCACCCTCTTAGCCTCCACCATTAGTAAGCTTAAGAACAAGAGGGCCGGGAACATTGGGTATGGTGGGATAGGGACCCACATTGCTACACAGCTCGGGATTGATTGCTCCACTTGTACTAGGATAGCGGCGAGACCTTTGGGTCTCAAGAGCCTTATGACTAGAGGTTTGATCTTTCCTAGGCACCGAGGTCCACCTACTGCTGCTATGCCATGGGAGGATAGAGGAGGTAGAGGCATTCTGTGGCTTCCTGAGTATTCCATTATGGCTGGACGCCATAACTGGAAGGAGACATTCGCTGTTATGCATGCGAATAGGTCAGCAGCTCCTCCCTACATTCCCCATGAGATTCTAGCTGCCGATGTTGATGAGGATAGAGGAGGTGATGAGCAGGATTTTGGTACCTTTCCCGATCAGCCGGACATCTTCCCGGACCCACCTAGACAGTCTCCCCGTCCTTCTAGACCTTCCGGTGCTTCTTCCTCTCGCCACACTAGTGTGAGCGAGAGACCGAAATGGATGAAGGCTCCTCCCACTTAGTATGGATCACAACCGGAGTGGATGGGAGCTCCACCTCCATGGTATGCACAGCCACCAGCAGCACCGGCCCCACAGGATGCACCTGCATGGTATAGCCAGGCACCGGAGTGGTATAAGCAGCTACCGGAGTGGGCTACCGACCTTTCCAGGAGGGTCGGTAATTTGGAGATCCGCCAGGACGCTAGAGATGTACGAGCCGATGAGCATGATCGGATGATGAGGGACATCTACCGCCAACAGTTTGGACGGAACTTCGACTCCAGTTTCTTCCCGTTTCCACCACCGCCTCCACCGCAGTCACGAGCTATGCCAATTGATAGTTTTAGCCGCCCCACCGCCGTCTAGTGAGTTCATTTTTCTTTTCTTTCTTTTTTTATTTCTTTTTGAACATTGGGGACAATGTTTGTCTCAAGTATGGGGTGGGGTGTGACTATCGTTTGTAATAACTCTACTCACTTTGCTTGCCTTGATTCGATGAAACTTTGCATGTTTCATTTCATTGTCACACGTTTCATTATTGTATTGCATGAAAAAGATTTTGAAAAACCCATAAAAATGTGAAAAATTTTGAAAAATTCTAAAGGTTTTGTGCTTCTAAGAGTTGAGATGATTTCTATGATAGTTACCACTTGCGGATTGAGCTTTTGATGACAATTGTATACCTAAACGAATAATGAATTGAAAAGGAATTGAATGTATTGATTATCCTTTCTTGCAAGTTTCATAATATGAAGAGTTTTATCTAAATCATATTGAGAAATCGAAGTTGAAATCACATGATGAGTTCTTATACTTCTTTATGAAATGATTAAGGCAATTCGATCTTTCTTTCTCCTTTCTTTGTTCATTTAGCCCCTCAATAAAATAATTGCCTCCCTTACCTATCCGGAAATTTGGAGAAGTTGTGTTTTGGCATGTTTGATGTGGGAGGGCCATGAAAGCAATTGTTTGCATTCAAAGAATAGAAATAATAGGTTTGGGGAAGTCAATCATGACGATGAGTAACTCGGCACCATTCAAATAGCTGGGTGTTTGTGTCTTGCCAAAGTCGGATTGAGCGATATTCCTAGCGGATTATGGTATGTGCATCAAGGGTTTGAGGCATCTCGAAATTGAGAAATGCCGATCTCCTAGGCTTTGGTTTTTGTGCACCGTTGTCCATAACTCCAAAAGTAAAGTTGACAAATGATGTGAAAAGAAGAGAGCAAAGCTCAAAGTTGATGGTGTTGCAATTCAAAATAAAAAGAAAAGAGTTGGTTGTCCACTTTCTCGGATTCATGCACCACATCCTTTATAAATTTCCCTCCCTTCCGCATTCTAGACCTTACTTGGAAGTCCTTAAGATCAAAAGAATGTTATTTGACTTGGTGATCTAAATTGAAGTTTCTTATGCTTGATTTTGATAATGCTCGAAGGTTATGATGTTTACTTTAAAGTTTGACCAATTCATGAGATTTCTTCGCTTTACATTCTTTGGTTTATGTATATAAGCGTTTCAAGGGTGAATGAAGCAAGGTTTGAGAATGATCTATTGACTAGAAGCACACTTACCTAAAAGATGTATTGTTTTTGAGTTTGCATGCATATTTCATCCTAACCTGGTTCTAAGCTTTCAAAGACCTTGCTTGGGGACAAACAAGTGGCAAGTATGGGGTAATTTGTTAGCATGAAATATTGCGATATTCTAGGCACCTTATTCTAGTTGTTTTTCATTCATTATAGTGTTCATAAATAAGGTATTGAAGCATTTGTTAGCTTGTTCATCTATATTTTCGATATGGAGGTCTACATTAATTTGTGATTGATTATAGGTGAATAAGAGCTAAAACCGGACTATTTGAGAGAGATAAGAGAGGATTTGAGCACATCCAAAGATTAGGAACACATCATGGAAGCCAAAGGAGGAGTTAGGATGAAGAATGGCACGACACAAAGGAAATCACAAGCAATCTACACTTCCACACCCTAAAATACGGCCGTAGAAGAGTCCACGCCCTAAACCACGGCCGTGGATCTTGGCATCATGAGCGTGGAGCATTCCAGAGAGTTACACGGCCTAAAGTACGGTCGTGGAAGATGAAAGACACCGTAACCCAATTCCACGCCCTAAACTACGGTCGTGGAATCCCTTGAGACCGTGATTTAGGCGATCTTTTGACGAGTCTTCATTTACCACGTTATTTACGTGATGGGCCGGGACGGTTACTTTTATCCCTTCTTATAAAAAGGTCAAAGAAAAGAGTTTCAGACATCGACGCTTACGGCTTATTCCCGGGACATTAGGGTTGGATCTCGCGGAGAAGTGACGGCCGCTTACCTTGCTTGGAACATCCTTGCCTAGGACGGATTGAAGAACGTCGAAGGTTTTTACCTCTTTCTTAGGGTTAGTTATTGAAGACGGATTGACAACCCGTTCTTGAAATTTACCCTAGATTATTGTGAGGTTTTGTGTTATATTTTGAATCCATTAAGTACTCTATTTGGTGTTTGGATTTGAGATTAACTTTGAGTTATATTTGAGTTTTCGAGGGTTTTCATCTTTCATTCTTCTTAAATTGATTTTGATATTATGACAATGGTTATTGGCTAAAACCCTTTAGCAATTCTAAGGTGAAGGGTTGATAGTTGTGGCTTAGATGATGATAGATCGATCGTAAATTGATTGGATCCTAAGAGTTAGAGAGATCTCGTCGACGAACCAAGATCACGGTCTGTTCTTGAGCTTCCACGGCCGTGGAACTCAAGATCTGCCCGTGATTTACCCTAGTTTACGAACCATGCTTTTACTTTGATCCAAGGTTAAAGATTACCTTTAATCTAGTCTTGGTTTGCCCTTTTCTAGGTAGTAGTGAGACTCATCACCCTCTATTTCGATTTTGAGTGTCATAACCTTAATCGGTTTAGTTAGTCTTGATCCTTGGGTTACAAGTTTGGGTATTTGAGACTAATTCTAGTCTTAGATCCTTTCTATACTGAAGCCTCAACAACCTTTATAGAGAGTATCTTTAGATAAGCCATATAAAGCCTTGGAACTTCACCGTACATTGCTTTACCTTAGCATACCTTTGCAACTCTTAACTCTGTCCTTAGTTCTTTAGTATATCTTGAATCGATTGCCACAATTGGATACCTGGATCTTTAGGGTTGCTGTTTTCCCAATATTTGCAAAGCTTTACCTTTACTTGCTTGACGATTTGCGAACTGAATTTGTTCCCCCCAAATCCCTGAGTTCGACACTCTGGAATTCTTGCTTTACTACGCCGATCCGTACACTGCGGGTTCGCTTGCTTTATTCTAGTTTTATAAATTTAAAGCTTATTTGCACGCACACTTAGGAGCGAACATTTATGCACATATCTTGTGCCGGTAAAGAAACCGTTCCTTATGATCTTGAGGCGGAGAAAACTTACAAAGGAAGACTAAGGGAAGCTAAAGAGAAGTGTAACACCCCAAGTCTGTAGGACCCGGAGTGCTACTGGGTTAGGGCCTCACAATGAGTCTTGACCCTAGCCTGACAACAAGTTCATTGGATCTTATAGCAAGGCACAAATAAATATAAAAACATCCTTTATAAAACTGAAACATTTGATAACATAATACATACAAAACCCCACAGCCGAGTACAAAACAACATCAACGTATATGTACACAACCCAAAACCCATAACACCTACATGTACGGAAGTCCTCGGCTGATCACTCCTCCAGATCATTGTGCAGTCTTCCTAACCTGCAAAGGATCTACAACACCGTATGAAACCGTTAGCTAACAATTCGTATATAAGATAATGCATAAGCACATACACATAACGATAAACATCAAGCATGCTATCACACATTTACCCGTTTAATTATCTTTATAATCTTATACACTCAAACCATATTTATAGATGTGACACGAGAAGTATATCATTTTTGCCTTTGGGTACAATAGCCATCTTGGAGTGAAATCCAACACACACCCCCGTAGGCCATATGATATGGGGAGATGACGTATCCGGTCCGTATACCAGGTATGGCATGACCTCAAAGTACCTCTTAGACTCCCTTAGGATGAAAGAGAAAGGTTATCATTGCCCGCTATAGGGGGGCTAATATGCCGGTAGTAATCAGTATCACATGCTAATAAGCACATAACAATCACCACTCATGCATACATCCAATATAGGAATGCAGCTAAGTAAGTCCTATGGACTTACCTGTATCCAAGTAACCTCATCTATCAATCAACCTCTCAGATACCCATAGGAATATATTGCATGCCTGATAAATTAAGGCACGTATATCAACAACTATCCATCATACTAGAAGGTTCCACTCCTAGTCTCTAAGATCCTCCAAGATCATATACATCATAACCATTCACAAAATCCTCGTCAAATATCCTCATATTAAACCTCTTGCTTCATATATCAATTAAATTCATTCCTTTGAATTTAATTAACTTATAGAGTTCTCTAGAATCCCAATTTAATTAATTAATTAAATTTCACCATAATAACGTTTTCCCCGCAACCAGTTTTTGAACCCACCTGTCATTAGATTTTATCAAACAAATAGCCAATGATATCCAGAATAATATAATGAGCATAATGGAATTTCCAATTATCCATTTTGACAAACCTAAGGTCAATTTAGACTAACCCGCAATACGGAAAACGAATAAATTCATAACTTACTCGTTACTAATTTGATATACGATCCGGAAGAAGATACAGACTCCTGGCAATACATGGAGTAAGAGCACGGTATCAAACTCCACGTTCGGCGGCTCGTGGTGGTCCATCGGCGTTTCGATAGCGATAAACGGAGGCTTAACCAAAAAACTAGCAAATGGGAAATAACTTGGTACCACGTTGAAGAGAACAAGATAAGAGACTCATTGGTACAAACAAATTTAAAAATAGATCAAAGACGGATGATACAAGAAAGGTTAAAAATGGGTCGTAAACTTGCTCTCGTTCCTTTGTGTAAAACTTGAAAGTGAAATGTAAATGGGAAAGGGAAAAGTACGTTGCAGCAAGGTGTGACACGTGTATACGTGAAGAAGGTAGATATGCATGCAAATCAACCGCCTTCTATTTCATTTATACATATATATATATATATATATATATATATATATATATATATATATATATATATATATATATATATATATATATATATATATATATATGTGGTGTTGTTCAAGTAAGGCACATTATTCTGGTACGGCCGACACGTGTCCCGAATTTTTTTTTTTTAAATAAAAAAACGAGTAAAAGTAATAGTTCAAAATTTATTATGGAATAGTTCATAACTTATAAAAGGATAGTTCATGAACTATAATAGGATAGTTCATGAACTATAATAGGATAGTTCATAGTGCAAAATTTATAAAGGAATGAAAGTAATAGTTCAAAACTTATTAAGGAATAGTTCATAACTTCTAAAAGGATAGTTCATGAATTATAATAGAATAGTTTATAGTGCAAAATTTATAAAGGAGTGAAAGTAATAGTTCAAAACTTATTATGGGATAGTTCATGAATTATAATAGAATAGTTCAAGAATTATAATAGAATAGTTTAAAGTGCAAAAATTTATAAAGGAGTGAAAGTAATAGTTCAAAACTTATTATAGGATAGTTCATGAATTATAATAGAATAGTTCATGGATTATATTAAAAAGTAATAGTTCATGGATTATATGGGAATAGTTCAAAGTTTATAGGAGAATAGTGTATAAATTATAACATGGTAGTTCAAACAAATTTTCATTCGTTTCAGAAAAAGAAAAAAAAATCGTTTCAGAAAAGAGGAAAACACGTGTCGCCCGTACGGTCGGCCGTACGACAGTACCGCAATATATGGGCCGTACCTGAACATTTACCTATATATATAATCCTTATCCACATTATTTGATTAAAATGAAGGTATATTTTCCAATCTCCAAAGTTTATCAAATTGGAATATAAAATCCGGAATATTATTTGGATAATTATTCCATAACTTTTTCGGAAAATGGTCATTTATAAGCCGCATTTTTTAACCGCTAAGAATCGGAGTAATGACTCTTTTGTCCGTTTTGCCTTTTTATGTTATTTCACATCTAGGACATATCCGATGTTCTGATCATTTATCCCAACTGTAACTTTATTTATTAGAGCTCCCAAATACTCCAAATAACACCGGGGCAAGAAGATGGTTGAAAGAAACCTTCAAGTCGAACTAGAAGACGCTCTTGAACAAGTAAGGCTTAGAGATGAAGCCTTGGAAGAAGAAAGAGCAATAACACAGGAAAGAGAAGATGCGATTAGAGTAGAAATCGATGAAGTGAGAGCTGATATGAGGCAATTACTATTGGAAAGAGGAGGCAATGCCCGGGTAGAAATACCTCCACCATTCGCACCAACAATAGCACCTCACCCACCGGTGAGGAATGTTAGAGTTGACCCATTTGTGGGAGAGCCACAAACACTTGGGCAAAGGATGGATCCAGCTCAACGAGTACCCCGTCCCGGTGCAAATCTTGAAGATCCAGCTACACATGATTATGAGCTCCGTTCTCAAGTCCTTCAGATGATCCGTCAAAACCAATTTGGAGGATTAGAGGGGGAGTCTTCACACCAACACTTGTAGAATTATGAGATACATATGGAGACAATGAAGTCTCCAAGGCTAGAGAGCAACAATCACAAGTTGAGGGCATTTTCCTTTTCTTTGAAGGATAAAGCTCTTTCTTGGTATCAATCTTTACCTTATGGACGAGTTAGCACTTGAGAGGAGATGAATTCCGAATTCCTCACCAAATTCATTCCACCATCAAAGACTACATAACTTCGAGGTAAAATTTATAATTTTGTGATGTAGGACAAGGAGAGCTTGTTAAAGTCATGGGAAAGGTTCAAGGACCTTCTACTAAATTGTCCTCATCATGGTATTCTAAAGATCGAGCTTCTTGAGATTTATTTTAAGGGTTTGCATGAGGAAACTCAATTCAAGCTTCAATCCCTTTCTGGAAGGACTTTAAGAAACCCCTTAATGAAGCATGATAATTTGTTGAGAAGTAAGCTTTAGTGATTGAGAGTATTCCCATAGAAAAGTTGATGAGAGATTTCGCAGACCCAGAGTCTATGAGGTTAGTACCACTACTACTAATAATGTTCAATTTGATATTATTAACAATGAGATTAAAGCTTTAAAGGAGTTTTTGAGAACTCAAACGCAAGCGCCGGCACAAGCTAGATTGCCACCTAAGGAGCAAGATGTGAATTTTATGGGTAGAGGAAATTATCAAGGACCAAGGAACTACAACAACAAAAATTTCCATGGAGAAAGTAATTATAGACCTGATCATAATCATCCGGTTTCTCTTATTAAAATCCGGATGGGGATTGAATCCTCCAACTTCCTCGAGCCAAGCACCACCTAAGGCTCCCGCACAGACTTCACAAGAATCCCCACCTAGATTCACTCAACCTCCCTAGGACCGAACTGAGATGATGTTTGAGCAATTGATGTGGAGATTGAGTGGATTGGAGAGCACCATTACTTTTATTTCTAAGGCTCAAAAGGCCTTGAAAAATCAAGTGTTCCACAAGGCGGGAGAAGCTCCTAGAGATCCAGGAAAACTTCCTGAAAAGACTAAGACAATCCTAGAGGGCAAGTTATGACTATAACTACTAGAAGCGGATTGAAGACCAATGAGTCATTGCCCAAGAATGTTGATAAGGGAAAACAATTAATGGTTGAGGAAGATCCAAAACCAATTGAGGAGGAAAAGGAAAAAGAGAAGGAACAAGTTTTGTACCTCCTCCACCATACAAGCCACCACTTCCATTCCCACAATCTAGAGCTAGAGCGCGCTTGGACAAGCATTTTGGTAAGTTCCTTGAGCTTAAATTGCAAATTAATATACCGTTCATGGATGCTAATGTAGGTATGCCCGCTTATGGGAAATTCTTGAAGGAAATCCTCTCTAACAAGAAGAAATTAGAGGATGTTGGGGAAGTAAGGATGACTAAGAGGTCATTCGAACTCATCTAAATCATGAGAGAAGAGATGCCACCAAAGTTAAGGGATCTAGGATCCTTTTGTGTTCCTATTGGTGTTGTAGAGGTGACTTATGAGGCCTTATGTTACATTGAAGCAAGCGTGAGCATCATACCGCTTGTATTGTGTGATAAAGTGGGACTTGGAGAGCCAAAACTCGTGAAGATGACACTTTACATGGCGGATAGATCAATTACACATTTGGTGGGAATACTAGAAGTCATTCCCGTGCAACTTGGTAAGTTATATATTCCTATTGATTTTGTGGTGTTAGACATTCCTGCAGATTATTCGGTTCCAATTATTCTTGGAATACCATTCCTTGCAACTTCCGGATGTATGGTTGATTGAAAGAATGCCACACTCTCCTTCAACATTGGTGAGGAGAATATTGAGTTTATGAACTGTCCATTATGGTCAAAGGGCCAGCTCTTGGAGAAGATATATTCAACATCTATGATGAAGAGGAATCAAGGGAAGCAGTAAGCTCAACTTTGCTCAAGGATCCACTTGAGAAAGTCACAAGTATGAGCATTACGGAAGAAGGGATAGAAGAGGACTACAATACTAAAGTCCGAGTTTTAGAGGTCTTGGAAGAAGAACCCAAGGCCGAGTTTGAGGTATTAGTGGAAGGCACGAAAGATCCTAATGATCTTGGTCAAAAAGAAAAAATCTCTTCCGAGATTTCAATTAAACTAATTAATTCATCTGAGATTTCCAAAGTCGAATGCAACTTCGACCAAAATCTTGGCCGAGATTTCCCCATGAAAGTGTTTTGGGACCTCACAATGGGTCTCGAACCTTAGCCACAAATAAAGGCCAAAACGAAAAACATTTTTATGCAACGTAATGAAACCCGAAAGTATACAAACAAAAGACTTCAGCCGAGATACAACTCCAAAGACCAAACGCCATACACACGACATACAATATATAATGAATACAAAACTCAAACACGACTCCAAACATAACCCACTCCTAAAATGTACGGAACCCCGACTGCCCACTATTTTGGATCTCTCGGATGCATTCTTAACCTACAAGGCAATCTACAACAATCGGTATAAAACCATTAGCTAATATTCAAGGCATTGGAATCAAGGTGAAAGACACAAACACAAGTAAGTCAACATAACACACAATATACACCAAAGCACACAAGTCCGGTTTATTATCTTTTTATTATTAAGTCATATCCCGTTCTAATTCAACTTCTTTTGTGACACGAGAATCTCCCGAAACTCGCCTCGGTCCCTACTTACTGGAAAGGAATGGTACCGATGCATTCGACCGTCTACCCGCACGGGCTTGTCGCCGAGAACCTCCCAGACTCTCGCAAGACCTAGGCAGATTATGTCACAGCTTGTTATCATACACTTGGGCTAAAATAATATAAAGTCGGTGGTCCTATTACCGATTTAGTTGTTATAACATAAACAATAAACACACACCGCCAAACACACATTGAAACTAATATGAAGAATACGATCTAAGTAAGTCCGGAGACTTACATCGACCCAAAGATAATCCCGCTAACCACCACTCTCAAGTTCCCATAGGAAGGCACTCAACACCTGATCAAAACAAGGCACACAATCAACATCTCTCTCACATGCTAGAAGTCCTTAGAATCTAGTCCCAATGATCTCGCAAGATCATAAACCATGCTACGATAATAAACTCCTAGTCCTCACGATCTCACAAGGTCATAACCATCACAACATAGGCTAGGATACTCTCGTTCTAATCTCCACAATCTCAACAATCATATAAACCATAATATCAAGCCTCAGATGCTCATAAGATCAACTAAAAACTCAACGCCTTACAATCTTCACAAGATAACAACACCTTCAACTTTAAAACATTTCACAATCCTCAAACACTCACCTAAGGTCCATAACCACTACTTGATATTCTCACTAGGTTATGCTAGGTCCAACCTAGCATGATACCAATACTAACCATAACTAAATCGAGTAAGATCATAAGCTCGGGGGAGAGAGTACTCACGTGACGTCAAAAGACGGAAGACAATATATGGATGTCGAGAATGGGTTTGTTGGGCCTTTATCGGGGCGCTTCCGAACCTAAACACCAAAGCTAAACAAATTTAGCTTATACGCTAAATTTGATCGTATATATATATATATATATATATATATATATATATATATATATATATATATATATATATATATATATATAAATGTGTGTGTGTATAAAATCCTAAGGTAAAACTCGTTTTCAAAGGCCAACATTAAAATTCCGTAATTAAATCTTTGAGTCATAACCCGAAATTAAACCAACAATGGCATAATATATAAATAAGAATGTAACTCGAAGTAAAGCCCAAATTTAAAACCGTAAAAACTTTTTTCTGGGCAATATATACAATTCTAGAAACTTGGGATATTTTGTGTAAATCAAACCTTGGGCCATTTCTGTAATTATACATGCAGAGGGCACTTTTGTTAAGTTCACAATAGTTGGGTCAATTCTACAATTAAATTTCTGGGGCCAAAACTGTAACTAAATTCCACAGAGGGTAGATCAGAATTCAGAGTTCAGAAGATGGCGGCTTGGAGGCGGGAAAAACAACTCGACGGAGGAGGCTCCAGGCTTGGGTCTCCGGCAAGGGCGAAGACGGGCAATCCCGGCGAAGGCGAGGCAGGGGACACCGGTGGCGGCTACTGCTCCTGATTCCGGTTGCGTTTCGACAGGACTCTCCCAGACGCGGTGGTGGGGAGCAAGAAGTGGCTCCATCAAGGCTTCCTGGCCCGTTGTTGCTTGCTCCGATCTCCGGCGAAGAAGGGCAGCGTGAGGAGAGAATTCAACCTTCCGATTGGGGCTGAGAGAGGTGGTTGTTGGAGGCTGCTTGTAAGGCTCGAGTGAGATGGCCGGAAGAAGAGAGGTCGCAATGAGAGTTTGATAGTGCTCGTTAAGGGGAAGAAGAAGAGATCAGGTGAGATGGGAAGTCCTCTTGAGAGTTGAAGGTTGTTGTAGGGGAAGAACAGATGAGTTCATTCCAGTCTAGAGAGCAGAGGAAGAAGAATGAAGATCAGGGGAGACGACTGGCTCGGGAAGGGGAGTAGAAGGTATAGGCTGCGCGGGGATGAATTAGAGCAGGGCAAGGGACTAGGTCAGAGAAGAGTCGGCTAGGCAAGCTAGAAAGCTAGCATAGGCGGTACTGGCAAGCAATCCAGAGCATGGGAGATGTCAGATGGCGTGAGGAGTCTGTTGGCTTCGAGGAGAAACAACATCAAGCAAAGGAGGAGGGAAAGAAAGGAAAAAAAATACGGAATAAATGAATACGTATCAATTACATAAAAAAAATACTCGTAAAATATTTAAGCTAATAAAATATCGATAAAAGTCAGAAAAATAAATATCACAAATGCGCCAAAATTGGGGCGTTACATCAAATCCCCTAAAAACAAGTTTCGTCCCGAAACTTGCTATGCGTCGAACTTCTCAGTCCTTAAGGTCGAGGTATGAACTCCCAAACTAAGAAGGCTTAAACCTTCTAGTCTATACACACAATCCACTCAAACTACCACCGCAAGATATATCAAGTCAAATAGCACATTCCCGCACAAGGCACAAACGACACATAACATCACACATGCACATAACTCAACCTAGGAAAGAACTAGGTATAACCCGTCGATTCTATCGATATCACTAGCTCAGTGTAAAACTTCAACCAAAGATAATATCCTCTGTCTTCCAGTTAGCCTCATCGGTTCCTCGTCTGCCCTTAGATCCCCTTAACTGACAACATGTCTCGCGTCATGTATGTACTCTCTCAATTGACACATATGAAACACTAGGTGGACATTCTCTACTCTAGGTGGCAACACCAACTTGTAAACCACTTCTCTAACTCGCGCTAAGATCTCAAAAAGGTCCGATATATTGAAAACTCAACTTCCTTCTCGGGTCTTTCTCAATGCAGCATTTCTATTATGTTTCTCTTTGCTTTTCTCTAAACAAGAAGATCGAACCTCCAATTTATAATGTTGGCTTTGGTTCTAATCAATCCAAACTTTGGTGTTACGCTTCCTCAATTCTTGTTGCAGTTCCAATTAACAAAGGAAGTACTCTACTTTACGCTAATTCTACTAACGAGACACGTACGCTATTATTTTTACATCGTTCCTCAATACTCCATTAAGACTTCGTCTTGGAGAATAGCTTGTACACTTCAAACCCATCATACCTCGAGGCAATTTCAAAACAATTGCACCAATGAATCTTCTCTTAACTCTCAACATCTTCATTGTCAATTTTCGTCTCACTCAATACTTCATTGTTATCTGGAGTAGGTTAGCCATAGATGGTGTTACTTGGAGAATCTCTCCACAAATCCGATAATGACCAGCTTTCTAGGATCTAACTCTACAAATCCTATTATTGTGAGTTCTAATTTGAATGATGATGAACTCAGTAAGCTAATGCATGAGTTAATATTACATAAGAAAGCTTTAGGATATACTATTGATGATCTTGTTGGTATTAAGCCTTCTTTATGTATGCATAAGATTCTTATGGAAGATGATCATACGCCTTCGCGTGAACCTCAAAGACGGATAAATCCGATCATGAAAGAGGTGGTGAAGAAGAAAGTTCTTAAGTTTGCTTGATGTAGGTATCATCTTCCCTATTTCTGATATCAAATGGGTGAGTCCCGTCCACATAGTTCCCAAGAAAGGAGGAAGGACTGTTATCACCAATAAAAACAATGAGTTGATTCCTACTAGAACATTCACGGGATGGAGAATGTGCATTGATTACAGGAAACTGAACGTGGCAACAAGGAAGGATCACTTTCCTCTCCCTTTCATTGATCAAATGTTAGAGAGATTGGCGCAACATTCCAACTTTTGCTATTTAGATGGGTATAGTGGATTCTTCAAAATTCCCATCCATCATGATGATCAAGAGAAGACTACTTTCACGTGCCCTTGGGGTACATTTGCTTACAAGAGATTGCCTTTTGGAGTGTGCAACACACCAACTACTTTCCAACGGTTCATGATGGCTATATTCTCCGAGTACATTGAGAACATTATGAAGTGTCATTTTCTGGTTAGTGAAGGCATTGTCCTAGGTCACTTGATCTCCAACTGAGGGATTGAGGTTGATAGAGCAAAGATCGAGACTATTGAGAAGTTACCTCCACCTTCATCAATAAAGGGAGTAAGAAGCTTTTTAGGACATGCAGGTTTTTATAGGAGATTCATTAAAGACTTTTCTAAGATCTCTAAACCATTGACTAACCTACTAATTAAAGATGTGGTTTTTGAGTTTTCAAAGGAATGCCTAATAAGTTTTACAAGTTGAAGGAAGCATTGATATCCGCTCCTATCATTCAACCTCGGGATTGGAACCTCCCCTTTGAGGTAATGTGTGATGCTAGTGACATAGCCGTAGGAGCCGTTCTTGGTCAGATAAAGGATGTACGCACTCATGCCATCTATTGTGTTAGCAAGACGCTAGATGAAGCTCAACTGAACTACGCTACAACTGAGAAGGAGCTTCTAGCGGTGGTCTATGCATTCAAGAAGTTTCATTCCTACCTTGTGGGAGTGAAAGTTGTTGTCTACACCAACCATGTAGCAGTTCAATACTTACTTACCAAAAAGGATGCAAAACCGCACCTTATCAGATGGATCCTCCTTCTACAAGAGTTCGATCTAGAGATCCAGGACAAGAAAGGATCTGAGAACTCAGTGACGGACCATCTTATCCGCTTACCTCCTCTCGTGAGTGAGAAGGATGACATGCCCATCGATGACTCCTTCCCGGATGAACAACTTCATGAAATCGAGGATTGCCTTATCCAAATCTCAAAAGGTAATGAACCATGGTTTGCAGATATTGTTAACTATTTAGTATGTCAAAAAATACCTTCAGGATTGTCGTACACTCAAAAAAAGAAGTTCTTCAAGGATGTTCGACATTACTATTGGAATGAGCCTCTTCTCTTCAAGAGAGGTCTGGATGAGATGTTTAGAAGATGCATTCCGGAAAATGGAGTGGAAAACATCATTCGACATTGTCATTCATTGCCTTGTGGTGGGCATGCTAGTTCTTACAAGACATGTGCTAAGGTACTTCAATCCGGTTTCTTTTGGCCTAACATATTCTAAGATGTGCAAAAGTTTGTTGTCTCTTGTGATGCTTGCCAAATAGAAGGAAATATATCTAGGAGGAATGAGATGCCTTTAAACAACATCCAAGAGGTTGATATATTTGATGTATGGGGAGTGGATTTCATGGGACCATTCCCATCTTCTTGTGGGAACCTATATATACTATTTGCGGTAGATTATGTCTCTAGATGGGTGGAAGCCATCACTTCTCCGACTAATGACGCCAAGGTGGTAGTGAAGTTCTTTGACATAATCATTTTCCCGAGATTTAGAATGCCCCAAATCATCATTAGTGATGGAGGAATACACTTCACCGCTCGGAAGTTTGAAGCACTTCTATCCAAGTATGGGGTAACCCACTAAGTAGCCACACCATACCACCCTCACACTAGTGTTTAAGTGGAGATATCAAATAGAGAAATCAAGGGAATTTTAGAGAAAACTATCTCTAGAACAAGAAATGATTGGTCAATGAAGTTAGATGACGCACTACGGGCTTACAAAATAGCTTTGAAGACTCCCATAGGAACCACACCGTACAATCTAGTCTATGGCAAGTCTTGTTATCTTCTAGTGGAACTAGAACATAAAGAATATTGCGCAATCAAATGGCTCAACTTTGATATAAAAGAAGTTGGAGAGAAAAGCCTCTTGGACATTAATGATCTAGAGGAGATCCGTCTTAATGCTTATGAGAACACCTGGATCTACAAGGAAATGACCAAATGGTGGCATGACAAGCACATCAGTACAAAGGAGTTGAAAGAAGGAGACCTTGTGCTTCTCTTCAACCCTAGACTTCTCCTTTTTCCAAGTAAGCTTAAATCTAGATGGACAAGACCTTATGTTTTGAAACATGTTTCCCCCCATGGTGTAGTTGAAGTGTGGGATGATCATTGCGGAAGCTTCAAAGTCAATGGACATAGGTTGAAGAAGTATACGCCGGAAGCTCCGGTAGAGAGCATTGCTCCCCTTCACCTTGAGTGATCATCAAAGAAATAGGTCCAGCTAGCGACCTTAAGCCAAGCGCTTCTTGGGAGGCAACCCAAGGTAATTCTTTGTCTTTTCTTTAGTTAGTTTAGTTAGATTTTTCTTTTCTTTGGTATGTTTAATGTTTTTGTAATTTTGGATGACAAAACCTAGGTTGTTCTCAAGAAGAATGAATCATGAGCTGTGTTGAGATTGCTGAGAGATCGAGATTTTATGAAAAAGGGATATGAAAACCGTTGGCAAGAGAAGTGAAGGCCGGAAGTAAAAAATCTAGACCAACAAAGGAAAATCTAGGTCTCGATTTTCAATTAAAAGAATTAATTCACTTGAGATTTTAAAAGTCGATTGCAACTTCGACTCAAATCTCGGTCCCCACCAAAATCTCGGACGAGATTCTTTAAAAAGTGATGATCGAGCAAGAAACCACGGACCGACAAAAATTTCGGCCACCCCAAAATCTCGGCCGAGATTTATTCAAAATTAAGGAGGGGTATAAAAGCGGGAACGACCATCACCTCAAGACTTTAAAGACGCAACACATCAGACATAACCGGATGACGGAGGATCTTTACCGCCAGCAATTCGGAGTGCCATTCGATCCAACCTACTATCTTTTCCAGAGCCACCACCACCAGCGGATATGTGATCACGATTGCTTCTACTATTTCATTTTATTTCCCTTTTATTACACATTGTGAGTTTTTCTTCCTTTTTCTTTTTATTCACATTGGGAACAATGTGTATTTTAAGTATGGGGTGGACATGCCTGTAACAAATGTTGCGTTTCCGTTATGATACACTGCCCTTTATGTCTATAGCATTGCCTTTTATTTTATGTCACACGTTTATGTTTATGTCTTGTGCGTCATATTTTCAAAAATCCAAAAAAATTGAAAAACTTGAAATTTTTTATGCTTCTAGGATGGAATATGATCTCAATGATGATATTGTTCGTGGAATAGCTTGATGATCTTTATGCTTGAATTGATGTATGACATATGTGGGATTTGAATACTTTGCTAGAATTCATGCATGAATGGTAATTTTCTTTTATCTTAATCATGTTGAGTGTTGATGGTTGATACCGCATGATAAGTTCTTACACATCTTTTTTGGGATGATTAAGGCAATTCGATTGTTTTCTTTTTTCATCTTGATCATGTTTTAGCACATCTTAAAAAATGTATAAATTGCCTCCCTTTACCCGTCCGTGAATTAGGAAGCATGTTAGTGAAAAAAAATGTGTTAGTGAAGTTGGGAAAAGTGAAGTGAAGTGTGTTGTGTGAAAATAGGTTTGGGGACGTTGATCACGATGATGAGTAACTCGGTACCATTCACATAGGTGGGTGTTTGTATCTTGCCAAAGTCTGATTGATCGATAGTCCTAACAAGTCTTGGTATGTGCATCCGGTTTGAGGCACCTCAATAAATTACGAGGATTGCTGATCACCAAGGTTTCGGCTATTGTGCACATATGCCATGTTCTCAAGTGAAAAAGAAAAAACAAGTGATGTGAATATAAGTGCTTATTTTAGATGGATGTTATGAGAAGTTGTTGTTGTTGTGGAGTTGTTCTTTTTCCTGGATTTGCACCACATATCCTAGAAAGCATCCCACCTATAACACGTTTCTTGGCCTTTTTCTTTTGAAAGTCCTTAAGACCTTCTTGCACATGTCTTTTGGCTTGGTGGTTTAAATTTGATTCCTCATGATTGAACTTTATTATGCATTGCAATGATTTCCGGAAAGTGATTATCCTTTTCATGGCTATAATTCTCTTTGTCATATGATAATCTATCATTAGCTATGAAGCATGACTTTGAGCGTGATCTATGAATAGAAGCACAAACAAAAAATATTGTGTTTTTCCTTGTTTTTGCATATGCATAACCCATGCTATCTTGCATTTAAGTTTGAACATTGTTTGGGGACGCGCAATAGGTAAGTATGAGGTGTTTTGATAACATGAATAATGACTTTAGTGTTGACGTTCATATAATTAGTTATCCCCTTTGTTTTACATGCATAGACATGAATTCATAGCATTTGAACTCATATTTACATACTTTACTAGAAAAGATGTCTACACTGATTCTTGTTGCAATTGTAGCAAATTTGGTGGATTTTGGATCAAAAGAGAGCATATAAAATAAGGAATCAAGGTGAATCACATTGGATCATGGTGAAGCATAAAAAGAAGAGCAACAACATCATCAAAGGAAGGGAGAATAGAGCTAAGGAAATACGTTACATAATAGCAATCTCAACCCAAGTTACAAAAATCTCGTCCGAGATTAATATTGTATTCATCCGGGATTTATGTGAAAAACGGCCCATGACCCAAGTTTCGAAACCCTAGATTTTCTTATAAGATTTGGGGGGCTACAACAAGTAAGAGACATCTCTCATACACAGAATACGACTCTTTACAGATTGAAAGTGAAGGATTGATCATCAATATTGATAGCAACAACACTTGAGAGAGATTTGTGAAGATTCTTGGAGAGAAATACTTAGTTCTAGATTTCATTGCTTTTGGATACAAGATTGGATCTTTGTTGTTAGTTTTGTTTTGCTTTTGGATATTGAAGACACTTTGTGAAGTATTTCTTACTTTTCTTTTTAGTTTTATTGGTTTATGAGTTTATTGATTTCATATATTTTTCTTGATTTGAATATGTGTGTTGTTGGCTAAACCCCTATGATTCTAGGGTGATTGGTTGATGGTTGTGGAATAGATGATGATAGACTGAGCCTTTAAGATTAGATTATACCTTAAAAAATGATTTAACCTTCGAGTTGACGAATCTTGGTTTGTTCTTCAGCAATCTCGGCCGGGATTTTACCATGAACAAACGACATTTCTATTGATCCGTTTATGATATATCTTTATGCTTAGATATAGAATGCCCAAATCCTTGTCTTTGTTGAGACTTTCATACCCTTAGTCCCCTTTAAGGCTTACATCTAAGCATGGGAAGAGACTTACCCGGTGATTCCCTTTCTTGGTTACCAAAGATGATGAGTTCTAGGTAATAAAGGATTCAAAACCCTTTTTTTAGGTTTGAGTGTGCCTTATTCTTGCCTAAGTCAACTTACCTGAGACTTACCTGGTAAAGGTTAGTTCTTGACTGTTAGGTTGAGTTGTTTGTTTGAGTTTATAGTTCCTTTTCTTAGATCCTTGAGACTTTCCCGGTGATAGGAACTTTGGTTTGGGATAGTGGATAGTTAGACCTCCCCCGTGATCTTTCCCACCTTAGAAATACCTTTCTTAGCAATCCCAGCTTTGCCCAAGTTTATTAAATTAAGTCTTTAATCGAAAACTACAACTCACTAATTTGGTCTCTAGAATTTGCATTTCTCCGATTGTCATATTATTCATATTGATTGCTTATTGTCTTTTCTTTCTTTAGTATTTGCATTGATCTATTATATCATTGATTGTCACCAATTGATTTCTCCATAGTCCTTGAGATCGACGTTGGAATATTTGATTTTTTCTACAACTGATCCGTACACTGCGGGTTCGTATATTGTTCAGACTATTATTTCAAGTATAAATTTAAGACTATATTTGTTCATATTTCATACATGTCTGAGAGCGAACAACATCTCTATTTATACTACTTAGAACACTAAATTGTAGTAAATGGGCTGCCTAAAACCGTCATAAAGTGAGAGTTTAAACAACCAAACTTTTTACGATTGTTGCAAAACCACGGGCATAGCGTATGGGAGCCGCGGGTGTGGTTTAGGCAAAAAACCACTAAACGTTTTATCTTCATTCTGTCCGCGTGCACAGAACTAGAGGGCTGCGGGTGCGGGTTCTTTACAGCTCTTGAAACATTTAAGACTCTTCAACTTCTGGCTTTCTGTAGTCTAGGCGTGGGTGTGGCCCAGTGTCACCGCACCCGCGGTGACACTGGGGCACTGGCATTCGTCTTCAGGCGGAGTACTGTGGGTGCAGGGCAAGGCTGGCATGGGTGCGCTGACATGAGGCTTCCGACCACTAGCAAAGGGTGCGGCCTAAGCGATGGCTGCGGTCGGTCGCCGCATGGGCAGCGATCCTCAACCTCAAGGGGGCTAGCCAACAGAAACGTCATCTTCAATTCTTCTTAGTTTCTCTTTCTCTTCGAAGTGTTGCTAAATCCTTAGATATCTTCTTTGTAACACCACAAATTCTAAGAATTCGGTGAGCTACTGTTTCGGACCTCACATTGGGTCCCGACTCAGTTTTGACAACAACAACATTACTGGATCTTACAATAAGGCACAAACGTAGTAAAACAAAGTGAAATCACCTAAGGTTGAAAAGATGAATGTACACATGGGTTAACCTTACAAACATAACAAAACAAAAGATGCATGCGGAAAGAGAAAGACTGTCCCTTCCCATCTATATGAGTACGTGGACCCGGCTAACCATCCATTCCAGATCTCTCTACAACTTTTAACCTGCAAGACATCTACAATGGCGGTAAACCGTTAGCTAACATTCCTTATATCAAAATAGCCATAATAGCTCATACATACATAAGGTAACATAAAACACATAACATGCTCGCACAACATCCAATTATTATCTTTCATTTAATTATTCCCATTACTAATTCAATTTCTTTTGTGACAAGAGAATCTCCCGAAACTTGCCCCTATCCCCGTTACGACAATAATAGATCAGATGCATCTATCCTTTACCTGTAGGCCTGGTCGCAAGAGCACCTCCCAGTCTCTTGTAGAACTGGACAAGTGGTCACCATCCGGTTATAATACACTCGGGCCAATTAACTGTATATGGTAGTCCTAGTTCGGTTTACCGTTATAGCCATAAATAAACACACACCACTATCATAGCTATGCTAAGACATAGAAGACAGATAAGTAAGTATAAGGGACTTACTTGTCTCAAGATAAACCCAGCTCATAACCACGCCCGACTTCCGGCAGGAGCGAATCTATGCCTGATCAAACAAGGGACCCAAGTCAACTACAATCATCAATGTTAGAAGTCTAAGACTTCTAGGTCTCAACGATCTCTACAAGATCATATCTTAACATGCTAGAAGGTTACTACTTCTAGTTTCAAAGGTCCACTCACTTCTATATAACGTGATGCAAGGATGTCCAAAAATCCTAGTCTCAAGATCTTCACAAGATCAACAAAACACAACTAGCTCAAGGGCTCTAAACCTCATCCAAACTTATAGGAAACCATAAGCCACAAACTGATATTCACACTAGTGGCCGCACCTGCGGGTCAGGGAGTCCGCCCCCGCGGATCAAGGCTCTTGGGTGCACCCGCAGCTTCATCCTTGCGCACCCGCAACTAATGTCGATCGCAATCCGCAGTTCCACTACGTTGTCAGTCGAGGATTCAAATCTCGAATTCACACAACCATGATCTTCATTGACGGTCTGCAAGGTTGTTGTGTCTCAACCACAAGGAGGAGGAGCAAGAGGAGGGTAAAAACTGTTTGGTTGAAGGATCCGAAACAAGGGAAGGAAAAACGATTAACTATTTGTTGTTGCAAGAAAGGAGAAGAGATGGCTGTTGTCATCAGCTAGACAAGATGAGAAGTTGTTCGCTCCAAACGGTGTGTGCAAGCTTTAAATTTATAACCCTAGATGTAAGCTTAAAACAAGGATGCGAACCCGTAGTGTAAGGGTCAATCGTAGTAAAAAGCAAGAAATTCCAGGGGTCGATCACAGGGACTTAGTGAAACAAAGCAGGAATAGGTAAGCTATGTAATTACTAACCACGAAGCAATTAAAACAATCAAGGATGATTAAAAGTCAGTAAAGGAAATATGCAATTCTAGGGATTAAAGCATCTAGTTGTGGTTCCAACTTAAGATCTAAAGATAAGCGGACAAAGTTGAGATTTTTCATAGGGAAGGTGTTACTAAAGTGGAATAGATCACCGGGTAAGTCTCACTACTCACTAATCCCAAACCGTAACTCCTATTACCGGGTAAGTCAAGGAATTAAGGAAAAGAACTATAACCTCAAACTAACACTCCAACTAAGGGAATAGAATCAACCTTTACCGGGTAAGTTTCAGGCTAACTCACAAAGATGGAATGAAAGCACACTCAAACCCCAATAAAGGATAAACCTTTATTACCTATACTTATGATCTTGGGTAAACAAACAAAGGAATCACCGGGTAAGTCTCATCCTAGGCTTGCATTGAACCAGGAAAGGTGTAATAAAAATAGGATTTGGCAAACTCTAACACTTAACTTCTCAGTTTCGGATAAGATAAGTCACCTCGGTCAGAAGAATTCCACCCCGGCCGAGATGTTCATCAACTGAGCGAGATGCTTAATGGTTAAGGATAAAGACTCGAACTTTCAGGGTCCTACTGTGATCAAGATTATTCTATCATTGTTTTTCCCACAACCTTCAGCCAATCACCCTAGAATCACACAAGGAAATTAGCCACTCATCATCATGAAAGCAATAATCAAATATAAGGGAAGAAAAAGAATAATTGAACAAGAAAACCTTAAGAGAAAGGCTTCAATACCTGAATCAATTATCAATCAACAAGCGTTCCTTGGATCAAAATCCAACAAAGACAATCAACAAAGAAGGGAATCTAAGGGAATCTTACATAACCCTTCACAAAGCTATAAAAGCTATAAACTTTCTTCCTTCAATCTTCCTTCAACCTTCAAAAAGGTTCTTCAAATCTCCCAACGTTAGTATGGTAAAACGGTTGTAAGCGGGATGATCGGTGGTATAGCACGATGTAGATTTGTGGAAAATCCGACCCTTTTTATAGGAAAATTACCCTCCAAAGATAAGATATTTTAGAAAGATCTTTTCCCATAAAAATAGGTAAAATGTATGGGCTAAATTATCTTCTTCCTTCCAGGAATCCAACCCAAAAATATAAGATCCTCTTTCCAAAGATAAAAGATCTCAGCCAAGAATAAAATATCCTTGCCACGTCCAAGGCGTTCGCCTCGGTCGAGTCAGCTCCTCTGGATCACCTCGGTCGAGGTGACTCTGTAGTCAACCGAGGTGAATCACAATTGAATGTGAAATCTTTCGAATCTGGTCCAAAGTGAATCTCTAATCCAATTTCATGATTACTGGATTCTTCGTTAAGCTCCTGAATGTAGCTCCAATGACTCCTTAGCTCCTTTTGCTCCTTTTTGATGCAAAATGTGCCATTTTACCTACGATTACAACGAAACTTGGTGTAGACCTCGATTCCCGCAAAGGTAGATGAAACGACAATATAATCAAATAATATACATCAAACATGCAGATTATTGAAGATAAAGCGTCTAAACAGGCCCCAAAATATAGACAATAATTCATGCTATCAAAATACCCCATACTTAGCCCTTGCTTGTCCCCAAGCAAGTTCCGAATTTAAAATACAAGATAGAATGGATTATTAGTAATGAATATCAATGAAATAGTCCTTCAAAATATTTTAATGGTGTGATACAATCATAGATCACTCTAAGAGAATACTTCATGGAATTTAAAATCAAGACATGATCAAAACATTTTATAAATATAATAAAGTTGTTCATCTTTGCATAAAATCGTAGAATGCATAATAAATCATAATCATCGAAATTAATCATGTATAATCCAGTTTAAACCACTAAGTCAATCAACAAGTTCGAGGTCTCAAAGGCTTTCAAAAGAAAGGTCAAAGAAACGTGTGAGGGTGAGATGTATATAGGGAATGTGGTGCTAGAATCCGGGAAAAGGATCTTCACTTTACTTTGCTTTCAACATCTTCCACCAATAAGCTTTGCTTATTTACTTTCCCATTTTTTTTTACTTTACTTTTTGGGATGCATGGACAGAGGTGCACAATAACCGAAGCCTAGGAAATCAGTAATCGTCAATTTCTCGAGATGCCTCAAACCCTTGATGCACATACCATGACCCGTTAGGAATATCGCTCAATCCGACTTTGGCAAGACACAAACACCCGGCTATGTGAATGGTGCCGAGTTACTCATCATCATGATTGACTTCCCCAAACCTATTTGTTTCTTTCTAACTTCCAGCCAACTTCTCAACTTTTACTTCACTTGCTTCACCACTTGCTTGCTTCCAAATTCCCGGATAGGTAAAGGAAGGCAAAATGTATATGAGGGGCTAAGCATGATCAAGAAGAAGAAGAGAAGAGAATGAATTGCCTTGGTCTTCCCAAGAAGAAAGTGAGAGAACTCATCATGTGGTGTCAACCTTCAAATTCAACATAATTTGGATAAAAACAAAGTATTAAACATGCCAAAAATTTCAAACAAAGCATTTAGCAACTTAAACATATCATAAAACCTTTCAAACATATAAAGATTTCAAAACCAGTCAGCAAACTAAGTCTTCACTGAGGTCATATCTAGATAAGAAGCACAAAAATCTTTTTGGAAACTTTCAGTTAAACCACCTCGGTCGAGATGTTCTAAGTCAACCGAGGTGAAGCACCTCGTTTGCCCATAATCACTTCGATCGAGGTCGTAAAAATTTTTTTTTTCTTTCTAGTTTTTTTGACGTTTTTCTCAATCAAATAACCTGTATGCATGCAAATCTCAAATAAGCAAATAGAGCATAATAAGATCATAAATATCCGTCAAAGTAACATACAATCATAAATAGTCAAATAATACATCAAATACCCCATACTTGGGACACATTGTCCCAATGGGTCAAAATAAGTCTAGAACATGAAGTACTCACCGGACATAGCTGAGCTGCATAATAAATAAAGAAAGAAAATCCTACAAGCTCTCAATAATCACGATCCGGTGGTGGTGGTGATGACACATACGGGTGCTGAGATGGGTCGAAAGGATAGCCCATGACATGTTGAAACTGAATCTCAGCCATCACGTGCTAATAGTGTAGTCTCTCCTGCATCTCTCGGATCTCTAGGGACATGGCAGCATAGGAATCAATCATCTGATCCGTCAGATCGCCGATCTGACGGTGAGCAAGTGGATCCCTCTGCCGGCGTACCCTACGCCTAGCGGGACGTGCTGGTGCTGCAACCGGCTCCTCCTTAGTCTCATCATCATCTAAATCGATGACCGGCGCACTAGTCCTAGCCGTATCCGTGCCCGTATCCATAGGAACACCACCATCCTCAGCAACATCATCATCATCATCCTCAGCCTCGTTCTCCTCCGCTGGTCCCTGAGCTGCTGCAGCTGCTGCCTCTCTAGCATCCTCCATCAGTGGAATCCACGCAGTCTGCCAGTAGTGTGGATCAAATACGGAGAACTGAGTTGACCATCTGATCCCTTGTGGTGTAGTCGGCTCCCATGGCATCGCCACATATGGCGTAGTAAGTCCTCGGGGAACCAGTATCCTCCGAGTGATCATCTCCTGAAGTCCAAGCGGCTTGGCAGCCGCCACCATGGTACAAGCACTGAGGCCCATATCCATGTAACTCGCTATATGAGTCACAATACCTCCACAGCAGATGTCGCCCTTCCCTTTCGCCTTTATCCTATGCAAGTCCTCTGCCAGCATCAACCCCAAAATCTGGGACTCCTCCAATCACCATGCAGTATAAACTCAAAAGCTCGCCCTGTTTGATCTTTTAGGGCATCTCAGTACGCGCCAGAAGAGTCTCACTGAAAATCCTGTGGGCCAGTCTAAAAGCGAGATGGAATATAATCCTCTCCTTGGAATCTCCAGGTCTCCATCTGTCAGCATGCTCAACCACGTGAGCTATTTATCCCCAGAACTCCCTAGCTACAACTCAGGAGGAAAAATCAGCAATAGTCGGGATCGGGAAGCCAAAGATATCCCGCTAGTGATCTAAAGGAACCAAGTAGTTCCGGTTCATCAACCGGTACTTCACGGCGCGCTCGGTAGGCAAGTAGGTAAAGGAGTTGACAAACTTCAGGGTGGCTCTAGATAGGCCGGAGCTCTAATCTCTGTGAACTGCTCCAGCCCCACAGCAGAAATCATACGCCTCAGATCATCATCAACGTGGAGGCAGTCAAAAGCTGAAATGTCCAGGAAGCGGGGTGCAATCACTGGACCGGCCGCTATGCGGTCATAATCGACCTGGTGTCTCTCGTGGATCACCGGTCTAGTACGGCGGGAAGCAGAAGAAGGGGAAGGAGAAGATCTGTCCCTTAGGATCAACTGCCTGTCAGAACTCATAATTACTGTGACCTGTCAGACCACCTCGGTCGCCCTGACAAATCTGTAGAACACCTCGGCCGAGGCACAGGCCGACTGGACCGAGGCGAAGAGTTGTTCGATCGATTCCTTCAAAAATCCAATTCTTTTCCCCCAAAATCACTACCACAAGTTCCTATGGGGTACTTAATCTGTTCCTCAGCAAATGTAGGGGCAACCAAAGCCCAAAACGAGAGAAATCAGTAGAGAAAGACGAAGTTAGGGTTTTTTCGATTTTTACCCCGATTTGGTCGATTCGGCTCGTTCTTTCTGCAGATTAGTGCTTGCAATACGATCCTCTACGCTTTCCTCTCAATTTAGAAGCAAGAATCGTCGAAAACGAGCGAAGAACGGAGGAGCGAGGTGAGATATGCGCCGCGGTCGAGAAGAGGGTAAAGAGAGGAGAGAGAAATCTTCAGCCCTTTTTATACCCTTTTTTGGAACTGCTGTCACCTCGGTCGAGATGGTCTCGACTGGACCGAGGTGTACGGACTGAGGTGGATCTTCAGAAACCCTGATCGCCTCGGTTGCTCAAGAATCATCTCGGTCGAGGTGCTGTGACAGAAACCGAGATGTGTCTCAGCCAACTTCGTCTTCTAAATTTCTCGAACTTCTGTCCTTCCAGTTGTGCTCATGGGTTGTATTCCTTCCTTAGATGTCACCTATTGTCTGTCCAGGACGCCAAAAACAAAACAAAGCAAAGCAAAAGCAAACTATCTAAAACTAGACTAGAAAAAGGAAAAGGAAAGCAATACCTTGGGTTGCCTCCCAAGCAGCACTTGATTTAAGGTCACTAGCTGGACCGTACGGCATCTCTATGCGTGATGGGAGGTGTCCTCACCCCATACTTCACCTTCATCATGGGGTGAGATAAGTAAGTCTATCAAACGCTCCAACAAGTGCAAGTGCTCATCGGGGAATGAATCGTCTATGGGTGGGTCGTCCTTCTCGCGTGAAGATGGAGGTAGCCGGCTGAGGTGATCCGCAACAGACTTTTCGGATCCCTTCTTATCGCGGATCTCTAGGTCAAACTCTTGAAGCAAGAGAATCCATCGAATAAGGCGTGGCTTGGCATCTTTCTTAGCAAGCAAGTAACGGATGGCTGCATGGTCGGTGTAGACAATGACTTTCGCTCCTACTAAGTAAGAACGAAACTTCTCGAAAGCATATACAACCGCCAATAGCTCCTTCTCGGTGGTAGCGTAGTTACGCTGGGCTTCATCTAGCGTCTTGCTAGCATAGTAAATGGCGGTGGTCCGGCCATCCTTCTTTT
Organism: Fagopyrum homotropicum; assembly: GCA_033239125.1. Lineage (NCBI taxonomy): Eukaryota > Viridiplantae > Streptophyta > Magnoliopsida > Caryophyllales > Polygonaceae > Fagopyrum > Fagopyrum homotropicum. The sequence continues at coordinate 81,504,972 of BSWB01000005.1, read as the reverse complement.
GTCCAAGCACCGCTCCTACTGCTACATCACTAGCATCACACATGATCTCAAAGGGCAAGGTCCAATCCGGAGGTTGGATAATGGGAGCGGAGATCAACGCTTCCTTAATCCTGTAAAATGCATCAAGACACTCCTGCGAAAACTCAAAAACAACATCTTTATTCAAGAGGTTAGTTAGAGGTTTATAAATCTTAGAAAAGTCCTTGATGAATCTCCTGTAGAAACCTGCATGCCCGAGAAAACTCCTCACACCTTTAACAGAACAAGGGGGAGGGAGTTTCTCAATAGTCTCGATCTTAGCGCGATCGACTTCAATACCTCGATTAGAAACGAGGTGTCCTAGCACAATGCCTTCATTAACCATAAAATGACACTTCTCCCAATTCAAGACAAGATTAGTGTCTTCACATCTTTGTAGCACTAGAGAAAGGTTAGATAGGCAATCATCGAAAGAGGAACCATTTACTGAAAAATCGTCCATAAATACCTCCGTTATTTCCTCTATATACTCGGAAAAGATCGCCATCATGCATCGCTGGAAGGTAGCGGGTGCATTGCATAATCCAAATGGCATCCTCCTATAAGCGAATGTCCCCCATGGACAAGTGAAAGTGGTCTTCTCTTGATCATCCGGATGGATAGGAATCTGGAAGAAACCGCTATAGCCGTCTAAATAGCAGAAGTGTGAATGCTGAGCTAACTGCTCGAGCATTTGATCAATGAAGGGAAGCGGAAAGTGGTCCTTCCGAGTGGCCACGTTCAGCTTCATATAGTCGATGCAAACCCTCCAGCCCGTGACGGTCTTGGTTGGGATTAACTCGTTGTTCTTATTCGTCACAACGGTCATCCCTCCTTTCTTCGGAACTACATGTACTGGACTAACCCATTTGCTGTCCGAGATAGGATATATTATACCTGCATCCAACAACTTAAGAATTTCTTTCTTCACAACCTCTTTCATGATCGGATTTAACCGTCTTTGAGGTTCCCGTGAAGTCTTATGATCGTCCTCCATTAGAATTCTATGCATGCAGAAAGAAGGCTTAATGCCAATAAGATCGTCTATAGTATAATCCAAAGCCTTTTGATGCTTTCTTAGGACATGCATTAGTTTAGACAATTCAGATTCGGAGAGGGAAGCACTAACAATAACGGGATAAGTAGAATCCGGTCCAAGAAAGACATACCTCAAGTGATTTGGGAGTTATTTAAGCTCCACAACTGGGGGTGCTTTCTGAGGAGGATCCTTGCTTCCTTCTTCCAGTGGGGAAAATTGAGGAACTGGACCTTCAGAAGTCTCAGTTGACATCATCTCGCTTTCGACCTCGGTCGAGGTCCAGAGAGGTTGACCGAGATGTTCTTCAGCCACCTCGCTTGGTCCAGAAAGTGCCTCGGTCGAGGTACTGCAACTGGAACCGAAACTGGAGATCTTCTTCTCCTGGATTAGTTTTTCAGTTTTAGCTCATGGATCTTCTTCCAGTGCCTTTAAGCTCCGTATATCTGCATCACCAGAAGTATCTATACCTTCCTCCATTAAGCTAAAGCTAATAACTTTTTCAAGTGGATCTTTAATAAGGATAGAGCTCACCAATTCTCTTAATTCTTCTTCATCATAGATGTTGAAGATATCATCTCCTAGCTGCTCTCCCTTCATAGCCGCAAGTAATGCAAACTCCACTTCATCTCCGCCAATGTTGAATTTCAACTTGGCGTTCTTACAATCCACATTGCAACCCGAAGTTGCTAGAAATGGCCTCCCGAGAATGATAGGAACGGGATAATTTGCGGGAATGCCAAGCACAACAAAGTCTATAGGTAAATAGAAGTTACCTAACTTGACCGGAACGTCTTCCAAGATGCCCACGGGATGGGTAATGGAGCGGTCCGCCATGTATATTCGTATCTTCACCCGCTTGGGCTCTCCAAGACCGATTTTAACACATAGCTCCAATGGAATGATGCTCACGCAGGCTCCTAGATCACATAAGGCTTCACAAGTGACATCCTCAACTTGAATGGGAATGCAAAATGAGCCGGGATCTCTCAATTTGGGTGGCATCTTCTCCTTCATGATTTGAATAAGCTCCGAGGATTTAGATGTCATCCTTACTTCACCAAAGTCTTCCAACTTCCTCTTCCTTGACAGAATCTCTTTCAAGAATTTCCCATAGGCGGGAATACCTAGAATAGCATCAAGGAAGGGGATATTAATGTGTAGTTTATTCATCAAGTCAAGGAACTTACCAAAATGCTTGTCTAGATGTGCTCTGGCCCTTGACTGGGGGAATGGAAGTGGTGGTTTATATGCAGGAGGTGGAATATAAACTTTAGTTTTCTCCTCCGCTTTCTGTGGCTCCACCTCGGTTGGCATCTCGGCCGAAGTGTTCTTCGTCTGCACCTGGACCGAGGTGGTCTTCGTCTGTACTGGCACCGACCGAGGCACTGGATCTGCAGTCTTCAGTCCACTCCTCGTCGTTATGGCCATGATCTGGCCCTTAGGGTTGCTTTCCGTCTTTGTTGGAAGCTTCCCTGGATATCTTGGCGTTTCATTCGCCCTACTAGCAAGTTGTTGTTCAAAGGCTTTTTGTGCCTTCGAAAATAAAGTCATGGATGTCTCCATAGAGCTTAGCTTGATTAAGATGGCCTCTAGCACTGCGTCTTTCTTTTCTGGCTGGGACGAACTCGATCCTTGATCCTGGCTCTTTAATGGAGTAGAAGAAGAAGAGGAAGAGAGGAAAGGATTAGAGGAATAGTTCGAATTGGAGTTAGAATGATTGTTACCCGAATTTTGGTTGTTTGCCCTCCAATTATTGTTGTTGGATCCTCTATTATTGTTATAGTTGTTGTTCCGGGAACCATTGTTGTTGTTGTTACGGTATCCATTATTGTTCCTTTATCCTTGATCTTCCTTCTTGGTTTGAGCAACTAAGAGTTCCTTCAATTGTTTCACGTCATTCTTCAAAGAGATGAGTTGATTAGTGTTTAATGGCTCCTCTTGAAAGTTGACTTTTTTAACTCCACCTTCAGCTCCTTGGTGGGAATATTTCTCCATGTGTAAAGCTTGCTTCTCTATGAACTCCCAAGCTTCGTCAATAGCCATGTCCATGAATGTACCGGCGGATAGTAGTTGAAGGTTGAACTGGGTGCTTCCGTCCAGTCCCTTGAAGTATATCTCCAACAACTCTATCTTTGGAATCCCATGATGTGGGCAATCCAAAAGAATATCTTTAAATCTCTCCCATGACTTGGACAAGCTCTCCTTGTCCTTCATGATGAATGCATTAATCTTCCCTCTCATTTCAGTGGTTTTAGAGGGGGGGAAAGAATTTAGTCAAGAATTCCGTAGTCATCTCCTCCCAAGTACTGATTTTTCCTGGAGGAAGAGATTGATACCAAGTAAGTGCTCTATCTTTCAAAGAAAAGTAGAAAGGCCTTAGCTTGTAATTGTTGTTTTCCAGCCTTGAAGGTCTCAAGGTCTCCATCAAGATCTCATAGTTTTGTAGATGTTGATGCGGGGATTCCTTCTCAAGCCCTCCAAACTGACATTGGCGAATCATGGAAAGAACTTGCGGTCAAAGTTCGTAATCATGGTCCGCTGGATCTCCTAGGTTAACTCCTGGACGCCTCAGTTGTTGATTGGGGTCCATCCTTTGACCTAGGGTCTGTGGAATACCTGCTAATAGAACGTTTCGGATCGGCATCCGAGGTGGAAGTATCTCAGCCGGGGCGAGAGGTGCTGGATTCTGCCCCGGTCGAGGATCTGGAACAGGATCTTTCCTCGGACGAGGATCGGGGTTCGGTCGATGTAGATACTGTTCTCGTAGGGCTGCCATATCTGCTTCGATCGCCTCAGTCCTTGTGCGAGTTTCTTCCTTTTCCAGCCTCAGTTCTTCCCTGCTGAGGCGTAGCTGTTCTAACACCTCATTCAATTCGGCCTCAAGATCGCGATTGTCTTGGTCGGCCATCTTCGCTTCTCTCAAGCGTCTTTTGTATGTCTTTTCTGGTTCGGGGTCGTAAGGAAAGATTTCCTTCCCAGCGCGGGTTCTTCGCATAAACCTGAGAAAAAGAACCTGCGAAAGTCACTCAAGTAGAGTGGTTAGTAGAAACAGGGGGCAAGTGCCCCAAAAACGTACCGCAACCGGCTCGGTCTAGACCAAATCCCCGGCAACGGCGCCAAAAACTTGTTCGCTCCAAACGGTGTGTGCAAGCTTTAAATTTATAACCCTAGATGTAAGCTTAAAACAAGGATGCGAACCCGCAGTGTACGGGTCAATCGTAGTAAAAAGCAAGAAATTCCAGGGGTCGATCACAGGGACTTAGTAAAACAAAGCAGGAATAGATAAGCTATGTAATTACTAACCACGAAGCAATTAAAACAATCAAGGATGATAAAAAGTCAATAAAGGAAATATGCAATTCTAGGGATTAAAGCATCTAGTTGTGGTTCCAACTCAAGATCTAAAGATAAGCGGACAAAGCTGAGATTTTGCATAGGGAAGGTGTTACTAAAGTGGAATAGATCACCGGGTAAGTCTCACTACTCACTAATCTCAAAACGTAACTCCTATTACCGGGTAAGTCTCAAGGAATTAAGGAAAAGAACTATAACCTCAAACTAACACTCCAACTAAGGGAATAGAATCAACCTTTACTGGGTAAGTCTCAAGCTAACTCACAAAGATGGAATGAAAGCACACTCAAACCCCAATAAAGGATAAACCTTTATTACATATACTTATGATCTTGGATAAACAAACAAAGGAATCACCGGGTAAGTCTCATCCTAGGCTTGCATTGAACCATGAAAGGTGTAATAAAAATAGGATTTGGCAAACTCTAACACTTAACTTCTCAGTTTCGGATAAGATAAGTCACCTCGGTCAGAAGAATTCCACCCCGGCCGAGATGTTCATCAACTGAGCGAGATGCTTTAGGGTTAAGGATAAAGACTCGAACTTTCAGGGCCCTACTGTGATCAAGATTATTCTATCATTGTTTTTCCCACAACCTTCAGCCAATCACCCTAGAATCACACAAGGAAATTAGCCACTCATCATCATGAAAGCAATAATCAAATATAAGGGAAGAAAAAGAATAATTGAATAAGAAAACCTTAAGAGAAAGGCTTCAATCACTGAATCAATTATCAATCAACAAGCGTTCCATGGATCAAAAACCAACAAAGACAATCAACAAAGAAGGGAATCTAAGGGAATCTTACAAAACCCTTCACAAAGCTATAAAAGCTATAAACTTTCTTCCTTCAATCTTCCTTCAACCTTCAAAAAGATTATTCAAATCTCTCAGCGGTAGTATGGTAAAACGGCTGTAAGCGGGATGATCGGTGGTATAGCACGATGTAGATTTGTGGAAAATCTGACCCTTTTTGTAGGAAAATTATCCTCCAAGATAAGATATTTTAGAAAGATCTTTTCCCATAAAAATAGGTAAAATATATGGGCTAAATTATCTTCTTCCTTCCAGGAATCCAGCCTAAAAATATAAGATCCTCTTTCCAAAGATAAAAGATCTCAACTAAGAATAAAATATCCTTGCCGCGTCCAAGGTGTTCGCCTCGGTCGAGTCAGCTCCTCTGGATCACCTCGGTCGAGGTGACTCCGTAGTCAACCGAGGTGAATCACAACTGAATGTGAAATCTCTCAAATCTGGTCCAAAGTGAATCTCTAATCCAATTTCATGATTCCTGGATTCTTCCTTAAGCTCCTGAATGTAGCTCCAATGACTCCTTAGCTCCTTTTGCTCCTTTTTGATGCAAAACGTGCCATTTTACATACGATTACAACGAAACTTGGTGTAGACCTTGATTCCCACAAAGGTAGATGAAACGACAATATAATCAAATAATATACATCCAAACATGCAGATTATTAAAGATCACACGTCTAAACAGACCCCAAAATATAGACAATAATTCATGCTATCAGAAGGGTCAATGGCCAAATCTAGCGCCATCGACTGTTGCTCCTGCTGCTGTCTGAGGAAGAGGCGATCATTGACGGGAGGAGAAGGAGAGAGATAGGAAGAATGTGTGAGGATAGGGTTATCACGGGAGAAGAGAGGAATAACGTGAAAGAGGAAAAAAGGATTGCTGAACTAGAATGCATCCAACATCCTCCTAATAGGCCCGGATGGCCTATCATGATGGCTCGGTGGATGTGTTCTATCCTTAAAACTTGAAAAAGAAGATCAAACCGGTCAAAGTCCGTTTGGCTCGAATAAAACCGGAAATAAAAATTTCCAGATGTTACATCAGTTCCCCCTAAAAACAAGTTTCATCCCAAAACTTAGATAACATTGTTCCTCTCGGTCTTACCTAATGAGGTATACACACAAGTTATCAAGAAGGCATCATCCTTTTAAACTACACACACGCCGTAAGCATACTAGCACATCAATATCTTAACCCAGTCAAAAAACGCATACTCACACTGGGCATAAAACACATGAAATCACAAAAGCGCATAAATCTCAACATAATAGATCTGGGATAACCCATCGTTCCCTCTCAAAGTAACTAGCTTATCATAAAACTCCTGATAGCTCATCTGGATACTATCCTCCGTCTCTTTAGTAGCCTCGACGGCTCTCTGTCTAGATCAATGTACACTCATCATCGGTATGTCTTTCGATCGCAACGCCTCGTACTACACTCAAGGAAGGCCACCGGTTACCTTGCAAATGGGTGGTCCACTCAACCACTATATCCACAGAACTAACGATGTGTCTCGGGTCTATTTTATACTTTTGTAGTTAAGACTCATGAAAGACCAAGTGAATACCCTCTAGTCTCGTTGGTAGTACCAATCTGTACGCCACCTCTCTACTCGCCCAAGTATCTCACAAGGGTCCGACATATCGGGACTCAACTTCCCAAAATGCCAAAACATCTGACGCCTCACGTCGGTGGTACTCGTAACCATAACAGAGCTTCCACTCTAAATTCTAGAGGTTGGCTCTTCCTGGCAGTATAAGACTTCTGAAGACTCTACGTTGTTCACATACGCTCTAAATCAGGGCCACTGTGGTCATGACATCCAGAAGCAGCTCATGAGTTACTTCACTTGTTATACCTGACTTACCAAAGATATAGACATACGGTATCTCTACTTGTACAACGTCTCATCCGGTTGCATCCTTATTGGCGCGTGCCAACTATTGTTTGTAGGAAAACTCACCAGCAAAAGGTGATCCGTCCATAACTGTCTCAATCTCATACACACCCTCTCAATATGTCATCTTAAGTCTGTTTGGTCCTCTCCGACTTGTTCTCGGTCTAGGGGATGATACGTTGTCGTGACGTGAAGGCTCGTATGAAGGTGGCGTGCATCTAATACCGAATCTCGAGGTAATTGTCCATCTTAACCTATGGGAGTACTCCATGGAATCTCATTGAATACCTAGTGAACTCAACTAACCGGCTTACCGTTCACGTTTCCTGAATAGGAATGAACTTACGGTCTTAGTCCGTTGGTCTACCACAACTCAAAAACCATTGAACTCTTTACTCGGTTTCAAACCGGTGACGAAAATATGGAGATGTCCACTCACAAACTCTGCGGTACTTTAGTGGTTGGAATTCTCCTCTTGACTTGTGTGCTTAAACTTAGCCTGTTGACAGATCGTACGCTGGCAACATACTTCACCATAATGGCTTAAGCCCGCATCAAAAGGAACGTCTCATATCCAGATACACCTTATACTTACATGAAAGTATCGAGTAGGTGTAAAACTTCTGTCTCAGCTCTATGCCAAAAGGCACACATGTGCTTCTAGCGTCTCATAAGCCAGTTGGCATTGTAACCGCGGTGCCTCGCCTCAAGAACTCCTGTCTGTGCTGGACATCTCTCCTTCTTATGTCGAATTTCTCCCAACAGATTAGGTAGCACCTCCAAGGTAGCTAAAAAGATATCCGCCTTCTCACGAGGCATCTTCCTGATAAGGGCGTTAACAACTACATTCGTCCTTCCCGTATTGTACAAAATGTCCGGATCAGAGTCTTTGATCGGCTCGATCCATCTCCTCTGTTGGTTACTCAATTACCGTTGAGGGGATACGTACTTAAGACTCGTAAGGTCAAGGATAATCCGGCATTACGCTCCATAAAACTGATGTCCTGTCTTAAGGGCATGCACTACGGCTGCACACTCTAGATCCCTCATCGGGAAATCATAAGTCCACACAATCTTTGCCACATACTCAAAGAACTCTTCTTGTTGCATCAAACAAATCCCCAAGCCCCGCTTGGAGGTATCACTATCCACTACAAAGTCTTCAAGACTCTTTGCCTGTACCAAAGGAAATCGGAATAGAGGCCACTCACCTCTTCGGCTCATCATGGATTTACGGACATAGCTCGGACAAACTTGATCCTCGCTGGATCGACCTTAGTCCCTCCAGCTGTAACTACATGATATAGGACACCACCTCATACATCCTAACTTACTCTTGGATACCTGGAATACCACTCTCATCTTGTAACGTTGACATAACATATCTTGTTTGCTCTTCTTGACTATGAGAGTACGCTAGAAAATTGTCGATAAACGCCACTTTATCCCAATCCAAAAAATCACAGAATACCATCATTAATTCCATAACCTGCCCAAGCGCACTCAGGAGCCCAAACGGCCTCACTATAGCTGGTAGTGGCCATACTAGGTCCGAAATGCCGTCTCAAGTATGTCCGGCTCTCCCACCCTCAGATAGTGATATATCGACCTTACGTCGATCACAGAGGACACCGTAGTTGATAGCATGAATTATAGTCTATATTTTGGGGTTTGTTTGGACGTTTTATCTTTCGTAATCTGCATGTTTGTATGTGCATTATGTGCTTTTACTACCATTTCACCTACCTTTGCAAGAATCGAGGTCTACACCTAGTTTTGTTGTAATTGCAGGTAATTTGGTACGTTTTGCATCAAAAAGGAGCAAAAGGAGTCATGAGTCAATTGGAGCTACATCCAGGGAGCATAGCCATGGATTAAAGATTTACTTTGGACTAGTTTTGAGAGATTTCACATTCAGTTATGACTCACCTCGGTTGACCAGAGATTCATCTCGACCGAGGCGATCCAGAGACGCCGACTCGACCGAGGCGAACACCTAGGACGCGGCGAGAATATTTTATTCTTGGATGAGATCTTTTAAATTTGGAAAGTGATCTTATATTTTTGGGCTTGGCTCCTGGAAGGAAGGAGATATGCAGAATCATATATTTTACCTATATTTATGGGAAAATATCTTTCTAAGATTTATTATCTTTGGAGGGTTATTTTCCTATAAAAAGGGTTGGATTTCCACAATTCCGAGATCACGCTATACCGTCGATCAGGGTTTATAGCACGCAGCAGCAGCAACCTACTCCAGTTGGGAGAGATTCGAAGAACCTTTTTTGAAGGTTGAAGGAAGATTGAAGATTATAGCTTTTATAGCTTTTTGGAGGGTTTTGTAAGATTGTCTTCAATTCCCTCACTTGTTGTCTTGTCTTGTTGGATTGCTATCCAAGGAACGCTTTTGTTGTGATATTTGATTCAGTTATTGAAGTCTTTTCATTAAATTCTTCTTGTTCAAATATTCACCTTCTTCCCATATATTTAATACTTTCATAATGATGATGAGTGGCTAATTTCCTTGTGTGATTCTAGGGTGATTAGCTGAAGGTTGTGGGAAAAACAATGATAGAATAATCTTAGATCCCAGTAGGACCCTGAAAGTTCGAGTCTTTAACCTTAACCCTAAGCATCTCGTTCAGTCGATGAACATCTCGGCCGGGGTGGAAACTGGCTGACCGAGGTGACTTATCTGATCCTAAACTGAGAGTTAAGTGTTAGAGTTTGCCAAATCCTATTCTTATTACACCTTTCCTGGTTCAAAGCAAGCTTAGGATGAGACTTACCCGGTAATTCCTTAGTTTGTGTACCAACGATCATAAGTGTAGGTAATAAAGGTTTATCCTTTATTGGGGTTTGAGTATGCTTCCATCCCATCTTTGTGAGTTAGCCTGAGACTTACCCGGTAAAGGTTGATTCTATTCCCTTAGATGGTGTGTTAGTTTGAGGTTATAGTTCTTTATCTTAATTCCTTGAGACTTACCCGGTAATAGGAGTTACGGTTTAGGATTAGTGTGTAGTGAGACTTACCCGGTGATCTACTCCACTTTAGAAACACCTTCCCCACGCAAAAATCTCAGCTTTGTCCGCTTATCTATAGATCTTGAGTTGGAACCACAACTAGACGCTTTAATCCCTAGAATTGCATGTTTGCTTTATTGACTTCTTATTCATCTTTGATTGTGTTAATCACTCTTGTGGTTAGTATTGACATAAGCACACCGTATTGACTTTGTTTCACCGAGTCCCTGTGATCGACCCCTGGAATTTTCTTGCTTTTACTACGATTGACCCGTACACTGCGGGTTCGCATCCTTGTTTTAAGCTTAAGTCTAGGGTTATAAATTTAAAGCTTGCACACACCGTTTGGAGTGAACAAGTTTTTGGTGCCGTTGCCGGGGACTGTTCTTTCTTTTTCTACTGATCTTTTTGCTTGAGTGTTCTTGCAGGTTTGTGTTCTTAGGTACATACAAAGCTCTCGTTCCGGCAACGGAACAGAGTTTCGCCAAAGAACAAGTTTTTGGCGCCGTTGCCGGGGACTTGATCTAGACCGAGCCGGTTGCGGTTTGCTTTCGGGGCACTTGCCCCTGTTGCTACTAACTACTCTTTCTATGAGTTTTGTAGTTTTCAGGATTTCCGATGACTACATTTGATCCAGCCTGGATAGCGAGACAAAATGCTAGGGCGGACCATTATGAATACTTGGAGGAGAAGTACTCCTTCTATTGGTTCAACAATGAATGGGAAAGAGAAGAGGCCATTAAGCATGAACTTGCGATGTGGGATGAACTGAATGTACCTAAAAAGATTTGTGAGCAACCCCTTGAAGATTCTCTTGAATCAAGATGGGAGAGGTTGATGAAGAAGGTGGAGGAGCTCAAGGAAAGCACCCTATCCTATGCTAAGCCGGAAGAGGAGCATAAGGAAGTGCTGCAAGTTCCAAGCACCCCTCCAATCAAACCAGAAGTTTCTCCTGAAGCTTTTGAGGGAGATGAAGATTTGGAAGATTTCGATCTAACTGTTGAGACCTCGGCCGAGGTGAAAGAGAGATCGGCCGAGGTGGAGGAAAAATCTGTAGAGCTGGAAGATACGGAGAACCTTGGCCAAATTACTGAGACTGTGGTCAAGGTGGAAGAAAGACCAGCTGAGTTGAGAGGGATTTCGTGTGTGGATTATCAACCCAACATGAAACTTGTCTCAAGCTTTGGAGAACTTTACGAGGTACATTCTCCTACTTCATTTGAAATCCCTATTAAAATTTCTGAATTTTTCAGGAATGCACCGGAGAGTTGGAGGTCTCTTCCGAAAGAACCTCCTAAGATCAAGATGAAACCTCCCTTGAAACTGTTGGAAGAAGATACTCCTTGGATTATAAGGAGTGGAGTTTGCAAGCACTACACCGTTAAGGCGATGAAGTGTCTCTTGTTCAAGTATGGGGTCCCTCGCATGCTAAGGACCTTGTACCATCCCCATGCTAAAGATGGGGAAGCTACTAGGATTCTCGAGAAGTTGTTTTCTCGATCAAGGAAAGGATGGGACGCAAGGCTAGATTATGTCCCATTGAAGTGCAGAAAGGCTAGAAGGATTCCGGTGAGAATCAAACCGTACAAGCTTGTACGTGGGAGATCTTACCATTTGCCGGTGAAATTAGGAACCGGAACCTTTTTGGAAGAATTTTATGATGGATGTGATGAGAACTCCATGGTGTTCAAGGTACATTGAGTAATTCTATGGAGAAGGGTCCAGCTAGCGACCTTAAACCAAGCGCTTCTTTGGAGGCAACCCAAGGTATTGCTTTCTTCTCCCTTTTCTAGTTTAGTTTAGATAGTTGCTTTGTTTTTGTTTTCCTCTAGACAACAACCAGGTATTCCAAAAGAAAGGATCACAATTCAGGAGCTACACTAGAAGAACAAAATTTCGAGAAGTTGAGGAAACGAGCTTTACTGAGATACATCTCGGGTACTGTCAGAACACCTCGACCGAGATGTGCTTCGCCAACCGAGATGGTCTTATCTGGGAGCTGTTTCTTACTTCTTCATGCAGTTTAGCTATGTTCGGTGAGTATCCTGTCCTTAGACTTATTTTGACCCACTGGGACAGTGTGTCCCAAGTATGGGGTGTTTATGTATTTGATTGACTTATGTGATGAATGACTCGATATTATTGGATATTTATGCTTCACTTTTGCATCTATGTGTTTATCTGAGAATACATGCATGCATACAGGTTATTCGATTGAGAAAAACGTCGAAACCGAAAGAAAACTGGTTTTAAAAAAATTTTGACCTCGACCGGGAGAGTTCTGGCCGAACGAGGTGTTTCACCTCGGTTGACCAATAATTCACCTTGACCGAGGTGGGTAACAGAAAGTTTTCCAAAAACGATTTTTGTGCTTCTTATCTGGATATGACCTCAGTGAAGATCTTGCTTACTGACTGGTTTTAAATTCTTTATATGTTTGAAAGGTTTTATACTATATTTAAGTTGCTAAATGCTTTGTTTGAAATTATTGGCATGTTTAATACTTTGTTTTTATCCAAATTATGTTGAATTTGAAGGTTGACACCGCAGGTTAAGTTCTCTCACTTTCTTCTTGGAAAGACCAAGGCAATTCATTCTCTTCTTCTTCTTCTTCTTGATCATGCTTAGCCCCTCATATACATTTTGCCTCCCTTTACCTATCCGGGAATTTGGAAGCAAGCGAAGTGGTGAAAGCAAGTGGAGTTAAAGTTGAGAAGTGGCTGGAAGTGAAAGTGTTAGAAAGCAATAATAGGTTTGGGGAAGTCAATCATGAAGATGAGTAACTCGGCACCATTCACATAGCCGGGTGTTTGTGTCTTGCCAAAGTCGGATTGAGCGATATTCCTAACGGGTCATGGTATGTGCATCAAGGGTTTGATGCATCTCAAGAAATTGATGATTGCTAATCTCCCAGGCTTCGGTTATTGTGCACCTCTGTCCATGCATCCCAAAAAGTAAAGTAAAAAGAAGAAAAAGTGTTAAATAAGCAAAGCTTATTGGTGGAAGATGTTGCAAGTCAAAGTGAAAGTGAAGTTCATCCTTTTCCCGGATTTTAGCACCACATTACCTTACATACATCCCTACCCTACACGTTTCTTGACCTTTCCTTTGGGAAGCCCTTGAGACCTTGAGCTTGTTGATTGACTTAGCGGTTTAAATCGGATTATACATGATTAATTTTGATAATTATGATTTATTATGCATTCTATGATTTTATGCAAAGATGAACAACTTTCCTATATTTATAAAATGTTTTGATCATGTTGAGTTTTTAAATTCCAAGAAGTACTCTCTTAGAGTGATCTATGGTAGTTGCACACCATAAAATGTTTTTGAAAGACTTTTTCATTGATTTTTATGACCTATAATCCATTCTATCTTGTCTTCTATATGCGGAACTTGCTTTGGGACAAGCAAGGGCTAAGTATGGGGTATTTTGATAGCATGAATTATAGTCTATATTTTGGGGTTTGTTTGGACGTTTTATCTTTCGTAATCTGCATGTTTGTATGTGCATTATGTGATTTTACTACCATTTCACCTACCTTTGCAAGAATCGAGGTCTACACCTAGTTTTGTTGTAATTGCAGGTAATTTGGTACGTTTTGCATCAAAAAGGAGCAAAAGGAGTCATGAGTCAATTGGAGCTACATCCAGGGAGCATAGCCATGGATTAAAGATTTACTTTGGACCAGTTTTGAGAGATTTCACATTCAGTTATGACTCACCTCGGTTGACCAGAGATTCATCTCGACCGAGGCGATCCAGAGACGCCGACTCGACCGAGGCGAACACCTAGGACGCGGCGAGAATATTTTATTCTTGGATGAGATCTTTTAAATTTGGAAAGTGATCTTATATTTTTGGGCTTGGCTCCTGGAAGGAAGGAGATATGCAGAATCATATATTTTACCTATATTTATGGGAAAATATCTTTCTAAGATTTATTATCTTTGGAGGGTTATTTTCCTATAAAAAGGGTTGGATTTCCACAATTCCGAGATCACGCTATACCGTCGATCAGGGTTTATAGCACGCAGCAGCAGCAACCTACTCCAGTTGGGAGAGATTCGAAGAACCTTTTTTGAAGGTTGAAGGAAGATTGAAGATTATAGCTTTTATAGCTTTTTGGAGGGTTTTGTAAGATTGTCTTCAATTCCCTCACTTGTTGTCTTGTCTTGTTGGATTGCTATCCAAGGAACGCTTTTGTTGTGATATTTGATTCAGTTATTGAAGTCTTTTCATTAAATTCTTCTTGTTCAAATATTCACCTTCTTCCCATATATTTAATACTTTCATAATGATGATGAGTGGCTAATTTCCTTGTGTGATTCTAGGGTGATTAGCTGAAGGTTGTGGGAAAAACAATGATAGAATAATCTTAGATCCTAGTAGGACCCTGAAAGTTCGAGTCTTTAACCTTAACCCTAAGCATCTCGTTCAGTCGATGAACATCTCGGCCGGGGTGGAAACTGGCTGACCGAGGTGACTTATCTGATCCTAAACTGAGAGTTAAGTGTTAGAGTTTGCCAAATCCTATTCTTATTACACCTTTTCTGGTTCAAAGCAAGCTTAGGATGAGACTTACCCGGTAATTCCTTAGTTTGTGTACCAACGATCATAAGTGTAGGTAATAAAGGTTTATCCTTTATTGGGGTTTGAGTATGCTTCCATCCCATCTTTGTGAGTTAGCCTGAGACTTACCCGGTAAAGGTTGATTCTATTCCCTTAGATGGTGTGTTAGTTTGAGGTTATAGTTCTTTATCTTAATTCCTTGAGACTTACCCGGTAATAGGAGTTACGGTTTAGGATTAGTGTGTAGTGAGACTTACCCGGTGATCTACTCCACTTTAGAAACACCTTCCCCACGCAAAAATCTCAGCTTTGTCCGCTTATCTATAGATCTTGAGTTGGAACCACAACTAGACGCTTTAATCCCTAGAATTGCATGTTTGCTTTATTGACTTCTTATTCATCTTTGATTGTGTTAATCACTCTTGTGGTTAGTATTGACATAAGCACACCGTATTGACTTTGTTTCACCGAGTCCCTGTGATCGACCCCTGGAATTTTCTTGCTTTTACTACGATTGACCCGTACACTGCGGGTTCGCATCCTTGTTTTAAGCTTAAGTCTAGGGTTATAAATTTAAAGCTTGCACACACCGTTTGGAGCGAACAGTAGTCTCAATCTCGTCCTTTTTCTCGCTACAATACCAGTATGCCCACGAGGAATGTCAAACTTCCAGCGTTGCTAACATCTGGTCCTCATAGTTCTTCCGTGTGAGTCTGGAAGGTTGACTTGACTCATACTAGCGAAAACGTATCACTTGATTCATTGGGACAGGTTACCATGCATTCATTTCCATTACGTATGGCGGTAATTGCAGTCTACTCCTTAATGTGGCTCTTCTAGTTCTCTTTGCATTGATAAATCTTGAAATTTCTGATCATTGTCATGTAACCATGTGCCGATCCAATGACTTAGGAAGACCGCCTAGGGTCATTACCACTGCTCCCTGGGAGGTTTGTTTACAGTTATCGGTATGGAACTCATTTCACGCTACTTACCCATAGCATTTGCGCTTCTATTGATATACTTCTCAACTTTTGATATTGAACCATTGAGGAAGTCCTCCAAGGTGTCGTTATCATTATTCCATAAATCTGTACTCATAATCATTTATTCCTATCTGACCATGACTCGTCAATGCCTAACCGACATGTGCACATTCTCAGCTGTCGCCGTCAGTCTATAGTTGACTTCCTTCAAGAACCCAAACTCACTCTTCTCGTACTTCCACTGACATTGAGTTTCCTTGTGAGTACCATTTACTCAGTTGATCCATTTATACTTCTTTAGTTTATTTTGCACTCCAAACTTCCAATCCCTCTAGAAGCTAACTCCATTCCTCGAGTCGAACTGTGCCCTTCAACTAGTATACATGGTTCTTTCGAGTCTTCTACGATAGCTTGTTAGCACGTCTGTCTTGTTCTTATGTCTTAATTGTCATCCACTTGTTATTTCACTTGTATGGACTATCGGTGACTTAAGTCTCTCGATAATTGAGAGGTCATAGTGGACTCTCTAGAGCTCACCCAGGTCATCCTTACTCACACTTCTTCTTTAGTCTATGTTGTTTCTTAACATTGATTCCAGGAAGTTTCGTTGTTTCAATTACAAGGCTTCTACCTCCTTTTTATCCTCAGGCTACCCTCGTGGGTCTTGCAACATGATTTCTTCCAAAACCCTCGTATCTTCGAAGACGTCAAACCATCACCACACTTCTGAAATCTACTTTTCGCTTTAAGCTCTAAGTAACTCTCCATACCGTGCATATTTAGATCTTCATATCCGGTCGACATCCTAACTCTTCTAGTCTCCCATGCCCATACGTGCCTATGGGGCATTCACCTTGATTTTAATGTACTCCTCTTTGCTTGATTCGTCTTCCACAATAGCTATCTCAGGTTTATACGTCTGTTAGTCCTTCCATGTTTCTCCTAGTTCCATCTATCGTCTTCATACCGCAAGATTCCTTGTACAACTTTCTATCAACTTCATCTGAGTTGACTCTAGAATTACTTGCTCATCTAATTGTTCTATCTTGTTGAAATCCTCTTGTAGTCTTTCCTTCTTGTCCGCATGTTCCTTGGAAGGTCGTAGAAATTCCCAGGATGTTCGCCAGATCCTCATACTCTACTCGAAGTCTGAGTCCGCCACTATTATTGGAAACTTTTCCAAGTCTACTATCGTATATATATCATGCGGTGATGAGCGCAACATGCTAACTCAACTAAAGGATATAAAAATATCCTTTAGGTCATAAACATGCCATAAATATATAAACATATAATAAACATCAGAATACAACTATAAGCCACATAATCTCATACCTATAATACTAAGCTGTAGAGATCCACTGAGAGCGATGGTGGTCCGACGTACTACTAACCCAACAAGCCGACTATGCACATGTTTAAAAGCAGAAATTCGGTCTTTGAAAAGATTTCAAGGGCCATTGTTGCCAAACCAGAGCTCTAATACCATATTGTAACACCCTAAATTCTCAAAACTCGGGGAGCTACTGGTTAGGACCTCACAATGGGTCCCGACCTCAGTTTTGACAACAAAATTACTGGATCTTACAACAGGGCACAAAGGTAGTAAAACAAAGTGAAATCAATTAAGGTTGAAAAGATGAATGTACACATGGGCCAACCTTGCAAACATAACAACAACTAAAGATGCATGCGAAAACGGAAAGACTCTCCCTTCCCCATCTATATGAGTACTTGGACCCGACTGACTATCCACTCCAGGTCTCTCTACAACTCTTAACCTGCAAGACATCTACAACGGCGGATAAACCGTTAGCTAACATTCCATATATTAGAATAACCATAATAGCACATACACACATAAGGTAACATAAAACACATAGCATGCTCGTACAACATCTGGTTATTATCTTGCATTTAATTATTCTCATTACTAATTCAACTTCTTTTGTGACACGAGAATCTCCCGAAACTTGACCCTGTCCCCATTACCTACAAGAATAGATAAGATGCATCTATCTATTACCTATTTTCCTGGTCGCAAGAGCACCTCCCAGTCTCCTGTAGAACTAGACAAGTGGTCACCGCCCGGTTATAATACACTTGGGCAAATTACTGTATAAGGTCATCCTAGTCCGATTTACCGTTATAGCTATAAATAAACACACACCACTATCATAGCTATGCTAACACATAGAAGGAAGCTAAGTAAGTCCAAGGGACTTACTAGTCTCAAGATAAACCCAACTCATAACCACGCTCGGCTTCCCGCATGAATGTACTCTATGTCTGATCAAACAAGGCACCCAAGTCAACTACTATTCTCAATGCTAGAAGTCTAAGACTTATAGTCTGAATGATCTCTACAAGATCATATCTTAACATGCTAGAAGGTTACTACTTCTAGTCTCAAAGGTCCGCTCGCTGTCGTGTAACGCTATGCTAGGATGTCCCAATATTCTAGTCTCAAGATCAACACAACATAACTAGCTCAAGGGCTCTAAACCTCATCCAAACTTTTAGGAAACGACACGCCACTAATTGGCATTCACACTAGTTCATCTAGGTCCATCCTAGCATGATACTATTCCAAAACCGAGAACTATAACTGAAAAGAAACAATGTATCCAACAAGGGAACTCACTAGAGGTAAGACGCGGCCGTGGAAGAAAGGAGGTGCAGTCACGGAGGGAAGGCATGAAGACAAGGCACACCAGCGGACGGACCAGCGACTCGAGGTTGGCCGCACCCGCAACATACGGAGTCCACCCCGCGGTTCAGGGCTCCTGGGCGCACCCGCGGCTTCATCCTTGTGCACCCACTGCTGATGTCGATCGCGATCCGCAGTTCCACTACGTTGTGAGTCACGAATTCAAATCTCGAATCCACACAAACATGGTTCTCATCAAGGGTCTGCAAGGTTGTGGTGTCTCAGCCACAAGGAGGAGGAGCAAGAGGAGGGTCAAAACTGTTCGGTTGAAGGATCCGAAATAAGGGAAGGAAGAATGATTACCTATTTGTTGTTGTATGCAAGGAGAAGAGAAGGGTCAATGACCAGATCAAAGCGATTCACTATTACACCTGCTGCTGCCTGAGAAAGAGGCGACCATCGACGGAAGGAGACGGAGAGAGATAGGAAGAACGTGTGAGGATAGGATTTTCGTGGGAGAGGAGAGGAAAAACATGAAAGAGGGAAAAAGGGCCGATGAACTAGAATGCGTCCAACAACCTCTTAATGGGCCTATTGGCCTGTCATGACGGCCTAGTGGATGTGTTCTAGCCTTAAAACTTGAAAAAGAAGATCAAACCGGTCAAAGTCCGGTTGACTCGAATAAAACCGGAAATAAAAATTAATGGATGTTGCATCGTTGTTCACTCTTTCAGATGGATTTAAATTATAGCGTAAAAACACAACTCATAGACTCTAAAAACATGCTAAAACTACCTCACTAAGATAGTGATTTCATCATCTATCAAACTCCCCCATGCTTAGACTCTTACTCGTTCCGAGTAAATAAATTCTATGCAGTGTGAATAAAAACACCTCAAGAAGCATGATGAAGTAGAGAGGTAATAAAACAAAGCATGCAAAAGAGAAAATATCAAAAATGTATCAAAGTTTATGTGAAAAGAGAAAAACTACCTCTTATTGCTTGAAGAGTGGCATGCCCGGAATCCTCCTTATATCTCCTCTTCTTATGTCGCACAACGTCAAAAATGATGAACCTATCACTCGGATTTTTCACTCATTTTGCCAAGGCGTCCTTTTGGGTCTTCACCTTGCCACTCTTATTTGTTTTTTCTATGATAATATCACCAATTCTCACATCACTCAAGTTCACTTTTGCACCAACCTAGTGTTGGTCGGACTACCTTCGTTTTACTTAAGCCGCCATTTTAGGTTTTTGACTTATCCCAAGATTTTTCATTGCCTTTTTTCATTTTTCTGGCTTTTTTTCGTTTTTTCCACTAACTTTCATCATTACAAACTAAGATAAAAACAAATGTATAGACATGTAAGATAGATCCCTCCCCCATGCTTGAAGATCACTTTGCCCTCAAAGTGTAGATATGACGGTAAAAATATAAATAGAGAAGGGAAAAAGATAACTCACTAATGAGATGGTCCGGGTGGACCATCTAGGTGCTCTGGTGGGTACAGGACATGTGAGAAGAAGTGCTCCTGACGCTGGTGGAGCTCGGTGATTTGACGGTTCTACTCGTCCATCCGAGCAAAGATCCTCTGCTCTTATCCCGTCTGTCAAGCCTGTTGTTGCTCATCTATGTGCTCCCTCATCCTCTACTCATACCTAGCCCATCGTTCAAGCCTGTTGTCACGGAGTGAAGATGAAACTCTCAGCTCGAACCCTATTTGCCACTTGTTTTTTTTGATTGGTTATGTAAGAGCCTAAGTCTTTAGGTGTATAGCCGCCCCAGCGGCCCTATGGTCCGCCCCTGCGTCTCCTTGTCACGCAGATGCATCTTGTCCAGGACATAACTAGTGTGGTATGAGTCATGTTCGCTCCAAAAGGTGTGTGCAAGCTTTAATATTTATACCAAGAATAATTGCAAATAGCAAACCCACAGTGTACGGATCGATTATAATAAAAGCAAGAATTACAGGGTCGAACACAAGGACTATGGTGAAATAAAGATCTGTAATTCAGGCTGTCAATTAACAAACATGCACCAAGCAAAACTATCAAAGTTGATGTAATAACCAAGTAAAGGGAATGCGGATTCTAGAGATTAAAGCATCCAATTGTGGTTCCGACTCAAGATCTCAAAAGATAACGTGGACAAAGTTGAGGTTTGCAAAGGGAAGGTGTTCCTAAGATGGGAATAGATCACCGGATAAGTCTCAGTACTCACTATCCCAAACCAAAGATCCTCTCACCGGGTAAGTCTCAAGGTACTAAGGAAAGGAACTATAATCTCAAACCAACACACCACCCAAGGGGATAGAATCAACCTTTATCGGGTAAGTTTCAGGCTAACTCTCAAAGATGGGATGAAGGCACACTCAAACCCCAATAAAGGATAAACCTTTATTACCTACACTCATGATCTTGGGTATACAAACAAAGGAATCACCAGGTAAGTCTCATCCTACGCTTGCGTTGAACCAGCAAAGGTATAACAAGGATAGGATTTGGCAAACTGAAACCTCAACTCAAATAAGGATCAGGAAAGGTCTCACCTCACTCAGTTCATGTACCATCTCGGTCGAGATGTTCCATAACTGACCGAGGTGTTCATCGGTTAAGGTAAAGGCTTGGGCTTTCAAGGTCCATTAGAATAAAGGATCATTCTATCATCGTCTTTCCCACAACTTTCAGCCAATTACCCTAGAATCGCTTAAAGAACTTAGCCAATAATCATCATGATAGCAATAATCAAATATATAAGAAAAGAATCAATATTCAAACAAGAAAACCTTAACACAAAGGTCTCAATAACTGAATCAAACAAACAAACAATCAGCGTTCCTCAATCACAATCAGAAAAGACAACAAACCAAACCAAACTAAGAAATCTTAAAAACTTCCTTCAAAGGCAATTTCAACTAGATGCCTTCATTCCTTGTTCTTCATCCTTTAAAACTTCCTTCAACTCTAGAGAACTAATGCTCCTCTGATCCGGAATTTCTGAGATAGCTGAATTCCAGAAATTCAGCCCATATATATATAGGAGAATTATCTTCCAAAGATAAAATATCTTAGAAAGATAATTTTCTTAAAATATATCTCCATATCTTCCAAAATATATCAGCCAAAAGATATTCTTCCTTCCAGAAATCCATCCAAAAATATGTGATATTCACTTTCCAAAAATAGAAGATCTTAGCCAAAGATAAAGATCTCGTGTCCCGTCATCACTTCGCCTCGGTCCAAATGCTCCTGAAGATCACCTCGGTCGAGGTGATGTTGTAGTTGACCGTGGTGAGTCTCAGCTGAGAGTGAAACTTTCTAATCTGGTCCAAAATCAATCTTCCAAATCATTTTTATGCTTCCTGAGCTCTTCTTATAACTCCTCAATGCTCCAGAATGTAGCTCCAATGACTCCTTAGCTTCCTTAGCGCCATTTCGGTACAAAACGTTCCATTTTCCCTACAATTACAACGAAACTAGGTGTAGACCTCGATTCCAACAAAGGTATACAAAACAACAATATAATCAAAGAATATACATCCATACATGCAGATTTATGAAGATAAAACATCCAAACCAATCCCAAAAATGGACTATAATACATGCTATCAAAATGCCCCATACTTGTCCCTTGCTTGTCCCCAAGCAAGATCCAAATCTTAGATGCAAGATAGAATGGATTATAAGCCAGCAAAAAGATCAATGAAAAACATTTCAAAACCTTTTGGAGTGTGCTCCACTCAAATATCACCCTAAGAGAATGCGTCATGGAAAATAAAATCAAGACATGGTCAAAACATTTTATAAATATAAGAAAGTTGTTCCTCTTTGCATAAAATCATAGAATGCATAATAAATCATATTTATCGAAATAAATCATGTATAATCTAGTTTAAACCACCAAGTCAATCAACAAGCTCGAGGTCTCAAGGGCTTTCCAAAAGAGGTCAAGAAACGTGTCAGGGTGGGATGTATATAGGATATGTGGTGCTAGAATCCGGGAATATGATCTTACTTCACTTTCTTTGAATCTCAACATCCTCCACCATTAAGCTTTGCTTATTTTGACTTTACTTTACTTTTTGGGAACATGGACAGTGCATAATAACCGAAGCCTAGGAGATCAGCAATCATCAATTTCTCGAGATGCCTCAAACCCTTGATGCACATACCATGGCCCGTTAGGACTATCGATCAATCCAACTTTGGCAAGACACAAACACCCGGCTATGTGAATGGTGCCGAGTTACTCATCATCAAGATCAACGTCCCCAAGAGTAATTGTTTCTTTCTAACACTTTCAGTCAGCATCTCAACTTCACTTCACTTGCTTTTCGTAACTTGCATCCAAATTCCCGGATAGGTAAAGGGAGGCAAATGTGTATATGAGGGGCTAAAGCATGATCAAGAAGAAGGAGAAGAAGAGAACGAATTGCCTTAGTCATCCCAAGAAGAATGTGATAGAACTCATCATGTGGTGTCAACCTTCAAATCCAACATAATTTTGATAAAAACAAAGTATTAAACATGCTAGAGTTTCAAACAAAGCTTTTTCCAACTTAAACATATCATAAAACCCTTCGAGCATATAAATATTTCAAAACCAATCTGCAAACAGAATCATCATCGAGGTCATATTCAGAAAAGGAGCACAAAACGTTTCAAAAACCTTTCAGTTAAGAACCATCTCGGTCGAGGTGTTCTGACTTCATCCGAGGTGTTCAACCTCGTTCAGTCAAGAACGTCTCTGTCGAGGCAAAAATTTTGGTTTTTGGCGTTTTTCTCAAACAAAAACTTGTAGGTATGCATGTAATGACAGATAAGCACAAAGAGCCAAATAAGCAATAATATCCGAAAGAGTCATACAAGCCATATTAGCACATTAAGTCATATAAATACATCAAAATACCCCATACTTGGGACACATTGTCCCAATGGGTCAAATATAAGTCTAAGAAACAGAATACTCATCGGACCTAGCTGAACTGCATAATAAATAAAGAAAATCCCGGAAGCTCTAGTCCTCGACAGCTGGCGGTGGTGGATGTGGAATGTAGGGATGCTGGGTCGGGTCGAATGGATTACCCATCATCTGCTGAAACTGGATCTCCATCATCTGGCGTTGATAATACTGGCTCTCCTCCATACGATGCATTCATCCATCAATGTGTCGGCGCTCATCATCGAAGCGTTGGGAATTGTCAACTGTCATAGCTGCGTAGGAGTCTATCATCTGATTAGTCAGCTCATCAATCCGTTGGTGGACCTTGGGATATCTACGTTGGCGGGATCTGCGCTGAGGTGGCGGTGGTGCTGCTCTCTCATCCTCCGTCGCCTCGTCGTCGAGATCAACAGTGGGAACACTGGGCCCGCCGTTATCAGTACCGGTCTCCATGGCAGCTCCTCCTCCATACCCCTCATCATCATCATCATCAACTGCCTCTCCAGCATCCTCTATATAAGGGAACCAGGCAGCAGGCCAATACTGATGATCAAAAATAGAAAACTGAGATGACTATATAATCCCCTGTGGAGATGTCGTCTCCCATGGCATGTTAACGTAGGGTGTGCCAAGACCCTGAGGAACTAGAATGCATCGGGTGATAATCTCCTACAGTCCCAACGGCTTCGCAGCCGCGACAAGTGTACAAATAGACAGATCGAGTCCCATAGAAGTGGCGATGTGGGTCACCAACCCACCACAACAGATATCGCCCTTCGACTTCCCCTTGATCTTGTGTAAATCATCTGCCAACATAGCAGGAAAGTCCGGCACTCCTCCTGTTACCATACAAAACAAACTCAGCAGCTCCCTCTGTCGGATCTTTTGGGGCATCTCAGTATGCGCCACAGTGTCTCACAAAAGATCCGGTGAGCAAGGCGGAAGGCAAGATGGAAAATGATACGCTCCCGGAAATCTCCGGGCCGCCACCTGTCACTAGGTTCCGTCATGTGGGCAATCTCGCCCCAGAAACTCCGAGCCACCGCTCGGGAAAGAAAGTCTGTCACTGTAGGTGTAGGGAAGCCAAATATCTTCCTAAACTGATCCATCAGAACTGCGTAGTTCCTGTTCAGCAGTCGGTACTTGATCCCATTATGCTCCGGCACATATGTGACTGAACTCACAAACTCCATCGTCGGCTCCAAATAGGGCGGCACTCTGATAGTCATGAACTCCTCTAAGCCAACCATGGAGATTATCTTCCTCAAGTCCTCCGCCACATGGAGGCATTCAAAGGCAGCAACATCAAGAAATCCGGTTATAATCCTTCTGGTGTTGCTCGTGGATCACCGAAATGGAAAAGTGAGAAGCTGAGGAAGGGGAAGACTGGTGTGAATTGTTGGGCCTGTCTCTCAAGGCCAACTGTCGATCAGATCTTTTACTCATTTTCTGGAGGAAGAACACCTCGGTTGCCCAAGAACACCTCGGCAGAGACACAGTCGACTGGACCGAGGCGAAGTGCTGTTCAAAAGATCTCTCTGAATCTGTAAGCTTTTTCCCCCCAAAACACTACCAAAATCTTCCTAAGGGGTACTTATATCCTCTTCAGCAACAAACTATGGCAACCAAAGCCAAATCTACTCAGAATCGACAAAAGTAGAGAGGAGTTAGGGTTTGGAACGAAATACCCTAGATTTTGCAGATTGAAGCGTTTTCCTTGCTGTTTGTTTCTTGGAAACTGAATCTCTTGCTTCCTCCGGTGAATTCGAGCCATGAAACGTGGAAAACGAGCAAGAATCGGGAATTTGAGGGGAGTAGTTGCCGCGGTCGAGGTCAGTCGTAGAGAGGGAAAAAGTGGGAGGAATGAGAAACCATCTCGCCTTTTATACCCGTCGCTGAATTTGATTACACCTCGGTCGAGATGTTCCTGAGTGGACCGAGGTATTAGAGTGAATTGTCATACCTAATCACCTTGGTTAACCAAGAACATCTCGGTCGAGGTCCTGTGACTGCACCCGAGATGTGTCTCAGTCAAGCTCCGTCTTCTCAATTTCTCAAACTTCTGTCCTTCTAGTGTAGCTCCTGAGCTATAATCCTTTCTTAGAGAGTACCTGGTTCCTATCTAGGGGGACACAAAAACAAACGAAGCAAACTATCTAAAACTAAGCTAGAAAAGGGAAAAGAAAGCAATACCTTGGGTTGCCTCCCAAGAAGCGCTTGGTTTAAGGTCGCTAGCTAGACCGTACGTCATCCTTAAACAACATGGAGGGTGTCCTCCCCCATACTTCATCTTCATTGTGGGGTGAAACAAAGGATTCTATCCAATGTTCCAACAAACACAAGTGCTCACGGGGAAACGAGTCATCAATGGGTAGTAAATGGTGTTGGTTTGGCCATCCTTTTGTTGTCCTGGTACCGCTTCTACGGCCACATCACTAGCCCGTAACGGATGGATAGGATCTGAAAGAAGCCACTATAACCATCTAAATAGCAAAAATGGGAGTGTTGAGCTAACCGTTCAAGCATTTGGTCAATGAAGGGATGCGGGAAATGGTCCTATCAAGTGGATACATTCAGCTTCCTATAATCAATGCACATCCTCCAGCCCGTAACGGTCCTAGTTGGAATCAACTCGTTGTTCTTGTTTGTCACAATGGTCATCTCTCCTTTCTTGGGAACTACATGCACCGGACTCAGCCACTTGCTATCCGATATAGGAAATATGATACTTGCATCCAACAACTTAAGAATTTGCTTCTTCGCAACCTCCTTCATGATTGGATTTAACCGTCTTTGAGGTTCTCGTGAAGTCTTATGATCGTCTTCCATTAGTATCTTATGTATGCAAAAAGAAGGCTTAATGCCAGCAAGATCATCAATAGTATAACCCAAAGCGTTTCTATGTTTCTTCAAATTATGCATCAGTTTAGACAATTCATCTTCAATAAAGAGAAGCACTAACAATAACGGGATAAGTAGAATCCGGGCCAAGGAAAGCATACCTCAAGTGACTTGGAAGTGGTTTAAGCTCCAGGACTGGGGGTGCTTTCTTAGGTGGATTTGTGCCTTCTCCTTCCAATGAAGTGGACTTAGATTGAAGAACTGGACTTTCAAAAGTCTCAATTGACATTATCTCGCTTGTTATCTCGGTCGGTGCCCGAGGTGGGTGACCGAGATGTTCTTCAGATAAGAACACCTCGCTTGGTCCAGAAAGTGCCTCGGTCGAGATACTGGAATTGGAACCTAACGTGCTTTTCTTCTCCTAAATTAGTTTATCAAATCTAGCTCCTA
Source organism: Fagopyrum homotropicum (assembly GCA_033239125.1). Taxonomy (NCBI): domain Eukaryota; kingdom Viridiplantae; phylum Streptophyta; class Magnoliopsida; order Caryophyllales; family Polygonaceae; genus Fagopyrum; species Fagopyrum homotropicum. Next base: position 81,478,373 of record BSWB01000005.1, on the reverse strand, counting down.
GATCTGCTTCCAATGCCTTCAAGCTTCGCACATCTGCATCACAAGAGACATCTATACCTTCCTCCATTAAACTAAAACTTAGAACTTTTTCAAGAGGATCTTTAATAAGGATAGAGCTCACCAATTCTCGCGAATCTTCTTCATCATAGATGTTGAAGATGTCATCCTCCAGCGGCTCTCCCTTCATTTCATCTAGCAATGCAAATTCCACATGATCGCCACCAATGTTGAACTTCAACTTGGCGTTCTTACAATCAACGTTGCAACCCGAAGTTGCTAGAAATGGTCTCCCGAGAATAATAGGGAAGGGATAATCTGCGGAAACGTCAAGCACAACAAAGTCTATAGGTATGTAGAAATTACCTAACTTGATGGGAACATCCTCCAAAATACCAACGGGACGGGTAATGAAGCGATCCACCATGTATAACGTCATCTTCACGGGCTTGGGATCTCCGAGTCCAACTTTCTCACAAAGTTCCAACGGAATGATGCTCACGCTGGCTCCTAGATTACATAATGCATCATAAGTTACATCCCTAACTTGAATGGGAATGCAAAATGAACCGGGATCTCTCAATTTAGGTGGCATCTTATCCTTCATGATTTGAATGAGCTCCGAAGATCTAGATGTCATCCTCACTTCACCAAAGTCCTCCAACTTTCTCTTCCTTGATAAGATTTCTTTCAAAAACTTCCCATAGGCGGGCATCGTTAGAATGGCATCAATGAAAGAGATGTTAATATGTAGCTTATTCATAAGGTCAAGAAACTTACCAAAGTGCTTGTCTAGATGTGCCCGCGCCCTTGATTGAGGGAACGAGAGTGGTGGTTTATAAGAAGGAGGTGGAACATAAACTTCATATTTTTCTTTCACTCTCTGGGGATCCATCTCGGTTGGCACCTCGACCGAGGTGTTCCTCGTCTGATCTTGGTCCGAGGTGTTCCTCATCTGGTTGGGGCTCAACTGAGGTACTAGATCTGCAGTCTTCAATCCACTGCGTGTTGTAATAGCCATAATCTGCCCTTTTGGGTTGCTCTCTATCCTTATTGGAAGCTTCCCAGGATCTCTTGGCGCTTCATTCGCCTTGTTTAAAAGTTATTGCTCTAAGGCTTTTTGTGCCTTCGAAAATGAATTCATCGATGTTTCCATAGCGTTGAGCTTGATCAATATTGCCTCCAACACAACAGCCGGTTTCTTCGGTGGCTGGGATGAGCTTGATGCAGGCTCCTGGCTTCTTGCTTTGTATTACAATTGATCCGTACACTGCGGGTTTGCATCCTTGTTTAAAGCATACTTCTTGGGATATAAATTTAAAGCTTGCACACACCGTTTGGAGCGAACAAGTTTTTTACGTCGTTGCCGGGGACTTGGTCTAGACCAAGCCGGTTGCGGTTGTCTTTTGGGGCAATTGCCCTTGTTTCTATTAATCTCTTTACTTGAGTGTTCTTGCAGGTTTGTGTTCTTAGGTACATACGAAGTTCTCAACGGAACATAGTTTCGCCAAAGAACAAGTTTTTTTATGAGTTTTGTAGTTTTCAGGATATTCGATGACTACATTTGATCCGGCCTGGATAGCAAGACAAAGTGCTAGGGCGGACCATTATGAATACTTGGAAGAGAAATACTCCTTCTATTGGTTTGACAATGAAAGGGAAAGAAAAGAGGCTATTGAGAGGGAGCTTGCGATATGGGATGAGCTGAATGTCCCTAGAAAGATTTATGAGCAACCTCTTGAAGATTCGCTTGAATCAAAATGGGAGAAGATGATGAAGAAGTTAGAGGAGCTCATGGAAAGCACCCTATCCTATGCTAAGTCGAAAGAGGAGCATAAGGAAGTACTGCGAGTTTCAAGCATTCCTCCATTCAAACCGGAAATTTCTCCTGAAGCTCTTGAAGAAGAGGAAGAACTAGAAGATCTCGATCCAATTGCTGAAGCTTCGGCCAACGTTGAAGAGATATCGGCCGAGATGGAAGAGAGATCGGCCGAGGTGGAAGAGAATCCAGCTGCGTTGGGAAAGATTCCATGTGTGGATTATCACCCTAACATGAAACTTGTCCCACTATTTGAAGAACTTTATAAGGTACTTGCTCCTACTCCCTTTAAAGTTCTAGATTTCTTCACGGATGCACCGAAGAGTTGGAGGTTTCTTCCGAAAGAACCTCCTAAAATCAAGATGAAACCTCCCTTGACTTTGCTAAAAGTAAATGCTCCTTGGACTAAAAGGAGTGGAGTTAACAAGCATTTCACTGCTAAGGCAACGAAGTGTTATTTGTTCAAGTTTGGGGTCACTCACGTGACAAAGACCTTGTACTATCCCCGAGCCGGAGATGGGGGAACTAAGTGGATCCTCGAGAAGATGTTTTCTCGATCAAGGAAAGGATGGGATCCAAAACTGAGTTATGTCCCACGAAAGCATAGGAAGACCGGTAGGATTCCAATGAGAACTAAACCATACAAGCTTGTACGTATGAGATCCTACCATTTGCCGGTGAAATTAGGAACCGGAACCTTCTTGAAAAAGTTTTATGATGGATGTGATGAGCACTCCAAGATATTCGAGGTACATTGAGTAAATCCATGAGGAAAGGTCCAGCTAACGACCTTAAATCAAGCGCTTCTTGGGAGGCAACCCAAGGTATTGCTTTCTTTTCCCTTTTTCTAGCTTAGTTTTAGATATTTTGCTTTTGCTTTGCTTTGCTTTGTTTTTGGTGTCCTAGACAGAAACCAGGTATTCTCTAAGCAAGGATTAAAACTTAGGAGCTACACTGGAAGGACAGAAGTTTGCGAAATTGAGAGGACGGAGCTTGATTGAGATACATCTCGGGTGCAGTCACTGAACCTCGACCGAGATGTTCTTCGCCAACCGAGACGGTCTTATCTGTGAGCTGTTTCTTATTTCTTTATTCAGTTCAACTATGTCCGGTGAGTATTCTGTTCTTGTGACTTATATTTGACCCATTGGGACAATGTGTCCCAAGTATGGGGTATGTGGATGATTTGTATGACTCTTTCGGATATTACTGTTTATTTGGCTTTATGTGCTTATCTATCATTACATGAATACATAAAGGTTTTTGTTTGAGAAAAACGTCGAAAAACGTCGAAAAACTAGTTTAACAAAAATTTTTTTTTTTGACCTCGACCGGGATGGTTCTGGCCAGACGAGGTTGAACACCTCGGATGACCTAGAACACCTCGACCGAGGCGGTTTAAATGAGAGATTTTTCGAAAACTATTTTGTGTTTCTTTTCTGGATATGACCTCAGTGATGATTTTTGTTTGCAGATTGGTTTTGAAATCTTTATATATTTGAAAGGTTTTATGATATGTTTAAGTTGCAAAATGCTTTGTTTGAAGTTTTGGCATGTTTAATACTTTGTTTTTATCAAAGTTATGTTGAATTTGAAGGTTGACACCACATGATAAGTTCTATCACATTCTTCCTGGGATGATTAAGGCAATTCATTCTCTCTTCTTCTTCTTCTTCTTCTTCTTCTTCTTCTTCATCTTCTTCTTCTTCTTCTTCTTCTTCTTCTTCTTCTTCTTCATCTTCTTCTTCTTCTTGATCATGCTTTAGCCCCTCATATACATATTTGCCTCCCTTTACCTATCTGGGAATTTGGAAGCAAGCAAGTGAAAAGCAAGTGAAAGAAAAGTTGAGATGTTGGCTGAAAGTTTTAGAAATAAACAAATAGGTTTGGGGAAGTCAATCATGATGATGAGTAACTCGGCACCATTCACATAGCCGGGTGTTTGTGTCTTGCCAACGTCGGATTGAGCGATATTTCTAACAGGTCATGGTTTATGCATCAAGGGTTTGAGGCATCTCAAGAAATTGATGACTGCTGATCTCCTAGGCTTCGGTTATTGTGCACCTCTGTCCATGCATCCCAAAAATGAAGGGTTCATAGTTTTGAGATAGCTTTTGAGGGAATTTGTAAGACTTTCTTAGATTCCCCTTTTGGTTTGTTGTCTTGTTCGATTTGTGAATTGAGGAATGCTGATTTGTTGTTTATTTGATTCAGTTATTGAGGCCTTTTTCTTAAGGTTTACTTGTTCGAATATTCAGTCCTTTCCCTTTTATTCAATTATTGTTTTCATGATGATGAGTGGCTAAATTTCTTGTGCGATTCTAGGGTGATTGGCTGAAAGTTGTGGGAAAGACGATGATAGAATGATCTTAATCCTTGCAGGACCCTGAAAGCTCGAGTCTTTAACCTTAACCCTAAAGTACCTCGCTCAGTCGATGAACATCTCGGCCGGGGTGGAACTTGACTGAACGAGGTGACCTTTTCTGATCCGAAATTGAGAGTTAAGAGTTCTAGTTTGCCAAATCCTATTCTTATTACACCTTTCCTTGTTCAATGCAAGCCTAGGATGAGACTTACCCGGTGATTCCTTTGCTTGATTACCAATGATCATAAGTGTAGGTAATAAAGATTTATCCTTTATTGGGGTTTGAGTGTGCCTTCATCACATCTTTGTGAGTTAGCCTGAGACTTACCCGGTAAAGGTTGATTCTATTCCGTTAGGTGGTGTGTTGGCTTGAGATTATAGTTCCTTTCCTTAGTACCTTGAGACTTACCCGGTAATAGGAGCTTTGGTTTGGGATAGTGAGTAGTGAGACTTACCCGGTAATCTATTCCCACCTTAGAAACACCTTCCCTTTGCAAACCTCAGCTTTGTCCGCGTTATCCTTTGAGATCTTGAGTCTGAACCACAACTAGATGCTTTAATCCCTAGAATCCGCATTTCCCCTTAATTGGCTTTACATCATCTTTGATTACTTTAATTGCTTTGGTTAACTGCAATATTTGACAACCTATTCTGTGATTAGTTTCACCTAAGTCCCTGAGATCGACCCCTGGAATTCTTGCTTTTTATTACAATTGATCCGTACACTGCGGGTCACATCCTTGTTTAAAGCATACTTCTTGGGATATATATTTAAAGCTTGCACACACCGTTTGGAGCGAACAATATCAATGAAAGTGCCGGCGGAAAGTAATTGGAGCTTGAATTGAGTATCTCCATCCAAACCCTTGAAATATATCTCCAACAACTCGATCTTTGGAATCTCATGATGTGGGCAATCCAACAAAAGATCTTTGAATCCCTCCCATGACTTGGACAAACTCTCTTTTTCCTTCATAATAAAAGCATTGATCTTGCCCCTCAAATCACCGGTCTTAGAAGGGGGAAAAAACTTAGTAAGAAACTCCGTTGTCACCTCTTCCCAAGTGTTGATATTTCTAGCCGGAAGAGATTGATACCAAGCAAGTGCCTTGTCTTTCAAAGAGAAGTAGAAAGGCCTTAACTTTTAATTGTTGTTCTCCACTCTTGATGGTTTCAAAGTCTCCATCAGAATCTCATAGTTTTGCAAATGCTGATGCGGAGACTCCCTCTCCAAACCTCCAAATTGACATTGCCAAATCATGGTTAGAACTTGAGGTATAAGTTCATAATCATGCTCAGTTGGATCTCCTAGGTTGACTCCTGGACGCCTGACTTGCTGATTGGGGTCCATTCTCTGACGTAGGGTTCGTGGAACTCCAGCAAAAAGAACATCTCGGACTGGCATCCGAGGTGGTGGGTACATCTCGGCCGGGCCAACTAGGACTGCGTCTTGCCTCGGTCGGGCATCTGGGATCGGTCGAGTTAGAAAATGAGCCCTTAGAGCGGCCATATCAGCTTCAATTCCTTCAGTTCTTGCGCGAGTCTCGTCTCGTCTCTCTCTTGCTGCAGTTCTTCTTTACTGAGGCGCAGTTGTTCCAATGCCTCATTCAATTCGGCTTCAAGATCGCGATTGTCTTGATCGGCAATCTTAGCTTCTTTCAATCTTCTCTTGTATGTCTTTTCAGGTTCGGGATCGTAAGGAACGATTTCCTTTCCCGCACGAGTTCTTCGCATAAACCTAAGGAAAAATCCTGCGAAATCACTGAAGTAAAGTGGTTATATCCCCGAAAGACAACCGAAACCGAACTTGATCTTCACCAAGTCCCCGGCAACGGCGCCAAAAACTTGTTCTCTCCAAAAGGTGTGTGCAAGCTTTAGTATTTATACCAAGAAAAATTGCAAATAGCGAACCCGTAGTGTACAGATCGATTGTAATAAAAGCAAGAATTCCAAGGTCGAACACAAGGACTATGGCGAAACAATGATCGGTAATTCAGGTTGTCAATTAACAAACACGCTACAAGCAAAGCTATCAAAGATGATGTGATAACCAAGTAAAGGGAATGCGGATTCTAGAGATTAAAGCATCCAGTTGTGGTTCCAACTCAAGATCTCAAAAGATAACATGGACAAAGCTGAGGTTTGCAAAGGGAAGGTGTTTCTAAGATGGGAATAGATCACCGGGTAAGTCTCACTACTCACTATCCCAAACCAAAGATCCTCTCACCGGGTAAGTCTCAAGGTACTAAGGAAAGGAACTATAATCTCAAACCAACAACCCCCAAGGGGATAGAATCAACCTTTACCGGGTAAGTCTCAGGCTAAATCTCAAAGATGGGATAAAGGCACACTCAAACCCTAATAAAGGATAAACCTTTATTACCTACACTCATGATCTTGGGTATACAAACAAAGGAATCACCGGGTAAGTCTCATCCTAGGCTTGTGTTGAACCAGGAATGGTATAACAAGGATAGGATTTGGAAAACTGAAACCTCAACTCTGATAAGGATCAGGAAAGGTCTCGCCTCACTCAGTTCATGCACCATCTCGGTCGAGATGTTCCATAGCTGACCGAGGTGTTCATCGGTTAAGGTAAAGGCTCGAGCTTTTAGGGTCCACTGGAATAAAGGATCATTCTATCATCATCTTTACCATAACTCTCAGCCAATCACCCTAGAATCGCATAAAAAACTTAGCCAATAATCATCATGATAGCAATAATAAAATATATAAGAAAGGAATCAATATTCAAACAAGAAAACCTTAACACAAAGGTCTCAATAACTGAATCAAACAAACAAACAATCAGCGTTCCTCAATTATAATCAGAAAAGACAATAAACCAAACCAAACTAAGAAAATCTTACAAACTTCCTTCAAAGCCAATTTCAACTAGATTCCTTCCTTCCTTGATCTTCAACCTTCAAAACTTCCTTCAAAACTTCCTTCAACTCTAGAGAACTAATGCTCATCTAATCCGGAATTTCCTAGATAGCTGAATTCCAGAAAATCAGCCCATACATACATAGGAGAATTATCTTCCAAAGATAAAATATCTTAAAAAGATAATTTCCTTAAAATATATCTCGATATCTTCCAAAATATATCAGCCAAAAGATATTTTTCCTTCCAAAAATCCATCCAAAAATATGTGATATTCACTTTCCAAAAATAGAAGATCTCAGCCAAAGATATAGATCTCGTGTCCCGTCATCACTTCGCCTCGGTCCAAACGCTCCTGAAGATGACCTCGGTCGAGGTGATGCTGTAGCTGACCGAGGTGAGTCTCAGCTGAGAGTGAAACTCTCTAATCTGGTCCACTATTAATCTTCTAAATCATTTCCATGTATCTGAGCTCTTCTTATAACTCCTCAATTCTCCACAATGTAGCTCCAATGACTCCTTAGCTTCCTTAGCTCTATTTCGGTCCAAAACGTGCCATTTTCCCTATAATTACAACGAAACTAGGTGTAAAACTCGATTCCTGCAAAGGTAGACAAAACAACAATATAATCAAAGAATATACATCCATACATGCAGATTTATGATGATAAAATGCCCAACCAATCCTAAAATATAGACTATAATACATGCTATCAAGTCCTTTCCTTTACTAGTATGAGTGATTTAGAAGCATGCTAGGCATGTGTATGAGAATAGGTTGATGATATCGTGGTATCGATATATTCCGGAACGGCTTTGAGGTTTAGTAGGTTGTTGAGGCTTATAGGTTAGATATGATCCTTATAGATCCCTTGGGTCTAGGTGTGACCCCTTTGATTGATAGGAGATTTGATATCTCTTTATGCCTTATTATTAGACAATGCTATCCTTCGGATAGTTGATCGTGATTGAGGTTATTTTGAGGTTGAGGTAAGTCCGTAGGACTTGTATATGTGCTTATGAGCGTGAGCTGGCCAGCCAAAGGAGGACTTCTCAGACGGAACGGTCTGAGAAGAGACAGCGGACTGGGCAGACAAATGGTGTTGGTGGAGCTTCAGGTTTTGGACGGAGCCAAAGATGCCAAAATTACCCCTCATCAACACCGGTTGCAGAGAAGGGACGACAGTGCTTCAACTGTGGTGATACTAGACATATACGACCAGAGTCTACGAGGCCGCCGGTGACTTGTTTCACTTGTGGCAGATGTTCGCCCCTAGAGGTGTGTGCAAATAAGTTTTAAATTTATAAAACTAGAATCAAGCAAGCGAACCCGCAGTGTACGGATCGACGTAGTTAAGCAAGAATTCCAGAGTATCGAACACAGGGATTTGGGTGGAGCGAACTCGATTGCAGATTATCAAGCAAATAAATATGGGAGTTTTGCAGATATTGGGAAAACAACAATCCTAAAGTTTCAGGTATCCAGTTGCGGCAATAGATTCAAGATATACTAATGATGTGAAGACAGAGTGGAGATATGCAAAGGTATACTAATGTAAGGTAATCGTACGGTTGAGGTTCCAAAAACCTTATGTAACTCACCTACAAAGCACTCTCTATACAGGTTGTTGAGGCTCAATATAGAAAGATTCTAGAGATGAGAATTAGTGTCAAATACCCAAACTTATAATCTAAAGATCAACACTAACTTAACCGATTGAGGTTGTTGAGGCTCACAATCGAGGTAGAGGTTGTTGAGGCTTCACTACCACCTAGAAAAGACAAGTCTAAACTTAAGCTAAAGCAAATCTTTAACTTTAGATTAAAGTAAAAGCAAGTTCGTAGACTTAAGGGAAATCACGGTTAGTTCTTGAGGTTCCACGGCCGTGGACTCAAGAACAGACCGTAATTTAGGGCTGTCGGCGACAATTCTCTAACTCTCAGGGTCTAATCTGTTTGCGATTGATCTATCATCACCTATGCCACAACTATCAACCCTTCACCTTAGAATTGTTAAGGGTTTTTAACCAATAACAGTCATATTGATATCAATTCAAGAATTAAAAGATAAAAAAGATGAAAACTTTCAAGAACTTTCAATAATCTTCAATTCAATCTCAAAGTCACAAAGAGAATAAGCAATGTCAAAAGATTCACAATAGAACAAATAATCGTAACTCTAGGAAAGAAAAGAAAACGGGATGTCAATCCGTTTTCCAAATCGAACCTAGTCAAGAAGAGAGATCTTCTTGCAAAAACTTCCAAGAACTACGATCTTCCGCCAATCCGGAGATCTCAACAACAATCTCCACCAAAAGTGCGAGATTAGAGGAATTCCAACAACGAGCTTCGATCTCTTCAAAGAGATGTCAATTGCTTCCAAGCAAACTAAGCAAAACGTCTTCGTGTCTAAGCGGCGAAGAATGAGGGCAAACGGGTATCGAAGGTCGTAAGCGAGGTGACGGAAATCTTGCTTCGTCAGTCTTTTTATAGTGTAGGGCAAAATGTCGGCCCGGCCCAATCTTTAAAAGATCGTGGCTTCAAAGTGTGGCGAAAAGATTCGCCAAGATCACGGTCGTGGAAGATTCCACGACCGTAATTTAGGGCATAGAAACAATTACGGTTAGTTCCACGGCCGTAGAATCCCCTGGAATGAACATCGAATTCTGACTCTGAATCCACGGCCGTAATTCTGGCCGTGGTTTGTGATACGGCCGTATTTTAGGGCGTAATTTAGGGCAAGAACGTGATTCTTCCCTAAACTCGTGCATTCCTCAAACTAAGACTCCAAATTGCTTCCAAAAAGTGTCCTCGATCTATGGATATATCAACTCAACTCTCCTTTGCTCGATTCCGTTCGGAAATAGCTCCAAATCACCTATAATCAACATAGAACTAGTGTAGACATCCATATCGAAAATATAGGCAATACTAGCTCACATATGCATAAAGATCAATCAAAGACTATCAATATGAATCAAATACGATTAGAAAACGTGCCTAAAATATCACAATATTTCATGCTAACAAATAACCCCATACTTAACACTTGCTTGTCCCTAAGCAAGATCTTTCAAAAAGCTTTAAAACAAGAGTTAGGATGAAATATGTGGACCTTCTTTTGGATGAATGTGACTTCTAAAGAATAGATCATTCTCAAACCTTGCTTCAATCGTTTTTCAAACTTTCACACACTTAATCAAAGAGTAAAAGGCAAGGAAAATTCATGAATCAATTTAACTTCAAAACAAGCATTATAACCTTCAAACATTATCAAAATCAATCATAAGAAGCTTCAATTTAGATCACCAAGTCATATGACATTCTTTTGATCTTAAGGACTTTCAAAGAAAAGGTCTAGAGTATGGAAGGGAAGGGAAAACTTTAAGGGAAAGTGGTGCATAAATCCGGGAAAGTGGATAACTACCTTCTTCTTCTTATGCGGTTCCCGCAACACTTCAACTTAGAGCTTCGCTCTCTTCTTTTCATTTTTCGACTTTACTTTTGGAGTTATGGATAGAGGTGCACAAAAACCGAAGCCTAGGAGATTGGCGTTTCTCAAAATTGCAAGAGATGCCTCAAACCCTTAGCGCACATACCATAATCCGCTAGGAATATCGCTCAATCCGACTTTGGCAAGACACAAACACCCGGCTATGTGAATGGTGCCGAGTTACTCATCGTCATGATTGACTTCCCCAAACCTATAATCTCTTTCTATTCAATTGATTGCAAATAATTGCTCTCATGGCCCTCCCACATCAAACATGCCTTTTTCTCATTCACTTTTCCAAGTTCCCGGATAGGTAAAGAAGGCTAATATTTCAATGAGGAGTTAGATGATCAAAGAAAGAGGAAAGAAAGTATCGAATTGCCTTAATCATTTCAACAAGAAGTATAGGAACTTATAATGTGATTTCAACTTCAATTTCTCAACATGATTTAGGTAACGTTTTCACATTATAAAACTTGCAAAAGAGGTAGAATTCATTCATTCAATTTCTTTTCGATTTACAATCCTTTTAAGCATGCAATTGTCATCAAACTCAATTCGCAAGTAGTGATTATCATGGAAATCATATCAATTCATTAGAAGCACAAAATTTTCAAAATTTTTCAATTTTTATGGGTTTTTAAAGTTCTTTTTCATGTAATGCAATAAGGAAACGTGTAACACATAATGAACATGCAATGATAGTCTTGAAATGAAAGCAACATAGAGAGTAGAGTTATTACAAACTTTTTAGTACATCCCACCCCATACTTAGGACGAACATTGTCCCTAATGTTCACAAGAAAGAACAAAAGAAAGAAAAGAAAAAGAAACTTACAAGTGGTGGCGGGAATGTCTAAAACGAACGGTCATGCATCGATCACTGTGGCGCCGGTGGAGGTGGGAATGGAGAGAAACTCGGATCATAGAACCGCCCAAACTGCTGGCGGTAGACGTCCCTCATCATATGGTCAAGGTCGTCTAGGCGTCCGTCTCTAGCATCCGCCCGGATCTCTAGCGCTCCGACTCTCTCCAAAAGTCCGGTAGCCCAATCCGGCATCCTCTCATACCATCCCGGGGCGTGATCATACCATGCGGGGGCATCTGCTGGTGCTGGTGCTGGTGGTGGCGGTGGTGTTGCTGGCTGCGTCGTGGACCAAGGAGGGGGTGTGCTGTACCAAGTGGGAGGTGTAGTCATCCACGTGGGCCTCTCACTCACGCTGGCGCGGCGAGATGACGAGCCTGAAGCTCTAGCTAGGCGTGGAGAGCGCCTAGGTACATCCGGGGCCGCCTCCGGCTGATCCGGAAACGTGCCGAACTCCTGCTCCGCTCCTCCACCACTCTCGTACTGCTCTCCCATCTCCTCCTCATCCACAATTGGTGGTGGAACGTAAGGGGGAGCTACAAGCCTGTTCGCATGCATCGCAGCGAACGTCTCCTTCCAATTGTGGCGTCCCGCCACAATGGAATACTCTGGCGGCCACTCAATACCCCTGCCTGTCCTACTCTCCCAAGGCATGCCCGCATAAGGCGGACCTCTATGTGTGGGGAAGATGAGTCCCCTAACCATGAATGCATGTAATCCTAGAGGTACGGCGGGTATGCGGGTGCAAGCTGAAAAATCCACACCAAAGCTCCTAGCTATGTGGGTCACTATCCCACCATATCCAATGTTCCCCCTCGATTTATTCTTGAGTTTACTCATCGTCGCCGCCAAAAGAGTAGCACAATCTGCGCGACATCCATAAAGCATACTGTAAAGCAGGAATAGCTCATCCGTCTTGATCTTTTGGGGCGTCTCCGTCCTAGGAAAGAGACACTCCGAAAGAACACGGTGAGCTATCTTCAAGGCTAGATGGTACATCAATCTAGCCTTGGTATCGGCGGGTTGCCAACGGTCCTCGTCGGCGTAAATCATGGCTACTTCCTCCCAAAAATCCTTGGGGTAAACGCCTCTAGGAAGTCGACCATTGTAGGTCTCATGGAACCCGAAAATGGTCCCGAACTCAACAATACTCAACTGATAGTCTCGATTCATGAGACGGAAGGAGACGGTCCTATCAACATGGCTGTGCTCGAAAGACGTCACAACCTCTCGGGTGATCTCCTCATAGGCGTCTTCACGAATGTTCGTGAAGACAAGCAATCCGGCTCTATCCAAGAGCCATGTAAGATCGTCAACTATGTTGAGAGGATGTAGATCCTCCAACAACAAATACCTAGGGCCAATCACTGCCCTCTTCTCTATCCTCTCAAATGCAGCTAGGTGGTTCTCATGTATGGTTGGAACGCTAGGGTGAGGTGGTGAAGATGGAGGTGAAGGTGAGGATGGTAGTGAGGGGGATGAGGGTGGTGGTGCCCTAGAGGTGGAGGGGTTGCCCTTTCTTTTCTTATTTTGGTCCCCTTTCTTCTCCTTTATCCTTCCTGAAACTCTCCTTACGAAATCCATTTTTCTCCAAAAATCACGGTCTGTTCTTCAGGTTCCACGGCCGTGGTTTACCCAGAGACCGTGATTCGTCTCAGAAATTCGTGAATCGCAGCAAATTCACCAACAATCACCACAACAAGCAGTCCTAATCTAATTCCTTCCAGTCTTTGTCAGTTCTTCCTAAAAATCTATAGCAAAAAACGAACCAAATCCGCGAGAATCGAGAAGAAAGAAATAACCTCTTTTTCGGATTGAAAAATCCAAAATGCGTGTTTGTTGATCGATTTCCACTCGATTTGTTGTTTGGATCCTGTTCGTGGTTGGATTTGCTGCAGTTTAGGATGAAGAATCGTTGAAAATGATTAGGAAACGAAGAATTGGGAGTGGCTGCGGGTTTTCGGTATCGAGGTCGTGGAATTGGGGAGGAATTGTGGTGGTTTTGTGAAGAAGTGTGGCTTTTATACTCGCAGGCAAAATTTTCAAAAATCACGGTCTATCGGGGCATTCCACGGCCGTGGAAGTGTACGGAACCGTGGTTTTGATGATTTTTCACAGGCTTTTGAGAATTACGGCCACTGTAGCTATGACGACCGTAATTTAGACCGTGGAACCTTCTGTAAAGCTTCAAAGTCCAAATTTCGTCACTTTTCTTCGACATTATCCCTCCTTTCTCCTTTTCCATCGATCCTACAACCAAAAACACGAACATACCGGATTCGGACGAATCCAAATCCCCGGCAACGGCGCCAAAAACTTGTTCGCCCCTAGAGGTGTGTGCAAATAAGTTTTAAATTTATAAAACTAGAATCAAGCAAGCGAACCCGCAGTGTACGGATCGACGTAGTTAAGCAAGAATTCCAGAGTATCGAACACAGGGATTTGGGTGGAGCGAACTCGATTGCAGATTATCAAGCAAATAAATATGGGAGTTTTGCAGATATTGGGAAAACAACAATCCTAAAGTTTCAGGTATCCAGTTGCGGCAATAGATTCAAGATATACTAATGATGTGAAGACAGAGTGGAGATATGCAAAGGTATACTAATGTAAGGTAATCGTACGGTTGAGGTTCCAAAAACCTTATGTAACTCACCTACAAAGCACTCTCTATACAGGTTGTTGAGGCTCAATATAGAAAGATTCTAGAGATGAGAATTAGTGTCAAATACCCAAACTTATAATCTAAAGATCAAGACTAACTTAACCGATTGAGGTTGTTGAGGCTCACAATCGAGGTAGAGGTTGTTGAGGCTTCACTACCACCTAGAAAAGACAAGTCTAAACTTAAGCTAAAGCAAATCTTTAACTTTAGATTAAAGTAAAAGCAAGTTCGTAGACTTAAGGGAAATCACGGTTAGTTCTTGAGGTTCCACGGCCGTGGACTCAAGAATAGACCGTAATTTAGGGTTGTCGGCGACAATTCTCTAACTCTCAGGGTCTAATCTGTTTGCGATTGATCTATCATCACCTATGCCACAACTATCAACCCTTCACCTTAGAATTGTTAAGGGTTTTTAACCAATAACAGTCATATTGATATCAATTCAAGAATTAAAAGATAAAAAAGATGAAAACTTTCAAGAACTTTCAATAATCTTCAATTCAATCTCAAAGTCACAAAGAGAATAAGCAATGTCAAAAGATTCACAATAGAACAAATAATCGTAACTCTAGGAAAGAAAAGAAAACGGGATGTCAATCCGTTTTCCAAATCGAACCTAGTCAAGAAGAGAGATCTTCTTGCAAAAACTTCCAAGAACTACGATCTTCCGCCAATCCGGAGATCTCAACAGCAATCTCCACCAAAAGTGCGAGATTAGAGGAATTCCAACAACGAGCTTCGATCTCTTCAAAGAGATGTCAATTGCTTCCAAGCAAACTAAGCAAAACGTCTTCGTGTCTAAGCGGCGAAGAATGAGGGCAAACGGGTATCGAAGGTCGTAAGCGAGGTGACGGAAATCTTGCTTCGTCCGTCTTTTTATAGTCTAGGGCAAAATGTCGGCCCGGCCCAATCTTTAAAAGATCGTGGCTTCAAAGTGTGGCGAAAAGATTCGCCAAGATCACGGTCGTGGAAGTGTACGGAACCGTGGTTTTGATGATTTTTCACAGGCTTTTGAGAATTACGGCCACTGTAGCTATGACGACCGTAATTTAGACCGTGGAACCTTCTGTAAAGCTTCAAAGTCCAAATTTCGTCACTTTTCTTCGACATTATCCCTCCTTTCTCCTTTTCCATCGATCCTACAACCAAAAACACGAACATACCGGAAGAAATCGAGGCAAAATAAAGCGAAAATGTCTATTCTAAACTAGTCTATGAATCGAAAACAAAAACAAGAATGCAATACCTTGGGTTGCCTCCCAAGAAGCGCTTTGTTTAAGGTCCGTAGCTAGACCAATCTTGCACTTATTCGAGTGCGGTAGGTGCAAACTCCTCAGCTTGGAGCTCCGGCGAGTACTTCTTGAGTCGTTGGCCGTTCACCTTAAAACTTCCGCTAGCTTCACCCCATACTTCAACTGCACCATGGGGGAAGATACGCTTAATTAGAAAAGGTCCAGTCCAACGGGATTTAAGCTTACCTGGAAAGAGGCGAAGCCTTGAGTTGAAGAGGAGAACTTGATCTCCTTCTTTGAAGTCCTTTGGAATGATATGCTTATCATGCCAACGCTTTGCTCTTTCCTTGTAGATTTTGGCGTTTTCATAGGCGTTCAAGCGAAGCTCATCCAGCTTGTTGATGTCTAGGAGACGCTTCTCTCCCGCTTCCTTCATGCTGAAATTTAGCCACTTGATGGCCCAAAACGCTTTGTGCTCTAGCTCTACCGGCAAATGACAAGACTTCCCATACACAAGGTTGTATGGTGTGGTTCCTATGGGAGTCTTGTATGCAGTCCGGTACGCCCAAAATGCGTCATCTAGTTTCAAGGACCAATCCTTCCTAGTCCTTGAAACCGTCTTCTCTAGAATTCCCTTGATCTCCCTATTTGAGATCTCAACTTGTCCACTCGTTTGTGGATGGTAAGGGGTGGCGATCTTGTGAGTAACCCCATACTTAGCTAGAAGAGCTTCAAAGCGACGGGCTATGAAGTGAGAACCTCCATCACTAATGATCGTCCTTGGCGTCCCGAATCGTGGGAAAATGGTCTTGTTGAAGAACTTAACCACCACCATGGCATCATTTGTGGGAGAGGCAATTGCTTCCACCCATCTAGAAACGTAGTCTACCGCCAATAATATGTATTGGTTTCCACAAGAAGATGGGAATGGTCCCATGAAATCGACTCCCCAAACGTCGAAAATCTCCACCTCTTGGATGTTGTTGAGGGGCATCTCGTTCCTTCTAGAGATATTGCCTGTTCTTTGACAAGCATCGCAACAAGAAACAAAGGATTGCACATCTTTAAATAAAGTAGGCCAATAGAATCCAGATTGCAATACCTTTGCGCTAGTTTTGTTCGAACTAGCGTGTCCTCCACAAGGTAGTGAATGACAATGGCGGATGACACTTTGCATCTCATCTTCCGGCACACATCGCCGGATGATGCCATCCGGACCTCTCTTAAAGAGGAGAGGCTCGTTCCAATAGTATCCCCGGACGTCCTTGAAGAACTTCTTCCTTTGTGCGTATGATAGTCCGGGTGGTATCTCCTGGCAAACCAAATAGTTAACGAAATCAGCAAACCATGGTTCGTTACCTTTGGAGACTACCTTGATGCACTCCTCTATGATATGTAGGTGTTCGTCCGGAAATGAGTCATCAATGGGTAAATGGTCGTCCTCTAGATGTGTTAGACGACTCAAATGATCCGCAACAGAATTTTCCGAGCCTTTCTTGTCGCGGATCTCAAGATCGAATTCTTGTAGGAGAAGAATCCATCTAATCAGCCTTGGCTTCGCATCTTTCTTCGCAAGGAGGTAACGGATCGCAGCATGATCCGTGTAGACAATCACCTTTGCACCTACAAGATAAGAGCGAAACTTGTCAATAGCGTAGACAATGGCTAGAAACTCCTTTTCCGTAGTGGCGTAGTTGAGCTGAGCTTCGTCTAGCGTCTTGCTAGCGTAGTATATGGCGTGGGTTCGTCCTTCTTTTCGTTGTCCAAGAACAGCTCCAATGGCTACGTCACTAGCGTCGCACATAATCTCGAAGGGGAGAGTCCAATCCGGAGGTTGGATAATAGGTGCTGAAATTAGAGCTTGCCGAATGGTGTTAAACGCATCCAAACATTCCTGCGAAAACTCAAAAACCGCATCCTTCATCAATAGATTAGTGAGAGGTTTTGATATCTTAGAAAAGTCCTTAATGAAACGTCTATAGAATCCAGCATGTCCTAGGAAACTTCTTATCCCTTTCACCGAAATTGGGGGAGGAAGTTTCTCTATGGTCTCTATCTTAGCCTTGTCTACCTCTATCCCTCTACTAGAGATTAAGTGACCTAATACGATTCCTTCCTTAACCATGAATTGACACTTTTCCCAATTAAGAACTAGGTTAGTGTCTTCACATCTTTGCAAAACAAGAGAAAGGTTAGAAAGACAATCGTTAAAAGAGGAACCTAAACGGAGAAGTCGTCCATGAAGACTTCCATGATTTCCTCTACGTACTCGGAGAAGATGGCCATCATGCACCGTTGAAAGGTGGCTGGGGCGTTGCAAAGCCCGAACGGCATTCTCCTATAGGCGAACGTACCCCAAGGGCACGTGAATGTGGTCTTCTCTTGATCATCCGGATGTATCGGAATCTGAAAGAAGCCACTATAACCGTCAAGGTAGCAAAAGTATGAATGTTGTGCTAACCTTTCAAGCATCTGATCGATGAATGGCAATGGAAAGTGATCCTTCCGCGTTGCGTTGTTGAGCTTGCGGTAGTCTATACACATTCGCCATCCAGTTACGGTTCGGGTAGGAATGAGTTCGTTGTTCTTATTGGTGATGACTGTCATTCCTCCCTTCTTCGGAACTACTTGAACTGGGCTCACCCACTTGCTATCGGAGATGGGATAGATGATACGTGCATCAAGAAGTTTAAGAATTTCCTTCTTGACAACCTCCTTCATGGTCGGATTCAACCGCCTTTGAGGTTGTCTTGAAGTTCTAAAGTCCTCCTCCATTAGTATCTTATGCATGCATAGGGAGGGTTTAATTCCTACTAAGTCCTCAATAGTATAGCCTATGGCTTTTCTATGTTTCCTAAGGACAATCATGAGCTGTTCATGTTCATCTATGCTTAATTTGGAACTAACGATAACCGGAAAGGTGGAATTAGATCCAAGGAAAGCGTACCTTAGATGAGTAGGAAGTGGTTTGAGTTCCATTGCTTTCGGAGCTTCCAATGATCCTTGAGGAGCTTCCGATGTTTCCTTAGAAGTTTCTAAGGATGTTGAATGGGTTGGAGAAGAATTAGAAGAAGTTGAAGAAGTATGCCGGTCACCCTCTTCCACGGTCGAAATTACGGTCTCCTCTTGTGTTCCACGGCCGTAATATCCTCTGGAATGGAAGTCGATTTTGGTCGTGGAATCCACGGTCGTGGAATACAGGGTATGACCGTGGATTCTAGTATCCTCAGACTCATCGTGGAGTTTCTCAAGCTCCACTTCATGCATCTCTTCTTGTGCTTCCAAGGCTTCAATTTCCTCTTTGCACTCTTCTTCTTCTCCTACATTGGTTAGACTCATAGTAATAACCTTTTGTAACGGATCGTTAAAGAGAATCGCACTTACCTCCTCCCTAGACAAACCTTCTTCGTCTTGGATGTTGTAAATATCCTCATCAAAGATTGGCTCCTTCACTAGAGTGGAAAGAACGAACTCTACTTTCTCTTCCCCAATATCAAAAGCGAGTCTCCCATTCTTGCAATCGACCATGCAGCTGGAAGTTGCAAGAAACGGTCTTTCGAGTATGATCGGGACCGGACTATCTGCAGGAATGTCAAGCACGACAAAATCAATGGGAACAAAGAACTTGCCTAGCTTGACCGGGACGTCTTCTACAATGCCGACGGGACGAGTAATGGATCGATCCGCCATGTATAACGTCATCTTCACCGGTTTAGGGTCGCCTAAACCGATCTTCCTGCACAACGCAAGTGGTATGATGCTCACACTTGCTCCTAAGTCACATAAAGCGTCATATGTGACCTCTCCCACTCCAATGGGAATGCAAAATGACCCCGGATCTTTCAGCTTTGGGGGCATTTTCTCCTTCATCGTCTTGATGAGATCCGAAGAATCCGAACTCATCTTGACCTCTCCAAAATCTTCTAGCTTCCTCTTGTTTGAGAGGAGCTCCTTCAAGAACTTGCCATAAGCCGGCATACCTACAATAGCATCAATGAAAGGTATATTAATATGCAGCTTGCTCATGAGTTCTATAAACTTACCGAATTGCTTGTCTAGGCGCGCTCGCGCTCTAGATTGAGGGAACGGTAGGGGAGGTTTGAAAGCTGGAGGAGGAACATAGACATCTTCCTTCTCCTTCCCCTTTTCTTTGTCCTTCTCTACGGGGACTTCAACGAACGTAGGCTGCGGATCGGTGGTAGTCACTCCGCTCCTAGTTGTAATCGCCATTACCCTTCCCTTAGGGTTGTCCTCCGTCTTTCCTGGAAGTTTCCCTTGATTTCTAGGGACTTCCTCCGCGTGGTTGAACAATTGGTTTTCCAAAACTTTTTGAGCTTTGTCAACCTTAGAAATTTGATCATCAACCTTGATGATGCGGTTCTCCAACCCTTGAAGCTTTCCTAAGATAGTTTCCAACATGGGATCGGACTTCTCTTTTTCCGTATTGTTTCCTCCATTTGATGATTGCCCCTGGCTTTTCAAAGGAGTAGAGGAAGAGGAGGGTGGAGTTAGTGAATTGGAATTGGAAGGATAGGAGTTACCGGAATTTTGTTGATTGGAGCGCCAATTGTTGTTGTTTGAACCCCGATTGTTGTTCCAATTGTTGTTGTTCCGGTTGTTGTTGTTTCCATTCCAATTGTTATTCCGGTTATTGTTCCGGTTATTGTTGTTGCGGTCGGTGTTATCACCGCCGTTGTTGTTGCCCAAATAGCCAACATCCTTCTCTTGTTGCTTTGGGAAGTTGGTCTTGATAGCCTCCTTCAACTCTTTGATCTCATTGTTGAGGGAGAAAATCTGATTTTGAGCTTCATGTGTGAGCTTTGCTCCTTGTTCCACACGATTTCCCTCCACCTTCCGGTGGGAATACTTCTCTATGACTCTTGCTTGCTTCTCAATGAAGTCCCAAGCGTCATCTTCTCTCATGTCCATGAACGTTCCACATGAGAGGGATTGGAGGTTGAATTGCGTTCCCGCATCCAGCCCCTTGTAGTAAATCTCCAGCAAGGCAAGCTTGGATATGCCATGATGGGGGCAATCCAATAGCAAATCCTGAAACCTTTCCCAAGATTGAAACAAACTTTCGTTAGGTCTCATAGAAAAAGCATTAATCTTACCTCTAAGTTCCGCCGTTTTGGAAGGCGGAAAGAATTTGGTGAGAAACTCTGCCGAAAGGTCTTCCCACATGTCTAGTTTCCCATTAGGAAGAGCTTGGTACCAAGATAACGCTTTCCCTTTCAAGGAGAAAAAGAAAGGTTTGAGCTTATAGCTGTTGGTAGTAGCGTTCTTCGGTCTCATCGTCTCCATCATACACTCAAAGTTTTGCAAGTGTTGGTGTGGAGATTCAGCGCTTGTACCGCCAAATTGGCTTTGGCGAACAAGAGTGATAACTTGAGGGTTAAAGCTAAACCCTTGCACATCTTCAGCATCAAAATTCACACCCAAGCGGCGTGGTTGTTGTGTTGGATCCATCCGCTGGCCAAGAGTTCTTGGCTCATTATCCACACGTTCGACTCTCGCATTCCTTGGTGGGATGCGGCGATTAGTATCTCCTTGTGGATTGAAGGGATTTATGTTGATCGTGGGATCAATCTCTTCTAACGGTGGCATGGAAGAATCACTATCATCAGCGGATGAGTGGCTTTTTCTTCTAGACCTTGATCTCCTTCTCGAGGACTTCTTGCCTACCTTATCTTCAAGGTCGCTCATCTTTATCCTCATTTGGAAGAGCATGTCTTGTAGACCGTTAACTTGAGATTGATGACGATCCATCTCATCCTGGCGGAGAGTCTCATTCCATCGGAGTTGAGCTTCCTTCTCTGCCAACTCCGTTTGAAGATCGCGTTCGTTCTCTTCAGCCATCTTCTTTTCCTTGCGCCTTTGTCTCAAGGTTTTCTCTAGCTCTTGATCAAGAGGTAAGAGATCTTCGGTGTTCCTAGACCTGCGCATGCACTCGAAGACAAATCAAATAACGAGAGCAAGCTCCCAAGCTTGACAACCGGCTACCGGATTCGGACGAATCCAAATCCCCGGCAACGGCGCCAAAAACTTGTTCGCCCCTAGAGGTGTGTGCAAATAAGTTTTAAATTTATAAAACTAGAATCAAGCAAGCGAACCCGCAGTGTACGGATCGACGTAGTTAAGCAAGAATTCCAGAGTATCGAACACAGGGATTTGGGTGGAGCGAACTCGATTGCAGATTATCAAGCAAATAAATATGGGAGTTTTGCAGATATTGGGAAAACAACAATCCTAAAGTTTCAGGTATCCAGTTGCGGCAATAGATTCAAGATATACTAATGATGTGAAGACAGAGTGGAGATATGCAAAGGTATACTAATGTAAGGTAATCGTACGGTTGAGGTTCCAAAAACCTTATGTAACTCACCTACAAAGCACTCTCTATACAGGTTGTTGAGGCTCAATATAGAAAGATTCTAGAGATGAGAATTAGTGTCAAATACCCAAACTTATAATCTAAAGATCAAGACTAACTTAACCGATTGAGGTTGTTGAGGCTCACAATCGAGGTAGAGGTTGTTGAGGCTTCACTACCACCTAGAAAAGACAAGTCTAAACTTAAGCTAAAGCAAATCTTTAACTTTAGATTAAAGTAAAAGCAAGTTCGTAGACTTAAGGGAAATCACGGTTAGTTCTTGAGGTTCCACGGCCGTGGACTCAAGAACAGACCGTAATTTAGGGCTGTCGGCGACAATTCTCTAACTCTCAGGGTCTAATCTGTTTGCGATTGATCTATCATCACCTATGCCACAACTATCAACCCTTCACCTTAGAATTGTTAAGGGTTTTTAACCAATAACAGTCATATTGATATCAATTCAAGAATTAAAAGATAAAAAAGATGAAAACTTTCAAGAACTTTCAATAATCTTCAATTCAATCTCAAAGTCACAAAGAGAATAAGCAATGTCAAAAGATTCACAATAGAACAAATAATCGTAACTCTAGGAAAGAAAAGAAAACGGGATGTCAATCCGTTTTCCAAATCGAACCTAGTCAAGAAGAGAGATCTTCTTGCAAAAACTTCCAAGAACTACGATCTTCCGCCAATCCGGAGATCTCAACAGCAATCTCCACCAAAAGTGCGAGATTAGAGGAATTCCAACAACGAGCTTCGATCTCTTCAAAGAGATGTCAATTGCTTCCAAGCAAACTAAGCAAAACGTCTTCGTGTCTAAGCGGCGAAGAATGAGGGCAAACGGGTATCGAAGGTCGTAAGCGAGGTGACGGAAATCTTGCTTCGTCCATCTTTTTATAGTGTAGGGCAAAATGTCGGCCCGGCCCAATCTTTAAAAGATCGTGGCTTCAAAGTGTGGCGAAAAGATTCGCCAAGATCACGGTCGTGGAAGATTCCACGACCGTAATTTAGGGCGTGGAAACAATTACGGTTAGTTCCACGGCCGTAGAATCCCCTGGAATGAACATCGAATTCTGACTCTGAATCCACGGCCGTAATTCTGGCCGTGGTTTGTGATACGGCCGTATTTTAGGGCGTAATTTAGGGCAAGAACGTGATTCTTCCCTAAACTCGTGCATTCCTCAAACTAAGACTCCAAATTGCTTCCAAAAAGTGTCCTCGATCTATGGATATATCAACTCAACTCTCTTTTGCTCGATTCCGTTCGGAAATAGCTCCAAATCACCTATAATCAACATAGAACTAGTGTAGACATCCATATCGAAAATATAGGCAATACTAGCTCACATATGCATAAAGATCAATCAAAGACTATCAATATGAATTAAATACGATTAGAAAACGTGCCTAAAATATCACAATATTTCATGCTAACAGCAGACCAGGTCATAGAGCCGTCTTTTGTAGATAGGGAGGACCTACATCGCAGTAGGGTTCTTCCCTTGCTAGTGTTGTAGGAGGTGGGTAGAGGCCACCTCAGCAGCAGACGTATGGACAACAAAGAGTCCCATATCGTCCTTCTACTCATGGATCTGCTCCCGGATCGAGTAGCGGTAGAGGTCGTGGTTGGGGCACCACTGACACTAGAGGAGCACATGGTAGATTTTTTGAGTTGAGGAGCTTTGAGGAGCCGCCAGTGCCAGCTGCTACAGGTACCATTTTGATTCATGGCTTTCTTGTTCGAGTTATGTTTGATACGGGTGCCACACACTCTTTCATTTTTTATGCATGCGTTGATAGACTGACCTTAGATACAGTAGAGGGTATACCTTTCTTGATAGGGTTATTGGATGAGGGTCAGGTTAGAGGTACCCAAGAGGTACACGGTTGTCCTATAAATTTAGGAAACCTCGATTTGGTTGTGGACTTCTTTTTCATGCCGTTGATGCATGAGGAAGTCATTCCGGGTATGGATTGGATGCATATACATCATGTTGTATTAGATGTAGGTAAGAGAACCGTGACGGTCTCTACCGAGTCGCGTCAGATTGAGATGTTCCAAGTTGGGACCTTGGAAAGTCAAGCATGGTGATCAGCGCGGTACGTGCAACGAGATTGATCGCATAGGGTTGTGAGGCCTCTTGTGGTCTGATGTGAGCCCGCTGGACTTAAGCAACGAGACTAATGTGACAACACCAAGATCAACACCACCTCTCACTCGAGCTAGAGCCCGCATGCTAGGCCAAACCACTTTGACCTACCACCCTTTCGGAGCTCCGACATTTGAGGACGTCCATGACTATCACTTGGTGAACATACTTGAGGTGATTGAGGATGCCTAATCACTTTAAAACCTTAGATGTAACCTTTTTTATTTTATGTGTTCATGCTTGATTTTATTTCAAGGGATTAAAACTACATTTTCTTGGGATTCTTTTCAGCCACGTTTTTTACCCTTGGAGCTCTAATTGGCCGGCCATATTTATGTTTTTTAGGTCATTTATTTGCTTGAAGTTGTTGGTTGAAATACCCTAGGTTTGCCTTCATTTAATATCACAACTCTTGAACTACTTGTAAGCTATTATTGTGGGGAGTTGGTGCTGAATTTTCAGCCCATATAAGGCCTTCTCCTACACACGTTTTAATCAGAATATAGAGTTGAGTTCAATCAAAAGTTGTGTTTTCACTTTGAGAAAAACAAACCTAGAGAATAAGGTGAGAGGCCAAAGTTTTGAAACCCAAAAGGTGAGAGGCTGTGTGGTATCCTTACGGTGCGAGGCTAGGAGGACAAAGGAGATCCAATTTCCGAAGTGCGATTCCGAGGAAAGAAGATCTCGAGCCAAGGAGATCCAAGGTGCGAGGCTGGACGATTCCTTGCTTGACATATCCCATATAAATCGAAAATACACAAAAGAAGTGGTCGGAGGAACAACACCGGCGGATCCTCGCGTTCAACTGACGAAGAGCACATCAAGTGGTATCAGAGCCAACGGTGCGAGTTCCTCAAGCTTTCGGGGTACGAATTGCTTAGCTAAACTTATTTTTAGTTTTTGCAATTTTGAGTAGTTCCCTAAAATTTTGGTGCTTGCAATCTTCTTTCTTGTGAGTCTTTAGAGAGAGATCTTGTTGACCTTTTATTCAAAAAAAAAAATGAAAGCATGCAGCACATATTTTATATCATCTAGTAAAGTCAAAAAAAAAAGAAGAAAGCAATAGAAAAGAAAACAAAAGAAAAGGAAAAGTTTGTTTGAGTGATATCGTTGAAATTTTATCAAAAAGTTGTCCTTGAGTGTGTTATTGAAATTGTTATCAAAGTTGTTCTTGAGTGTTCTAGCCAGCCAAAACACAACCCGCACATTTTGGGAAAAACGCTTGTTATTGCTTTGACTAACTACTTGTTAGGGACTAAGTAAATACTCGCCGGAAGGCTCGTATTTGTTGTTGCTTTTGTTGCCCTTTCTGTTTGCTTTTTTGAAGTTATATTGCATCTTGGCGTACCTTGATTACCTTGTGAACTATCTTGAAATCTTGCGGAATTTTGTTACCAAGTGAAATATTTGAGTGGAGGGCATTGCCTAGTGCATTGGAAAAGGTGAGTGAGAGCTTTGCCTCGAAGCAAAGGAAAAGGGGAGTTGTGTGAATCCAAACACTATTAAACACTTGAGTGAGTGTGAGGAGAAATACACTTGAGAGAGGAGAGAGAGAGAGAGAACTTTTTGCTGCTAACCTTTTGCCTTCTAGTTTGCTTTGTGTGATAGGCGAAGAAAATAGAAAAGTTGAAAAACGGCCGGTTTTACGGTTTTACGGAAAAAAGGCGTCCGAACTCAGAATTCCAATTGTTATACCTTTCCGAGAAGGGAAACGGGCTTCCGAGTCCAACGCATGGCTATGCCGTGACCTAAGGGCTTTTTTAGCCACCCGACACCGTTTCGGTAACAAAATCGGCATTTTTTTATTACTTTCGGTTTTGCCTTTGAGCACTTGGTTTTGTTATACCTTTGGACACTTGGTTTTGTTTGTTCTTTGCTTGTTTTGTAGTCCAAAAAAAGGATGGCATCCGTCAATGGTAATGGGATCAACCAAGCCGACCCACGTATTGACCGCCTTGAAGCCCAACTAGCGGAGCTCCTAAGGAGACTACCTCCCGTCCCACCTGAACAAAGTCAAGGAGGAAGTAACCAGGGACCACCTCGTAGAGGCCAGGATAGGAGTATGAGTGTGAATAGCCATGCGAGCAGAAACCAAGATAGAAACCGAGATAGAGACCGGAACAGAAACCGGGACCATAGTCAAGCTTCTCGACACGATGACTCGGACGATGAAGAAAATCATGGTCACCGCAATAGGAGGCGTTACCATGGATCAAAAGTGGATGTTCCAAACTTCACCGGAACTGCAGAAGCTAAGACCTACATTGAGTGGGAGACTAAGGCTAAACAAGTCTTCCGTTATTATGATTTTAACGAGTATAAAAAGATTGAAGCTGCTACTATTCATTTTGTTGATTTTGCTCTAACTTGGTGGCAGGAAGAATTGGAATATGTGGAGGCACATCAACAACCACGCATCAACACTTGGTTTGAACTCCATAGAAGGATGCGTGCTCGGTTCATACCTTCGGATTACAAACAACAATTGTTGCTCAAACTTGAAAGGCTACGTCAAGGTAACTGAAATCCAGATGAGTACCATAAAGAGCTGAGAACTCTCCTTCAGAGATGGGGAACCCGACAGGCCGATGACTATATCCTAGCCAAGTTCCTATCTGGGCTTAACCTTGATGTGTCCAAAATAGTTGAACAACTCCGACACACAATCCTAACTGATGCCCTTCACCATGCTACCCACGCCTATAATGTCATCCAAAAACGTAAGGCATCCAGATCAACAAGAAGAGGGACAAGTCATGAATCCACTGAACCCTCTCCAAATAATCGTCTTACCCACACAACCGGTTCATTCCCAACAGTAGCTCCCAAGGCCACCTCCGCCTCTAACCCTAGTACCCCTCTTCCAAGTATCCCACCAACACCAGAAACGAGCCGGACTAGAGAAGTGAGGTGCTACAAGTGTTATGAGCATGGTCATTATGCCCGTGAGTGCCCTAATCCCCGTAAGGTGTTATTGAATGCATTTGGGGAAGAGGTCACCGAGAATCATGAATCCGAAGATGACTATGAAACAATAGATCCAATCATAGAAGGTATTGAAGTTGAAGCTCGTGCTCCTGTGGCAGATTTCTGCCTTGTCACAAAAAAGGCCCTACAAGCAAGCGAACTCGTTCCCGATGTCTCAGAAAGGGAGAATCTCTTTAACACTCGTTGTTTAATTTCGGGACAATTGTTTACTGTTATTATTGATAGTGGGTCTTGCTGTAACATTGTTAGTCAAGAGGTCGTTGCACACCTAGGACTCAAAACGAAGGCGCACTCACAACCTTATTCGCTCCAGTGGCTCAACACCAACGCTCCCCTTCAAGTCAAGGAGCAATGTTTTGTTCACTTTGCCATCGGACCGTACCAAGACGACATTGTTTGTGATGTGCTTCCAATCACTGCTTTGCATCTCTTACTTGGGAGACCATGGCAGTTTGACCGAAGGGTGTTTCATGATGGTTACACCAACATATACTTCTTCGCCATGGCTGGGAAGAAAGTAAAGCTCATGCCTCTCAGCCTATCCGAGATTATGGAAGACCACATGTGTAGAGAAAGGAAGAAGTTAGAGAAAGTTGAGGCCGCAAGGACGAAGGGAAAGACTAAGATGGTTCTTGAAACAACATTAGACTCCAAGACTCTACTCACTGCACGACTACACGACGCCCGTCGAGCCCTACAACGGGGGGATATTTGCTTCCTTCTTGTTTGTGTAACAACTTTATCTATTATGGAAGCTAATGATTTGTCTTTGCCTTCTTGTATTTCAGGACTACTTGAGGAGTTCAAGGAGATTATGCCCGAAGAGATTCCCCCAGGACTACCCCCTATCCGAGGCATAGAACATCAGATTGACTTCATAGCCGGATCAACCATCCCAAATTGGCCCGCATTTCGAGCAACCCCGGTGAAAACAAAGGAGCTACAAGCTCAAGTGGAGGATCTTTTTAGTAAGGGATACATTTGGGAGAGCTTGAGTCCATGTGCTGTTCCTGTGCTATTGGTACCCAAGAAAGAAGGGAGTTGGAGGATGTGCGTTGATTGTCGTGTCATCAACCAAATAACTGTAAGGTACCGACATCCTATTCCTCATCTTGATGATATGTTAGATGAACTTCACGGTGTTACTCTTTTCTCGAAAATAGACCTTAGAAGTGGATATCATAAGATTAGGATGCATAAGGGTGATGAATGGAAAACTGCTTTCAAAACTAAGTATGGATTATATGAGTGGCTTGCAATGCCTTTTGGATTAACGAATGCACCTAGTACGTTTATGCGCCTAATGAACCATGTCCTACGTGATTTCTTAGGTAAATTTGTTGTGGTGTATTTTGATGACATCTTAGTTTATAGTCGGAGGTTGGATGAGCATGTTGAAAATTTGAGAAGTGTATTTCTTGTGCTTAAAGAACAACATTTGTTTGTAAACTTTAAGAAATGCCATTTCTGCTCGGAATCTGTGGTTTTTTTGGGTTTTGTGGTAGGAAAGGAAGGCTTGCGAGTGGACGAAGAGAAGACCAAGGCAATACCAGAATGGCCACGTCCGACAACGGTCCCTTACATACGGGGTTTCCTTGGACTTGCCGGGTTCTATAGGAGGTTCATTCGGGACTTTAGCACCATTGCCGCCCCCCTCACCGAGTTGACCAAGAAGGGCGTGCGATTTGAGTGGGGATCCGCTCAAGAGGAGTCGTTTATGATACTTAGAGAGCGGCTGACCCATGCCCCTGTTCTTGTACTTTTGGACTTCTCGAAAACTTTTGAGATAGAGTGTGATGCTTCGGGAATCGGGATTGGAGGAGTTTTGATGCAAGAGGGACGCCCCGTGGCCTACTTTAGCGAGAAACTGGGAGGAGCCACCTTGAACTACCCTACATACGACAAGGAGTTATATGCCTTGGTTCGAATCCTCCAGGTTTGGGAGCACTATCTTCTACCTCGTGAATTTGTTATACATTTTGATCACGAGTCGTTGAAGTATTTAAGAGGACAAGCCAAGTTGAACAAACACCATGCACGTTGGGTGGAATATATTGAGACTTTTCCATATGTTGTGCGCTACAAGAAGGGAAAGGACAACATCAAAGCTGATGCGTTATCTCGTAGGTACACACTTCTATCTTCCTTAGATGCATGCGTTTTGGGTTTTGGACTGATTCGTGATTTATATGCTCTTGATGTGGACTTCTGGGACATTTTTGCGCTTTGTTTGCGCTCTAGAAGTGACTCTCATGCTAGTAGTTATTACATTCATTATGGATATTTGTTTAGAGCTTCTAGGTTATGTTTGCCTACTTGTTCTTTGAGAACTTTGATTGTTTTAGAGGCCCATGGAGGGGGATTGATGGGTCATTTTAGGGTTACTAAGCCTTTAGCCATATTGAGGGAACACTTTTTTGGCCTAAGATGAGAAGTGATGTAGAGAGATGTTGTGCTAGTTGTGTACCTTGTCGTAAGGCTAAGTCTAAGGCGAACCCACATGGATTATACTTACCCTTGCCTATTGCTAGCTCTCCTTGGGAAGACAAGTCCATGGATTTTGTCCTAGGATTACCTCATTCTAGGAGAGGATATGATTCCATTTTTGTGGTTGTTGATAGATTTTCTAAGATGGCGCATTTTATTGCTTGTATTAAATCTGATGATGCGTCAAATGTGGCTAACCTTTTCTTTGAGCATATTGTTAAGCTGCATGGGATACCTAGGTCAATTGTGTCGGACCGGGACTCTAAGTTCCTTAGTTATTTTTGGAAGACACTTTGGGCCAAGATGGGGACGAAGTTGTGTTTTTCGACTTCTTATCATCCCCAAACGGATGGACAAACTGAGGTAGTAAATAGGACTCTTGGCACTTTGCTTCGTACTATGATGGATACTAACTTGTGCAGGTGGGAGGATTGTTTGCCCTTTGTGGAGTTTGCATATAACCGGGATATTCATTCGGCGACCAAGAAGTCCCCTTTTGAAATTGTTTATGGCAAGAATCCTCTTACTCCGCTGGATTTGACTCCTCAACTGGCTCCACAACCAGTTGATGTGGATGGGCAATCTAGAGCTGAGTTTGTGAAAGGTTTGCATGAGCGGGTCAGAATCCAATTAGAAAAATGTACCGAGCAATATGTCAACCAAGCCAACAGAGGGCGCAGGGAAATGCTCTTCATGGAGGGAGACCTCGTGTTGGTCCATTTGAGGAAGGATCGCTTCCCTTCTATTCGGCAATCTAAGCTCAACCCAAGAGTGGATGGTCCTTTCCGGGTCCTCGAGAAGATTAACGATAACGCATATCGCATTGAGCTTCCCACTAAGTATGGTGTCCATGATGTGTTTAATGTTTATGATTTGTCTCCTTTTTATATAGGTCAAGAGGTCGAGGAGGCGGAGAACGAGTTGGAGGATTCGGGGTCGAATCCTTTCCAAGAAGGAGGGGATGATGTGAGCCCGCTGGACTTAAGCAACGAGACTAATGTGACAGCACCAAGATTAACACCACCTCTCACTCGAGCTAGAGCCCTCATGCTAGGCCAAACCACTTTGACCTACCACCCTTTCGGAGCTCCGACATTTGAGGACGTCCATGACTATCACTTGGTGAACATACTTGAGGCGATTGAGGATGCCAGATCACTTTAAAAGCTTAGATGTAACCTTTTTTATTTTATGTGTTCATGCTTGATTTTATTTCAAGGGATTAAAACCACATTTAATTGGGATTCTTTTCAGCCACGTTTTTTACCCTTGGAGCTCTAATTGGCCGGCCATATTTATGGTTTTTAGGTTATTTATTTGCTTGAAGTTGTTGGTTGAAAGACCCTAGATTTGCCTTCATTTAATATCACAACTCTTGAACTACTTGTAAGTTATTATTGTGGGGAGTTGGTGCTGAATTTTCAGCCCATATAAGGCCTTCTTGTTCGCTCCAATCGGTGTGTGCAAGCTTTAAATTTATAACCCTAGATGTAAGCTTAAAACAAGGATGCGAACCCACAGTGTACGGGTCAATCGTAGTAAAAAAAGCAAGGAATTCCAGGGGTCGATCACAGGGACTTAGTGAAACAAAGTCCAATTACGGTAAGCTTTAGCAATTACTAATCACAAGTAATTAAAACAATCAAAGATGATAAAAGTCAATAAAGGAAATATGCAATTCTAGGGATTAAAGCATCTAGTTGTGGTTCCAACTCAAGATCTAAAGATAAGCGGACAAAGCCGAGGTTTTTGCATAGGGGAGGTGTTACTAAAGTGGAATAGATCACCGGGTAAGTCTCACTGCTCACTAATCCAAAACCGTAACTCCTATTACCGGGTAAGTCTCAAGGAATTAAGATAAAGAACTATAACCTCAAACTAACACTCCAACTAAGGGAATAGAATCAACCTTTACCGGGTAAGTCTCAAGCTAAGTCACAAAGATGGGATAAAAGCACACTCAAACCCCAATAAAGGATAAACCTTTATTACCTACGCTTATGATCTTAGGTAAACAAACTAAGGAATTACCGGGTAAGTCTCATCCTAAGCTTGCATTGAACTAGGAAAGGTGTAATAAGAATAGGATTTGGCAAACTCTAACACTTAACTCTCAATTTCGGATCAGATAAGTCACCTCGGTCAGACGAATTCCACCCCGGCCGAGATGTTCTTTGACTGAGCGAGATGCTTAGGGTTAAGGTAAAGACTCGAGCTTTCAGGGTCCTACTGTGATTAAGATCATTCTATCATTGTTTTTCCCACAACCTTCAGCCAATCACCCTAGAATCACACAAAGAGATTAGCCACTCATCATCATGATAGTATTAATCAAGTATATGGGAAGAAAGAGAATAATTGAACAAGAAAACCTTAAGAGAAAGGCTTCAATAACTAAATCAATTATAAAACACAAGCGTTCCTTGGATAGAAATCCAACAAGACAACAACAAGGAAGGGAATCTAAGATGATCTTACAAAAATACTTCAAAAGCTATAAAAGCTATAGACTTTCTTCCTTCAACCTTCAAAAAGGTTCTTCAAATCTCCCAAATGGAGTATGGCTGCAGCGGTGTATTAGGTGTAAATGAGGTGATAGCGGATGTTGGATTTGTGGGAAATCCGACCCTTTTTATAGGAAAGTTACTCTCCAAAGATATGATATCTTAGAAAGATCTCTTCCCATAAAAATAGGTAAAATATATGATCTAGCATATCTTTTTCCATCTAGGAGCCAAGCCCAAAAATATAATATCTCTTTCCAAAGATAAAAAATCTCAGCCAAGAATAAAATATTCTCGCCGCATCCCAGGTGTTCACCTCGGTCGAGTCGACTTCTCTGGATCACCTCGGTCGAGGTGACTCTGTAGTCAACCGAGGTGAGTCACAACTGAATGTGAAATCTCTTAAATCTGGTACAAAGTAAATCTCTAATCCGTGGCTATGCTTCCTGGATGTTTCCTTATGTTACTGAATGTAGCTCCAATGACTTCATAGCTCCTTTTGCTCCTTTTTTCTGCAAAACGTGCCATTTTACCTACGATTACAACAAAACTAGGTGTAGACCTCGATTCCCGTAAAGGTAGATGAAATGGTAATATAATCACATATTATACGTACAAAAATGCAGATTATTGAAGATAAAACGTCCAAACAAACCCCAAAATATAGACTATAATTCATGCTATCAAAATACCCCATACTTAGCCCTTGCTTGTCCCCAAGCAAGTTCCGCATATAAAAGGCAAGATAGTATGGATTATAAGTCAAGAAAATCAATGAAAAAAAAATATTTCAAAAACATTTTATGGTGTGCTACAATCATAGATCGCTCTAAGAGAATACTTCATGGAATTTAAAACCAAAACATGTTCAAAACATTTTATGAATATAAAAAAGTTGTTCATCTTTGCATAAAATCATAGAATGCATAATAAGTCATAATTATCGAAATTAATCATGCATAATCCGGTTTAAACCACTAAGTCAATCAACAAGCTCGAGGTCTCAAGGGCTTCCCAAAAGAAAGGTCAAGAAACGTGTAGGGTAGGGATGTACGTAAGGTAATGTGGTGCTAGAATCCGGGAAAAGGATATACTTCACTTTCACTTTGACTTTCAACATCTTCCACCAATAAGCTTTGCTTATTTCACACTTTTTCGTTTACTTTACTTTTTGGGATGCATGGACAGAGGTGCACTATAACCGAAGCCTAGGAGATCAGCAATCATCAATTTCTTGAGATGCATCAAACCCTTGATGCACATACCATGACCCGTTAGGAATATCGCTCAATCCGACTTTGGCAAGACACAAACACCCGACTATGTGAATGGTGCCGAGTTACTCATCATCATGATTGACTTCCCCAAACCTATTTCTTTCTTTCTAACACTTTCACTTCCAGCCAACTTCTCAACTTTAACTTCACTTGCTTTCACCACTTTGCTTGCGTCCTAATTCCCGGATAGGTAAAGGGAGGCAAAAATGTATATGAGGGGCTAAGCATGATCAAGAAGAAGAAGAGAGAAGAATGAATTGCCTTGGTCTTTCCAGGAAGAAAGTGAGAGAACTTACCTTGCGGTGTCAACCTTCAAATTCAACATAATTTGATTAAAAACAAAGTATTAAACATGCCAAAAATTTCAAACAAAGCATTTAGCAACTTAAACATATTATAAAACCTTTTAAACATATAAAGATTTCAAAACCAGTTAGTAACAAGATCTTCACTGAGATCATATCCAGATAAAAAGCACAAAACGTTTCGAAAACTCTCAGTTAAACCACCTCGGTCGAGGTGTTCTTAAGTCAACCGAGGTGAAGTACCTCGTTTGGCCAGAACTGCACCGGTCGAGGTCAATTATTTTTTTTTTTTAATTTTTCAGTTTTGACGTTTTTCTCAATCAAATAACCTGTATGTATGCATGCAATCTCAGATAAACACATAGAAGCAAAAGTGGAGCATAAATATCCGGTAATGTAGAGTCATACAACACATAAGTCAATCAAATACATAAACACCCCATACTTGGGACACACTGTCCCAGTGGGTCAAAATAAGTCTAAGGAAATAAAATACTCACCGGACATAAAGTTGAACTGCATAATAAATAAGAAAGAAAATCCTGCAGCTCTCAATAGTCGCGATCCGGTGGTGGTGGTGGTGGCACATATGGATACTGAGATGGGTCGAACGGGTAGCCCATGATATGCTCAAACTGGATCTGAGCCATCATATGCTGGTAGTGTTGTCGCTCCTGCATCTTGCGGATATCCAGTGATAAGGCAGTATAGGAATCGATCATCTGATCCGTCAGATCATCGATCCGACGGTGAGCCTCTGGATCTCTGTGTCGGCGTGCCCTACGCCTTGCAGGTCTCACTGGTGATGTGGCTGGTGCAGGCCTAGTATCATCATCATCAATATCAATAACCGGCGCACTCGTCCCCGCAGTGTCAGTCCCTGTATCCATCAGAACTCCATCATCCCTGTCATCATCAGCATCAGCAGTCTCCTCCTCAACCTCCTCCTCAGCTCGTGCAGCTGCTGCCTCTCTCGCATCCTCCATCAGTGGGGCCCAAGCAGTCTGCCAGTAATGAGGGTCATAAACTGTAAACTGGGCTGACCACCTGATACCCTGTGGTATTGTCGGCTCCCATGGCATCGCCACATATGGCGTAGTCAGTCCTCGGGGAACTAGAATCCGCCGGGTAATCATCTCCTACAGCCCTAGCGGCTTGGCAGCCGCCACCATAGTGCAAGCGCTGAGATCCATATCTTGATAGCTGGCGATGTGGGTCACAAGTCCTCCGCAGCAGATGTCCCCCTTCGCCTTGGCCTTGATCCTGTGCAGGTCCTCTGCCAGCATCAAGCCAAATTTGGGGATCCCTCTAGTCACCATGCAGTAAAGGCTAAAAAGCTCCCCCTGTCGGACCTTCTAGGGCGTCTCAGTACGCGCCAGAAGCGTCTCGCTGAAAATACGGTGGGCTAACCTAAAAGCTAGGTGAAATATGATGCGCTCCTTGGAGTCTCCAAGGCGCCACCTGTCTGCATGCTCAACTACGTGAGCTATCTGACACCAAAACTCCCTAACTACAGTCCGGGAAGGGAAATAAACAGCGGTCGGGGCCGGGAAACCAAAAATGTCTCGCCAATACTCTAAGGGAACTATGAAGTTTCGGTTCATCAACCGGTACTTCACAACTCGCTCTGGGGGGAGGTAGGTGAAAGACCTAACAAACTCTAAGGTGGGCTCTAGGTAGGAAGGTGCACGGATCTCAGTAAACTGATCTAGCCCTACCGTCGATATCATCCGTCTAAGGTCTCCATCCACATGGAGACAATCAAAGGCTGACACGTCCAGGAAGCGAGGTGCTATCACTAGACGGGCTGCTATACGGTCATAATCGACCTGGTGTCTCTCGTGGATCACCGGTCGATAGGGTCTAGAAGAAGAAGAAGAAGGGGAAGGGGAGGATCTATCCCTAAGGACTATCTGTCTGTCAGAACTCATTCTCAACAACTCTCTGTCAGATCACCTCGGTCGGCCTGACAACACTGAAGAACACCTCGGCCGAGACACAACACGACTGGACCGAGGCGAATAATTGCGCGACAATTTCCTCAAAAATCCAGTTCTTTTCCCCCAAAAATCACTACAACTGGTTCCTATGGGGTACTTAATCTGTTGTTCAGCAAATGCAAGGCAATCCAAGCCCAAATCGAAGCAAAAACAGCGAGGTTAGGGTTTTGTTCTATTTTACCTCGTTTGGCCGTTTCGGTTCGATTTCTTCGCAGATCTATGCGTGCACTGGGATCCTCTACGCTTTAATCGTAATTTAGAAGTGAAAATCTTCGAAAACGAGCAAGAATCGAAGAGGCGAGATGAAAGGGCTGCTGCGGTCGAGGAGGTTTGGGTAATGTGAGGAGAGAGAAATTTCACCCCTTTTATACCCTTTTTGGAACTGTTGTCACCTCGGTCGAGGTGGTCTCGACTGGACCGAGGTGGTACGGACCGAGGTGGCTCTTCAGAAACTCTAGTCGCCTCGGTTGCTCAAGAATCATCTCGGTCGAGGTGCTCTGATAGCAACCGAGATGTGCCTCACTCAAACTCCGTCTTCTCAAATTTTTGAACTTCTGTCCTTCCAGTTATGCTCCTGGTTTGTACTCCTTCCTTAGATGTCACCTGTTGTCTGTCTAGGACGCCAAAAACAAAACAAAGCAAAGCAAAAGCAAACCTATCTAAGCTAGACTAGAAAAAGGGAAAAGAAAGCAATACCTTGGGTTGCCTCCCAAGAAGCGCTTGGTTTAAGGTCGCTAGCTGGACCATAATGCATCTCAAACGAGGTATATTGGTGCAACCTCCTCAACCGGAATTTCCGGTTTGTATTTCTTGAGTCTATGACCATTGACCTTGATGCTTCCGCTCGTCTCGCCCCATATCTCAACTGCACCATGAGGAAAAACATGTTTCACAACATAAGGTCCGGTCCATCTAGATTTCAACTTACCTGGAAAGAGGCGGAGACAGGAGTTGAAGAGTAGAACTAAGTCTCCTTCGTTAAGCTCCTTAGGGATGATACGCTTGTCATGCCATTTCTTCGTCCTTCCCTTATAGATTTTGGCATTCTCATAAGCGTTCAAACGCAGCTCCTCCAGCTCATTGATATCCAATAGCCGCTTCTCGCCGGCTTCCTTAATGTCGAAGTTCACCCTTTTGATCGCCCAATATGCTTTGTGTTCTAACTCAACGGGAAAATGGCAGGACTTCCCATATACCAAATTATAAGGGGTGGTACCTATGGGAGTCTTAAATGCGGTCCTGTAGGCCCAAAGAGCGTCGTCCAATTTCATGGACCAATCCTTCCTCGTCCTAGAAACGGTCTTCTCCAAGATTGCTTTGATTTCTCTATTCGAGATCTCGACCTGTCCACTAGTTTGAGGGTGATAAGGGGTTGCCACCATGTGGGTTACCCCATACTTCGATAGAAGTGCCCTGAACTTCCGGTTGATGAAATGCGTTCCTCCATCGCTGATGATGATACATGGAGTTCCAAAACGTGGAAAGATAGTCCTGTTTAAGAACTTCACAACCACCTTGGCGTCATTAGTGGGAGAAGCGATGGCTTCAACCCATCTAGAAACATAATCAACTGCAAGAAGAATATAGAGGTTTCCTCTAGAGGATGGGAAAGGTCCCATGAAGTCTATCCCCCATACATCAAAGATTTCCACCACTTGAATGTTATTAAGTAGCATTTCGTTCCTCCTAGATAGATTTCCTGTTCTTTGGCATGCATCACAAGAGACAACAAACGATTGTACATCCTTAAATAATGTAGGCCAAAAGAAACCGGAACGTAATACCTTAGCGCATGTCTTGTCGGTGCTAGCATGTCCTCCGCAAGGAAGTGAATGACAATGCCGTATGACGCAATTAACTTCATCTTCCGGAATGCATCTTCGAAGCATCCCATCCGGCCCGCGCTTGAATAGCAGCAGCTCATCCCAGTAGTAATGGCGTACGTCCTTGAAGAATTTTTTTTTTGAGAGTACGTCAATCCGGGCGGTAATTCCTGGCAAACAAGATAATTCACAATATCAGCATACCAAGGTCCTTTATTATCAGAAAGTTGGTGGATAGAATGTTGCACCAACTAAGAATGAATGTCAGAGAAGGGAGTAAGAAGTTTGTTATTCTCAGCAGTCTCAGTTGACATCATCTCGCCATCGACCTCGGTCGAGGCGCAAAGGCGTTGACCGAGATGTTCTTCAGTCGCCTCGCTCAGTCCAGGAAGTGCCTCGGTCGAGGTACTGTAACTGGAACCGAAACTGGAGATCTTCGTCTCTTGGATTAGCTTCTTAGTTTTAGCTTCTGGATCTTCTTCCAGTGCCTTTAAGCTCCGTATATCTGCATCACAAGCAACATCTATACCTTCCTCATTTAAACTGAAACTAATAACTCTTTCAAGTGGATCGTTAATAAGGATAGAGCTCACCAATTCCCTTGATTCTTCTTCATCGTAGATGTTGAAGATATCATCGCTTAGTTGCTCTCCTTTCATGGCCGCAAGTAGTGCGAACTCCACTTCATCTCCACCAATGTTGAATTTCAACTTGGCGTTCTTACAATCCACGTTGCAACCCGAAGTTGCTAGAAATGGCCTCCCGAGAATAATAGGAACTGGAAATCTGCGGGAATGTCAAGTACAACAAAGTCTATTGGTAAATAGAAGTTACCTAACTTGACCGGAACGTCTTCCAAAATGCCCACGGGATGGGTAATGGAGCGGTCCGCCATGTACAATCGAATCTTGACCGGCTTGGGCTCTCCAAGTCCGATCTTCTCACATAGCTCCAGCGGAATGATGCTCACGCTGGCTCCTAGATCGCATAAGGCTTCACAAGTGACATCCCCAACTTGAATGGGAATGCAAAATGAGCCGGGATCTCTCAACTTAGGTGGCATCTTCTCCTTCATGATTTGAATAAGCTCCGAGGATTTAGATGTCATCCTTACTTCACCAAAGTCTTCCAGTTTCCTCTTCCTTGATAAGAGTTCTTTCAAGAACTTCCCATAGGCGGGCATCCCTAGAATAGCATCAAGGAAGGGAATGTTAATGTGCAGTTTATTCATCAAGTCAAGGAACTTACCAAAGTGCTTGTCTAGATGTGTTCTGGCCCTTGACTGGGGGAATGGAAGTGGTGGTTTGTATGCAGGAGGTGGAACATAAGCTTTAGTTTTCCCCTCCGCTTTCTATGGCTCCACCTCGGTTGGCATCTCGGCCGAAGTGTTCTTCGACTTCACTTGGACCGAGGTGGTCTTCGTCGTTACTAGCACCGACCGAGGCACTGGATCTGCAGTTTTCAGTCCACTCCTCGTTGTTATGGCCATGATCTGGCCCTTAGGGTTGCTTTCCGTCCTTGCTGGAAGCTTCCTTGGATCTCTTGGCGCTTCATTCGCCCTACTAGCAAGTTGTTGTTCAAAGGCTTTTTGGGCCTTTGAAAATAAAGTCATAGAAGTCTCCATAGCACTAAGCTTGATCAAGATGGCCTCCAACACTGCGTCTTTCTTTTCCGGCTGGGACGAACTTGATCCTTGCCCTTGGCTCTTTAATGCAGTAGAAGAAGAAGAAGGGGAAGAGAGGAAAGGATTAGAGGAATCATTAGAGTTGGAGTTAGAGTGATTGTTACCAGAATTTTGGTTGTTCGCCCTCCAATTGTTGCTGTTGGATCCTCTATTGTTGTTGTTGTAGTTGTTGTTCCGGGAACCGTTGTTGTTGTTACGGTATCCATTGTTGTTGTTCCTTTGTCCTTGATCTTCCTTCTTGGTTTGAGCAACCAAGAGTTCCTTCAATTACTTCACGTCATTCTTTAAAGACGTGAGTTGATTGTTGTTTGGCTGAGTATCTTGGAAGTTAACTCTTTTAACTCCACCTTAAGCTCCTTGATGGGTGTATTTCTCCATATGCAAAGCTTGCTTCTCGATAAAGTCCCAAGCTTCGTCAATCGCCATGTCCATAAAGGTACCGGCGGAGAGTAGTTGGAGGTTGAACTGGGTGCTTCCGTCCAGTCCCTTGAAGTATATCTCCAAGAACTCTATCTTTGGAATCCCATGGTGTGGGCAATCCAAAAGAATGTCCTTAAACCTTTCCCATGACTTGGACAAGCTCTCCTTGTCCTTCATAATGAACGCATTAATCTTCCCCCTCATTTCAGCAGTCTTAGAGGGGGGAAAGAATTTAGTCAAGATTTCCGTAGTCATCTCCTCCCAAGTGCTGATTTTTCCTAGAGGAATTGATTGATACCAAGTAAGAGCTCTATCTTTTAAAGAAAAGTAAAAAGGTCTTAGCTTGTAGTTGTTGTTTTCAATTCTTGAGGATCTCAAGGTTTCCATCAAGATCTCATAGTTTTGAAGATGTTGATATGGGAATTCCTTCTCTAGCCCTCCGAACTGGCATTGGCGAATCATGGACAGAACTTGCGGTCGAAGTTCGTAGTCATGGTCCGCTGGATCTCCTAGGTTAACTCCTGGACGCCTCAGTTGTTGATTGGGGTCCATCCTTTGACCTAGGGTTTGTGGTATTCCTGCAAAAAGAGCACCTCGGACTGGCATCCGAGGTGGAAGTACCTCGGCCGGGGCGTCAGGTACTGGAACCTGCCTCGGTCGAGGGTCAGCGACTGGGACCTGCCTCGGTCCAGCATCGGGAACTAGATCTTCCCTCGGTCGAAGTAGATATTGGTCTCGTAACGCAGCCATATCTGCTTCGATCGCTTTAGTCCTGGTGCGAGTTTCTTCTTTCTCTTGCCTTAGTTCTTCCCTGCTGAGGCGTAGCAGTTCTAACGCCTCCTTCAATTCGGCCTCAAGATCGCGATTGTCTTGGTTGGCCATCTTCGCTTCTCTTAAGCGTCGTTTGTATGTCTTTTCTGGTTCGGGATCGTAAGGAACGATTTCCTTCCCAGTGCGGGTTCTTCGCATAAACCTAAGAAAGAACCTGCAAAAGTCACTCAAGTAGAGTGGTTAGTAGACACGGGGGCAAGTGCCCCAAAAGCAAACCGTAACCGGCTCGGTCTAGACCAAGTTCCCCGGCAACGGCGCCAAAAACTTGTTCGATCCAAACGGTGTGTGCAAGCTTTAAATTTATAACCCTAGATGTAAGCTTAAAACAAGGATGCGAACCCGTAGTGTATGGGTCAATTGTAGTAAAAAAAAGCAAGGAATTCCAGGGGTCGATCACAAGGACTTAGTGAAACAAAGTCCAATTACGGTAAGCTTTAGCAATTACTAACCACAAGTAATTAAAACAATCAAAGATGATAAAAGTCAATAAAGAAAATATGCAATTCTAGGGATTAAAGCATCTAGTTGTGGTTCCAACTCAAGATCTATAGATAAGCGGACAAAGCTGAGGTTTTTGCATAGGGGAGGTGTTACTAAAGTGGAATAGATCACCGGGTATGTCTCACTACTCACTAATCCAAAACCGTAACTCCTATTACCGGGTAAGTCTCAAGGAATTAAGATAAAGAACTATAACCTCAAACTTACACTCCAACTAAAGGAATAGAATCAACCTTTACCGGGTAAGTCTCAGGCTAACTCACAAAGATGGGATGAAAGCACACTCAAACCCCAATAAAGGATAAACCTTTATTACCTACGCTTATGATCTTAGGTAAACAAACTAAGGAATTACCGGGTAAGTCTCATCCTAAGCTTGCATTGAACCAGGAAAGGTGTAATAAGAATAGGATTTGGCAAACTCTAACACTTAACTCTCAGTTTCGGATCAGATAAGTCACCTCGGTCATACGAATTCCACCCCGGTCGAGATGTTCATCGACTGAGCGAGATGCTTAGGGTTAAGGTAAAGACTCGAGCTTTCAGGGTCCTACTGTGATTAAGATCATTCTATCATTGTTTTTCCCACAACCTTCAGCCAATCACCCTAGAATCACACAAAGAGATTAGCCACTCATCATCATGATAGTATTAATCAAGTATATGGGAAGAAAGAGAATAATTGAACAAGAAAACCTTAAGAGAAAGGCTTCAATAACTGAATCAATTATAAAACACAAGCGTTCCTTGGATAGAAATCCAACAAGACAACAACAAGGAAGGGAATCTAAGATGATCTTACAAAAATCCTTCAAAAGCTATAAAAGCTATAGACTTTCTTCCTTCAACCTTCAAAAAGGTTCTACAAATCTCCCAAATGGAGTATGGCTGCAGCGGTGTATTAGGTGTAAGCGAGGTGATAGCGGATGTTGGATTTGTGGGAAATCCGCCCCTTTTTATAGGAAAGTTACTCTCCAAAGATAAGATATCTTAGAAAGATCTCTTCCCATAAAAAATAGGTAAAATATATGATCTAGCATATCTTCTTCCTTCCAGGAGCCAAGCCCAAAAATATAAGATCTCTTTCCAAAGATAAAAGATCTCACCCAAGAATAAAATATTCTCGCCGCGTCCCAGGTGTTCGCCTCGATTGAGTCGACTTCTCTGGATCACCTCGGTCGAGGTGACTCTGTAATCAACCGAGGTGAGTCACAACTGAATGTGAAATCTCTCAAATCTGGTACAAAGTTAATCTCTAATCTATGGCTATGCTTCCTGGATGTTTCCTTATGTTCCTGAATGTATCTCCAATGACTCCATAGCTCCTTTTGCTCCTTTTTGATGCAAAACGTGCCATTTTACCTACGATTACAACAAAACTAGGTGTAGACCTCGATTCCCGCAAAGGTAGATGAAATGGTAATATAATCACATATTATACATACAAACATGCAGATTATAGAAGATAAAACGTCCAAACAAACCCCAAAATATAGACTATAATTCATGCTATCACTTTTCCTACACACATTTTAATCAGAATATAGAGTTGAGTTCAATCAAAAGTTGTGTTTTCACTTTGAGAAAAACAAACCTAGAGACTAAGGTGAGAGGCCAAAGTTTCGAAACCCATAAGTTGAGAGGCCGAATGGTGTCCTTACGGTGCGAGGCTAGGAGGACAAAGGAGATCCAATTTCCAAAGTGAGATTCCGAGGAAAGAAGATCTCAAGCCAAGGAGATCCAAGGTGCGAGGCTGGACGATTCCTTGCTTGGCATATCCCATATAAATCGAAAATACACAAAAGAAGTGGTCGAACGAACAACACCGGCGGATCCTCGCGTTCAACTGACGAAGAGCGCATCATGGTCTCCGAGTTTACAGATGTGTTTGTTGATCTGTCCAGTTTACCGCATCAGAGGAGCGTGGACTTCGGCATCGATTTGGAGCTTAGTACGAGACCGATCTCGAAGGCCCCATACCGCATGGTGCTTGTCGAGATGTTAGATCTAAAGAAGAAACTCGAAGAGTTGGCTGAGAAGGGTTTCATCCGGCCTAGCTTATCCCCATGAGGAGCACCTGTCCTCTTTGTGCGGAAGAAGGACAAATCGTTGAGATTGTGCATCGACTATAGAGAGCTGAACAAGGTGACCATCAAGATCAAGTATCCTTTGCCGTGCATCGATGACTTGTTAGATCATATTCAGGGAGAGACTGTTATCTCCAGGATTGACTTGTGCTCGGGATATCACTAGTTAAGGGTGAGAGATCAGGATGTGCACAAGACGGCATTTCGGACCCAATATGGACACTACAAGTTTGTAGTTATGCCATTTGGGCTCACGAATGCCCCAACAGTTTTCATGGAGTTAATGAATAGCATCTTCATTGACTTCCTGGATTAGTTTGTGGTGGTCTTCATAGACGATATCCTGGTGTACTCTCTTAGTAGAGAGGAACATGCAGGATATTTGAGGACAGTTTTGCGAGTTTTACGAGATAGAGAACTGTATGCCAAGTTCTCTAAGTGTGAGTTTTGGATGCCAGAAGTAGCATTTCTAGGTCATGTTGTCTCCGCCGATGGGATCATGGTTGATCCGGTGAAGATAGAGTTTGTAGCAACATGGACGACACCGACGAACTGCAAGTAAGTACATAGCTTCCTTGGCCTAGCCGGGTATTACCGACACTTTATGGAGGGATTTTCCAATGATTGCCCATCCACTTACGAGTTTGTTGAGGAAGACCACCAGGTTTGTATGGTCAGAGTAGTGTGCACAGAGTTTTGAGGAGCTGAAGAGATGTCTGACTTCCGCTCCCATCTTAGAGCAGCCAGAGGTTACAAAGGACTTTGTGGTCTAGAGTGACACATCCAAGCTAGGCTTGAGATGTGTTCTGATGCAGCATGGTAGAGTGATTGCATATGTGTCTAGACAGTTGAAGACGAATGAGGAGAACTACCCGACTCATGATTTGGAGTTGGAAGCGGTAGTTCATGCATTGAAGATCTAGAGACATTACCTCTATGGCGCTACATGTCAGATCTTCACAGACCATAAGATGCTGAAGTATATTTTCACGCAACGGGAATTGAATAACCGCCAGTGTAGGTGGCTTGAGCTGATCAAGGACTTTGACCTTGAGATTCTGTATCATCTAGGGAAGGAGAACATTGTCGCTGACACCCTGAGCAGGAAGACCCCTCGAGATAAGGCGATTGTGAGACTGACAGTTCAGCCTCAGCTGTAGAGAGATCTAGCTTGGCTAGTGTTGTGATTATATGCTTATATGCTTA
This sequence comes from Fagopyrum homotropicum, assembly GCA_033239125.1. Classification (NCBI taxonomy): domain Eukaryota; kingdom Viridiplantae; phylum Streptophyta; class Magnoliopsida; order Caryophyllales; family Polygonaceae; genus Fagopyrum; species Fagopyrum homotropicum. Next base: position 81,434,412 of record BSWB01000005.1, on the reverse strand, counting down.
TGTGTTTATTTTCTTGCTAGCTATGATGTGATGTATGATCTTGTTAGATCTTGATGTGCTAGCACGATGTATGATTATAGCTGGAGATAGTTCTTCTTCCATGCAATTACGATATGAGTATAGTTTTGCTGGAGATGTTCTTCCTCCACTCCCTTGTGTTATGAGTATAATATGGCAAGAAATGTATGTCCTCTATGCTCTTGTGATGTGACTATAGTCTGGCTAGAGATGGTTTTCCTCTATGCCATTGGATAATATAGTGATCTTGTTGCTAGAGATGATGATTCCTCCATGCTTGTGTCTTGAGGTTATAAAGTGTTATAAGCTGATACCTTATGAGCGGAGATGTGATACCTCCGATACAAAGAGTTATACCTCGGCATATGGGTCCGAGAGGATTTGGATCGTGCAAGTTTCGGGACAAAACTTGTTTTTAGGGGGGGGGGTGTGATGTAAAAGCCTTAGTCTTTAGGTGCATAGCCGCCCCAACGCCCTATAAACCGCCCCAGCTGCCTTGTGGTCTGCCCCTGCGGATCAGGGACCCGCCACTGCGGTTTCCTGTGGCTGCAGCTGTTCGCTCCAAACGGTGTGTGCAAGCTTTAAATTTATAACCCTAGATGTAAGCTTAAAACAAGGATGCGAACCCGCAGTGTACGGGTTAATCGTAGTAAAAAGCATAAAATTCCAGGGGTCGATCACAGGGACTTAGTGAAACAAAGCACGAATAGGTAAGATATGTAATTACTAACCACGAAGCAATTAAAACAATCAAGGATGATAAAACGTCAATTAAGGAATTATGCAATTCTAGGGATTAAAGCCTCTAGTTGTGGTTCCAACTCAAGATCTAAAGATAAGCGGACAAAGCTGAGATATTTGCATAGGGAAGGTGTTACTAAAGTGGAATAGATAACCGGGTAAGTCTCACTACTCACTAATCCCAAACCGTAACTCCTATTATCGGGTAAGTCTCAAGGAATCAAGGTAAAGAACTATAACCTCAAACCAACACACCACCTAAGGGAATAGAATCAACCTTTACCGGGTAAGTCTCAGGCTAACTCACAAAGATGGGATGAAGGCACACTCAAACCCCAATAAAGGATAAACCTTTATTACCCATACTTATGATCTTAGGTAAACAAACAAAGGAATCACCGGGTAAGTCTCATCCTAGGCTTGCATTGAACCAGGAAAGGTATAATAAGAATGGGGTTTGGCAAACTCTAACACTTAACTCTCAGTTTCAGATCAGGTAAGTCACCTCGGTCAGAAGAATTCCACCCCGGCCGAGATGTTCATCGACTGAGCGAGATGTTCTAGGGTTAAGGATAAAGACTCGAGCTTTCAGGGTCCTACTTTGATTAAGATTATTCTATCATTGTTTTTCCCACAACCTTCAGCCAATCACCCTAGAATCACACAAAGAAATTAGCCACTCATCATCATCAAAAGTAATAATCAAATATATGGGAAGATGAATAATTGAACAAGAAAACCTTAAGAGAAAGGCTTCAATAACTGAATCAATTATCAAACAAGCGTTCCTTGGATCACAATCCAACAAGACAATCAACAATGAAGGGAATCTAAAGGAATCTTACAAAACCCTTCGAAAAGCTATAAAAGCTATAAACTTTCTTCCTTCAATCTTCCTTCAACCTTCAAAAAGGTTTTTCAAATCTCCCAACTATAGTGGGATAAAACGGCTGTCTTGCGCGATGTGGAGCCCTAAGCGGTCTTCCGGGTGATAGCCGATGTTGGATATGTGGAAAATCCAACCCTTTTTATAGGAAAATTACCCTCCAAAGATAAGATATCTTAAAAAGATCTCTTCCCATAAAAATAGGTAAAATATATGGACTAAATTATCTTCTTCCTTCCAAGAATCCATCCCAAAAATATAAGATCTTCTTTCCAAAAATAGAAGATCTCAGCCAAGAATAAAATATCCTTGCCGCGTCCAAGGTGTTCGCCTCGGTCGAGTCACCTCCTCTGGATCACCTCGGTCGAGGTGACTCTGTAGTTAACCGAGGTGAATCACAACTGAATGTGAAATCTCTCAAATCTGGTCCAAAGTGAATCTCTAATCCAATTCCATGATTCCTGGATTCTTCCTTAAGCTCTTGAATGTAGCTCTAATGACTCCTTAACTCCTTTTGCTCCAATTTGATGTAAAACGTGCCATTTTACCTACGATTACAACGAAACTTGGTGTAGACCTCGATTCCCGCAAAGGTAGATGAAACGACAATATAATCACATAATATACATCCAAACATGCAGATTATTGAAGATAAAACGTCTAAACAAGTCCCAAAATATAGACAATAATTCATGCTATCGAAATACCCCATACTTAGCCCTTGCTTGTCTCCAAGCAAGTTCCGAATATAAAGTACAAGATAGAATGAATTACAAGTCATGAAGATCAATGAAAAAGTCTTTCAAAACATTTTAATGGTGTGCTACAATCATAGATCACTCTAAGAGAATACTTCATGGAATTTAAAATTAAGACATGATCAAAACATTTTATAAATATAAGAAAGTTGTTCATCTTTGCATAAAATCATAGAATGCATAATAAATCATAATCATCGAAATTAATCATGTATAATCCAGTTTAAACCACTGAGTCAATCAACAAGCTCGACGTCTCAAGGGCTTCCCAAAAGAAAAGTCAAGAAACGTGTAGGGTAGGGATGTATAGAAGGTAATGTGGTGCTAGAATCCGGGAAAAGGATATCACTTCACTTTCACTTTTCTTTCAACATCATCCACCAATAAGCTTTGCTTATTTCACACTTTTCCTTTTTTACTTTACTTTTTGGGATGCATGGACAGAGGTCCACAATAACCGAAGCCTAGGAAATCAACAATCATCAATTTCTTGAGATGCATCAAACCCTTGATGCACATACCATGACCCGTTAGGAATATCGCTCAATCCGACTTTGGCAAGACACAAACACCCGACTATGTGAATGGTGCCGAGTTACTCATCATCATGATTGATTTCCCCAAGCCTATTTATTACTTTCTAACACTTTCACTTCCAACCAACTTCTCAACTTTTCTTTCACCTGCTTTTCACTTTCTTGCTTCCAAATTCCCGGATAGGTAAAGGGAGGCAAATATGTTATGCGGGGCTAAGCATGATTAAGAAGAAGAAGAGAAAAGAATGAATTGCCTTGGTCTTTCCAGGAAGAAAGTGAGAGAACTCATAATGTGGTGTCAACCTTCAAATTCAACATAATTTTGATAAGGACAAAGTATTAAACATGCCACAAATTTCAAACAAAACATTTAGCAACTTAAACATATTATAAAACCTTTCAAGCATATAAATATTTCAAAACCAGTCAGCAAACAAAATCTTCACTGAGATCATATCTAAATAAGAAGCACAAAAATCGTTTCGAAAACCGTTCTAGTAAAAACGCCTCGGTCGAGATGTTCTAAGTCAACCGAGGTGTAGTACCTCGTTTGGCCAGAATCACTTCGGTCGAGGTCAAAATTTTTTTTTTCTTTTTTTTATTTAAACTAGTTTTTGACGTTTTTCTCAATCAATTAACCTGTATGCATGCATGCAGTCTCAGATAAACGCATAGAGCGGAATAAAATACATATATCCGATAGAGTTAAGTCATACATCATAAAAGTCGAATAGTACATCAATACCCCATACTTGGGACACATGTCCCAATGGGTCAAAATAAGTCTAGAGGAATAAAGTACTCACCGGACATAGCTGAGCTGCATAATAAATAAAGAAAGAAAATCCTGCAAGCTCTCAATAATCCCAATGCGGTGGTGGTGGTGGTGGTGGCACATACGGGTATTGGGATGGGTCAAATGGATAACCCATGACATGCTCAAACTGGATCTCTGCCATCCGTCGCTGATAGTGTTGGCCCTCTAGCATCTGATGAGTCTAGCCCTCGATCTCTCGGCGCTGGTCGTCAAATCTCTCCTGGATGTCTACAGTCAGGGCAGCATAGGAGTCTATCATTTGATCAGTGAGGTCATCGACCCGACGGTGAGCATCTGGATCCCTCTGCCGGCGTACCCTACGCCTAGCGGGACGTGTTGGTGCTGCAGCCGGCTCGGTCTCAGTCTCGTCATCATCCAAATCGATGACCGGCGCACTAGTCCCAGCCGTATCCGTGCCCGTATCCATAGGAACACCACAATCCTCATCATCATCAGCCTCCTCAGCCTCATCCTCCTCAGCTGGCCCCTGAGATGCTGCAGTTGCCGCCTCTCTAGCATCCTCCATAAATGGGATCCACGCAGTCTGCTAGTAATGTGGATCAAACACGGAGAACTGAGCTGACCATCTGATCCCCTACGGTGCAGCCAGCTCCCATGGCATCACCACATATGGCGTAGTAAGTCCTCGGGGAACCAGTATTCTCTGAGTAATCATCTCCTGAAGTCCTAGCGGCTTGGCAGCCGCCACCATGGTACAAGCACTGAGGTCCATATCCATGTAACTCGCTATATGAGTCACAATACCTCCACAGCAGATGTTGCCCTTTGCCTTTGCCTTGATCTTATGCAGATCCTCTGCCAGCATCAATCCAAAGTCCGGAACTCCTCCGGTCACCATGCAGTATAAACTAAGAAGCTCGCCCTGTCTGACCTTCTGGGGCATCTCAGTACGCTCCAGAAGAGTCTCACTGAAGATCCTGTGGGCCAGTCTGAAAGCAAGATGAAATATAATCCGCTCCTTGGAGTCTCCAGGTCGCCATCTGTCTGCATGCTCAACCACGTGAGCAATCTGTCCCCAGAACTCCCTAGCTACAGCTCGGGAGGGAAAATCAACAACAGTCGGGATGGGGAAGCCAAAGATATCCCGCCAGTGATCTAAGGGAACCAAGTAATTTCGGTTCATCAACCGGTACTTTACGGCGCGCTCGGTAGGCAGGTAGGTAAAGGAGCTGACAAACTCTAGTGTAGGCTCTAGATAGGCCGGAGCTCTGATCTCTGTGAACTGATCCAGCCCCACAGCAGAAATCATACGCCTCAAATCATCGTCGACATAGAGGCAGTCAAAAGCTGAAATGTCCAGGAAGCGGGGTGCAATCATTGGACGGGCCGCTATGCGCCGGTCTAGTACGGCGGGAAGTAGAAGAAGGGGAAGGAGAAGATATGTCCCTCAAGACCAACTGTCTCTCAGAACTCATGTTTTTGTAATCTGTCAGGTCACCTCGGTTGCTCTGACAACCCTGTAGAACACCTCGGTCGAGGCGCAGGCCGACTGGACCGAGGCGAAGAGCTGTTTGATCGATTCCCTAAAAAATCCAGTTCTTTTATCCCAAAATCAATACAACAGGTTCCTATGGGGTACTTAATCTGTTTCTCAGCAAATGTAGGGGCAACCAAAGCCCAAAACGATAGAAATCAGTAGAGAAAGACGAAGTTAGGGTTTTTTCGATAATTACCCAAATTCGGTCGATTCGATTCGTTCTTTCTGCAGATTGGTGCTTGCAATGCGATCCTCGATGCTTTCCTCTCAGTTTGGAAGCAAGAATCGTCGAAAATGAGCGAAGAATGGAGGAGCGAGGTGGAAGATGCGCCGCGGTCAAGAAGAGGGTAAAGAGAGGAGAGAGAAATTTTCAACCCTTTTTATACCCTTTTCTAGAAGTGCTGTCACCTCGGTCGAGATGGTCTCGACTAGACCGAGGTGTACGGAACGAGGTGGATCTTCAGAAACTCTAGTCGCCTCGGTTGCTCAAGAATCATCTCGGTCGAGGTGCTGTGACAGCAACCGAGATGTGTCTCAGTCAGACTCCGTCTTCTCAAATTCTCGAACTTCTGTCCTTCCAGTTGTGCTCATAGGTTGTATTCTTTCCTTAGATGTCACCTGTTGTCTGTCTAGGACGCCAAAAACAAAACAAAGTAAAGCAAAAGCAAACTATCTAAAGCTAGACTAGAAAAAGGGAAAAGAAAGCAATACCTTGGGTTGCCTCCCAAGAAGCGCTTGATTTAAGGTCGCTAGGTGGACTGTACGGCATCGCTCAAACGAGGTATAGCGGTGCAACCTCCTCAACCGGAACTTCCGGTTTGTATTTCTTAAGTCTATGACCGTTGACCTTGAAGCTTCCACTCGTTTCTCCCCAAATTTCAACTGCATCATGAGGGAGAACATGTTTCACAACATAAGGTCCGGTCCATCTAGATTTCAACTTACTTGGAAAGAGGCGGAGGCGGGAGTTGAAGAGTAGAACTAAGTCTCCTTCTTTAAGCTCCTTAGGAATGATGCGCTTGTCATGCCATTTCTTCGTCCTTTCTTTAAAGATTTTGGCATTCTCATAAGCGTTCAAACGCAGCTCCTCCAGCTCATTGATATCCAATAGCCGCTTCTCGCCGGCTTGCTTGATGTCGAAGTTCAACCATTTGATCGCCCAATATGCCTTGTGTTCTAACTCAACGGGCAAATGACAAGACTTCCCATATACCAAATTATAAGGGGTGGTACCAATGGGAGTCTTGAATGCGGTCCTGTAGGCCCAAAGAGCGTCGTCCAACTTCATGGACCAATCCTTCCTCGTCCTAGAGACGGTCTTCTCCAAGATTGCTTTAATTTCTCTATTCGAGATCTCGACCTGTCCACTAGTTTGAGGGTGATAAGGGGTTGCTACCTTGTGGGTCACCCCATACTTTGATAGAAGTGCTTTAAACTTCCGGTTAATGAAATGCGTCCCTCCATCGCTGATGATGATGCGTGGAGTCCCAAATCGTGGAAAGATAGTCTTGTTAAAGAACTTCACAACCACCATGGCGTCATTAGTGGGAGAAGCAATGGCTTCAACCCATCTAGAGACGTAGTCGACTGCTAGAAGAATATAGAGGTTTCCTCTGGATGATGGGAAAGGTCCCATGAAATCTACTCCCCATACATCAAAAATCTCAACTTCTTGTATGTTATTGAGTGGCATCTCATTCCTTCTAGATAAGTTCCCTGTTCTTTGGCATGCATCACAAGAGACAACAAACGTTTGCACATCCTTAAATAATGTGGGCCAAAAGAAAACGGAACTTAATACCTTAGCGCATGTCTTGTTGGCGCTAACATGCCCTCCACAAGGAAGTGAGTGACAATGCCGTATGACGCTATTAACTTCATCTTCCGGTATGTATCTTCGAAGCATCCCATCCGGCCCGCGCTTGAATAGCAGCGGTTCATCCCAGTAGTAATGGCGTACGTCCTTGAAGAATTTCTTCCTTTGAGCGTACGTCAATCCGGGTGGTATTTCCTGGCAAACAAGATAATTAACAATATCAGCATACCAAGGTCCTTTATTATTAGAAATTTGGTGGAGAGAATGTTCCACCAACTGAGTATGAATGTCAGAGAAGGGAGTAAGAAGTTTGTTATTTTCAGCAATCTTAGTTGACATCATCTCGCTTTCGACCTCGGTCGAGGTCCAGAGAGGTTGACCGAGATGTTCTTCAGTCACCTCGCTCGGTCCAGAAAGTGCCTCGGTCGAGGTGCTGCAACTTGAACCGAAACTAGAGATCTTCTTCTCCTGGATTAGTCTTTCAGGTTTAGCTCCTGGATCTTCTTCCAGTGCCTTTAAGCTCCGTATATTTGCATCACAAGAAGCATCTATACCTTCCTCCATTAAACTAAAACTAATAACTTTTTCAAGTGGATCGTTAATAAGGATAGAGCTCACCGATTCTCTTGATTCTTCTTCATCATAGATGTTGAAGATATCATCTCCTAGCTGCTCTCCCTTCATAGCCGCAAGTAATGCAAACTCCACTTCATCTTCGCCAATGTTGAATTTCAACTTGGCGTTCTTACAATCCACATTGCAACCCGAAGTTTCTAGAAATGGCCTCCTGAGAATGATAGCAACAGGATAATCTGCGGGAATATCAAGCACAACAAAGTCTATAGGTAAATAGAAGTTACCTAACTTAACCGGAACGTCTTCCAGAATGCCCAAGGGATGGGTGATGGAGCGGTCCGCCATGTATAACCGTATCTTAACCGGCTTGGGCTCTCCAAGACCGATTTTAACACATAGCTCCAGCGGAATGATGCTCACGCTAGCTCCTAGATCACATAAGGTTTCACAAGTGACATCCCCAACTTGAATGGGAATGCAAAATGAGCCGGGATCTCTCAATTTGGGTGGCATCTTCTCCTTCATGATTTGAATGAGCTCCGAGGATTTAGATGTCATCCTTACTTCACCAAAGTCTTCCAACTTCCTCTTCCTTGACAGAATCTCTTTCAAGAATTTCCCATAGGCGGGCATCCCTAGAATAGCATCAAGGAAAGGAATATTAATGTGTAGTTTATTCATCAAGTCAAGGAACTTACCAAAATGCTTGTCTAGATGTGCTCTGGCCCTTGACTGGGGAAATGGAAGTGGTGGTTTATATGCAGGAGGTGGAATATAAACTTCAGTTTTCTCCTCCGTTTTCTGTTGCTCCACCTCGGTTGACATCTCGGCCGAAGTGTTCTTCGTCTGCACCTGGACCGAGGTGGTCTTCGTCTGTACTGGCATCGACCGAGGCACTGGATTTGCAGTCTTCAGTCCACTCCTCGTCGTTATGGCCATAATCTGGCCCTTAGGGTTGCTTTCCGTTCTTGCTGGAAGCTTCCCTGGATCTTTTGGCGTTTCATTTGCCCTACTAGCAAGGTGTTGTTCAAAGGCTTTTTGTGCCTTCGAAAATGACGTCATAGATGTCTCCATAGCGCTAAGCTTGATCAAGATGGCCTCCAGCACTGCGTCTTTCTTTTCCGGCTGGGACGAACTTGATCCTTGCTCTTGGCTCGTCAATGGAGTAGATGAAGAAGGAGAAGAGAGGAAAGGATTAGAGGAATCGTTCGAATTGGAGTTAGAATGATTGTTACCCGAATTTTGGTTGTTTGCCCTCCAATTATTGATGTTGGATCCTCTATTGTTGTTGTAGTTGTTGTTCCGGGAACCGTTGTTGTTACGGTATCCATTGTTGTTCCTTGATCCTTGATCTTCCTTCTTGGTTTGAGCAACTAAGAGTTCCTTCAATTGTTTCACGTCATTCTTCAAAGAGATGAGTTGATTAGTGTTTGATGGCTCCTCTTGAAAGTTGACTTTTTTTAACTCCACCTTCAGCTCCTTGGTGGGAATATTTCTCCATGTGTAAAGCTTGCTTCTCTATGAACTCCCAAGCTTCATCAATCGCCATTTCCATGAATGTACCGGCGGATAGTAGTTGAAGGTTGAACTGGGTGTTGCCGTCCAGTCCTTTGAAGTATATCTCTAGCAATTCTATCTTTGGAATCCCATGATGTGGGCAATCCAAAAGAATGTCTTTAAATCTCTCCCATGACTTGGACAAGCTCTCCTTGTCTTTCATGATGAATGCATTGATCTTCCCTCTCATTTCAGCAGTTCTAGCGGGGGGAAAGAATTTAGTTAAGAATTCCGTCGTCATCTCTTCCCAAGTGCTGATCTTTCCGGGAGGAAGAGATTGATACCAAGTAAGTGCCTTATCTTTCAAGGAGAAGTAGAAAGGCCTTAGCTTGTAGTTGTTGTTTTCTATTCTTGAAGGTCTCAAGGTCTCCATCAAGATCTCATAGTTTTGTAGATATTGATGCGAGGATTCCTTCTCAAGCCCTCCAAACTGACATTGACGAATCATGGAAAGAACTTGCGGTCGAAGTTCGTAATCATGGTCCGCTGGATCTCCTAGGTTAACTCCTAGACGCCTCAGTTGTTGATTGGGGTCCATCCTCTGTCCTAGGGTTTGTGGGATACCTGCAAAAATAACATCTCGGACTGGCATCCGAGGTGGAAGTATCTCGGCCGGGGCAACAGGTACTGGATTCTGCCTCGGTCGAGGATCTGGAACAGGGTCTTGCCTCGGTCGAGGATCTGGGTTTGGTCGAGGTAGATACTGGTCTCGTAAAGCTGTCATATCTGCTTCGATCGCTTCAGTCCTTGCACGAGTCTCTTCCCTTTCCAGTCTCAGTTCTTCCTTGTTGAGGCGTAGCTGTTCTAACGCCTCCTTCAATTCGGCCTCAAGATCGCGATTGTCTTGGTTGGCCATCTTTGCTTCTCTCAAGCGTCGTTTGTATATCTTTTCTGGTTCGGGATCGTAAGGAACGATTTCCTTCCCAGCGCGGGTTCTTCGCATAAACCTGAGAAAAAGAACCTGCTAAAGTCACTCAAGTAGAGTGGTTAGTAGAAATAGGGGGCAAGTGCCCCAAAAGCGTACCGCAACCGGCTCGGTCTAGACCAAGTCCCCGGCAACGGCGCCAAAAACTTGTTCGCTCCAAACGGTGTGTGCAAGCTTTAAATTTATAACCCTAGATGTAAGCTTAAAACAAGGATGCGAACCCGCAGTGTACGGGTCAATCGTAGTAAAAAGCAAGAAATTCTAGGGGTCGATCACAAGGACTTAGTGAAACAAAGCAAGAATAGGTAAGCTATGTAATTACTAACCACGAAGCAATTAAAACAATCAAGGATGATAAAAAGTCAATTAAGGAATTATGCAATTCTAGGGATCAAAGCATCTAGTTGTGGTTCCAACTCAAGATCTAAAGATAAGCGGACAAAGCTGAGATATTTGCATAGGGAAGGTGTTACTAAAGTGGAATAGATCACCGGGTAAGTCTCACTACTCACTAATCCCAAACCGTAACTCCTATTACCGGATAAGTCTCAAGGAATCAAGGTAAAGAACTATAACCTCAAACCAACACACCACCTAAGGGAATAAAATCAACCTTTACCGGGTAAGTCTCAGGCTAACTCACAAAGATGGGATGAAGGCACACTCGAACCCCAATAAAGGATAAACCTTTATTACCCATGCTTATGATCTTAGGTAAACAAACAAAGGAATCACCGGGTAAGTCTCATCCTAGGCTTGCATTGAACCAGGAAAGGTATAATAAGAATAGGATTTGGCAAACTCTAACACTTAACTCTCAGTTTCGGATCAGGTAAGTCACCTCGGTCAAAAGAATTCCACCCCGGCCGAGATGTTCATCGACTGAGCGAGATGTTCTAGGGTTAAGGATAAAGACTCGAGCTTTCAGGGTCCTACTTTGATTAAGATTATTCTATCATTGTTTTTCCCACAACCTTCAGCCAATCACCCTAGAATCACACAAGGAAATTAGCCACTCATCATCATGAAAGTAATAATCAAATATATGGGAAGATGAATAATTGAACAAGAAAACCTTAAGAGAAAGGCTTCAATAACTGAATCAATTATCAAACAAGCGTTCCTTGGATCCCAATCCAACAAGACAATCAACAATGAAGGGAATCTAACGGAATCTTACAAAACCCTTCAAAAAGCTATAAAAGCTATAAACTTTGTTCCTTCAATCTTCCTTCAACCTTCAAAAAGGTTCTTCAAATCTCCCAACTATAGTGGGATAAAACGGCTGTCTTGCGCGATGTGCAACCCTAAGCGGTCTTCCGGGTGATAGCGGATGTTGGATTTGTGGAAAATCCAACCCTTTTTATAGGAAAATTACCCTCCAAAGATAAGATATCTTAAAAAGATCTCTTCCCATAAAAATAGGTAAAATATAGGACTAAATTATATTCGTCCTTCCAGGAATCCAGCCCAAAAATATAAGATCTTCTTTCCAAAAATAAAAGATTTCAGCCAAGAATAAAATATCCTTGCCGCGTCCAAGGTGTTCGCCTCGGTCGAGTCAGCTCCTTTGGATCACCACGGTCGACGTGACTCTGTAGTTAACCGAGGTGAATCACAACTGAATGTGAAATCTCTCAAATCTGGTCCAAAGTGAATCTCTAATCCAATTCCATGATTCCTGGATTCTCCCTTAAGCTCCTGAATGTAGCTCCAATGACTCCTTAGCTCTTTTTGCTCCAATTTGATGTAAAACGTGTCATTTTACCTACGATTACAACGAAACTTGGTGTACACCTCGATTCCCGTAAAGGTAGATAAAACGACAATATAATCACATAATATACATCCAAACATGCAGATTATTGAAGATAAAACGTCTAAACAAGTCCCAAAATATAGACAATAACTTATGCTATCAGCAGCCGCCTTTGTTGACTCTTGACTCGTGCTTTTCCTTTGGCTTCTTTTATACGCCTCCTTTGCTTCAGATGAAGGGTTTCCTTCCTTCTTCAGGCTTCTTCTCCTCACAATCTTCTTCTCCTCACGATCTTCTTCCTTGGATCTTCTTCTTGGATTTCCTTTGTTTTGCAAGAGAGTTTTGTGGAGTTTGATGTTGTTGTGCCATAGAAGAAGCCACCTGTCTGTGATGTGGTTCTTCTCCCTCTGTTAGGTTTCAACTTGGTAAGTTCTTCCTCTTCCTTCTTCTTTCTTTCTTCTTTTCTTCTTTCCATTCCTTTAGCTTAGCAATGCACAAGTTTGATCTTGTAATTGATCTTCCTGGACAATTAATACTCATATATGTATATGTATGTTATGTGGATGGTTGCTAGATAATGAAGAAGTGAGGTGATCGAGTGAGAGAAGTGAAGAGAAGTTGGAGATTTTCTTCTACACAAACAACCGCCCCTGCGCTTGCCAAAAGCCGCTCTTGCGCCTGGTGTGCCACCACCCATGTGTGGAAGTGCCGCCGCCCCTACGCCTCCCTGGTGCTTCACCCATACGTCTCCTTGTCACACATGTGCATCTTTTCCAGGACATGCCTAGTGTGGTACGAGTCCTTTCCTTTCCTAGTATGAGTGGTTTAGAAACATGCTAGGAATGAGTATGAGAATAGGTTGATGATATCATGGTATCGATATATGCCGGTCATGGCTTTGAGGTTTAGTAGGTTATTGAGGCTTATAGGTTGGATATGATCCTTATGGATCCCTTGGGTCTAGGTGTGACCCCTTTGATTGATAGGAGATTTGATATCTCTTTATGCCTTGTTATTAGGCAGTGCTATCCTTCGGATTGGAGTTGATCGTTGATGACAAGAATTATATACCTTCATATTCATGCATCATATGAGTCTATCACCTCAGTTTCACATTCATTTAATGGAAATTGAATGACTTTTAGTTCATTTTCATTTGTATATCGGAAATAGAGGTCTACACTATTTTATTTGTGAAAATGTAGGGAAAAGTGATGAGGTGGTACAAAAAGTGGTGAGGTGACATGAAATGGAGCAAGATATCATATAAGATCTGGAGGGAAGCCAAAAAGATATGGAAAAAAATCACAAGAGAAGATAGAAGTTGTAACTAAAAGATATCACACGATCTGGGAGAAAAATCGGATGAATACTTATTAAAATCGGTTGATCTCCTTTACAGATGACTCGATTTTTATCTTGTGTAATCCGATTGGTTATAGGATTGTAACCATAAGAACACGTCTCATACAATATAATAGGGGGACGTCTCATGCCTTCAGAATCATCCAATTCCATCAAGACTATTGAGTCATAGGATCAAGAGCATTGAGGAAAGCATTCAAGGAGGAAGATCGAAGGAAGTTCAGAAGTTCTAGTCCAAGAATATTGTTCTTAGAGGTTTTGTGAGTTTGATTCTATATTTTGTCTTTGTGATTGAGGATTGGAGTTTGTTATTGAGTTTTATTTGAGTTTTGAAAGTTTGAAACGTTGTTCTTACACTTTTGGTTTGATTTTAATTCAAAGATTCAAGTTTTCTCATCATTCTACGCTTTCTTGATTTAAAATCTCTTTTGATTTTGATAATGTGTTTTCTTGGCTAAAACCCTTGTGATTCTAGGGTGTTTGGTTGAAGATTGTGGTTGAGATGATGATAGAATGATCTTCATATACAATTTGGACCCTGAGAGTTGAGATTAACCATCGCAGAAGGCAAAAATCAGAATGTTCTTTGTATAGATCGGACGATCTCCTTTGATGAACAACCCGATTTTCCTTCTGTCGTACCTATCTTGCCTTATCCTTTATCCTTGGTTAAAGATTGCTTAAACCCTAGCCTTGTTGAACCTTTCTAACCTATATCCGAGTGTGGGAAGAAACTTACCCGGTGATTCCCGTCCTTGGTTACCAGCGATTACAAGTCCTACGTAATAGAAAATTCAAACCCCTTTATTAAGGTATAGTGTGCCATAAACCCTACCTTTTTGAGTTAACTTGATTCCCTTGGGTTTGTGTTTGGTTTTGGGAATATTATCCTTCCCTTAGATCCTCTATCTTTTCGAGACTAAACATCCTTTATTTAGAGCCCTTGGGTTTGGACATGGGTAGTGGAGACTTCACCGTACATCATACCGCTTTCGAACACATACCTTAGCAATCCCAGCTCTTTCCATATAGCCTTTAGAAATCTTGAATCGAAAACCACAATTGGATACCTTGATCCTTAGAATCCGTTTTCCCAAATTATTACAAAAAGTCTTTTGTCTTTTAAATCAATAGTTGCATCTTTCCTTGTTGGATTTCTTATTCCGATTTTGATTTCACCAAATCCTTGTGTTCGACCTTGAAATTCTTGCTTTTATTACAATCGATCCGTACACTGTGGGTTCGCTTTAATTACATTTATTCTTGGTATAAATATTACAACTTGCAAACACCCTTCGAAGCGAACAATCGTGGTTGAGGTTATCTTGAGGTAGAGGTAAGTCCGTAGGACTTACTTAGCTGCATTCCTATATTTGGATGTATGCATGAGTGGTGATTGCTATATGCTTGATAGCATGAGATGTTAATTATTACCGACCTATGTTTTATTGGATAGCCTCCTTGCAGTGGCAGTGATAACCTTTCCCTTTCATCTTGTAAGGAGTCTAGGAGGTTCTTTGTAGGTCAAGCCAGTCCTGGTATACGGGATGGGCACTTCACCACTCCTTATGGTACACGGGAAGTGCACCGATACTACTCTAGATGGCTATGGTACCCGGAGGCGAGGATGACATATATATATATATATATATATATATATATATATATATATATATATATCTTGAGTGTATGACGTTATAAATATAAGGGTAAATGTGTGACAACATGATTGAGTGTGTATCATTCCATGACTTGTGCATGTGCTCATGCATTATCTTATATATGTGTTTAGCTAATGGTTTCATACAGTGTTTTAGATGCTTTGCAGAATAGGAGGACTGCAGAGTGAGCCAGATGGGTGATCCGTTGAGGTCTTCCGTACACTAGGTTGTGCGAGGGATTATGGGATGTTTTGAACATGTATGGATATGTGTCGCTGTTTTGTACTCTAACGGTGTTTTGTAAAACCTTTGTTTTGTATATTTATACAGTTTGATGTTTTGGTTTTAATCTATTTGTGCCTTGTTATAAGATCTAGTGAACTTGTTGTCAGGCTGGGATCAAGATCCATTGTGAGATCATAGCCTAGGGACGCCCTGAGTCCCGTGGATTTGGGGTGTAACAAGTTAGGGCTCTCATCTGAGCAAGTATTTGTTCATAGAATTGGTCACTATCAACAGAAGACATCTCCTCATCATCAAGGATGAGCTCATAGGTCTCAGCCGGGGCTCCACTCGAGCTCGTGACATGCCTCTCTATAGCAACACATGGCCGCCTCGGTACAATTGGATCGGTGGGAATATAGAAATCTTCCAACTCTGGCCCAAATGGCAAAGGCCGGGGTAATTAGGTCACGTGGATCCCATCATAGAAGGATGTCTAGAAATGGTGCTTGCCCGGGTCTTCAGCATCTTGCAACGCCGAAGGAGGTTAACGGTGAAGACAGGTATTGTCAAAGGGTCCTCAAAACTAATACATCCATCACCTGAGTAGCAATGAGTTTAATGAACCCTCTTCCAACAATTTCCCGAGGATCGCCTTTCCTAACCCGCTTCAAGCAATCAAGAAAAGGTGAATCCAATCCGGCACCACAGTACAGTTCGGGATGATAGCATACAGATAGTCAAGGTCCTTGAGGGCAACCTTGTTGTCCTCCTTGTGCCCATAGAAGACATTCATAATAACCTTGCACAACAACCTAAAACATGGGTGAGTAAGTTTGTTGTTATACTCAACACCAACATGGAAATTCAACATAGTGGCACTAGGCCAAAAATCATAAAAGGCACCAGTATGAGAACCCTCTTGAAAACTCCTGTTCGCTCCAAACGGTGTGTGCAAGCTTTAAATTTATAACCAAGGAAATATGCTTAAAACAAGGATGCGAACCCGTAGTGTACGGGTCAATCGTAGTGAAAGCAAGAATTCCGGGGTGTCAATCTCAGGGACTTAGGTGAAACAAAACCAATATTGGTTATCAATATTGCAACTAACCACAAAAGCGATTAAAGCAATCAAAGCTGATAAAAAGTCAATTAAAGGAATATGCAATTCTAGGGATTAAAGCATCTAGTTGTGGTTCCAACTCAAGATCTCAAGATAAGCGGACAAAGCTGAGATCTTGCAAAGGGAAGGTGTTACTAAAGTGGAATAGATCACCGGGTAAGTCTCACTACTCACTAATTCCAAACCAAAAGCTCCTATTACCGGGTAAGTCTCAAGGTACTAAGGAAACGAACTATAACCTCAAACCAACACATCAACTAAGGGAATAGAATCAACCTTTACCGGTAAGTCTCAGGCTCACTCACAAAGATGGGATGAAGGTACACTCAAACCCCAACAAAGGATAAATCTTTATTACCTACACTTATGATCTTGGGTAAACAAACAAAGGAATTACCGGGTAATTCTCATCCTAAGCTTGCATTGAACCAGGAAAGGTGTAATAAGAATAGGATTTGGCAAACTCTAACACTTAACACTCATTTTCGGATCAGATAAGTCATCTCGGTCAGACGAGTTCCACCCCGGCCGAGATGTTCATCGACTGAACGAGATGTTCTAGGGTTAAGGATAAAGACTCGAGCTTTCAGGGTCCTACTGGATTTTAAGATTATTCTATCATTGTTTTTCCCACAACCTTCAGCCAATCACCCTAGAATCGCACAAAGAAATTAGCCACTCATCATCATGAAAGCAATAATTAAATATAAGGAAAGAAAATGAATATTTGAACACAAAAACCTTGAAAACAATGCTTCAATAACTGAATCAAATATCAAATAAATCAGCGTTCCTTGGATCACAAATCCAACAAGACAAATCAACAAGAAGGGAATCTAAGAAAGTCTTACAAAAACCCTTCACAAAAGCTATAAAAGCTATTAACTTCCTTCCTTCAATCTTCCTTCAACCTTCCAAAAATCCTTCCTTACTGCTGGATGCTCTAGGCATGCATAAGCATTCGGTGATGTGAAGATGGGTGAATTGTAGAAAATCCAACCCTTTATATAGGAGAATTATCTTCCAAAGATAAAATATCTTAAAACGATAATTTCCTATAAAATATATCCATATCTCCTAAAATAAATATCTTCTTAAGATAATTTTATAGGAAATATCTTAAAAGATAATTTCCTAATAAAAATATATCTTATCTCTAAAATAGATCTCCCAAATACATGATCTTCCTTCCAGAAATCCAGCACAAAAATATAAGATCTCTTCTTCCAAAAATAAAAGATCTCAACCAAATAAAATATATCTCGCCGCGTCAGGGTATTCGCCTCGGTCGGGGCGCTCCTCAAAATCACCTCGGTCGAGATGGTACTGTAGCTGACCGAGGTGACTCTCAGCGGAATGTGAAATCTCTCAAATCTGGTCCAAAGTAAATCCTCTCTCTTAATTCCTTGCTTCCTGAGTTCCTTTTTAAGCTCCTAAATGTAGCTCCAATGACTCATTTGCTCCTTAGCTCCATTTTGATGCAAAACGTGCCATTTTACCTACGATTACAACGAAACTTGGTGTAGACCTCGATTCCTGCAAAGGTAGATGAAATGACAATATAATCACAAAATATACATTCAAACATGCATATTATTGAAGATAAAACGTCTAAACAGGTCCCAAAATATAGACTATAATACATACTATCAAAATACCCCATACTTGTCCCTTGCTTGTCCCCAAGCAAGTTCCAAATCTTAAGTACAAGATAGAATGGATTATAAGTCATAAAGATCAATGAAAAGTATTTCAAAACATTTTTGGTGGTGTGCTCTAATCATAGACCACTCTAAGAGAATGCTTCATGGAATTTAAAATCAAAATATGATCAAAACATTTTATAAATATAAGAAAGTTGTTCATCTTTGCATAAAATCATAGAATGCATAATAAATCATAATTATCGAAATTAATCATGTATAATCCAGTTTATACCACCAAGTCAATCAACAAGCTCGAGGTCTCAAGGGCTTTTCAAAAGAAGGTCAAGAAACGTGTGAGGGTGGGATGTATTTAGGAAATGTGGTGCTAGAATCCGGGAAAAGAATCTTCACTTCACTTGCTTTGAACTTCAACATCTCCCACCAATAAGCTTTGCTTATTTTACTTTTTTTTACTTTTTGGGGATGCATGGACAGAGGTGCACAATAACCGAAGCCTAGGAGATCAGCAATCATCAATTTCTTGAGATGCATCAAACCCTTGATGCACATACCATGACCCGTTAGGAATATCGCTCAATCCGACTTTGGCAAGACACAAACACCCGGCTATGTGAATCGTGCCAAGTTACTCATCATCATCATTGACTTCCCCAAACCTATTTGTTTCTTTCTAACTTCCAACCAACATCTCAACTTTTCTTTCACTTGCTTGCTTCCAAATTCCCGGATAGGTAAAGGGAGGAAAATATGTATATGAGGGGCTAAAGCATGATCAATAAGAAGAAGAGAGGAGAATGAATTGTCTTAATCATCCAGGAAGAAAGTGAGAGAACTCATCATGTGGTGTCAACCTTCAAATTCAACATAATTTTGATAAAAACAAAAATATTAAACATGCCACAAATTTCAAACAAATCATTTAGCAACTTAAACATATCATAAAACCTTTCAAACATATAAAAATTTCAAAACCATTCGGCAAACAAAATCTTCACTGAGGTCATATCCAGATAAGAAGCACAAAATTGTTTCAAAAACTGTCTCAGTTAAACCACCTCGGTCGAGATGTTCTAAGTCAACTGAGGTATTGCACCTCGATTGGTCAGAGTCACTTTGGTCGAGGTCATAAAAAAATTTTGTCTTAACCAGTTTTTGACGTTTTTCTCAATCAAATAACCTGTATGCATACATGTAGTCTCAGATAAACACATAGAGCAAGATAAAACAATAATATCCGGTAGAGTCATCCAAACATACACATAAGTCATGTAAATACATCCAAATACCCAATACTTGGGACACATTGTCCCAATGGGTCAAAATAAGTCTGAAAAATAGAGTACTCACCGGACATAAGCTGAGCTGCATAAAGAAATAAGAAACAACTCCAGATAAGACCGTCTCGGTTGGCGAAGAACATCTCATTCGAGGTCCTGTGACTGAACCCGAGATGTGTCTCAGTCAAGCTCCGTTCTCTCAATTTCTCGAACTTCTATCCTTCCAGTGTAGCTCCTGAGTTGTAATCCTTCCTTAGAAAGTACCTGATTCCTGTCTAGAGGATGCCAAAAGCAAAGCAAAGCAAACTATCTAAAAATAAGCTAGAAAAGGGGAAAGAAAGCAATACCTTGGGTTGCCTCCCAAGAAGCGCTTGGTTTAAGGTCGCTAGCTGGACCGTTCTCCATGGAATTACTCAATGTACCTCAAACACCTTGGAGTGCTCATCACATCCGTCATAAGACTCTTCCAAAAAGGTTCCGGTTCCTAATTTCACCGGCAAATGGTAAGATCTCCCACGTACAAGCTTGTATGGTTTGATTCTCACCGGAATCCTTCTAGCTTTCCTGCACTTCAATGGGACATAATCTACCTTGCGTCCCATCCTTTCCTGGATAGAGAAAACAGCTTCTCGAGAATTCTAGTAGCTTCCCCATCTCCAGTTTGGGGATAGTACGAGGTCTTTGTTATGTGAATGACCCCATACTCGAACAAATAACACTTCGTTGCCTTAGCGGTGAAGCGCTTGTTAACTTCACTCCATATAATCCAAGGAGCATCTTCTTCCAAAGGGAGGTTTCATCTTGATCTTAGGAGGTTCTTTCGGAAGAGACCTCCAACTCTTCGGTGCATCCCTGAAGAAATCTAGAACTTTAGTAGGAATTTCAAAGGGAGTAAGAGAAGGCACCTTATAAAGTTTTTCAAAGCTTGGGACAAGTTTCATGTTATGTTGATAATCCACAGATGAAATCTCTCCCAACTCAGCAGATCTTTCTTCCACCTTGGCCACAGTCTTAGTAATTTGGCCAAGGTTCTCTGCATCTTCCACTTCCAGTTCTACAAATTCTTCTTCCATCTCGGCTGATCTCTCTTCCACCTCGGCCGATCTCTCTTTCACCTCGGCCGAAGTCTCAACAGTTGGATCGAGATCTTCCATATCTTCCTCTTCCTCAAAAGCTTCAGGAAAACTTCTGGTTTGATTGGAGGAATGCTTGAAATTTGCAGTACTTCCTTATGCTCCTTTTTCTGCTTAGCATATGATAGGGTACTTTCCTTGAGCTCCTCCAACTTCTTAATCATCTTCTCCAATTTTGATTCAAGCGAATCTTCAAGAGGTTGCTCATAAATCTTTCTAGGGACATTCAGCTCATCTCATATCGCAAGCTCCTTCTCAATGGCCTTTTCTCTTTCCTTTTCATTGTTAAACCAATAAAAGGAGTATTTTTCTTACAAGTATTCATAATGGTCCGCCCTAGCACTTTGTCTTGCTATCCAGGCTGGATCAAATGTAGTCATCAGATATCCTGAAAACTACAAAACTCATAGGACAAATGGTTAATAGCAACAAGGGCAATTGTCCCAAAAGACAACCGCAACCAGCTTGGTCTAGACCAAGTCCCCGGCAACGGCGCCAAAAACTTGTTCGCTCCAAACGGTGTGTGCAAGCTTTAAATTTATAACCAAGGAAATATGCTTAAAATAAGGATGCGAACCCGCAGTGTACGGGTCAATCGTAGAAAAAGCAAGAATTCCGGGGTATGAATTAGGGACTTAGGTGAAACAAAACCAATATAGGTTGTCAATATTCCAACTAACCACAAAAGCGATTAAAGCAATCAAAGATGATAAAAAGTCAATTAAAGGAATATGCAATTCTAGGGATTAAAGCATCTAGTTGTGGTTCCAACTTAAGATCTCAAGATAAGCGGACAAAGCTAAGATTTTGCAAAGGGAAGGTGTTACTAAAGTGGAATAGATCACCGGGTAAGTCTCACTACTCACTAATTCCAAACCAAAAGCTCCTATTACAGGGTAAGTCTCAAGGTACTAAGGAAAAGAACTATAACCTCAAACAACCACACCAACTAGGGGAATAGATTCAACCTTTACCGAGTAAGTCTCAGACTAACTCACAAAGATGGGATGAAGGCACACTCAAACCCCAATAAAGGATAAACCTTTATTACCTACACTTATGATCTTGGGTAAACAAACAAGAAAAAAATTGATTTACTAGGCTTTTTCTACTTTTGTGCTTAGTAAATGTACCCTTTGAGAGAAGAGTGTGTAAAATTTGAGAATAAATACAAAAGGTTGGGGTATATTTACTTAATTGAAACATTAAAAATCCTAATTACTACTATAACTTTTCAAAAAGGCCTAGTTACCAAAATTGCCCAACAAACAAAGAAATTACCGGGTAAGTCTCATCCTAAGCTTGCATTGAACCAGGAAAGGTGTAATAAGAATAGGATTTGGCAAACTCTAACACTTAACTCTCAGTTTCGGATCAGATAAGTCACCTCGGTCAGCCAAATTCCACCCCAGCCGAGATGTTCATCGACTGAACGAGATGTTCTAGGGTTAAGGATAAAGACTCGAGCTTTCAAGGTCCTACTGTGATTAAGATTATTCTATCATTGTTTTTCCCACAACCTTCAGCTAATCACCCTAGAATCACACAAAGAGATTAGCCACTCATCATCATGAAAGTATTAATTAAATATAAGGAAAGAAAGAGAATATTTGAACACAAAAACCTTACAAACAAGGCTTCAATAACTGAATCAAATATAATATAAATCAGCGTTCCTTGGATCATAAATCAAACCAGACAAATCAACAAGAAGGGAATCTAAGAAAGTCTTACAAAAACCTTTCACAAAAGCTATAAAAGCTATTAACTTCCTTCAATCTTCCTTCAACCTTCCAAAAATCCGTCCTTACTGCTGGATGCTCTAGGCATGCATAAGCATTCGGTGATCCGAAGATGGGTGAATTGTAGAAAATCCAACCCTTTATACAGGAGAATTATCTTCCAAAGATAAAATATCTTAAAAAGCTAATTTCCTATAAAATATATCCATATCTCCTAAAATAAATATCTTCTTAAGATAATTTTATAGGATATATCTTAAAAGATAATTTCCTAATAAAAATATATCTTATCTTTAAAATAGATCTCCCAAATATATGATCTTCCTTCCAGAAATACAGCACAAAAATATAAGATCTTTTCTTCCAAAAATAAAATATCTCAGCCAAATAAAATATATCTCGCCGCGTCAGGGTATTCGCCTCGGTCGGGGCGCTCCTCAAAATCACCTCGGTCGAGATGGTACTGTAGCTGACCGAGGTGACTCTCAGCTGAATATAAAATCTCTCAAATCTTGTCCAAAGTAAATCCTCTCTGTTAATTCCTTGCTTCCTGAGTCCTTTTTAAGCTCCTAAATGTAGCTCCAATGACTCCTTTTTAAGATTATTGAAGAAAAACGTCTAAACAGGTCTCAAAATATAGACTATAATAAATGCTATCAACTCCACCTTGATTATAAAGGTTTACAGGTGTTGATGATGGAAGATTTAAACACAAATGTAGTAGTTTGATACATTGACAATGTATTGGTTATATTCTCGAGATGCTTGGTTGGTTTGGATTTAGTGCATGTTCTGTCGAAGATTTTCAAAGGCCTTGAAATGGATTTCAAGGGCACAAGGAAAACAAGGTTGCACAACGAAAAAATCTCAAAGGCCTTGAAGTGGATTTCAAGGGAACAAGGAAGTTAAGGCCGCACGGTACAAGAATTCAAATTACTAAGACGATCTTCTAGGAAAGATTTGCTCAACAAGAAGATTTGATCAAGCGAAGATCTCTGCCAACCGAATGTTAGAGATCTTTTCGAAAGATCCTCAACCGAAAAACATAAAGATTGTCTCTCCTCCGGTTTACATTATTGTTGAAAAAAAACGAGAAGATTAAGGAGCCGAGAGATCAACGTGTTCTCAAGAGATGAAGATCTCCTCCAGTTTACATTATTGTGACTAACTTTGTTTTGCAGGAGTACAAAGTGAAGGCCCTTGAAAGCAGTTTCAAAGCCCTTGAAACCAAAGTATCACAAAGAGCTCAGATCGACATCAAGGCCCTTGAAAGGAGTTTCAAAGCCTTGAGATTGGGTTTGCAAAAAGTTCCCATACTCTATTCAACCCCCCTTCTAGAGTATCATTTAACCTTTTATTTCACCTATCGGTTCTTCAATTGGTATCAGAGCTAGACTCACGTATATTGATTTAACCATCAGTGAGACTAATCATGAATCTTGTAGGTGATGGTGGATTTGCTCTAGGAAGATCCTTATCTTGACCACCACTATGCTGTGGCAACAACTTTGCCCATTGGAGAGCACTCATGCGTAATTTCATTATTGATCAGGACATGGAGATATGGAATATCATTCAAAATGGACCTAAAGTTCCAATGATAACGGTTGAAGATGTCCAAGTCCCAAAGAAGGAAGCTGACTTCACACAAGCTTACCTGAACAGTGTGTCAAACAACTAAAAAGCAATGAACCTACTATACTGCAGATTAAATGCCAACGAATTCAACCGCATCTCATCATGCAAGAGTGCAAAAGAAATATGGGACAAGCTTGTTGTCACTTACGAAAGAACGAGTAAAGTCAAGGAAACAAATATTAGCATCTTCCTCAGACAATACGAGCTATTCAAGATGAATCAAAATGAATCAGTTAAGGAAATGTTCACAAGATTCACTGAGATCATGAACAACTTGGACTCACTAGGAAAGATCTTCTCAAATGAAGAAAAAGTTAGGAAGGTTCTAAGGAGCTTACCTAAAGCTAAGTGGGGACCAATGATGACTGCCATCAAAGAAGCTCAGAACCTCTCAACACTTCCTCTTTATGACCTTCTTGGATAGCTCATTACACATGAAATGGTTCTTGGTGAAGAAGATGGAGAGCTCCCATCCAACACTAAGAATTTAGCATTTAAATAAAGAAAGGATGAACTACCATCAGACGAGGAAGATAATGATGATGATGAAGAAGATGCAATTGCTATGATCTCTAAGGGTCTCGCGAGAATTCTGAAAATGAAGAAACAATCTGCAAACAATAGAGAATATCCACGAACATCAAAACCCCCAGGTAAGTTTTCGAACTCTAACAAGAAAACTAGAGTGCTGACTTGTTTTGAATGTGGTGAAATAGATCATCTTGTGAAGGATTGTCCACAAAAGAAGAGGACCAACTTCAAGAAAATTGATCGAAAGAAGAAAGCTATGGTAGCTTCATGGAGTGATTCAAAATCATCAAATGAATCAGAAGACGAAAAAGAACAAGCAAACTTGTGTCTCATGGCCGATCATGAAGAAGATTCAAATCTATATGTTGACAATGTGGTAAGTACAATTATGTCTCAACCTGAATCTGACCTGAAACAATTCCTTAAAGATATTATCATATGTGACAAGGAACATAGAATAAGGATACATTTTTTAAAAGAAAAGCTACTTGAACAAGAAAACCAACTAAGTGAGATGTCTTTGGAGATTGAAAATCTTAACACAGAAAAAGTGGACCTTGATGACAATATCAAGGCCTTGGAATCAGAAAATATGATTCTCAAGGACAACCTCTCCTCTCTTCATCGAAACTATATCGATCTAGAGAAAGAGAAAGTTGATCTAACTTTGATGTGTCAAGACCAGAAGGCTACACTTGTTAAGTTTACTCGTTCAAAAGCTAATCTTGAAAGAATGATGGGTGAACAACAGTCCTCCCTTAACAAAAATGGTATGGGTTATCATAGGAGCTTTTCTAGAAAACCTACTACCACTTTTGTCAAAGCCAAATGAAGTATTCATATGTTTGCTTGCTTTTACTGTTGTAAAAAGGGTCATGTTAAATCTACATGTACTTATAGAAGAAATGATCCTTATATTATTAGAAACACCTATCCTTTATGCTTAAGGAAACAGGTCAAACAAATCTGGGTTCCTAAAGGTACTAGACCACCAAACATGATCGAACCTAAAATATGGACCAAAATATGCCATTTGGTCGACCCGGAAAGGTTGATGTTTGCTGTTTTGCAGGATATCACCAAGGTAAAGGAGCATAAATGGGTATTAGAGTGGTTGCTCAAGACACATGAGTGGAAAAATCTCTTTATTCTCATATTTAAAGAAGCAATCATCTGGAACCGTTACGCTTGGTGATAAAGGAAAGTGTGACATTATTGGCATTGGTAAAATATGTTATAATTCATCTAACTTTATTGATGATGTTTATTTGATAGACGGTTTGAAGTATAATGTGCTTAGTATTTCTCAAATATGTGATGAAGGCAACAAAATTTTATTTTATTCAGAAAGATGTGAGGTTCAAGACAAAAAGACGGGTGAAGTTGTGCTTACTGCTCCTAGATGTAACAATGTTTATTCCATGAGTCCTAACCAAGTTTCAGGAACTAAGCTAAAATGTCTAAAGGCATTGACTGATGATCCAAGGCTTTGGAATAGAAGACTTGGTCACGTAAGCATGCACACAATGTAGAAGCTACTTACAAAAGATTTGG
The DNA here is from genome assembly GCA_033239125.1 of Fagopyrum homotropicum. Taxonomy (NCBI): domain Eukaryota; kingdom Viridiplantae; phylum Streptophyta; class Magnoliopsida; order Caryophyllales; family Polygonaceae; genus Fagopyrum; species Fagopyrum homotropicum. Next base: position 81,408,612 of record BSWB01000005.1, on the reverse strand, counting down.
TACGTGGTTTACCATACCTAAATTTCAAGGTAGATGAACTATGTAAGGCTTGTACACAAGGTAAACAAACAAGAGGTTCATTCAAACCTAAGAAAGTTGTAAGTTCTTCTCGACCCATCAAACTCTTACATATGGATCTTTGTGGACCTATGCGTGTCAAATCTCAAAAAGGCGAGCAATACATCCTTGTTATTGTGGATGATTTATCTCGTTTCACATGGATTTCTTTTCTACGAGAAAAATCTGAAGCATTATTTGAGTTTTCAAAATTATGTAAGGAGTTACAAACTTTGAAAAACCTACCAATCGTTTCTATAAGAAGTGATCATGGTAGAGAATTTGATCAACTAAAGTATGATTTGTTTTATGCAAAATATGGTATTTCACATAACTTTTGAGCTCCTAGAACTCCTCAACAGAATGGATTTGTGGAACGTAAGAACCGCACTCTTGAGGATATGTCTAGGACGATGCTTTTAGAAAACAATTTGCCAAAAAATTTTTGGGCCAAAGCAGTAAACACTGCAAGTTATATTTTGAATAGATGTTTAATTCGCCCTATCTTGAAAAAGACTCCTTATGAACTCTTTAAAGGAAGTAAACCAAATATTTCATATTTCAAACCCTTTGGATGTACTTTTTTGTTCATAACAATGGCAAAGATAACCTTGGGAAATTTGATGCACGTAGTGATGAAGCAATATTCATTGGATATGCTTCAAGTAAGCTTATCGTGTCTATAACAAACGTACCAAAATTGTCGAGGAAAACATTCATATTATTTTTGATGAAATCAATGATGGTACTTTGAGTGAGAGTTTTGCATATCTAAATCTGAATCAACGAGAAGATCACAATTCAAATGAAGATGAAGATCCTAAAGATCAAGAAAAGAATGTGCAGGAAAAGATTCAAGATTCCGAAGAAAACCCTCAAGACCTTGAAACATACCTTCAAGACCTTGAAACAGAAAATTGCGATGTCAAAACTCCGTTTCAAGGGCTTGAAACTCAACTTCAAGGCCTTAAGATTGGATCCAAGGGCAATATATCAACGGTAACTGAATCTAGTCGAACATATGAGGATCAACCTTCTGGATCTGTTCCATCTGTCAAACGAAGAAAAGTTCAACACTCTTCATATCATCCACAAGAGAATGAGATCTCAGATCGAAATGCTGGAGTTCAAACTCGATCTATAGTGAACAATCTATGTGCTTTCTCCGCTTTTGTGTCTCTTGTCGAGCCAATGAACTATGTCCAAGCTCTTCAAGAACCTGATTGGATTATTGCCAGGAAAAATGAACTAAACGAATTTGAGAGAAACAAGGTCTGGACTCTTACTTCAAGGCCAAAACACCAATCTGTCATTGGCATGAAATGAGTCTTTCGAAATAAGTTGGATGAAAGTGGCAAAGTCATACGAAATAAAGCACGACTTGTAGCACAAGGCTTTAACCAAGAAGAATGTATTGATTATGAGGAGACTTTTGCTCCAGTTGCCAGGTTAGAAGCCATACGTATGCTACTTGCATTTGCATCTTTTATGAGCATAAAACTTTTTCAAATGGATGTAAAATGTGCTTTTCTAACCGGATTCTTAGAAGAAGAAGTCTACGTTGCTCAACCTCCTGGTTCTGAAAATGATGAATTTCCAGATCAAGTTTTTAAATTAGACAAAGCTCTTTATGGTCTTAAACAAGCTTCTAGAGCTTGGTATGAAAGATTGTCTAAATATCTTCTTGAAAACAAATTCAAAAGAGGTTTGATTGATAAAATATTATTTATCAAAACCAGAGGCAACGACATTCTAGTAGTACAAATCTACGTTGATGATATATTATTCGGTGCTACTAATGATTTCCTTTGCAAGGAATTTTCAGATATTATGTGTAGGGAATTTGAAATGAGGCTAATGGGAGAGCTTAATTTCTTTATTGGACTTCAAGTTTCATAAGCAAAGAAAGGAAATTTTCTCAATCAAAGCAAGTATACTAAAAACTTGCTTAAGAAGTACAAAATGGATCAATCTAAGGTTGCAAAGACTCCTATGAGTTCAACACTTTCGCTTGACCATGGCAAGGATGGCAAAAGTGTAGTACAAAAAGAGTATCGAGGTATGATCGGTTCATTGTTGTATCTAACTGCTAGTCGTCCTGACATTATGTTTAGCGTGTGCATTTGTGCAAGATTTCAAGCTGATCCTAAAGAGTCACACTTGATAGCTGTGAAAAGAATCTTTCGGTATCTAAATGGCACTAAGGATCTAGGGTTATGGTACCCACGTCAAAGCTCGTTTCACCTTGTTAGCTATTCAGATGCAGACTTTGCAGGTTATAAGGTCGATAGGAAAAGCACTTCTGGATGTTGCCAATTCTTAGGGTCATCCTTAATTACTTAGCACTCCAAGAAGCAAAATTTTGTCGCTCTTTCCACAACCGAAGCTGAATATATAGCTACGGCAACCTGTTGTGCACAAATTTTATGGATTGCTCAACAACTTCCTGATCTTGGCTTTGATTTAAAAGGTATTCCTATAAAATGTGATAATACTAGTGCTATTTCGATAACTAAAAATCTTGTGCAGCATTCAAGGACTAAGCATATTGATGGAAGGCATCACTTCATACGTGATCATGTTGAGAAAGGTGATGTTTCTATTTCTTTTATATCTACTAACTTGCAGCTTGCAGATATCTTTACCAAGCCTCTTCCTGAGGAACAATTTAATTTTATTAGATTGAAGCTTTGTATATTGAAGAAGGAAGCATTAACATAGGGGGAGTAAAAGATTTTATTTGTTCCTACGTATGCAGCCCAAAATTCATCTTCAAGGGCCTTGAAATGAAATTCAAGGACCTTGAAACATGATTCAAAGGGAAAATTAAATTACTGATAAATTTAAGGATTAATATCTTTTAGATATTTCAAACCTTAAATTATTTTTATTTGATGTATTTATGAAAAAGATATTGGGTTTTTATTGGAAATTTTTCAAGATCTTGTTTTTATTTGTATCTATTTAAAAGGATCAGATTCCTCTATTTTTTTTCATTCTAGTCTTTTACAAAAACCCTTTTCGGAACCCTTATTTTCTTTCTCAAACATCACTCATGGCTCCCAGAAGCAAGAAATCCACTCCTCAAGCGTACAAAAAGAAATCTGTTCAGAGTTCTTAGTTTGTAAAGGAAGAAACACCTACGGAGGATTTGGACAACTCTCAGACTACCGGTCTTCTCAAATCTTGGTTTATCAATTTTCAAGCTTCGGGATCTTGGCTTGATGGTTTTCACAATCGACCACTGTTTATGTGTGATATGGTGGACACTGATTTTCTTGAAACTCTTCATATTCCGTGCATAAACAAGCTCAAGAGCTCTATTATCTGGAAAGTCTTAAACCCTAGAGATTTTGCTTTTCCACGACTCACGAGGATTTTTTATGTTAATCTCATCTCAAAAAGGGACAAAGGAATCCTCACTCTTGAATCTTCAGTGAAAGGTACCCCAATTTCGCTCACCTCTTCTATTTTAAGCGAGATTTTTGGAATTCCTACAGATATTGTGTTCAATCATCCTTCCCTAGTGTTTACGAATGGCTAAGGAAAAGTTTATTTTTCCAAATTTAATCTCTCTTCAACTTACCCATACTTCTCTAATTTTGGAGGCCAAAATCGTGTTTACCATTCTGGTTCGATGTGTTGTTCCTCGTGCAAACTCAAGAGATTTGGTGACTGACCAATCCTTGGAACTAATTCATCTGATTATGTCTGAACTAGATATTGATGTACCTAATCTCATTCTCAACCATATGATACATTCTATCAACTCTAAATGACCTGTTCCTCTACCTTATGGAAACTTACTGCCTAAGATCTTTGATTATTTCAAAATTGATACGTTTGCTGAAGATCGACAATCAATTTCTAGTAAGATTGATGAGAATTGCTTAGAATGACTAGGGATTGAGAAGACTCTTGCAAGCAAATGAACTTTGAAAGGAAAAGGAGCTACTCCAACTTTAACTCAAGAAGCTCCAACATCATCTATCCAGAAATCAGGTTAGAAGGTTGTGAAAAAGAGATGGTATGTTTGAATCGCGACTGTCTAATTTCCAATTTGATACTAAGAGAAGAATGGATGCAAACTTTGAGTTGCTATCTACCATAAATGCTAAGGTCAATGAAATGTACTTAATGAATGCTCTTACTCTAACTACTATGGGAAGTATTTTGCCAATGCCTGAAGATGTAACTCAACATACTCAAGAGAAAGTTGAGAATGTGTTGATGAATTGCAAATGGCGTGTACAAAATAAATCAATTTTGTATCCAACTCATGTTGAGCCATCTTTTCTGCCAGTAGTGGAGTATGAAGTAGTTAAGCAACGAAGAGCTGAAGAAAAGAAACGACATTTAGCAGCTGAAATGGATGATTGGAGCTATAAGAACATTGAGCTTGCTGTTTGAGTAAAACTTTTTATGGTTTTGTGGAAATACTCTTTGGTTTGTAATGTTTTAAAACTCTCGTGCTTTAACTATTTTTCTCCCTTGTTGAAAGACAAAGGGGGAGAAATGAATGTGATCCGACATTCGATATTCTGCATTCAGCATTTTAAGTTGATATTTATATATGCATTTCTAACTAAAAAATGCACGTATAATAAACATTTGTGTTGTCTTCCATCAAGGGGGAGATTGAAAACTCCACTTGATTATAAAGGTTTACAGGTGTTGATGATGGAAGATTTAAACACAAATGTAGTAGTTTGATACACTGACAATGTATTGGTTATATTCTGAGATGCTTGGTTGGTTTGGATTAAGTGCATGTTCTGTCGAAAATTTTCAAAGGCCTTGAAATGGATTTCAAGGGCACAAGGAAAACAAGGTTGCACAACGAAAAAATCTCAAAGGCCTTGAAGTGGATTTCAAGGGAACAAGGAAGTTAAGGCTGCACGGTACAAGAATTCAAATTACTAAGACGATCTTCTAGGAAAGATTTGCTCAACAAGAAGATTTGATCAAGCGAAGATCTTTGCCAACCGAATGTTAGAGATCTTTTCGAAAGATCCTGAACCGAAAACATAAAGATTGTCTCTCCTCCGGTTTAAATTATTGTTGAACAAAAACGAGAAGATTAAGGAGCCGAGAGATTAACGTGTTCTCAGGAGATGAAGATCTACAACGTCTATTTCATCTCAAACAGGAAGCGATCTTCATGGAGAAGAAGAATCATCTTCGAACGGTCATCTCTCCAACGGCTAGAAGACCTCTCCATAGAAGACTATAAATGAAGATGGCATTTGAAGAACAAAGATACAAAAGCTTACAAGGAAACATTAATAGTCTTCAAGCAACCTAAACATCTTCATTCGATAAATTAGTTTTTCTTTCTCTCTTTTTCTAAAAAGCTTTATCCCCTAGAGAGAGATAAAACTCAAAAGCTCCATTGGAAGATCTAAAGAGAGTTATACTCGAGTGTGTGTTACTTTGTAAAGTAACTAGGCTATTACAGCAAAGTGAAGAGTTGGAGCTAGATCGTAGCATTGGCTACAGTGAGAGAAGAAGGGAATTTCTTCTAGTTTGTATCTAGGACTCTTTGAAGCTGATAATAGATAGTTAGATCCTAAGGCTATACCTTGGGACGGAGAGTATGCTATTTAGAGCCGAACTTTGTAAATAGATTCTTGTGTCGATCTTTTACTTTCCTCACTATATTTTGCCATTGTGACTAACTTTGTTTTGCAGGAGTACAAAGTGAAGGCCCTTGAAAGCAGTTTCAAAGCCCTTGAAATCAAAGTATCATAAAGAGCTCAGATCGACATCAAGGCCCTTGAAAGGAGTTTCAAGGACTTGAGATTGGGTTTGTGAAAAGCTCCCGTACTCTATTCAATCCCCCTTCTAGAGTATCTTTTAACCTTTTATTTCACCTATCGGTTCTTCACCTCCCACCACTCATCAGTTGGGTCCTTTGTGACCCCAAATGTAGCTCTTAACTGCTCCAAATCTACCACGCACTTTCTGTTCTCATACTTGAACGTCAATCTTGTCAAGACATGATCTTCCAGCTCACATTGGATAGTGGCAACAAATTGCCTCACCAACTCAAGTTAAACAACAACATGCTTCTCCATGAAGTTCCCGAGCCCAACATGATCAATGAACTGTTGTATATAGTCAAGCATTCCTAAACTCTCCAAAGTTGGGATGTGCAAAAATCTTGTTGCAAGCACATCTCATCCCTTCACAATCTCATATCTCAATAAGTCCTTGTTCCTCATCTTCCATTTTCATCCTCTATCCATTCTAGCAACATTTCTAGAAGTTTGAATTAGAATTGAGTGAAAAGAACCGAAAATATGACTTTCTGGTGAAGACACGTGCGGGCAAAACTTATGAGCCGCGGAGGTGGTGCCTTTGGTTGTGGTGATGAGGGGGAGGCGAGCATGAGGCACGGGGGCATGGATTTGTGAGGCCGTAGGGGCGGGAAATTTAAGCCGTGGGTGCATGAGAAAAAGTTCTAAGCGATTCTACGAAGGCTCAATCCGATCTGTTGTTGGTGTCGGTGCAATTCCTCCCTAGTGTCTGCTCAGTGGGTGCCAATTTCGATGGAGACGGAGCAAGGCAGTGTGATGGTGGTTGACAGTGGAGGTTCGTGGTGAAGAAGGTGGTTTGTGTGATTGGGTATAGTTTTTGAGAGTGGAGATGATGGGTGAGGTCAGAGATGGAGAGTGATAGGTGGTGGTGGGGAGTTGTAGGTGATCGGAGAGGGGCGTTGCAGCTGGGGTGGTGGGGATGGTTGCATAGGGGCGAGGTTGAGAGCATGAGAGTGGTGAGGAATGAGAGATGGTGGGATAAGGTTTAGGGATATGATTTTTTTTATCTGTCGTCACGAAGGCGCAAGCGCGGCTACTCCATGCCGTGGGTGCAAGATCTTCTAGGGTTTTCGTAGGGACGGTTTGGCAAACATGTATGTGCGATCAAACGATAGAACCTTATACTTTCTACTTCCTCGGGTTGCCTCTCGATCAGCGCCTTTGATTTACGTCGTTGGCTCGACGTAAGACCTCGATCATGTGTTTGCTTCTTCCAGAACCATCTCGTCAATCGGATCTTTGGATACTCCTTCATGGTACATCATGAGTCTTTGTCCATTGACTTTGAAGATCTTATCTTATTGTGGATCATATATATCCACAACACCGTAGGGGTACACTTCGGCAATGACGTATGGACTTGTCCATCGAGAACGGAGTTTTCGTGCAAAAGGCTTTTGTCGAGATTGAAAAAGGATAACTTTGTTACCTGGATGTAAATCCTTTCGGTGGATGTTCAGATCATGCCAAACTTTTGTTTTCTCCTTGTATGTTGTGGGATGGTCATAGGCATCGAGGCGTAGTTCTTCCAATTCTTGCAACTACAACTTCCTAAATTCTCCCACCTCATTGATTTTCATGTCGTATTTCTTCTTCGCCCACAAGCCTTGTGTTCTAGCTCCACGGGCAGATGACAAGCTTTGCCAATTACAAGTCTAAACGGTGACTTACCAATGGGCGTCTTGTAGGCCATATGGTATGCCCACAAAGCATCATTGAGTCTTAGACTCCAATCTTTCCTCCTGGGAGTCACCGTCTTCTCTAGAATGGTCTCAATCTCCCGATTGAACACTTTCGCTTGCCCATTGGTTTGGGGATGGTACGCCGGGGATACTCTTTGATTGACATGATACTTTTGTAGTAGGGTAGTAATGGTCTTGTTGTAAAAGTGAATCCCCCTATCGTTGATTAGAGCTTTAGGAATCCCTAATCTTCAAAGATGTTATCCTTAAGAAAATCTGTCACCACTTTAGAATCATCAGTTTTGGTGGTCTTTGCTTCTACCCACTTGGAAACATAGTCCACCTCAAGCAAACTATAAGTATTACCAAAGTAGTTAAGAAAATATCGCATAAAATCAATTCCCCAAACATCAAAATTTTCATAAAAAATAAATGCCGATTGTGGCATTTAATTTTTCCTAGATATGTTACTTATACGTTGACACCTATCACATACTTTCCAAAATGAAAACACATCTTGAAAGATGTGTGGCCAAAAGAAACCAGCATCCAATACTTTCCTAGCAGTTTTGTTAGCTCCAAAATGTCCTCCATATGCTTCGGAATGACAAACCGTTAGGATAGATTGTACCTCATTGTCAGGGATACAACGACGGATTACTTGATCGCTACAATGCTTCCTTAAGTAGGGATCGTCCCAAACATAATGCCTAGCTTCGACCTTCACCTTTTCCCTCTGAGCCTTGGTGAAGTCTGGTGGATACTCTCCCTTGACAAGAAAGTTAACGATGTCAGCAAACCAAGGTTTGAAAGAATGGAGTTTATACAATACCTCTGCAAGGTTTTCTGCAGGGGCGGTTTCTCAAGCGCCGCACTCATTGAATCAACCTTGGCTTGGTCCCTTCTTTGTCATTAGATAACGCAAGGTTGCATTGTCAGTGTAAACGATTACCTTGACACCTAACAAGTATTGTCTGAATTTCTCCAAGGCAAAGACCACTGCCAACATCTCCTTTTTGGTGGTGGAGTAGTTCCTTTGGCCTCCATTCAACATCATCGATGCATAATGGATTACATGTGAAGCTCTTCCTTCTTTTTTCTCAAGACTGCTCCTACACCGTAGTCGCTTGCATCACACATTATTTCGTATGGCTTCTGCAATTCGGTGATTGTATTATTGGAGCACTTGTGAGGCATTTCTTCAATTGGCCAAATGCCTTATTGCACTCTTCATCTACCATGAAAGTAACATCCTTCTTCAAAATCTCACACAATGGTTCGGAGATCTTGGAGAAATCCTTGATTAACAGACGATAGAAACCTGCATGGACTAAGAAAGAACGGATTTCACGAACATTAGTAGGATAAGGCAAAATTTGAATAACATCAATTTTTGCTTTATCAACCTCTGTACGCTTAGCTGAAATTATATGGCCTAAGCCAATTCCTTCCTTCACCATAAAGTGACATTTTCCACGTTAAGTATTAGATTAGTTTCTATGCATCTTTTAAGAACAAGTTTTAAATGTCCTAAACATGCATCAAAACTATTTCATGTACGGTAAAGGCGTCCATGAATACTTCAATGAAATTTTCTATGTACTCGGAGAAAATACTTAGAATGCATCTTGGAAAGGTGCCGGGAACGTTACATAGTCCAAGTGGTATTCTACGGTACGCAAATGTGCCAAAAGGACATGTATATGTTGTCTTCTCTTGATCCTCCGGTGCTATGGCAACTCGGAAATAACCTAAATAACCATCTAGAAAGCAATAAAAGGTAAAGAGAATTGGTCCTTTCGGGTTACTGTATTTAGTTTACGGTAGTCAATACATACCCTCCATCCGGTTTGAGTCTTGTTTGACACCATCTCTCCATATTGATTTTCTACCATGGTGATTCCTCGTTTTCTCCGAACAACTTGGTGTTCGCTCTCACACGTGTGTGAATAATGAATGAAATAAGATTTAAATATATAACCTAAAATAAAAGCCTGAAAAAAGCTCGAACCCGCAATGAACGGATCAATCGCAGTATGGAAAATACTCCAGGGTCGAACACAAGGACTATGGTGAAATCAAGCACGATAAATATCAGGTTGTCAATCAAGAACTGAGCAATAAAATAAAGATGATATATAGATCAGATAAAGGAATGCGTATTCTAGAGGTCAAAGCATCCAGTTGTGGTTTCGACTCAAGAATTCTAAGGATAACGTGGACAAAGCTGAGGTTTGCAAGGTAAAGTATTTCTAAGATGGGAATAGATCACCGGGTAAGTCTCACTACTCTCTATCCCAAACCAAAGATCCTATTACCGGGTAAGTCTCAAGGAACTAAGGAAAGGAATTATAATCTCAAACCAACACACCACCTAAGGGAATAGAACTAACCTTTACCGGGTAAGTCTCAAGCTAATTCTCAAAGGTAGGATGAAGGCACACTCAAACCATAATAAAGGATAAACCTTTATTACCTAACACTCATCATCATCGGTATACAAGAAAAGGGATCACCGGGTAAGTCTCATCCCAAGCTTGCGTATAAACCAGGAAAGGTGCAACAAGGATAGTATTTGGCAAACTAAAAACTAAACTCAGGATTGGTCGAATCAGGTCACGTCTCGCACAGTTCTTATCGATCTCGGCCGAGATACTCCACGAACTGTCCGAGACGAGGTTCAGTTTTGTTAAGGCTCAAGCTTTCAGGGTCCACTAGGATAAAGGTTCACTCTTTCATCGTCTATACCACAACCTTCAGCCAATCACCCTAGAATCGCAAGGTGTTTAGCCAACAATCATCATAATTATAACAATCAAATATATAATTGAAGAAGCAATAAGGGAACAAGAAAACCTTAACAAAAAGATCTCAATAATCAAACAAACAAATCAAACAAGTAGCCAACTGTGTTCCTCAAGAATCGAATCAAAAGACAACAATTAACATTCCCTAAGAAAACCTTACAACTTTCCTTCAAAGCCTTCAAACTTTCGCTCCAAGCAATCTTTCTTCGATTTCTTTCTTCTCTCTGGAATATACTCCGTTCCAAAGATAACCAGCTATTCTTCCATCCATGAACTATCTTCCATCTTGTAGGAAAATTATAGGCCAAAAATAAATATCTCATTGGGATGCGGACCGGCCGTCTCGATGTATGCCCAGTTAGCCATCTCGACCGAGATGTTAACGTAGTGAACCGAAATGGTCGAGCTGTTACGTGCAAATATCCACAACTGATCCTATATCTCGTTTCTATCCAACTTCCAGGGTTCTTGAGCCTTCCATCTAGCTCCTTGATGCTCCATAATGCAGCTCCCATTACTCCTTAGATCCTTTGGCTCCGTATCAATCCATAATGTGCCATTTTCCCTACAATTACAACAAAACTAGGTGTAGATCTCGATTCTTGTAAACAAAATGACACAGTCATCGAGATTATATAGCCATGCATGCGGATTTTATGATGATAAAACGTGTAAACCAATCCCAAAATATAGACTATAATGCATGCTATCAAAATACCCCATACTTGTCCCTTGCTTGTCCCCAAGCAAGATTCAAATCTTAGATACAAGATAGAATGGATTATAAGTCATCAAAAGATCAACGAAAAACATTTTTCAAAACTTTTGGAGGTGTGCTTCCACTCATAGATCGCCCTAAGAGAATGCTTCATAGGAAATAAAATCAACACATCTCCAAAACATATTCTGAATATAAGAAAGTTAATAATCTTTTGCATACAATCATAAAATGTGTAGTAAATCATATTTACCGAAATCAATCATGTATAATTCAATTTAAACCACAAAGTCAATCAACATACTCAAGGTCTCAAGGGCTTTCAAATAGAGGTCAAGAAATGTGTTAGGGTGGGATGTATATATGGTAATGTGGTGCTAAAATCCGGAAATAGGATCTTTACTTCACACTCTTCAATTCCAAACATCTTCTACCAACAAGCTTCTACCAACAAGCTTTGCTTATTCACAATAACCGAAGCCTAGGAGATTAGCAATTCTCAATTTCTCGAGATGCCTCAAACCCTTGATGCACATAAGGTCGTTGTCTTTTAGCTTAAGTCAAAGTAGTTACCTAACATTACACTAATGGGTTTGTAAAGTGTAAGTAAGGGTCGATCCCAAAAGAGCCTTGTCAAGAATGATTAGGTTCAATTATCAATATGTAACCAAATTGGGGGGGAGGGTTGGATTGTAACGAAGCAAGACAAAAGCAAAACGAAATCAAGTAAAGATGTGATAGTAGATGGAGAAAAGAGCTACAATAGGTTGAGTCTTAGCATGCACACTACTTTGGTTGGTTCTTTTTATAAGATATTCATCAATGTCTCGTCTTGATCTTTGATATGTGTTGAGGCAGCCGCCATCAATACAACTTAACAAGATTAGTGATCTGTAAACCTACAAGATCAAAGCACAAGTTAACATTTTAATAAAGACAAATAGATATAATGAAAGCATAAACACCGTTAGACTTTCTTTATAATTATATTCCTTTTCCTTTAAGTGATTACAACCAACTTTCACCTAAAAGGTTACTATTAGATTAAGGAACCGAACCCGGAATCAATTAATCCTAGTTCTTTGCATGCCATAAGACACTTAAGGTGATCAATCTAAGTGGTAAGAAACATGCATACATAAGTTAAAGCTCAAGGAATATAACACATATGACTGAATAATACTTATATTGAGAGAAGGATCGAGAGTTGGGGCGCAAGGGGCGTGAGGTTTTTGTGAGAGAGGGATCGAGAGATATGAGTGGTAGGTGGGGAGGAGAGAGAGGGGTGGGTGGTGTAGCTGTAGGGTTTTATTTTCTGACGTTTATTTTTTTCTTTTTTGGGTGGACCCGTAGGGACGGGGGCTTGTCACCGCGGGGGCGTGACAAGGAGAGCGGAGACGCAGACCTAACTCCGGGGCGGCGCTGGATCTTTTGTCAAGTGGGACCGCCGCAAGGGGCGGGAGTTTGTCACCACGGGAGCGGTGACAGTGTTCGAGCTTACGCAAACCGAGCGCCGGGGGCGGCACTGGGCATGGGTTGTTACCGCAGGGGCCATGACAAGGGGTTGTAAGGGCGGTTTTCTTGACAGTGACTCGTCTTCTTATTCTCTCGGGTTGCCTCCCGAGTAGCGCCTTTGTTTTACCTCATTGGATGGACGTAAGGACCATACTTCTCTGATTGGGCCTCCTCTAACACCATCTCGTCTATGGGATCATTCTTCACTCCTTCAAGATAGGGCTTGAGCATTTGTCCATTGACCTTGAATATCTTGTGTGTTTGTGGATCATAAAGATCCATAGCACCATGTGGATGGACCTCGGCTATCACATATGGACCTTTCCACCTTGAGCGTAGCTTTCCTGCAAAAAGTTTTAAACGTGATTGAAATAGGAGGACTTTGTTACCTGCTTTAAAGTCCTTTCGAAGAATGTTCCGGTTATGACATGCTTTTGTCTTTTCTTTGTATGTTGTCGCATGGTCGTATGTATCGAGCCTTAACTCCTCCAGTTCTTGCAATTAAAGCTTTCGGAATTCTCCTACCTCATCCACGTTCATGTTTCATTTCTTCACCGCGCACCATGCCTTGTGTTCTAGCTCCACTGGAAGGTGACAAGCCTTTCCGAACACATGTCGGAATGGGGACATTCCAATAGGGGTCTTGTACGCCGTTCTGTACGCCCATAAAGCATGATTGAGCCTCACGATCCAATCTTTCCTTCCGGGGGAGACCGTCTTCTCAAGGATGGTCTTGATCTCCCGGTTCGACACTTCCGCTTGTCCGTTTGTTTGTGGGTGGTAGGCTGTTGACACACGTTGATGGACATGGTACTTCTTAAGGAGAGCGATGATTGTCTTGTTGCAAAAGGGACTTCCCCTATCACTTATCAAAGCCTTGGGGATGCCAAACCTTGCAAAAATATTTTCCTTAAGAAATGCTGCCACAACTTTAGAATCATCAGTTTTGGTGGCCTTTGCTTCCATCCACTTGGAAAAATAGTCCACCGCAAGTAATATAGAAGTATGCCCAAAAGTGGTAGGAAAAGGACCCATGAAACCTATCCCCCAAACATAAAAAATTTCGCAAAATATAAGTGAAGATTGAGGCATTTCACTTCTCCTAGAAACATTACCCACCTTTGGCACCTATCACACACTTTCCAAAACGCAAAAGCGTCTCGAAGATGTGTGGCCAAAAGAATCCCGCATCTAAGACTTTCCTAACTGTTTTGTTGGCCCCAAAATGTCCCCCACATGCTTCAGAATGACGGAATGAGAGAACAGATTGTACCTTATTATCCGGGATGCAACGGCGTATTGTAACACCCCGAATCCACAGGACTCGGAGTGCCACATTGGGCTAGGATCTCACAATGGATCCTGACCCCAGCTTGACAAAAAGTTCACTGGACCTTAACACATTGCACTGACAGATATAACAAGAAATACATAAAACCGTAAAAACTGTACAACCAAAAGGTAAGACAACATAGCCGAGTATATAAACCAACACCCTCACACAGGAGGTAACAAAAGATCATCCTCACGTAGGAGGGAAAGGTAAACAAACCCAAAAGCCCACAACAACCTATGTACGAGACGTCCTCGGCCTCCCACTCAGCTAGATCCCCAAATAGCATGCCTATTCTGTGGGGCATCTACAACATGGTAGTAAACCATTAGCTATCCATACACATATATAGAGTAATGCATAAGTACAATCACAATCAAGGAAAGATAAACACATCAGCATGCTTTCACACATTTACCATTTTATCATCTCAATATAATGGTCATTCACTCAAATCGTATATGTATATATGAAACTATGTGACACGAGGACCGATACATCCTCGCCTCTGAGCCTGCTAGCCAGCTGCACAAGTATTGGTCACATAATCCTTGTACCCCGTGGGAGTGGATTGAGCCCTTCTTGTAAAGTCAGTCTAGCCTGACATCAAAGAACCTCCTAGACTCCACAGCGGGATGAAAGAGAAAGGTTATCACAGCCACGCATACGGGGCAATGAATAAAACATAGGTCGGTATAAACGACATCTCATGCTATCATAATAACATATAAATCACACACCACTCATGAAAACACCCAATATAAGGATGACATCTAAGTAAGTCCAATGGACTTACCTCAACCTCGATCAAACTCGACCACGATCACCTCTACACTGGTGGGACAACACAACCTATAGCATGGCATAAAGAGATATATCAATCTCCTAACAACACAAGTGTCTCACCTACACCTAAAAGGATCCATAGGATCATCCTTAACCCAAACTCACAACCTAATGAGCTTTAAAATCCATACAAGGCCTAAATCGATCATAACCTCAACAAAACACATCCTCACACCTCTAGCATGATTCTATACATTCACACTAGGAAAAGAGGGAACAAAGGCATCCTAAGGAAAGTCTAGAAGCAGATACACACCTGTAGAACCAAGAGAAGAACCTTGCTGATGCAGGTGGGCGCAGGAGCGGCTCACAGGTGGCACAGGGGCGGATCCTGGCCGGCGCAGGGGCGGCTGCAAGGTGTCGCGGGGGGGCTGGACAGCAGAAGACACCACCTTAGCCTTTTCTTCACTTCTTCCTTCGATTGTCTACTCCTTCTTCACTCCAACAACAACATACATACATAACATACATATGTATACATCAACACAAGCAAAACATGGCATAAACATGATCCAAGCCTAAGGAAACTAAGCTAGGCCAACGAAAGAGAAGAAAAGAAGAAGAAAAGAAGAAAGAAAGAAGAGAAGCCATGGAAGCTTACCAACCAAGCTCTCGAGGAGATCAACACAACATCAACACCACCACAAGCTGGCTCATAAGGCTCAACAACAAAAAATCTCAACAACAGCAAGCAAAGCCATCAAGATCTCTCACAAACTCAAGGAAGAATCAAGGAAGGATTATCCAAGGGAGAAGAGAGGAGAAGATGCACATAGGAGAGAGAGATGGAGCTGAGAATGGTAAACCCTCATCAAAGGAAGGAGAGAAGATTATAAAGGGGGTAAAAAGAGTAAAGCACGGGTCAAAGGGTCAAAGAAGAGGGTTGCAGCACACAGAGCCGTAGGGGAGGACTCTTTGAGCCGCAGGGGCGGCCCATGCAAACCACAGCGGCGCCTCCAGGGTCACGCAGGGGCGGTCTAGGCACAATTGTGGCCCTCTGCTCACTCTCTCAGTAACTCAACAACTAGGCTCTTACATCTCACCCCCCTAAAAACAAGTTTCGTCCTGAAACTTGCAAGATCCCAAAACCTCTCGGACCCATAAGCCGAGGGATAACTCTCTCCCTCTATCGGAGGTATCACATCTCCGCTTAGAAGATCATAACCTATACAAACCTATAATCTCAAACGTAACAATGGAGGAATCATCAACTCCAGAAAGCAGGGCCATAACGCTACCCAAAGGCGTAGAGGAATCACATCTCTCGCCATACCACATCACAAGGCATAGAGGAAGCACATCTCTAGCCAAACATAACCATATACATCGCATGGAGGAATAACATCTCCACTCAAAATATGTCCATCAAAGTAGCATGGAGGAAAGAACCATCTCCAGCTGAATCCTAATCAACTCAGATAGGATGGACGAAAGAACCATCTCCAGGTATAAACATATATCATACTCAAATAGCATGAAGGTAATAATCATCTCCAGCTATAACATACATCACGCTAGCATAGCAAGATCTAATAAGATCATAAAACCTATCATAGCTAGCATGAAATAAGCACATCAAAGCATATAAGCACATAAACACATACTCACCAAGATAGCACTAAGATCTACTCATCGACCCTAGATGCATCTATCTCGGCATAAAACTCTAGATAGTTCCTCTGGATACTATCCTCAGTCTCCCATGTAGCCTCCTCAGGTCCACATCTAGACCATTGTATCCTCATCATAGGAACGTCCTTCGAACGTAGGCGTCTCACACCTCGCTCTAGGACTGCAACAGGATGCTCAACAAAGGTGTGGTTTGGCTCCACCACCAAATCATCATAACTCACAATGTGCCTCGGATCTGGTATGTGCTCTCTCAACTGAGACATATGGAACACAAGGTGAACACCCTCTAACCTCGGAGGCAAAGCTAATCTATAGGCTGCCCTCCCAACTCTATCCATTATCTCAAAAGGACCGCATATTGGGGACTCAGCTTCCCCTTTATGCCAAAACGTCTAACGACACGCATCGGAGATACTCTTAACCAGACAAGAGCTTTTACCCTGAATTCTAGAGGTCGACGCCTCTTGTCTGCATACGACTTGTGGTGACTCTGTGCAGCCAGCATCCTCTCTCTAATCAGCGCTACTCGAGCCATATCATCCTGAATCTGCTCTAGCGCTATCCCACTGATACTGCTAGGCTCATCCCATCATAAAGGTATATGACACCTACGTCCATATAGTGCCTCATAAGGAGTCATCCCAATATATGCATGCCAGCTTTTGTTGTGTGAGAACTCAACGAGTGGGAGGTAATAAGACCATCCCTATCCCCAATCGAACACACAAGCTTGCAGCATATCCTCCAAGGTCTGGATGGTCTCTCAGACTGACCATCGGTGTGGGGGTGAAACGCCGTCGTGAAGTATAGACTCGTCCCCAAAGAAGTCTGAATCTGCTACCAAAACCTCGAGGTAAATCGTACATCTCGATGAGAGACGATCTTCCTCGGTACACCATGTAGTCTCACTATCTATCTAGTGTACTCCTCAGCCAATATGCTCACTAGCCACGTCTCTCTTATAGGAATGAAATGTGCCGTCTTCGTCAGTCTATCAACCACAACCCAGATAACATCAAAACTCCTATTGGGCCTCAAACCGGTCACAAAATCCATGAAGTCGTCCTCCCACTTCCACTGCGGTACTAGTAGTGGATGGAGCTCACCTCCAAGTCTGCAATGCTCTATCTTGACCTGCTGATATGTCGCACACTGAGCCACAAATCTGGCTACATCGGGCTTCAACCCTCCCCACCAATATGAACGTCTCACATCATGGTACATCTTACTCGTACCTGGATGTACATAGTAAGGTGTACAATGAGCCTTCTGTAAGATCCTCTGCCTCAACTCTGCATCGTTAGGTACACAGATGCGATCATGTCGCCTCATCACTCCATTTGCTCCATTGGAAAATTGTGGTGCCTCTCCATGAGACATCCTCTCTGTGATCCTCATCAAAGTCGGGCAGGTCCCTTGCTTTTGTTGTATCTCATCCAATAGACCAGGTAAAACCTCTAAAGCATGTAACTGGGCATCCTCATCAGGAAACTGGATGTCCAGCTCTAGCGAAGCTAGATCCCTCTAAAGCTGAGGTTGTACTGTCAATCTCGCAATCGCCTTCTCACGAGGCCTCATCCTGCTCAAGGCGTCAGCTACAACATTCGCCTTTCTAGGATGATACAAAATCTCAAGGTCAAAGTTCTTGATCAACTCAAGCCATCGACGCTGGCGGTTATTCAACTCCCACTGCGTGAACATGTACTTTAGACTCTTATGGTCTGTGAAGATCTAACATGTAGCACCATACAGGTAATATCTTCAGATCTTCAAAGCTTGAACTACCGCTGTCGACTCTAGATCATGAGTCAGGTAGTTCTCCTCATACGTCTTCAGCTGTCTAGACGCATAAGCAATCACTCTGCCTCTCTGCATCAACATACATCCCAAGCTTAGCTTGGATGCATCACTGTAGACCACAAAATCATTAGAACCCTCATGCTGTGCCAAGATAGGAGTAGAAGTCCAACGTCTCTTCAACTCCTCAAAACTCTAGGCACACTGGTCGGTCCACACAAACCTGGTAGTCTTCCTCAGAAGACTTGTTAGTGGACGGGCAATCACAGAAAATCCCTCCACAAAGCGTCTGTAATAACTGGCTAGGCCAAGGAAGCTACGCAGTTCCTTGACGTTTGTCGGTGTCGTCCATGCAGCAACATACTCAATCTTTGCCGGATCAACCATAATCCCATCGGAGGAGACAATATGCCCAAGGAAAGCGACCTCAGACATCCATAACTAGCACTTAGAGAGCTTAGCATACAACTCTCTATCCCTCAGAATCTGCAGAACAGTCCTCAAATGACCGAAATGCTCCTCTCTGCCACGAGAGTATACCAAAATGTCATCAATGAAGACCACTACAAACTGATCCAGGAAGTCAATGAAAATACTGTTCATCAACCCCATGAAGACTGTTGGGGCATTCGTCAGCCCGAATGGCATCACTACAAACTCGTAGTGTCCATAACGGATACGAAATGCCGTCATGTGTACATCATGATCTCTCACCCTCAGCAGGTGATATCTTGAGCGCAAGTCAATCCGGGAGAAAACTGTCGCTCCCTGAAGTTGATCAAGTAGATCATCAATACGAGGCAATGGATACATTTTCTTAATGGTCACCTTGTTCAACTCTCTATAATCAATGCATAACCTCAAAGATCCGTCCTTCTTCCGCACGAAGAGGACACGTGCACCCCATGGTGAAACGCTAGGGCGTATGAAGCCCTTCTCAGCCAACTCCTCGAGTTGCTTCTTCAGCTCCAACATCTCGACAGGTTCCATACGGTATGGGGCGATGGGTCTCGTACCAGGCTCTAACTCTATGCTGAAGTCCACACTCCTATAAGGCGGCAAACTCGACGGCTCAGCAAATACGTCTGCAAACTCTCAGACCACTAGAATGTCCTCCAAACCTGGATTCTCTCCATCCTTCATGGTGTAGCACTAGAAGGCATCACATCCCTGTGCAATCAATCTAGCTACTCGTGCGGCGCTGATGACAGAACCCGTCTTCCCAAGGTCCCAACCTCGGAAGACCTCAATCTGACCAACCTCGGTAGAGACTGTAATAGTCCGTCTACCAACATCTAAAACCGCACGGTGTCTACGCATCCAATCCATACCTAATATGACTTCTTCATGCATCAATGACATGACTAAGAAGTCAACAAGTAAAACACGAGTCCCTAAACGAAGGGGACAACTACGTATATCATGGGTACCTCTGACCCAAATACCATCAGGTAACCCTATAGTAAAGGGTATCCCCTCTATGGTAGCTAAACTCAAACGCTCAACACATGTATCATAAATAATTGAATGCGAAGCACCACTATCAAACAAGACTCTAACAGGTAAACCATGAAGCAGAATGGTACCTGTAGCAGCCGGTGCAGGTGGATCCTCTACAATCCTCAACTCAAAAGCTCGCCCTCGGGCTCCTTTGGCATCACTGGTGCCAACATCTCTACCTCTGCCTCTACTCGGTCCTGGAGCACAACCCTAAGTAGATAGACGCTCTGGGACTCTCTGTTGTCCCTATGTCTGATGCTGAGGTGTCCTCTGATCACCTCCTGCTACATTGACAGGGGAATAACCCTATTGAGATGCAACTCCACCCTGTCCACAGAAGGCAGCTATGTGGCCTTGTCTACCATAGGTAAAGCAAGTCACAACTAGACTTGGACAATCTGGCCTCAGATGGCCAAGGTCACCACAGTTGTAACACTGTCGTCCCTTATTTGCAATCAGTGCAGAGGAGGGGTAACTCTGGCGTCTCTAGTCTCGTCTAGAACCAGATGCTCCTCCAACTCCACTGGTCTGCCTAGTGCGCGGCCTCTTCTAAGACCGTCTCGTCTGAGAAGCTCTCCTATAAATAGCTCACTCCCTCTCAAAAGCAGAAGTCCGGTCCTGATAGTCAGCTAGGGACTCACAATAGAATCCCGCCATGCATAAACACGTGCTCTCCCTCAGACGACGAGAGAACATACACACATGCGGAAACTCAGGTGGTGCAGCAGGACCCAGCAAAGCTAACTCCGTTTGAAAGCGGCAGATGGCATCTACAATAGGCAAATCCTCAAAGCCGGCCTCCACAAAATCATGTAGCTTCTCCCTCCTCAGTGAGGCAGGGCAAAACTGCTCCCTAATCATGCTCCTCATGTGGTCACAACTGGTGGCTCTAGTCCGTACAATCCTCCAACACTGGTGTGCAAGGTCACGGAATAGAGATTGTACTAGCTCTATCCGTCTATCCTCAGGACATCTGATAGACTCTATAGTTGAGTCTACATGCCTTATCCACACCTCAATCTGTAACCCTATCTCTCCTGAGAAGGGTGGTACTCCCTGCTGATAAAATGCCTTTAACCAGGCATCTGATCGAGGCCCTCTGGTCTCCTGTGGAACCCAAACTGGTTCAACACATGCAGGTGCAGGTGCAGCTGGCACCAGTGTCGCTCCCTGAGATCTCTCAAAAGATCCCTCATGTACAAGTAAATCTAGGGCCCATCTGCCAGCTCCAATATCCTCCTCAAAACGTCTGAGGTACTCTCTAAACTCCGGTCCTCCCATGGAGACACGGTCAGCGTCATAAGACTGAGCTCGGTGTGAATGATGTCTCCTAGATCCACCACTCTTTGTCTCTAGAACAACACTCTCTACAACCTTATCATGTAACTCCTCCTCCACTGGTGGATCAGCAGCGGGAACTGGTCCCTCATGTACCACACCCGGAGGACGGGGTGGTCTACCTCTACCTCTGCCTACAGCGGCAGTAGCTCTAGTCCGAGCCATCTGCGGGGTATGCACACCTAACTTATAAGGTTCTATATAGGCCATATGTATTTATATATATATATATATATATATATATATATATATATATATATATATATATATATACTTAACACATACACATACATAATCCATAATCCATATATACATATATACACTGCAGAGATCCATAGCAGAAGTGGTGACTTCTCGTACATCTAACCCAAAACTATACTTAAAACAAAAAACCTTTTTAAAACGTCAGACCCCATGTGGGTTCTGTATATTTTACCTATCAAACCTCATTACAGGTAGCAAGTGCCATTGTTGTTAACCTAAGGTTGTGATACCAACTCTGTAACACCCCGAATCCGTGGGACTCGGAGTGCCACATTGGGCTAGGATCTCATAATGGATCCTGACCCTAGCCTGACAACAAGTTCACTAGACCTTACAAGATGGCACTGACAGATATAAAAACAAATACATAAAAGCGTAAAAATTGTACAACCAAAAGGTAAGACAACATAGCCGAGTATATAAACCAACACCCTCACACAAGAGGTAACAAAAGATCATCCTCACGCAGGAGGGAAAGGTAAACAAACCCAAAAGCCCACAACAGTCTATGTATGAGACTTCCTCGGCCTGCCACTTTGCTAGATCCCCCAATAGCATGCCTATTATGTGGGGCATCTACAACATGGTAATAAACCATTAGCTATCCATACACATATATAAAGAAATGCATAAGCACAATCACAATCAAGGAAAGATAAACACATCAGCATGCTTTCACACATTTTCCCATTTTATCATCTCAATATAATGGTCATTCACTCAAATCGTATATATATATATATATATATATATATATATATATATATATATATATATATATATATATATGACACTATGTGACACGAGTACCGATACATCCTTGCCTCTGAGCCTGCTAGCCAATTGCACAAGTATCGGTCACACAATCCGTGTACCTTGTGGGAGTTGATTGTGTCCTTCCTGTAAAGCCAGTCTGGCCTGACATTAGAGAACCTCCTAGACTCCACGGCGGGATGAAAAGGAAAGGTTATGACAACCACGTATACAGGGCAATCAAAAAAACATAGGTCAGTAAAAACGACATCTCATGCTATCATAACAACATATAAATCACACGTCACTCATGCAAGCCCCCAATATAAGGATGGCAGCTAAGTAAGTCCTACGGACTTACCTCAACCTCGATCAAACTCAACCACGATCACCTCCACACTAGACGGACAACACGACATATAGTAGGGCATAAAGAGATATATCAATCTCCTAACAACACAAGGGTCACACTAGACCCAAAGGGATCCATAAGATCATCCTCAACCGAAACTCACAACCTAATGAGCCTCAAAAGCCGTAAAAGGCATAAACCGACCATAACCTCAACCAAACACATCCTCACACCTCTAGCATGATCCTATACACTCAAACTAAGAAAGGAGGAAACAAAGGCATCCTAAGGAAAGCCTAGAAGCACACATACACCTGCAGAACCAAGAGAAGAACCTTGCTGGTGTAGGTTGGCGCAGGGGCGGCTCATAGGTGGCGTAGGGGTGGATCCTGGCCGGCACAGGGGCGGCTGCAAGGTGGCGCAGGGGCGGTTTGACAACAGAAGGCACCACCTTATCCCTTTCTTTACTTCTTCCTTCGATTCTCTACTCCTTCTTCACTCCAACAACAACATACATACATAAGATACATATGTATACATTAACACAAGCCAAACATGGCTCAAACATGATCCAAGCCTTAGGAAACTAAGCTAGGCCAAGGAAAGAGAAGAAAAGAAGAACAAAAGAAGAAAAAAAAGAAGAGAAGCCGTGGAAGCGTACCAACCAAGCTCTCCAAGAGATCAGCACAATATCAACACCACCACAAGCTGGCTCATAAGGCTCAGCAACAACTCTCAACAACAGTAAGCAAAGCTATCAAGATCTCTCACAAACTCAAGGAAGAATCAAGGAAGGATGATCCAAGGGAGAAGAGAGGAGAAGATGTACGTAGGAGAGAGAGATGGATCTAAGAATGGTAAACCCTCGTTAAAGGAAGGAGATGAAGATTATAAAGGGGGTAAAAAGAGTAAAGCACGAGTCAAAGGGTCAAAGAAGACGGCTGCAACACACTGAGCCGCAAGGGTGGACTCTGTGAGCCACAGGGGTGGCCCAGGCAAACCGCAAGGGCGCCTCCAGGGTCACACAGGAGCGGTCTAGGCACAATCCTAGCCCTCTGCTCACTCTCTCAGCAACTCAACAACTAGGCTCTTACACGTATTACCTGATCACTACAATGCTTCCAAAGATATGGTTCATCCCAAACGTAGTGCCTTGCTTAGGCCTTCACCTTCTCTCGCTGTGCTTTGGTGAAGTCCGGAGGGTATTCACCTCTAACATGAAAATTAACCATGTCAGCAAATCATGGTTTAAAAGAGTGAAGCTTAAACAAAATCTCTTTTGTGTAATCCGCATGGGCGGCTAGAACATCACGCAAGGGCGCAGAAGGCGCAAGGGCGACAGTGTGCGGGGGCGGGACTCTGGATGCACATGGGATGTTACACAACAGAGAGCTGTGTAGAATATGTCGTCTGGAAAACTCCCAAGTATGGCTTTTCCTATTGCTGGATCTTCCTCCTCCTTTACCAACCTACTCAATTGATCTGCTACAAGGTTCTTTGCTCCCTTCTTGTCCCAGATTTCCAAATTGAATTCTCTTAGGAGGAGCACCCACTGAATCAACCTTGGCTTTGCTTCATTCTTTGTCATGAGGTACCGAAGGGCTGCATGGTCAGTGAAGACTATTACCTTTACACCAAGGAGGTATTGTCTGCACTTCTCTAGTGCCAACACCACAGCTAACATCTCCTTCTCGGTGGTGGATTAGTTTCTTTCAGCTCCATTAAGCGTCATGGATGCATAATGGATGACATGTGATGCTCTTCCGTCCTTTTGTCCTAGGATGGCTCCTACAACATAGTCGCTGGCGTCGCACATGATCTCAAAGGGCTTCCCCAATTTGGTGATCGGATGATGGGTGCACTAGTGAGACAAGCTTTCAAGGTGTCAAACACCTTCTTGCAATATTCATCAACAATGAAAGTTGCGTCCTTCTTGTGTAGTGACAACAACCCTGAGATCTTGGAAAAATCCTTGATGAATCGCCGATAGAAACCTGCATGACCTAGGAATGAACGAATTTCACGCACATTAGTATGGTAAGGCAAACTTTAAATTACATCAGTTTTGGCCTTATCTACTTCTATCCCTTTTGATGACATTACATGTCCTAACACAACTCCGTGTTCAACCATGAAATGACATTTTTCGGAATTAAGAACTAAATTGGTTTCTACGCATTTTTGGAGAACAAGTTTTAAATGTCCTAAGCATGCATCAAAACTATCCCCATGGATTGTGAAATCATCCATAGAAACTTCAATAAAATTCTCAATATATTCCGAAAAAATACTTATCATGCAGCGTTGGAAGTTGTCGGGAGCATTGCAAAGTTCAAAAGGCATTCTGCGGTATGAAAAAGTGCCAAAAGGACATGTGAAGGTTGTCTTTTCTTGATCCTCCGGAGCGATGGCTATTTGGAAATAGCCCGAATATCCATCCAAGAAACAGTAATAGGGGTGACGTGCAAGACAGTCTAGCATTTGGTCAATAAAGGGCAAAGGAAAATGATCTTTACGATTTACCGTGTTTAGTTTGCGGTAGTCAATGCAAACTCTCCATCCGGTCTGTGTCTTGCTTGGGACCATCTCTCTGTATTGGTTTTCCACCATGGTGATACCCCCTTTCTTCGGAACCACTTTGGTTAGACTAACGCACTTGCTATCCAAAATCGGGAATATCATATCCGCTTGGAGGAGCTTCAGTACCTCCTTTTTGACCACATCCATCATTGGCGGATTCAATCTTCGTTGGGGTTGCCTAGATGGTTTCCCCTCTTCCTCAAGGAGGATCCTATTCATACATGTGGAAGGATTAATCCCCTTGATGTCCGCAATGGTCCAACCAAGAGCCGTATTGTGCTCTTTCAAAACCTTCACCAACTTCTCTTCTTGAATGGGGGACAACTTACTAAAAATGATTACCGGCAAGGTTTTGTGTTCCCCTAGAAAAGCATATTTGAGATGTGGTGGAAGGTCCTTCAATTCTATCTCCGATGCCTGTACTATAGACATAACAAGCTTTTTGCTTGGGGTTAGTAATGTGGGCCCAATGGCCAAAGGTGAGATAGGGAGCCTTTTGCGCCCATCCAATTGAGCTAGAACTTCCTGCATGCTAGATGTTAATACATAATCTGAAGTATGAATGTCAATATCATGTTCAATTATGTTTTTAATTCATGTAGGTAGGATATGTCAAAAACATCTTGAATAATAGGATCAATAACATCAACAGCACAAAGAGAATGATCATCAATAGGGTGCTTCATTGCATCATATATGTTAAACTCAACTACTTTCCCATCGAATTTCATAGTCAATTTACCACTAACATAATCAATTTTCGTCCTAGCGGTTTTCAGAAAAGGTCTTCCTAACAAGATAGGTGCAGCACGTGAATCATTTTCCATATCCATCAAAAAGAAATCAGCAGGAAAAATATCAACCATTACTAATACATCTTCAACAATCCCTTTCGGGTAAACGTTTGATCTATCAGCAAGTTAGACTACATTCTGCGTTTCAATGAGTAGCCCAAGGCCAAGAGATTGGTAGATGGAGTAAGGAAGAAAATTAATAGAAGCACCTAAATCAAGCATTGCTTTATCAAAACGGGTTTCCCCAATAACGCAAGGAATGCTTACCATGCTCGGATTACTACACTTTTTGGGCATTCGGTGTTGGAAGACAACAGACACATGCTCTCTAACCTTCACCTTCTGCTTGACCTTCAGCTTCTGGTTCCTCTTTGATAGCATGAATTATAGTCTATATTTTGGGACCTGTTTAGAAATTTTACCTTCAAGGCTGGAAAATCAACACTTGATGTAAAGCAATTTAAAGACCTTTTGGTTGCTCAAACCCAAAAGGAAGAGGGAGGTATCAAGGGTCAAGGAACAACAATCAAGGTTCCCCGAAACAACAACTACAACAACAATAGAGGATCCAACAACAACAATTGGAGATCCAACAATCAAAAATCGGGTAACTCTTACTCTAACTCAAATTGAAACAATTCTTCTAACCCTTTCCTCTCTTCTTCTTCTTCTTCTACTCCATTGAAGAGCCAGGAGCAAGGATCAAGTTCATCCCAGCCAGAAAAGAAAGATGCGGTGCTGGAGGCCATCTTGATCAAGCTCAACTCTATGGAGACATCCATGACTTCATTTTCAAAGGTACAAAAAGCCTTAGAACAACAATTCTTTAACAAGGCGAATGAACCGCCAAGAGATCCAAGGAAGCTTCCAGCAAGGACGGAAAGCAACCCTAAAGGACAGATCATGGCAATAACGACGAGAAGTGGACTGAAAACTGCAGATCCAGTGTCTCGGTCGATGCCAGTACAGACGAAGAACAGCTCGGTCCAGGTATAGTCGAAGAACACTTCGGCCGAGGTGCCAACCGAGGTTGAGCCTCAGAGAGCATAGCACAAAACTGAAGTTTATGTCCCACCTCCTGCATATAAACCACCACTTCCATTCCCCCAGTCAAGGGCTAGAGCACATCTAGACAAGCACTTTGGTAAGTTCCTTGACTTGATGAATAAACTACATATTAATATCCCTTTCCTTGATGCTATTCTAGGGATGCCCGCCTATGGGAAGTTCTTAAAAGAAATTCTATCAAGGAAGACGAAGTTGGAAGACTTTGGCGAAGTTAGGATGACATCTAAATCCTCGGAGCTTATTCAAATCATGAAGGAGAAAATGCCACCCAAATTACGGGATCCCGGCTCGTTTTGCATTCCCATTCAAGTTGGGGATGTCACTTGTGAGGCATTGTGTGATCTAGGAGCCAGCGTGAGAATCATCCCGCTGGAGCTATGTGTGAGGATCGGACTTGGAGAGCCCAAGCCGGTGAAGATACGGTTGTACATGGCGGACCGCTCCATTACCCATCCCGTGGGCATTTTGGAAGACGTTCCGGTTAAGTTAGGTAACTTCTGTTTACCTATAGGCTTTGTTGTGCTTGATATTCATGCAGACTACCCCGTTCCTATCATTCTCGGGAAACCATTTCTAGCAACTTCGGGTTGCAATGTGTATTGTAAGAACGCCAAGTTGCAATTCAACATTGGTGGTGATCAAGTTGAGTTTGCATTGCTTGCGGCAATGAAGGGAGAGCAACTAGGAGATGATATCTTCAACATCTATGATGAAGAAGAATCAAGAGAATTGGTGAGCTCTATCCTTATTAACGATCCACTTTAAAAGGTTATTAGCTTTAGCTTAATGGAGGAAGGTATAGATGCTTCTTGTGATGCAAATATACGGAGCTTAAAGGCGCTGGAAGAAGATCTAGGAGCTAAATTTGAAAGGCTAATCCAGGAGAAGAAGATCTCCAGTTTCGGTCCCAGTTGCAGTACCTCGACCGAGGCACCTTCTGGACCAAGCGAGGTGTTCTTGACTGAAGAAGATCTCGGTCACCCACTCTGCACCTCGACCGAGGTCGCAAGCGAGATGATGTCAACTGAGACTTTTGAAAGTCCAGTTCTTCAATCTACTCCACTGGAAGGAGGAAGCAAAGATCCACCTCAAAAAGCACCCCCAGTTGTGGAGCTTAAACAACTTCCAAGTCACTTGAGGTATGTCTTTCTTGGACCAGATTCTACTTATCCCGTCATCGTTAGTGCTTCCCTCTCCGAATCTGAATTATCTAAACTAATGCATGTCCTGAGGAAGCATCAAAAGGCTTTGGGTTATACTATTGACGATCTTATTCGCATTAAGCCTTCTTTCTGCATGCATAGAATACTAATGGAGGACGATCATAAGACTTCACGGGAACCTCAAAGACGGTTAAATCCGATCATGAAAGAGGTTGTGAAGAAGGAAGTTCTTAAGTTATTGGATGCAGGTATTATTTATCCTATCTCGGACAGCAAGTGGGTTAGCCCGGTGCATGTCGTTCCGAAGAAAGGAGGGATGACCGTTGTGACGAATAAGAATAACGAGTTAATCCCAACCAGGACCGTCACGGGCTGGAGGGTATGTATCAATTATAGGAAGCTGAACATGGCCACTCGGAAGGACCATTTTCCACTTCCCTTCATTGATCAAATGCTCGAACGGTTGGCCAACATTCACACTTTTGCTATTTAGATGGCTACAGTGGCTTCTTTCAGATTCCTATCCATCTGGATGATCAAGAGAAGACCACTTTCACTTGTCCATGGGGGACATTTTCTTATAGGAGGATGCCATTTGGATTATGTAATGCACCCGCTACCTTCCAGCGATGCATGATGGCTATCTTTTCCGAATACATAGAGGAGATCATGGAGGTATTTATGGATGATTTTTCAGTATATGGTTCCTCTTTTGATGATTGTCTATCTAACCTTTCTCTAGTGCTACAAAGATGTGAAGACACTAATCTCGTTTTGAATTGGGAGAAATGTCACTTTATGGTCAATAAAGGCATTGTGCTAGGACACCTCGTTTCCAATCGAGGTTTTGAAGTCGATCGAGCTAAGATCGAGACTATTGAGAAACTTCCTCCCCGTTTTTCTGTTAAGGGAGTGCGGAGTTTTCTTAGGCATGCAGGTTTCTATAGGAGATTCATCAAGGACTTCTCGAAGATCTCTAAACCACTAACTAACCTCTTGAATAAAGATGTTGTTTTTGAGTTTTCGCAGGAGTGTCTCGATGCATTCTACAGGATTAAGGAAGCATTGATCTCCGCTCCCATTATCCAACCTCCAGATTGGACCTTGCCCTTTGAGATCATGTGCAACGCAAGTGATGTGGCGGTAGGAGCGGTGCTTGGACAAAAGAAGGATGGCCAGACCACCGGCATTTACTATGCTAGCAAGACGCTAGACGAAGCCCAGCGTAATTACGCCACCACCGAAAATGAGCTATTGGCGGTTGTATATGCTTTTGAGAAATTTTGTTCCTACTTAGTAGGGGCGAAAGTTATTGTTTACACTGACCATGTAGCTATTCGTTACTTGCTTGCTAAGAAGGATGCTAAGCCACGTCTTATTCGATGGATTCTCTTGCTTCAAGAGTTTGACCTAGAGATCCGCGATAAGAAGGGATCCGAAAATTCTGTTGCGGATCACCTCAGCCGGCTACCTCCATCCTCATGTGAGAAGGACGAACCACCCATAGATGATTCATTCCCCGATGAGCACTTGCACTTGTTGGAACGGTTGATAGACTTCCTTATCTCACCCCATGATGGAGGTGAAGTATGGGGTGAGGATACTTTCAACCTTGTTTGAAGACACCGTACGGTCCAGCTAGCAACCTTAAATCAAGCGCTTCTTGGGAGGCAACCCAAGGTATTGTTTTCTTTCCCTTTTATAGTCTAGCTTTAGATAGTTTGCTTTTGCTTTGCTTTGCTTTGCTTTGCTTTTGGCATCCTAGACAAACAACAGGTAATCTCTAAGGAAGGAATACAACCCAGGAGCAACATTGGAAGGACAGAGGTTCGAGAATTTGAGAAGACGGAGTTTGACTGAGACACATCTCGGTTGTTGTCATCGCAACTCGACCGAGATGATTCTTGAGCAACCGAGGCGACTAGGGTTACTGAAGACCCACCTCGATCCGTATTACCTCGGTCCAGTCGAGACCATCTCGACCGAGGTGACAGCAGTTCCAGAAAAGGGTATAAAAGGGGGTTCGAATTCTCTCTCTTCCCTCTATCACCTTCTCGACCGCGGCGCACCAATCCATCTCGTTCTCTGATTTTTGCCCGTTTTCGACGATTCTTGCTTCCAAACTGCAAGGAAAGAGTAGAGGATCAATTTACAAGCGACAAACTGCAACAAAACCGCTCCGAATCGACCAAATCTGGGGTAAATCGGAAAAACCCTAACTCCCTCTTTTCTCCACTGTTTCGATCAAATTGGGCTTTGGTTGCCCCTGCATTTTGTTGAAAAAGGATTAAGTAC
Source organism: Fagopyrum homotropicum (assembly GCA_033239125.1). Classification (NCBI taxonomy): domain Eukaryota; kingdom Viridiplantae; phylum Streptophyta; class Magnoliopsida; order Caryophyllales; family Polygonaceae; genus Fagopyrum; species Fagopyrum homotropicum. The sequence goes on along the minus strand of BSWB01000005.1, from coordinate 81,378,299 downwards.
CCCATAGGAACAATTGGTAGTGATATTGGGTGAATAGAACTGGATTTCTGAGAGTTTCGATCGAACAACCATCTACCTCAGTCCAGTCGACCTGCGTCTCGACCGAGGTGTTCTTGGGATCTGACAGCCGACCGAGGTGGTCTGACAAAGAGTGGAAAATGAGTTCTGACAGGCAGATTGTTCTAAGGGATAGATCCTCTCCTTCTCCTTCTTCTTCTTCTTCTCGTCGATCCATACCGGTGATCCATGAGCGTCACCAGGTAGATTATGACCGCATTTCTGCGCGTCCAGTGGTTGCACCTCGATTCCTTGATATTCGTGCTTTTGATTGCCTCTACATGGATGACGATTTGAGGCGGATGATTTCGATGGTAGGGTTGGAGCAGTTTATTGAGATCGGAGCTCCAGCCTACCTTGAGCCGACTTTGGAGTTTGTTAGCTCCGTGACTTACTTGCCTACAGAGCGTGCCATCAAGTACCGGTTGCTGAACCGGAACTACTTAGTTCCGATGGACCATTGGAGGGATATCTTCGGCTTCCCGACCCCCATAGTTGCTGATTTTCCTTCTCGAGCCATGGCTCGAGAGTTCTGGGGCCAGATAGCTCACGTAGTTGATCATGTTGATAGGTGGAGACCTGGAGACTCCAAGGAGCGTATTATCTTCCACCTCGCCTTCAGATTAGGCCACCGGATCTTTAGCGAGACACTTCTGGCGCGTACTGAGACGCCCTAGAAGATCAGACAGGGGGAGTTGCTGAGTCTGGACTGTATGGTGACCGGAGGAGTTCCGGATTTCGGAGTAATGCTGGCAGAGGATTTACACAAGATAAAGGCGAAGACGAAGGAAGATATCCGCTGCGTAGTTCTAGTGACTCACATCGCGAGTTACATGGACCTTGGTTTGAGTTCTTTTACTATGGTGGCGGCTGCCAAGCCGCTTGGGTTGCAGGAGATGATTACGAGGAGGATCTTGGTTCCTTGCGGACTTACTACGCCGTTTGTGGCGATGCTCTAGGAGCAGACTGCACCTCAGGGTATTAGATGGTCATCTCAGTTCTCAGTATTTGACCCGCAGTACTGGTACACGGCATGGATTCCTCTTATTGAGGATGCTCGAGATGCAGCAGCAGCAACCCAAGAGTAGGATGAGGAGGAGGCTGATAAGGAGGCTGATGAGGATGAGGATGGCGGAGCTGCCATAGACACAGGGACAGATACAGTTGGTCCCAGTATACCAGTCGTCGATCTAGACGACGAGGAGACAGAGGACGAGCCAGCTGCAGCACCAGCACGTCCTGCCAGGCGTAGAGTACGCAGGCAGAGGGATCCAGTCGCGCACCGCCGGATTCATGATATGACGGATCAGATGATAGACTCCTACGCCGCCTTATCCCTAGAGATGATGGAGATACGGGAGAGCCAGCACTACCACCGCAGGATGGCTGAGATTCAGTTTCAGCAGGTCATGGGCTACCCATTTGACCCATCTCAGCATCCGTACATACCATATCCTCCACCACCGCCAGCAGATCAGGACTAGAGCTTGCAGGATTTTCTTTTCTTTATTTATTATGCAGCTCAGCTTTGTCCGGTGAGTACACTTCTTTCAGACTTATTTTGACCCATTGGGACAATGTGTCCCAAGTATGGGGTATTTGGATGTATTTATTTGACTTATGTGTATGCTTGTATGACTCTACCGGATATTACTGTTTTATCTTGCTCTATATGCTTATCTGAGACTACATGCATGCATATAGGTTATTTGATTGAGAAAACGTCAAAAACTGGTTAAGAAAATTTTTTTTATGACCTCGACCGAAGTGACTCTGACCAATCGAGGTACAGTACCTCAGTTAACTTAGAACATCTCGACCGAGGTGATTTAACTGAGACAGTTTTCGAAACGATTTTTGTGCTTCTTATCTGGATATGACCTCAGTGAAGATGTGCGAACTGGTTTTGAAATCTTTATATGTTTGAAAGGTTTTATAACATGTTTAAGTTACTAAATGCTTTGTTTGAAATTTGTGGCATGTTTAATACTTTGTTTTTATCCAAATTATGTTGAATTTGAAGGTTGACAGCACATGATAAGTTCTCTCACTTTCTTCCTGGAAAGATCAAGGCAATTCATTCTCTTCTCTTCTTCTTCTTGATCATGCTTTAGCCCCTCATATACATATTTGCCTCCCTTTACCTATCCGGGAATTTGGAAGCAAGCAAGTGAAAAGCAAGTGAAAGAAAAGATGAGATGTTGGCTGAAAGTTAGAAAGAAAAAAATAGGTTTGGGGAAGTCAATCATGATGATGAGTAACTCGGCACCATTCACATAGCCGGGTGATTGTGTCTTGCCAAAGTCGGATTGAGCGATATTCCTAACGGGTCATGGTATGTGCATCAAGGGTTTGAGGCATCTTGAAAAATTGATGATTGCTGATCTCCTAGGCTTCGGTTATCGTGCACCTTTGTCCATGCATCCCAAAAAGTAAAAATAAGCAAAGCTTATTGGTGGAAGATGTTGAAGTTCAAAAGCAAGAAAAGTGAAGATCCTTTCCCAGATTCTAGCACCACATTCCCTATATACATCCAACCCTGACACGTTTCTTTGACCTTTCTCTTGAAAAGCCGTTGAGACCTCGAGCTTGTTGATTGACTTGGTGGTTTAAACTGGATTATACATGATTAATTTCGATAATTATAATTTATTATGCATTCCATAATTTTATGCAAAGATGAACAACTTTCTTATATTTATAAAATGTTTTGAGCATGTTTTGATTTTAAATTTCATGAAGCATTCTCTTAGAGTGATCTATGAGTGGAGCACACCACCAAAAATGTTTTGAAATACTTTTCATTGATCTTTATGACTTATAATCCATTCTATCTTGTACTTAAGATTTGGAATTTGCTTGGCGACAAGCAAGGGACAAGTTTGGGGTATTTTGATAGCATGAATTATAGTCTATATTTTGGGACCTGTTTAGACGTTTTATCTTCAATAATTTGCATGTTTGGATGTATATTATGAGATTATGTTGTCGTTTCATCTACTTTTGCGGGAATCGAGGTCTACCCAAAGTTTCGTTGTAATCAGAGGTAAAATGACACGTTTTGCATCGAAATGGAGCTAAAGGAGCTAAGGAGTCATAGGAGCTACATTCAGAAGCTTAAGGAAGAATCCAGGAAGCATGGAAATGGATTAGAGATTCACTTTTGACCAGATTTAAGAGATTTCACTTTCAGCTGAGAGTCACCTCGGTCAGCTACAGTACCATCTCAACCGAGGTGATCTAAGGGAGTGTCTCGACTGAGACGAATACCCTGACGCGGCGAGATTGTTTATTCTTGGCTGAGATCTTTTATTTTTGGAAGGAGAAATCTTATATTTTTGTGCTGGATTTCTGGAAGGAAGATTATATATTTTGGATATTTATTTTAAGAGATATGGATATATTTAATAGGAAATTATCTTTTTAAGATATTTTATCTTTGGAGGATAGTTTTCCTATATAAAGGACTGGATTTTCCACAATTCAGCATCGGCGCATCACCGAAAAACCCGCTACCATCACAGCATTGGAAGATTGAAGGGATATTGAAGGAAGGATTGATAGCTTGTTATAGCTTTTGTGAAGGGTTTTGTAAGACTTTCTTAGATTCCCTTCTTGTTGATTTGGATTGTTGGATTTATGATCCAAGGAACGCTTATTTGTGTGATATTTGATTCAGTTATTGAAGCCTTGTTCTTAAGGTTTTTGTGTTCAAATATTTATTTTCTTCCCATATATTTGATTATCGCTTTCATGATGATGAGTGGCTAATTTCTTTGTGTGATTCTAGGGTGATTGGCTGAAGGTTGTGGGGAAAACAATGATAGAATAATCTTAAATTTCAGTAGGACCCTGAAAGCTCGAGTCTTTATCCTTAACCCTAGAACATCTCGTTCAGTCGATGAACATCTCGGCCGGGGTGGAATTCTTCTGACCGAGGTGACTTATCTGATCCGTAGCTGAGAGTTAAGTGTTGGAGTTTGCCAAATCCTATTCTTATTACACCTTTCCTGGTTCAATGCAAGCTTAGGATGAGACTTACCCGGTAATTCCTTTGTTTGTTTACCCATGATCATAAGTGTAGGTAATAAAGGTTTATCCTTTATTGGGGTTTGAGTGTGCCTTCATTCCATCTTTGTGAGTTAGCCTGAGACTTACCCAGTAAAGGTTGATTCTATTCCCTTAGTTTGTTTGTTGGTTTGAGATTATAGTTCCTTTCCTTAGTACCTTGAGACTTACCCGGTAATAGGTTCTTTGGCTTGGGATTGTGAGTATTGAGACTTACCCGGTGATCTATTCCACTGTAGTAACACCTTCCCTTTGCAAAAATCTCAGCTTTGTCCGCTTATCTTGAGATCTTGAGTTGGAACCACAACTGGATGCTTTAATCCCTGGAATTTGCATATTTCCTTTAATTGACTACATTATCATCTTTGATTGCTTTAATTGCTTTTGTGGTTATTAGTTTCATAGACGACCTATACTTGCTTTGTTTCACCTAAGTCCCTGTGATCGACCCCTGGAATTCTTGCTTTTATTACGATTGACCCGTACACTGCGGGTCCGCATCCTTGTTTAAGCATATTTCCTCGGTTATAAATTTAAAGCTTGCATACACCGTTTGGAGCGAACACTCTTGATGGGGCAAAGTTTCTTCAAAAAGTGATCATACTTAGGAATACTTTTCACAAGTTTAAGGAGGGGAATATTTACCTCGCATTTGGAAAAGGTCTCAAAGAGATCCTTATCCTCAATCACCCTTCGCTCCTTTAGTGCTTCAGGAAAGGGGGCCGGAGGTTTCTTAGTATATAGAGGGGGAAAGCTATGACGTATGTAAGAATCCTTTTCAGGAGAACCCTCTGTTGTGTTTTCCGCAGGGGCGGATGGTTGCAGGCGCAAGGGCAGCTCAGGGCTGTCACCGCAGGGGCGGCGACATCCAGCCGCAGGGGCGGCGTCTGCACAAAGGGTGACGCAATTACAGCTGCAGGGGCGGTTGTGGGGGCGTCAGACTCGTCAGAGGGTTTTTCCTTTGCTTTTGTTGCTTGCTTTGGCTGGACTTGCCTCCCACCCCTCATTGTTACAACACTAACATTCTCCTTAGGGTTTACAACCGTCTGGGAGGGCAAGTTTCTGGAGGATCGAGCTTCGATCCTTGTGATGGCCTCAACCATTTGTCCAACCTATTTTTCGAGGTTCTTGATTCTAGACTCTGTAGTTTGGACATGGGTAGCAAAGTGTTTAGTTAAAACCTACATCATATCTTCAGTGGATTTAGACTTACCTTGGTGGGGCTATTGCTAGTTTTGTTGATCCCTCCATCGATAGTTTTGTTGATCTTGCCAATTGGGCTCATAGTTTTGTGCATATGGATCATTCCTTGGACGTTGCTGCTGTTGTTGACCATATCCTATAGCATTCACCTCTGCATCATCGTCTTGGACTTGTGGACATAAGTCCGTAGGGTGGAAAAGATCAGCACAAACTCCACAAGCCTTGAGCTTTTGTGGGGTTCCCATCAAAGTCAACCTCTTAACCATCTCTTTTATTTTAGCTACTTCTTGTACAATCTCTGGACGGCTGGGATTAATGGCATGGACTCCTCTCTTGGTATGGCATCTTTCAAAGTTCCGTGTGCCTTCCGCCATTTCCTGCATTTTTCACATAGCAACTTCAGGAGTAGAGTTAAGAATGTTACCTCTACAAGCGGCATCCACTATCCTTCTTTCATTGTCCAACAAACCGTTGTACAAATAGAGCACTAAGTCCTGCGTGGAGTATCCGTGGAAAGGGCAGCTGGATCTCAAATTGGCAAACCACTCGAAGTACTCATAAAGAGTTTCGTCCGCTTCTTACTCTATGTTACTTATGGCCTTCTTCAAGTTGTTTGCCTTCTTAGCGGGGTGTACTTCTCCAAAAATGCCTTGTGGAGATTCTCCCATGTGACGATGCTACCGGACGGAAGATGGTAGTACCAATCATAAGCCCCATCCTTGAGAGTGAAGCCAAAATGCTCTCATCTTAATTTGTTCTTCGGTGACATTGGCCGGCTTCATGCTCATACACACGGTATGAAACTTCCCAAGGTGTTTGAGGGGTCTTCACCACTTAACCCATGGAAGGATGAGAGTTAGTGGATCAGCCCCAGTTTGAGCTCAAAGTTGACTCCTTCCCCAATTTTCGGCATGGTGACCGCAAGAGGGTGTTGAGTCAAATTCGGCTGCGTGAGTTAACAAAGAGTTCGGTTAGCCATCTTTTCTCGGGTTTGTTGTTGCCTACGAAGTCGATTGTGCGTTCTTTCAATTTCTGGATCAAAAGGAGAAAAATCGGAGTTAATAAAACGGGTTTGAACCATGAAAATGGTTCAAACCAATAATTAATAATCAAAGTAAATCAAAACAAAAACAAAGACTCCCCGGCAACGGTTCCAAATTTGACGAGGCTAAAAACCTAAGGTCGTTGTGTTTTAGCTTAAGTCAAAGTGGTTACCTAACGTTACACTAATTGGTTTGTAAAGTGTATGTAAGGGTCGATCCCAAGAGAGCCTTGTCAAGTAATGATTAGGTTCAATTATCGATATGTAACCAAATTGGGGGGTTTGGATTGTAACGAAGAAAGACAAAAGCAAAATGAAATCAAGTAAAGATGTGATAATAGATGGAGAAAAGAGCTACACTAGGTTAAGTCTTAGCACGCACACTACTTTGGTTGGTTCTTTTTATAAGATATTCATCAATGTCTCGTCTTGATCAAAGATATGTGTTGAGCTAACCGGCATCAACACAACTTAACAATATTAGTGATCCGTAAACCTACAAGATCATAGCACAAGTTAGCATTTTAACAAAGACAAAGAGATATAAAGAAAGCATACACACTGTTAGACTTTCTTTATAATTATATTCCTTTTCCTTTAAGTGATTACAATCAGCTTTCACCTAAAGGCTTACTACTAGATTAAGGATCCGGACCCAGAATCAACTAATCCTAGTTCTTCGCATGCCATTAGAAACTTTAGGTGATCAATCTAAGTGGTATGAAACATGCAAACATAAGTTAAAGCTCAAGGAATATACACATATGACTGAATATTCCTTATATTGATAAAGACTTACAACCAAAGCAGCAATGTAGCTTCAAAACAACTCAATGTAGCAAGGACACTTAGAAACTCATTACAATTTGAAGTAAGAGAAATAGAGCTTAAGTGGGAAAATGATGGTAATTCTAGCAATCAACCATAGCTTTATTTATACTACAATTGACAGTAAATGGCAGTAAATGTCCGTCCTAAACAACCACCTTTAATGCCATAAAAGTGGTGCAAACAACTGGAGTAAAGTCTTCTAGCGCTTTAACCGCGGGGGCGGGCTTGTAGGGCCGTAGGGGCGGTTTAGGCCAAAAGGCTCGATCTTCTTCTTGGCCGCAGGGGCGGCCTGGCAATCCCACAGGGGAGGATCTTTAATGCTCTCCAAACGTCTGACTCTTCATCTTCATGTTGTTTCTGATGTAGAGCCGCAAGGGCGGCCCAAATTCACCGCAGGGGCGTTGACACTGGCTCTTCGGCTTCACAGCTCCGCAGGATGGTCCGCAGACAGAGGTGCAGGGGGCGCCGGCTTTGCTTCTTCAGAGTGAGTCACCGCAGGGGCATCAAGAGGCGGCCGCAGGGGCGGTGACATACTTGTTCATACGCGCAAGCTGAGTTCCGGAGTGCATTGCCACCCGCAGGGGCGGTGTGGCACCAGAAACTTGTCTTCGTGAATGATCTTCAACTCGCAAGTGTTGCTAACATCTTCTTTTGCATCATTTGGACTTCTTCTTCTTGATTAAGACGTTAGTAACACAAACTGATTCTAAGACACTAAAAAGACCCTAAAAACTATCCTAATTGATAGTGATTCCATCACTAATCACACATACCATGATCCGTTAGGACTATTGATCAATCAGACTTTGACAAGAAACAAACACCCGGCTATGTGAATGGTGGCGAGTTACTCATCATCAAGATAAATGTCCCCAAACCTATTTTTCTAACACTTTCAACCAAAATCTAAACTTCACTTCACACGCTTTTCAACAACTACATCCATATTCCTTGATTGGTCAAGAGAGGCAAATATATATATATATGAAAGGCTAAAAGCATGATCAAGAAGAAGAAGAATAAGGAGAGAAGCAAAGTGCCTTAATCATCTCATGAAGAACGTGAGAGAACTTATAGGGTAGTTTTAACCTTCAAATTCAACATGATTTTGATAAAAACAAAATACTAAACATGCTAGAATTTCAAACAAAACATTCAGCAACTTAAGCATATCATAAAATCCTTTGTACACATAAAGATTTCAAGGTAATCTACAAGCAAATATCAATATTGAGGTCATATCTAGATTAGAAGCACAAAATGTTTCGAAAATTTCTTCAGTTTCAAAGTCATTTCGGTCAAGATACTTTGATAGCACCCGAGATGATTGACCGAGGTGAACCCCATTTGTCTCAATCTCGGTTGGCCAAGTCTTCTCGGTCGAGGTCAAAAAAAAAATTTTCAATCCAGTTTCAACGTTTTTCCTATAAAAAAAAGTCCTTATTCAGTGCATGTAAAGAGACATATAAACACATGTAGGCAAATAATATCATAGCAAAATCATAGATCCAAGTCAACAATTATTACAGATTATAGATCCAAGTAATTTAAATACCCCATACTTGAGACAAACTGTCCCAATGGGTCAAGAGTAAGTCAGAACAAAGGTACTCACCTAGTGAAAAAACAGAACAACATAATAGAAATTACTACAAGATCTGGATGAAGCTCAATCGTCAGGAGGAGGTGGAATATAAGGGTACTGAGTAGGTTCGAAAGGATACCCCATCTACTCCTCAAACATTATCATCGCTATCTGACGCTGATGGTGTTGGCTCTCCTACATGTCTCGTGTCCAAGTCCGAATGGAACGAGCCTGAGCGGTGAAGTGCGAGGTCATGTCAGTTCATAGAGCCTGGAAAGATGCCGTTGACTGGAGGTATTTCTATGGTCGTCTATACCCAATCAAAAGTAAATCCCGACTTAGCACTAAAACAAGTATAGTGGTTAAGTAAGGGTCGTACCCAAGAGAGTTAAGGTGTTTTATTAGATGCAATTATTGATTATAGAAACAAGTAACAAAGGGGGGGGGGGTTGGTTAAATTGATGCACAAAAAACTTATGAAAACGAATAACGCAACAAGTAAGACAATAATATGTGAATCTACACTAGGTTGATTCTAAGCATGCAATTGCTACTTTGGTGAGTTCCTTTTACAAATTTTCAAGTAATCTCCCGTCTTGATCATATATATGTGTTGAGCCAACCGGCATGAACACAACTTAACAGGTTAGTGTTCCGTAAACCTACAAAAAAAATTAACAAGTTAGCTTTCAAATAAAGACTAAGGGATATAAAGAATAGATTAAAACCGTTAACCTTATCTTTATTGTTGTGTTCCTTTTCTTTAAGTAATTACAACCCGTTATTACTTAAAGTTTACTACTAGATTAACGACCCGAACCCGGAACCTATTAATCCTAGTTCTTTGCATGCACTTTAGAACCTAAGGTGATCAATCTCAAGTAATAATAAAACATGCAATTAGACAATGGAGATCAAGGAAACACAAAGCATTACTGAATGAAAACTTATATTAAAGGAAACTTACGACCAAAGTAACAACGCAGCTTCAAACCAACCCAATGTAGCAAGGGAGTTAGCAACTCATTACAATGGAAATGATGAGAAAATTGGTTTCTAAGTGGAAAATGATGGATAACAAGTTGGATCCTTCTAGGAATCAACCCAAGCCTATTTATACTACCAAAGACACTAAATAGGAGTAAATGGCCGGCCCAAAACAGCAACCTTTAATGCCATAAAGGTGGTGTAAACAGCCGGAGTAAAGCTTCTGTCGTTGAACCGCAGGGGCGGCCTTCAGCTCCGCAGGGGCGGTGAAGGCAAAAACGCTTGATCTTCTTCATGACCGTAGGGGCGGCTAGGCAATTCCGTAGGGGCGGATCTTTAATGCTCTTGAAACGTCTGACTCTTCAACTTTCTGCCGTTTTTGATGCCAAGCCGCCGGGGCGTCTTAGTGTCGACGCAGGGGCGATGACACAAACTCTTCATCTTCTAGCTCCCAGGTTGAGGCTCAGGCAGAGGTACAGGGGAAGGCGCAGGGGCGCTGGTCTTCGCTTCTTCAGGGAAAGTCACCGCAGGGGCGCTAGGGGTTGACGCAGGGGCGGTGACAGTCTTCGTGGATGGCGTTGGCGAAGGCGCAGGGAGCGCTCCGGAGTAAGGTGTCACCCGTAAGGGCGGTGACAAGGCTCCGCAGGGGCAGTGACAAGGCTCCGCGGGGGCGGTGAAGCAACAAAAGCTTTGATTCGTGAATGATCTTCACTCCTAAGTGCTTATAATTCCTTCCTTAGCTTCTTTTAGTCTTCTTCTTCTGGACCAAGGAGTTAGTAGCATAAACAGACACAAATGTAATAAAAAGACTCTAAAAACTATCCTAAATGATAGTGATTTCATCACACCTATAAAATCCCCCATACTTAGACCTTTTACTCGTCCCGAGTAAAATAAATGACAGCAACTAGACTCAAAGGCCTAAGGAAGCATGGGCAAGCACAAAAGATAATGAAAGCAAAAGAAAAGCCAAGAAAGAAAGAAGGAGAAGAGAGGAAATGTGGGAAAAAGGTGAGAAACTACCATCCTTATTGCTCCAAGAGTGGCCTACCCGGACAACCTCCTTATGACTCCCCTTCTTATGTCGCCAAACGTCGGAAGGGAAACCTACATTCGGTGTCGCTCATTTTGCCAAGGTGCCCTTTCGGGTTTTCACCTTGCCACTCTTCTTCTTTTCTTTGATGATCTCACTTTAGTCTCACATCCCTCAAGTCCAATTTTGCACCAACCTAAGATTGGTCGGACTACCTTCTTTTTGCCTAAACCGCTATTTCGGGTTTTTGGTTTATCGTTTTCTTTTGCTTTTTATTTTTGTTTTTCTTTTTTTTATATGAAATTCAAACTTCATAAGATTTAATGCAAAACAACTCAAAAACTCGAATGAAACTATACATGCAATGATATGTCCCTCCCCCATACTTGAAGATCACTTTTCCCTCAAAGTGGAAATGAGGCAAAGATAAATGTGGGAAAGGGAAGATAAATATACCCCTCAGTGGGATGGTCCAGCTGGACCATCCGGACCCTCCTTCGGTGGGTATGGAAAGTGGCGGAAGAAATGCTCCTGCCGGCGGTGGAGCGTGTCGATGCGGTCCTCCTGAGCCTCTATCCTCTCTCTAAATGAAGTCTTGTAGCTAGCTTGGCAAGCCATCTACAGAGTCTCTAGCTGCTGCTGATGAGCCGCCTGCCAAGCATCTTGTCGGCAGTCAAAGTGAGTGGTCATGGAGGAGGCGAAGCTGGACTGCCACGCGTGTTGCTGCTCAAGCATGGACCGCTGGTACTCGGTCTTCCATGCCTGATGATGTGTGGTCAAGGCTGCCATCTGAGCTTGAAGGCTCTCCATGGCGTGACTGTCGTTCAATGCTGCAGTAGGCATCTCCTCATCAGTAACAGGGGCCCTGCTGGAGCCCGCAGCATATCTCCCAACAATGTCCTCCTGAGGCCGTCTCGGAGCAACGGGTCAGCTGGTACGTACAACTCGGAGAGCTCGTCTCCAAGTGGAAGTGGTCGGGGGAGGTATGTGATGTGACTCCCATCTGCCAACAAGATCCAAAATCGGTTCTTCCCTTCTCTCTTGAGGAGCCTGCACCTCCTCAGCATACCTTTCGTATATAGTGGGGCCTCTAAACCTTCTTCCAAGTCAGGAAGATCCATCACCTGTGCAGCCAACAAGGATATTACCTCACCTCCCACAATGTCTCGTGGCTCATTCTTCGTAATCCGCTTCAAAGCGGTAAGGAAGAGATATGGCCAATCTGGTACCTAGTCGTTCGTGGGGAGACAGGCGTATAGCAATGGAAGGTCCTTGAGACGGACCTTATTCTCCTCCTCGTGTCCACAGAAGACACTCATGAAGATCATAGAGATGAGCCTCAAACAGGGGTGAGTGAATTTGTAGGAATACTCACCCCTTGCATGAAACTCAGATCTGGTGGCGGCCTGCCAAAACTCCATCAAGTCGGGTATCGGGATGGGTTCCCACCAGTCTTCGGAGGCGGCAATGGTTACCACTAATGCCTCCTGCAGTTGGGTGTAGTCCAATATATACTTTCTTTTGTTGAACTTGAATGAAAGTCCAACGCAACTGTGGTCCACCGTTTCCATTTTGAATGTGGCAATGAATTAGCGGTTGAGCTCGGGGTGTGTTGGAGCACAAATTATCAAAAAATCCCCGAGCCCAGCATTGTTGAGGAATGCTTGTATGCTCTCCAGCATGCCCAAATTTTCTAAAGTAGGAACGTCCAGAAATCGAGTTGCATACACATCCCGACCTTGCACAATCCTATACCGCTCTTTCTCAGCTTCCGACAACTTGTATTTTCTCTAGTTTTCCATCTCTTGCAGTTGAACAAGCAAAGGAATTAGAAAGTTCGGAAATTGGAGTAAGAGACGAACCCTCTGTTGTGTTTTCCGCAGGGGCGGCTCTAGCTTGCGTTGGGGCGGCTTGACGCAGGGGCGGGAGCTTGCAGGTGCAGGGGATGGAGAAGAGCAGAGGGCGATTTTGGGAGCCTACGAAGGTGGCATGATAGGTGATGGAATCACTATCAATTAGGGTAGTTTTTAGAGTCTTTTTATTGCATTAGTGTCGGTTTATGCAACTAACTCCTTGGTCTAGAAGAAGAAGATTAAAAGAAGCTAAAGAAGGAGTTATAAGCACTTAGGAGTAAAGATCGATCACGAAGCAAAGCTTTTGTTGCCTCACCGCCCCAGCGGGTCCTTGCAGCCGCCCCTACGGATGACGTTTTCCATTGGAGCACTCCCTGCGCCTTCACCAGCGCCAACCATGAAGCGTGTCACCGCCCCTGCGCCACTCCTTGGCGCCCCTGCAGAGACCTGCTCTGAAGAAATGAAGACCAGCTCCCCTGCGTCTCCCACTACGCCCCTGCCTGCGCCTCAACCTGGGAGCTGGAAGGCGAAGAGGCTATGTCACTGCCCCTGCGTCGACATAGAGACGCTCCGGCGGCTTGGCATCAGAAACGTCAGGAAGGTGAAAGGTCAGACGTTGAAGTGCATTGAAGATCCGCCCCAGCGGAACCGTGTAGCCGCCCTAGCGGCTCTGAAGAAGATCAACCGATTCTGCCTAAACCGCCCTTGCGGTTCCTGAAGGCCGCCCCTGCGGTTTAACGCCATAAGCTTTACTCCGGCTATTTACACCACCTCTATGGCATTTAAGGTGGCTGTTTTGGGCCGGCCATTTACTCGTATTTAGTGTCTTTTGTAGTATAAATAGTCCTTGGTTGATTGCTAGTATCATCCATCTTATCACCTTGTTAATCATCAAATTATCCACTTAGATTGTGTTGCTACCTTGTGATGAGTTACTAACTCCCTTGCTACATTGGGTTGGTTTGAAGCTGCTTTGTTACTTTGGTTGTAAGTACTTTATAATATAAGTTTTCATTCAGTAATACTTTGTGCTTCCTTGATCTCCATTGTCTAATTGCATGTTTACTATTGCTTGAGATTGATCACCTTAGGTTCTAAAGTGCATGTAAACAACTAGGATTAATAGGTTCCGGGTTCGAGTCTTTAATCTAGTAGCAACTTTAAGTAATAACGGGTTGTGATTACTTAAAAAAAAGGAACACAAATATAAAGTTAAGTTTAACGGTTTTAATCTTCTCTTTATATCCCTTAGTCTTTGTTTGAAAGCTAACTTGTTATTTGTTCTTTTAGGTTTACGGAACTTTAACCTGTTAAGTTGTGTTGATGCCGGTTGGCTCAACACATATATACGATCGAGACGGGAGATTACTTGAAAACTTGTAAAAGAAACTCACCAAAGTAGCAATTGCATGCTTAGAATCAACCTAGTGTAGGTTCATCCATTATTGTCTTACTTGCCACATTAATCGTTTTCATAAGTTTTTGTGCATCAATTCAACCAAACCCCCCCCCCCCTTGTATCACTTGTCACTATAATCGATAATTGCATCTAAAACACTTTAACTCTCTTGGGTTCGACCCTTACTTAATCACTATACTTGTTCTTAGTTCTAAGTCGGGATTTACTTTTGATTGGGTATAGACGACCATAGAAATACCGTCGGTCAAATTTTGGCGCTGTTGCTTGGGAGTTTTAGTATTTTATTGTTATTATTGATTATTGGTTTGAACCATTTTTTTATGGTTCAAACCCGTGCTACTAAATCCGGCTTTGCTTCTTTTGATCCAGAAATTGAGAGGACGCACATCCGGCAACGAAGACAAAAACAACTTTAACAAGAGATGGCCGACCGTACTCTTCGTCAACTTACGCAGCCTATATTGGCTCAAAACCCTCTTGCGGTCACTATACCGACACTAGGGGAAGGAGTCAACTTTGAGCTCAAGCCGGGTCTCATTCACTTGCTCCCATCCTTCCATGGGCTAAGTGGTGAAGTGTTCGCCCCTAGAGGTGTGTGCAAATAAGCTTTAAATTTATAAAACTAGAATCAAGCAGCGAACCCGCAGTGTACGGATCGACGTAGTTAAGCAAGAATTCCAGAGTATCGAACACAGGGATTTGGGTGGGAACAAATTCGATTGCAGGTTATCAAGCGAGTAAATATGAGAGTTTTGCAAATATTGGGAAAACAACAATCCTAAAGATCCAAGTATCCAGCTGTGGCAATCGATTCAAGATATACTTAATGATATAAAGACAGAGTTGAGATATGCAAAGGTATACTAATGTAAGGTAATCGTACGGTGAAGTTCCAAAAACCTTATGTAACTCACCTACAAGGCACTCTCTATACGGGTTGTTGAGGATCAATATAGAAAGATTCTAAAGGTGAGAATTAGTGTCAAATACCCAAACTTGTAACCCAAGGATCAAGACTAACTTAACCGATTGAGGTTGTGACACTCATAATCGAGGTAGAGGTTGTTGATGCTTCACTACCACCTAGAAAAGACAAGTCTAAACTAAGCTAAAGCAAATCTTTAACTTTGGATTAAAGTAAAAGCAAGTTCGTGGACTTAAGGGAAATCACGGTTAGTTCTTGAGGTTCCACGGCCGTGGACTCAAGAACAGGCCGTAATTTAGGGTTGTCGGCGATTCTCTCTAACTCTCAGGGTCTAATCTATTTGCGATCGATCTATCATCATCTAAGCCACAACTATCAACCCTTCACCTTAGAATTGTTAAGGGTTTTTAGCCAATAACAGTCATGTTGATATCAATTCAAGAATTAAAAGATAAAAAGATGAAAACTTTCAAGAACTTTCAATAATCTTCAAACCAATCTCAAAGTCACAATCAAGAACGAATGTTGTCAAAAGATTCACAATGAGGTAAACAATCACAACCTTAGGAAAGAAGGGAAAACGGGATGTCAATCCGTTTTCCAAATCAAACCTAAACAAGAAGAGAAATCTTCTTGCAAAATCTTCCAAAAGCTTCGATCTTTCGCCAATCCGGAGATCTCCACAGCAATCTCCACCAAAAGTGCGAGATTAGGGTAATTCCCCGATACGAACTTCAATCTCCAATGAGATGATCAATCCTTCCAAGCGAAGGTAAATGCCGCTAAGCGAAGATGGCGGGTGTAAGCCGTGATGCGGATGTGGGTAAGCGAGGATAAGCGGTCATGACGGATTCTTGCTTCGTCCGTCTTTTTATAGGGCAGGATAAAATATCGGCCCGGCCGAATCTTCAAAAGATCGTGGCTTCAATGCGTGGCGAAAAGATTCGCCAAGATCACGGTCGTGGAAGTTTCCACGACCGTAATTTAGGGCGTGGATTAGGTCACGGTTTGTACCATGTATTCCACGGCCGTAATAGTTACTGGAATGCATCACGCCTCTCTTGCAGGGTTCCACGGCCGTGGAACTGAACGTGGTTCGTAGTACGGTCGTATTTTAGAGCGTGGTTTAGGGCAAGAACGTGATTCTTCCCTAGCCTCGTGCATTCCTCAAGCTAAAACTCCAATTAGCTTCCTAAGAATGTCCTCAATCCTTGGACATATCAAATCAACTCTCCTTCGCTCGATTCCGTTCGGAAGTAGCTCCAAATCACCTATAATCAACATAGAACTAGTGTAGACATTCATATCGACAATATAGGTAATACTAGCTCACATATGCACAAAGTTCAATCAAAGACTATCAATATGAATCAAATACGTTTAGAAAACGTGCCTAAAATATCACAATATTTCATGCTAACAAATAACCCCATACTTAACACGTGCTTGTCCCTAAGCAAGGTCTTTCAAAAAGCTTTAAACAAGAGTTAGGATGAAATATGTGTACCTTCTTTTGGGTGAATGTGACTTCTAAAGAATAGATCATTCTCAAACCTTGCTTCAATCGTTCTTCAAACTTTCACACACTCAATCAAAGAGTAAAAAGCAAAGAAAATTCACGAACCAACTTAACTTCTAAACAAGCATTATAACCTTCAAACATTATCAAAATCAATCACAAGAAACTTCAATTTAGACCACCAAGTCATATAACATTCTTTTGATCTTAAGGACTTTCAAAGAAAAGGTCTAGAATACGGAAGGGAAGGGAAAACTTTAAGGGAAAGTGGTGCATAAATCCGGGAAAGTGGACAACTACCTTCTTCTTCTTATGCGGTTCCCGCAACACTTCAACTTAGAGCTTCGCTCTCTTCTTTTCATTTTTCGACTTTACTTTTGGAGTTATGGACAGTGGTGCACAAAAACCGAAGCCTAGGAGATTGGCGTTTCTCAAAATTTTCAAGAGATGCCTCAAACCCTTAGCGCACATACCATAATCCGCTAGGAATATCGCTCAATTCGACTTTGGCAAGACACAAACACCCGGCTATGTGAATGGTGCCGAGTTACTCATCGTCATGATTGACTTCCCCAAACCTACAATTTCTTTCTATTCATTTGATTGCAAATAATTGCTCTCATGGCCCTCCCACATCAAACATGCCTTTTTCATTCACTTCTCCAAATTCCCGGATAGGTAAAGGAGGCTAATATTTCAATGAGGAGCTAGATGATCAAAGAAAGAAGAAAGAAAGTATCGAATTGCCTTAATCATTTCAACAAGAAGTATAGGAACTTATAATGTGATTTCAACTTCAATTTCCTAGCATGATTTAGGTAACATTCTCACATTATAAAACTTGCAAAAGAGGTAAAATTCATTCATTCAAATTCTTTTCAATTCACAATCCTTTTAAGCATGCAATTGTCATCAAACTCAATTCACAAGTAGTGATTATCATGGAAATCATCTCAATTCATTAGGAGCACAAAATTTTCAAAATTTTTCAATTTTTATGGGTTTTTCAAGTTATTTTTCATGCAATGCAATAAGGAAACGTGTAACACATAATGAACATGCAACGATAGTCTCAAATGAAAGCGAACATAGTAAGTAGAGTTATTACAAACTTTTTAGTACATCCCACCCCATACTTAGGACGAACATTGTCCCTAATGTTCAAAAGAAATAAAGAAAAGAAAGAAAAGAAAAAGAAACTCACAAAGTGGTGGCGGGAATGTCTAAAACGAACGGTCATGCATCAAATCACTGCGGCGCCGGCGGAGGTGGGAATGGGGAGAAGCTGGAGTCGTAGGGCCGCCCAAACTGCTGGCGGTAGACGTCCCTCATCATGTGGTCGAGGTCGTCGAGGCGTCCGTCTCTAGCGTCGGCCCGGATCTCTAACGCTCCAACTCTCTCTGAAAGTCCGGTAGCCCAATCCGGCATCTGCTCGTACCATTCCGGGGCGTGACTGTACCATGCGGGGGCGTCGGATGGTGCTGGTGCTGGTGGTGGTGCTGCTGGCTGCTCCGTGGACCAAGGAGGGGGAATGCCATACCATGTGGGAGGTGTGGTCATCCACGTGCGCCTCTCACTCACGCTAGCGCGGCGAGATGACGAGCCTGAGGCTCTAGCTGGACGTGGAGAGCGTCTAGGTACATTTGGGGCCGCCTCCGGCTGGTCCGGAAACGTGCCAAACTCCTGCTCCGCTCCTCCTCCACTCTCGAACTGATCTCCCATATCCTCCTCCTCCACAACCGGTGGTGGGACGTAAGGGGGAGCTACTATCCTGTTCGCATGCATCGCAGCGAACGTCTCCTTCCAATTATGGCGTCCCGCCATAATGGAGTACTCCGGCAGCCACTCTATACCCCTGCCTGTCCTACTCTCCCAAGGTATGCCCGCATAAGGCGGACCTCCATGTGTGGGGAAAATGAGACCCCTAACCATGAATGCATGTAGCCCTAAAGGAACGGCCGGTATGCGGGTGCAAGCAGAAAAATCCACACCAAAACTCCTAGCAATGTGGGTAACTATCCCACCATATCCGATGTTTCCCTTCGCCTTATTCTTGAGCTTGCTCATCGTAGCAACCAAGAGAGTAGCACAATCTGCACGGCGTCCATATAGCATGCAATAGAGCAAGAATAGCTCATCCGTCTTGATCTTTTGGGGCGTCTCCGTCCTAGGAAAGAGACACTCTGAAAGAACACGGTGAGCTATCTTCAAGGCTAGATGGTACATCAATCTAGCCTTGGTATCGGCGGGTTGCCAATGGTCCTCGTCGGCGTAAATCATTGCAACTTCCTTCCAAAAATCCTTAGGGTAAACACCACTCGGAAATCGACCATTGAAGGTCTCATGGAACCCAAAAATAGTCCCAAACTCAACGATACTCAAATGGTAGTCTTTTTCCATGAGACGGAAAGAGACGGTCCTATCTACGTGGCTGTGCTCGAAAGACGTCACAACCTCCCGGGTGATCTCCTCATAGGCGTCTTCTCGGATAGCCGAGAAGATAACTAATCCGGCTCTATCCAAGAGCCAAGTAAGATCATCAACTATGTTGAGAGGATGTAGATCCTCCAACAACAAATATCTAGGGCCAATCACTGGCCTCTTCGTGATCTTCTCGAAAGCAGCAAGGTGGTTCTCATGTATGGTCGGGATTCTAGGGTGAGGAGGTGAGGATGGAGGTGAAGGTGAAGATGGTAGTGAAGGAGATGAGGGTGGTGGTGCCCTAGAGGATGAGGAGGTGGAGGGATTGCCTTTCCTTTTCTTATTCTGCTCTCCCTTCTTCTCTTTTATCCTTCCCGACACTCTCCTTACGAAATCCATTCTGCACCAAAAATTACGGTCTGTTCTTCAGAAATTATGGCCGTGGTTTACCCAGAGACCGTGATTCGTCTCAGAATTTCACGAATCTCAGCAAATTCACCAGCAATCACCACAACAAGTAGTCCTAGTCTAATTCCTTCCAGTCTTTATCAGTTCTTCCTAAAAATCTATAGCAAAAACAAACCCAATCGGCGAGAATCAAGAAGAAAGAATAAACCTCTTTTTCGGATTGAAAAACCCGAAATGCGCGTTTGTTGATGGATTTCCGCTCGGTTTGTCGCTTGGATCTTGTTTGTGGTTGAATTTGCTGCAGTTTAGGAAGAAGAATCGTTGAAAACGATTAGAAAATGAAGATTTGAGAGGGGTCGTGGGGTTTCGGCACCTAGGTCGTGGAAAGGGGAAATTTTGGGATGAATTTGTGAAGAATGTGGCTTATATAGTTGCAGGCAAAATTTTGAAAATCACGGTCTGTCGGGGTGTTCCACGGCCGTGGAAATGTACGGAACCGTGGTTTTGGTGATTTTTCAAAGGCTTTTGAGAATTACGGCCACTGTAGCTATGACGACCGTAATTTAGACCGTGGAACCTCCTGTAAAGCTCCAAAGTCCGAATTTCGTCACTTTTCTTCGACATTATTCTCCCTTTTTCCTTTTCCATTGATCCTACAACCAAAAACACGAACATACCGGAAGAAATCGAGGCAAAATAAAGCAAAAACGTCTATTCCAAGCTAAACTATGAATCGGAAACAAAAACGAAAATGCAATACCTTGGGTTGCCTCCCAAGAAGCGCTTTGTTTAAGGTCCGTAGCTAGACCATTCTCGCACTTATTCGAGTGCGGTAGGCGCAAACTCCTCAGCTTGGAGTTCCGGCGTATACTTCTTGAGTCGTTGGCCGTTCACCTTAAAACTTCCGCTAACTTCACCCCATACTTCAACTGCACCATGGGGGA
This sequence comes from Fagopyrum homotropicum, assembly GCA_033239125.1. Taxonomy (NCBI): domain Eukaryota; kingdom Viridiplantae; phylum Streptophyta; class Magnoliopsida; order Caryophyllales; family Polygonaceae; genus Fagopyrum; species Fagopyrum homotropicum. The sequence goes on along the minus strand of BSWB01000005.1, from coordinate 81,358,003 downwards.
AAATACACTTAATTAGAAAAGGTCCGGTCCAACGGGATTTAAGCTTACCTGGAAAGAGGCGAAGTCTTGAATTGAAGAGGAGAACTTGATCTCCTTCTTTGAAGTCCTTTGGAATGATATGCTTATCATGCCAACGTTTTTCCCTTTCCTTGTAGATCTTGGCGTTTTCATAGGCGTTCAAGCGAAGTTCATCCAGCTTATTGATGTCTAGGAGACGCTTCTCTCCCGCTTCCTTCATGCCGAAATTCAGCCACTTGATAGCCCAAAACGCTTTGTGCTCCAGCTCCACCGGCAAGTGACAAGACTTCCCATACACAAGGTTGTATGGTGTGGTTCCTATGGGAGTCTTGTACGCAGTCCGGTACGCCCATAATGCATCATCTAGCTGCAAGGACCAATCCTTCCTAGTCCTTGAAAGCGTCTTCTCTAGAATTCCTTTGATCTCCCTATTTGAGATCTCAACTTGTCCACTCGTTTGTGGATGATAAGGGGTAGCGATCTTGTGAGTAACCCCATACTTAGCTAGAAGGGCTTCAAAGCGACGGGCTATAAAGTGAGAACCTCCATCACTAATGATCGTCCTTGGTGTCCCAAATCGCGGAAAGATGGTCTTGTTGAAGAACTTGACCACTACCATGGCATCATTTGTGGGAGAGGCAATTGCTTCCACCCATCTGGAAACGTAATCTACCGCCAATAGTATGTATTGGTTTCCACAAGAAGATGGGAATGGTCCCATGAAATCGACTCCCCAAATGTCGAAAATCTCCACCTCTTGGATGTTGTTGAGGGGCATCTCGTTCCTTCTAGAAATATTGCCTGTTCTTTGACAAGCATCGCAGCAAGAAACAAAGGATTGCACATCTCTAAATAAAGTAGGCCAATAGAATCCAGATTGCAATACCTTTGCGCTAGTCTTGTTCGAACTAGCGTGTCCTCCACAAGGTAGTGAATGACAATGGCGGATGACACTTTGCATCTCATCTTCCGGCACACATCGCCGAATGATGCCATCCGGACCTCTCTTAAAGAGGAGAGGCTCGTTCCAATGGTATTCCCGGACGTCTTTAAAGAACTTCTTCCTTTGTGCGTAGGATAGTCCGGGCGGTATCTCCTGGCAAACCAAATAGTTAACAAAATCAGCAAACCATGGTTCGTTACCTTTGGAGATCACTTTGATGCACTCCTCTATGATGTGTAAGTGTTCGTCCGGAAAGGAGTCATCAATGGGTAGACGGTCGTCCCCTAGATGTGTTAGACGACTCAAATGATCCGCAACAGAATTTTCTGAACCTTTCTTGTCGCGGATCTCAAGATCGAATTCTTGTAGGAGAAGAATCAATCTAATTAGCCTTGGCTTCGCGTCTTTCTTCGCAAGGAGGTACCGGATCGCAGCATGATCTGTGTAGACAATCACCTTTGCACCTACAAGATAAGAGCGAAACTTGTCAATAGCGTAGACAATGGCTAGAAACTCTTTCTTTGTAGTGGCGTAGATGAGCTGCGCTTCGTCTAGCGTCTTGCTAGCATAGTATATGGCATGGGTTCGCCCTTCCTTTCATTGTCCAAGAACAGCTCCAATAGCTACGTCACTAGCGTCGCACATAATCTCGAAGGGGAGAGTCCAATCCGGAGGTTGGATAATAGGTGCTGAAATTAGAGCTTGCCGAATGGTGTTAAACGCATCCAAACATTCCTGCGAAAACTCAAAAACCGCATCCTTCATCAATAGATTAGTGAGAGGTTTTGATATCTTAGAAAAGTCCTTAATGAAACGTCTATAAAATCCAGCATGTCCTAGGAAACTTCTTATCCCTTTCACCGAAATTGGGGGAGGAAGTTTCTCTATGGTCTCTATCTTAGCCTTGTCTACCTCTATCCCTCTACTAGAGACTAAGTGACCTAATACAATTCCTTCCTTAACCATGAATTGACACTTCTCCCAATTAAGAACTAGGTTAGTGTCTTCACATCTTTGTAAAACAAGAGAAAGGTTAGAAAGGCAATCGTTAAAAGAGGAACCGTATACGGAGAAGTCGTCCATGAAGACTTCCATGATTTCCTCTACGTATTCGGAGAAGATGGCCATCATGCACCGTTGGAAGGTGGCTGGGGCGTTGCAAAGCCCGAACGGCATTCTCCCATAGGCGAAAGTACCCCAAGGGCACGTGAATGTGGTCTTCTCTTGATCATCCGGATGTATCGGAATCTGAAAGAAACCACTATAACCGTCAAGGTAGCAAAAATGTGAATGTTGTGCTAACCTTTCAAGCATTTGATCAATGAATGGCAATGGAAAGTGATCCTTCCGTGTTGCGTTGTTGAGCTTGCGGTAGTCTATGCACATTCGCCATCCAGTCACGGTTCGGGTAGGAATGAGTTCGTTGTTCTTGTTGGTGATGACCGTCATTCCTCCCTTCTTCGGAACTACTTGAACTGGACTCACCCACTTGCTATAGGAGATAGGATAGATGATACCTGCATCAAGAAGTTTAAGAATTTCCTTCTTGACAACCTCCTTCATGGTCGGATTCAACCGCCTTTGAGGTTGTCTTGAAGTTCTAAAGTCCTCCTCCATTAGTATCTTATACTAGAATCAAGCAGCGAACCCGCAGTGTACGGATCGACGTAGTTAAGCAAGAATTCCAGAGTATCGAACACAGGGATTTGGGTGGGAACAAATTCGATTGCAGGTTATCAAGCGAGTAAATATGAGAATTTTGCAAATATTGGGAAAACAACAATCCTAAAGATCCAAGTATCCAGCTGTGGCAATCGATTCAAGATATACTTAATGATATAAAGACAGAGTTGAGATATCCAAAGGTATACTAATGTAAGGTAATCGTACGGTGAAGTTCCAAAAACCTTATGTAACTCACCTACAAGGCACTCTCTATACGGGTTGTTGAGGCTCAATATAGAAAGATTCTAAAGGTGAGAATTAGTGTCAAATACCCAAACTTGTAACCCAAGGATCAAGACTAACTTAACCGATTGAGGTTGTGACACTCACAATCGAGGTAGAGGTTGTTGAGGCTTCACTACCACCTAGAAAAGACAAGTCTAAACTAAGCTAAAGCAAATCTTTAACTTTGCATTAAAGTAAAAGCAAGTTCGTGGACTTAAGGGAAATCACGGTTAGTTCTTGAGGTTCCACGGCCGTGGACTCAAGAACAGGCCGTAATTTAGGGTTGTCGGCGATTCTCTCTAACTCTCAGGGTCTAATCTGTTTGCGATCGATCTATCATCATCTAAGCCACAACTATCAACCCTTCACCTTAGAATTGTTAAGGGTTTTTAGCCAATAACAGTCATGTTGATATCAATTCAAGAATTAAAAGATAAAAAGATGAAAACTTTCAAGAACTTTCAATAATCTTCAAACCAATCTCAAAGTCACAATCAAGAACGAATGTTGTCAAAAGATTCACAATGAGGTAAACAATCACAACCTTAGGAAAGAAGGGAAAACGGGATGTCAATCCGTTTTCCAAATCAAACCTAAACAAGAAGAGAAATCTTCTTGCAAAATCTTCCAAAAGCTTCGATCTTCCGCCAATCCGGAGATCTCCACAGCAATCTCCACCAAAAGTGCGAGATTAGGGTAATTCCCCGATACGAACTTCAATCTCCAATAAGATGATCAATCCTTCCAAGCGAAGGTAAATGCCGCTAAGCGAAGATGGCGGGTGTAAGCCGTGATGCGGATGTGGGTAAGCGAGGATAAGCGGTCATGACGGATTCTTGCTTCGTCCGTCTTTTTATAGGGCAGGATAAAATATCGGCCCGACCCAATCTTCAAAAGATCGTGGCTTCAAAGCGTGGCGAAAAGATTCGCCAAGATCACGGTCGTGGAAAGTCGTGGAAGTTTCCACGACCGTAATTTAGGGCGTGGATTAGGTCACGGTTTGTACCATGTATTCCACGGCCGTAATAGTTACTGGAATGCATCACGCCTCTCTTGCAGGGTTCCACGGCCGTGGAACTGAACGTGGTTCGTAGTACGGCCGTATTTTAGAGCGTGGTTTAGGGCAAGAACGTGATTCTTCCCTAGCCTCGTGCATTCCTCAAGCTAAAACTCCAATTAGCTTCCTAAGAATGTCCTCAATCCTTGGACATATCAAATCAACTCTCCTTCGCTCGATTCCGTTCGGAAGTAGCTCCAAATCACCTATAATCAACATAGAACTAGTGTAGACATTCATATCGACAATATAGGTAATACTAGCTCACATATGCACAAAGTTCAATCAAAGACTATCAATATGAATCAAATACGTTTAGAAAACGTGCCTAAAATATCACAATATTTCATGCTAACAAATAACCCCATACTTAACACGTGCTTGTCCCTAAGCAAGGTCTTTCAAAAAGCTTTAAACAAGAGTTAGGATGAAATATGTGTACCTTCTTTTGGGTGAATGTGACTTCTAAAGAATAGATCATTCTCAAACCTTGCTTCAATCGTTCTTCAAACTTTCACACACTCAATCAAAGAGTAAAAAGCAAAGAAAATTCATGAACCAACTTAACTTCTAAACAAGCATTATAACCTTCAAACATTATCAAAATCAATCACAAGAAACTTCAATTTAGACCACCAAGTCATATAACATTCTTTTGATCTTAAGGACTTTCAAAGAAAAGGTCTAGAATACGGAAGGGAAGGGAAAACTTTAAGGGAAAGTGGTGCATAAATCCGGGAAAGTGGACAACTACCTTCTTCTTCTTATGCGGTTCCCGCAACACTTCAACTTAGAGCTTCGCTCTCTTCTTTTCATTTTTCGACTTTACTTTTGGAGTTATGGACAGTGGTGCACAAAAACCGAAGCCTAGGAGATTGGCGTTTCTCAAAATTTTCAAGAGATGCCTCAAACCCTTAGCGCACATACCATAATCCGCTAGGAATATCGCTCAATTCGACTTTGGCAAGACACAAACACCCGGCTATGTGAATGGTGCCGAGTTACTCATCGTCATGATTGACTTCCCCAAACCTACAATTTCTTTCTATTCATTTGATTGCAAATAATTGCTCTCATGGCCCTCCCACATCAAACATGCCTTTTTCATTCACTTCTCCAAATTCCCGGATAGGTAAAGGAGGCTAATATTTCAATGAGGAGCTAGATGATCAAAGAAAGAAGAAAGAAAGTATCGAATTGCCTTAATCATTTCAACAAGAAGTATAGGAACTTATAATGTGATTTCAACTTCAATTTCCTAGCATGATTTAGGTAACATTCTCACATTATAAAACTTGCAAAAGAGGTAAAATTCATTCATTCAAATTCTTTTCAATTCACAATCCTTTTAAGCATGCAATTGTCATCAAACTCAATTCACAAGTAGTGATTATCATGGAAATCATCTCAATTCATTAGGAGCACAAAATTTTCAAAATTTTTCAATTTTTATGGGTTTTTCAAGTTATTTTTCATGCAATGCAATAAGGAAACGTGTAACACATAATGAACATGCAACGATAGTCTCAAATGAAAGCGAACATAGTAAGTAGAGTTATTACAAACTTTTTAGTACATCCCACCCCATACTTAGGACGAACATTGTCCCTAATGTTCAAAAGAAATAAAGAAAAGAAAGAAAAGAAAAAGAAACTCACAAAGTGGTGGCGGGAATGTCTAAAACGAACGGTCATGCATCAAATCACTGCGGCGCCGGCGGAGGTGGGAATGGGGAGAAGCTGGTGACCCGAGTTCGATCCCCGGCAACGGCGCCAAAAACTTGTTCGCCCCTAGAGGTGTGTGCAAATAAGCTTTAAATTTATAAAACTAGAATCAAGCAGCGAACCCGCAGTGTACGGATCGACGTAGTTAAGCAAGAATTCCAGAGTATCGAACACAGGGATTTGGGTGGGAACAAATTCGATTGCAGGTTATCAAGCGAGTAAATATGAGAGTTTTGCAAATATTGGGAAAACAACAATCCTAAAGATCCAAGTATCCAGGTGTGGCAATCGATTCAAGATATACTTAATGATATAAAGACAGAGTTGAGATATGCAAAGGTATACTAATGTAAGGTAATCGTACGGTGAAGTTCCAAAAACCTTATGTAACTCACCTACAAGGCACTCTCTATACGGGTTGTTGAGGCTCAATATAGAAAGATTCTAAAGGTGAGAATTAGTATCAAATACCCAAACTTGTAACCCAAGGATCAAGACTAACTTAACCGATTGAGGTTGTGACACTCACAATCGAAGTAGAGGTTGTTGAGGCTTCACTACCACCTAGAAAAGACAAGTCTAAACTAAGCTAAAGCAAATCTTTAACTTTGGATTAAAGTAAAAGCAAGTTCGTGGACTTAAGGGAAATCACGGTTAGTTCTTGAGGTTCCACGGCCGTGGACTCAAGAACAGGCCGTAATTTAGGGTTGTCGGCGATTCTCTCTAACTCTCAGGGTCTAATCTGTTTGTGATCGATCTATCATCATCTAAGCCACAACTATCAACCCTTCACCTTAGAATTGTTAAGGGTTTTTAGCCAATAACAGTCATGTTGATATCAATTCAAGAATTAAAAGATAAAAAGATGAAAACTTTCAAGAACTTTCAATAATCTTCAAACCAATCTCAAAGTCACAATCAAGAACGAATGTAGTCAAAAGATTCACAATGAGGTAAACAATCACAACCTTAGGAAAGAAGGGAAAACGGGATGTCAATCCGTTTTCCAAATCAAACCTAAACAAGAAGAGAGATCTTCTTGCAAAATCTTCCAAAAGCTTCGATCTTCCGCCAATCCGGAGATCTCCACAGCAATCTCCACCAAAAGGCGAGATTAGGGTAATTCCCTGATACGAACTTCAATCTCCAATGAGATGATCAATCCTTCCAAGCGAAGGTAAATGCCGCTAAGCGAAGATGGCAGGTGTAAGCCGTGATGCGGATGTGGGTAAGAGAGGATAAGCGGTCATGACGGATTCTTGCTTCGTCCGTCTTTTTATAGGGCAGGATAAAATATCGGCCCGGCCCAATCTTCAAAAGATCGTGGCTTCAAAGCGTGGCGAAAAGATTTCCCAAGATCACGGTCGTGGAAGTTTCCACGACCGTAATTTAGGGCGTGGATTAGGTCACGGTTTGTACCATGTATTCCACGGCCGTAATAGTTACTGGAATGCATCACGCCTCTCTTGCAGGGTTCCACGGCCGTGGAACTGAACGTGGTTCGTAGTACGGCCGTATTTTAGAGCGTGGTTTAGGGCAAGAACGTGATTCTTCCCTAGCCTCGTGCATTCCTCAAGCTAAAACTCCAATTTGCTTCCTAAGAATGTCCTCAATCCTTGGACATATCAAATCAACTCTCCTTCGCTCGATTCCGTTCGGAAGTAGCTCCAAATCACCTATAATCAACATAGAACTAGTGTAGACATTCATATCGACAATATAGGTAATACTAGCTCACATATGCACAAAGTTCAATCAAAGACTATCAATATGAATCAAATACGTTTAGAAAACGTGCCTAAAATATCACAATATTTCATGCTAACAAATAACCCCATACTTAACACGTGCTTGTCCCTAAGCAAGGTCTTTCAAAAAGCTTTAAACAAGAGTTAGGATGAAATATGTGTACCTTCTTTTGGGTGAATGTGATTTCTAAAGAATAGATCATTCTCAAACCTTGCTTCAATCGTTCTTCAAACTTTCACACACTCAATCAAAGAGTAAAAAGCAAAGAAAATTCATGAACCAGCTTAACTTCTAAACAAGCATTATAACCTTCAAACATTATCAAAATCAATCACAAGAAACTTCAATTTAGACCACCAAGTCATATAACATTCTTTTGATCTTAAGGACTTTCAAAGAAAAGGTCTAGAATACGGAAGGGAAGGGAAAACTTTAAGGGAAAGTGGTGCATAAATCCGGGAAAGTGGACAACTACCTTCTTCTTCTTATGCGGTTCCCGCAACACTTCAACTTAGAGCTTCGCTCTCTTCTTTTCATTTTTCGACTTTACTTTTGGAGTTATGGACAGTGGTGCACAAAAACCGAAGCCTAAGAGATTGGCGTTTCTCAAAATTTTCAAGAGATGCCTCAAACCCTTAGCGCACATACCATAATCCGCTAGGAATATCGCTCAATTCGACTTTGGCAAGACACAAACACCCGGCTATGTGAATGGTGCCGAGTTACTCATCGTCATGATTGACTTCCCCAAACCTACAATTTCTTTCTATTCATTTGATTGCAAATAATTGCTCTCATGGCCCTCCCACATCAAACATGCCTTTTTCATTCACTTCTCCAAATTCCCGGATAGGTAAAGGAGGCTAATATTTCAATGAGGAGCTAGATGATCAAAGAAAGAAGAAAGAAAGTATCGAATTGCCTTAATCATTTCAACAAGAAGTATAGGAACTTATAATGTGATTTCAACTTCAATTTCCTAGCATGATTTAGGTCACATTCTCACATTATAAAACTTGCAAAAGAGGTAAAATTCATTCATTCAAATTCTTTTCAATTCACAATCCTTTTAAGCATGCAATTGTCATCAAACTCAATTCACAAGTAGTGATTATCATGGAAATCATCTCAATTCATTAGGAGCACAAAATTTTCAAAATTTTTCAATTTTTATGGGTTTTTCAAGTTATTTTTCATGCAATGCAATAAGGAAACGTGTAACACATAATGAACATGCAACGATAGTCTCAAATGAAAGCGAACATAGTAAGTAGAGTTATTACAAACTTTTTAGTACATCCCACCCCATACTTAGGACGAACATTGTCCCTAATGTTCAAAAGAAATAAAGAAAAGAAAGAAAAGAAAAAGAAACTCACAAAGTGGTGGCGGGAATGTCTAAAACGAACGGTCATGCATCAAATCATTGCGGCGCCGGCGGAGGTGGGAATGGGGAGAAGCTGGTGACCCGGGTTCGATCCCCGGCAACGGCGCCAAAAAACTTGTTCGCCCCTAGAGGTGTGTGCAAATAAGCTTTAAATTTATAAAACTAGAATCAAGCAGCGAACCCGCAGTGTACGGATCGACGTAGTTAAGCAAGAATTCCAGAGTATCGAACACAGGGATTTGGGTGGGAACAAATTCGATTGCAGGTTATCAAGCGAGTAAATATGAGAGTTTTGCAAATATTGGGAAAACAACAATCCTAAAGATCCAAGTATCCAGGTGTGGCAATCGATTCAAGATATACTTAATGATATAAAGACAGAGTTGAGATATGCAAAGGTATACTAATGTAAGGTAATCGTACGGTGAAGTTCCAAAAACCTTATGTAACTCACCTACAAGGCACTCTCTATACGGGTTGTTGAGGCTCAATATAGAAAGATTCTAAAGGTGAGAATTAGTGTCAAATACCCAAACTTGTAACCCAAGGATCAAGACTAACTTAACCGATTGAGGTTGTGACACTCACAATCGAGGTAGAGGTTGTTGAGGCTTCACTACCACCTAGAAAAGACAAGTATAAACTAAGCTAAAGCAAATCTTTAACTTTGGATTAAAGTAAAAGCAAGTTCGTGGACTTAAGGGAAATCACGGTTAGTTCTTGAGGTTCCACGGCCGTGGACTCAAGAACAGGCCGTAATTTAGGGTTGTCGGCAATTCTCTCTAACTCTCAGGGTCTAATCTGTTTGCGATCGATCTATCATCATCTAAGCCACAACTATCAACCCTTCACCTTAGAATTGTTAAGGGTTTTTAGCCAATAACAGTCATGTTGATATCAATTCAAGAATTAAAAGATAAAAAGATGAAAACTTTCAAGAACTTTCAATAATCTTCAAACCAATCTCAAAGTCACAATCAAGAACGAATGTTGTCAAAAGATTCACAATGAGGTAAACAATCACAACCTTAGGAAAGAAGGGAAAACGGGATGTCAATCCGTTTTCCAAATCAAACCTAAACAAGAAGAGAGATCTTCTTGCAAAATCTTCCAAAAGCTTCGATCTTCCGCCAATCCGGAGATCTCCACAGCAATCTCCACCAAAAGTGCGAGATTAGGGTAATTCCCCGATACGAACTTCAATCTCCAATGAGATGATCAATCCTTCCAAGCGAAGGTAAATGCCGCTAAGCGAAGATGGCGGGTGTAAGCCGTGATGCGGATGTGGGTAAGCGAGGATAAGCGGTCATGACGGATTCTTGCTTCGTCCGTCTTTTTATAAGGCAGGATAAAATATCGGCCCGGCCCAATCTTCAAAAGATCGTGGCTTCAAAGCGTGGCGAAAAGATTCGCCAAGATCACGGTCGTGGAAGTTTCCACGACCGTAATTTAGGGCGTGGATTAGGTCACGGTTTGTACCATGTATTCCACGGCCGTAATAGTTACTGGAATGCATCACGCCTCTCTTGCAGGGTTCCACGGCCGTGGAACTGAACGTGGTTCGTAGTACGGCCGTATTTTAGAGCGTGGTTTAGGGCAAGAACGTGATTCTTCCCTAGCCTCGTGCATTCCTCAAGCTAAAACTCCAATTTGCTTCCTAAGAATGTCCTCAATCCTTGGACATATCAAATCAACTCTCCTTCGCTCGATTCCGTTCGGAAGTAGCTCCAAATCACCTATAATCAACATAGAACTAGTGTAGACATCCATATCGACAATATAGGTAATACTAGCTCACATATGCACAAAGTTCAATCAAAGACTATCAATATGAATCAAATACGTTTAGAAAACGTGCCTAAAATATCACAATATTTCATGCTAACATGAAGACCCTATCAAGCACCTTGGAAAGTTCCATACAGTGTGTATGAGCATGAAGCCGGCCAACATTACCGAAGAACAAATCAAGATGAGGGCATTCGGCTTCACACTCAAAGATTCGGCGGATGATTGGTATTACCACCTTCCATCCGGGAGTATCGACACTTCGGAGAACCTTCACAAAGCGTTCTTGGAGAAATACTTTCCAGGTAAGAAGGCTAATAGCTTGAAGAAAGCTATAAGCAACATTGAGCAAGAGGCAACCGAAACTCTCTACGAGTACTTCGAAAGGTTTCCACGCCTCCGATCCAGCTGTCCTTTTCACGGATATTCAACTCAAGATCTAGTCTTGTACTTGTACAATGGCTTGCTAGACAATGAAAGGAGGATCGTCGATGCGGCTTGCGGAGGTAATATTCTTAACTCTACTCCTGACCTTGCTTTGGAAAAGATACAAGAACTAGAGGAAGGAACTCAGAACTTTGGAAGGGCCCCGGCTAAGAAAGGAGTTCATGCTGTGAGTTCCGGGAAGAGTGAGATTTCCACCGAGCTCGCGGAATTGAAGGAAATGGTGTAGAGGCTAACACTTATGGGAACAACGCAACATCTCAAAGCTTGTGGAGTTTGTGCTGACCCGTATCATCCAACGGACATGTGTCCACAAGTTCAGGATGACGATGCTGAAGTAAACGCAATGGGTTATGACAACCACAGCAGCAAAGACCTAGAAATGATCCCTATGCACAGAATTTCATGTCAAATTGGCGTGACCAACAAAATTTTCGTTGGAGGGATCAACAAAACCAACAACAACAGCCCCGCCAAGGTAAGTATCACTCAATTGAAGATATGTTGCAGGTTTTGACTAAACACTTTGCTACTCATGTCCAAACAACAGAATCTAGCATCAAGAACCTTGAGCAACAGGTTAGTAAAATGGCGGAAGCTATTTCAAAGACCTAATCAAGGCTTTCCGGAGGATTGCCTTCCCAGACGCTTATAAACCCCAAGGATAATGTTAGTGTCCTAACATTAAGGAGCGGGAAGCAAATCCAACAAGAACCAACAAAAGAATCACAAAGCAAATATTCTGCCATTTTTCCGCACCCACAACCGCCCCTGCGGCTGTAGTTGCGCCCATCACAGAACGGACGACGCCCCTACGGCTGGCTGTCCCCGCCCCTGCGGTGACAACCCCTGAGCCGCCCCTGCGCCTTCAAGCTGACGCCCCTGCCGAAAACACTATATAGAGCCCTGCTGAAAAGGATACTTACGTCCGGCCCAACTTTCCGCCACTGTACTCCGAGAAGCCACCCGCTCCATTTCTTGAGGCCTTGAGGGAGAGAAGAATCATAGAGGACAAGGACCTCTTTGAGACTTTCTCCAAATGCGAGGTAAACATTCCCCTCCTTAAATTGGTAAAAAGTATTCCTAATTATGCTCGTTTTTTGAAGGAACTTTGCACTATCAAGAGGAATCAGAAGCTAAAGAGGAAACAGAAAGTGCAAGTGAGTGAGCCTGTGTCGGCAATTTTCCAACGGAGAATGCCCAAGAAGTGCAGCGATCCGGGCATGGTAAGCATTCTTTGTGTTATAAAGGAAACCCGCTTTGACAAAGCAATGCTTGATCTTGGTGCTTCTATTAATGTCTTGCCATATTCGATTTACAAATCACTTGGCCTTGGGCCACTAATGGAAACTAGGATTGTAGTACAACTTGCTGATAGATCTAATGTGTACCCGAAAGAGATAATTGAAGATGTATTAGTGATGGTAGACAACCTAATTTTTCCTGCTGATTTCTTTGTAATGGATATGGAAAATGATTCGCATGCTGCACCCATTCTGTTAGGTAGACAATTTCTGAAAACGGCTAGGACTAAAATTGATTATGTTAGTGGTAAATTGACCATGGAGTTTGATGGAGAAGTAGTGGAATTTGACATCTATGATGCAATGAGATTTCCTAGCAATGATCATTCTTTATGTGCTATTGACATTGTTGAACCTTTTGTGCAAGATATTTTTGATAACTCTGACGTGGATGAATTAAGAAATGTGATTGAGCATGACATTGATGGTTTCAAATCAGATTATGTGTTAACATCTAGCATGAAAGAGGTCCTAGACCAATTAGATGGGCATAAAAGGCTACCTATCTCCAATTTGGCCATTGGGCCCACTTTACTAACCCCAAGCGAGAAGCTTGTTCCGTCCATAGTGCAGGCACCTAAAATAGAATTGAAGGACCTTCCGTCACACCTCAAGTACGTTTTCCTTGGAGCACACAATACCTTGCGGTGATTATCTCCAACAGTTGACCACCGGACAAGAAGATAAGTTGGTGAAAGTACTAAAGGAGCACAAGACGGCCCTTGGATGGACTATTGCGGACATCAAAGGGATAAGTCCTTCCACTTGCATGCATAGGATTTTACTTGAGGACGAAGCCAAGCCCTCTAGGCAACCTCAAAGGAGGTTGAACCCGCCAATGATGGATGTGGTCAAAAAGGAAGTGTTGAAGCTCCTCCAAGCGGATATGATCTTTCCTATCTCGGATAGCACTTGGGTTAGCCCGAACCAAGAAGTTCCAAAGAATGGAGGCATCACTTTGGTGGAAAATCAACATGGAGAGATGGTCCCAAGCAAAACACAAACCGGATGGAGAGTTTGCAATGACTACCACAAGCTCAATAAGGTAACAAAAAAAGACCATTTCCCATTACCTTTTATTGATCAAATGTTGGAACGTCTTGCAGGTCATCAATACTACTATTTCCTGGATGGATATTCGGGCTATTTCCAAATAGCCATCGCACTAGAAGATCAAGAGAAGACGACGTTCACTTGCCCATTTGGCACTTTTGCATATCGCAGAATGCCATTTGGACTTTGTAACGCACCATGCACCTTCCAACGGTGCATGATAAGTATTTTCTCCGAATACATAGAAAATTTCATTGAAGTCTTCATGGATGATTTTACCGTCCATGGAGATAGTTTTGACGCATGTTTAGGGCATTTGAAACTTGTTCTTGAAAAATGTGTTGAAACCAATTTAGTTCTTAATTCGGAAAAATGTCATTTCATGGTCTAACAAGGAATTGTTCTAGGACATGTAATATCCTTAAAAGGGAAAGAGGTAGATAAGGCCAAAGTTAATGTTATTCAAAATTTACCTTATCCTACTAACGTTCGAGAAATCCGATCTTTCCTTGGTCATGCAGGTTTCTACCGACGGTTCATCAAAGATTTTTCAAAGATCTCAGCACCCTTGTGTGAATTGCTCAAGAAAGATGTCACCTTCATAGTGGATGAGGATTGCAAGAAGGCTTTCGACACTTTGAAGGCATGTCTCACCACCGCACCAATCATCCGTTCTCCGGATTGGGAGAAATCTTTTGAAATTATGTGTGACACCAGTGACTACGCCGTCGGAGCTATCTTAGGACAAAAAGACGAACGGGCCTCCCATGTGATCCATTATGTGTCTATGACACTCAATGGAGCACAAAGGAATTACTCTACCACCGAGAAGGAGATGTTAGCGGTAGTTTTTGCCATTGAGAAATTCCGGCAGTACCTACTTGGGGTAAAGGTAATTATCTTCACTAACCATGCAGCTCTTAGGTACCTCATGGCAAAGAAGGAGGCAAAGCCACGATTGATCCATTGGGTGCTTCTTCTAAGCGAGTTTAACCTAGAGATAAGGGACAAGAAGGGAGCTGAGAACCTGGTGGCCGATCATTTGAGCAGACTAGTGCATGCAAGAGGAGGAAGATCCAGAAAAAAGAGAGATAGCCGGAAGTTTTCCAGACGATACATTCTACACAACTCTCTGTTGTGTAACCGCCCTCGCGCCTCACACCAGCCGCCCCTGCGGCTCTATCTAGGCGCCCCTGTTGAATTGTCGACAGAGGTTTGTCTTAAGCTCCAATCTTTTAAGCCTTGGTTTGCTGACATTGTGAACTTCATTGTCAGGAAAGAGTATCCTCCAAACTTCACCAAGGCACAACGAGAGAAGGTAAAAGTTGAAGCTCGACACTACGTTTGGGACGATCCTTACCTTTGGAAGCATTGTAGTGACCAAGTGATCCGGCATTGCATTCCGAACAATGAGGAACAATCCGTCCTAACTTTCTATCATTCTGAAGCATGTGGGGGGCACTTTGGGGCAAACAAAACTGCAAGAAAAGTTTTTGATGCCGGTTTCTTTTGGCCACACATTTTTCGAGATGCTTTTGTATTTTGTAAAGTGTGTGAGAGATGCCAAAGGGTAGGAAATCTTTCAAGGAGACATGAAATGCCCCAATCCTCTCTTATATTTTGTGAAATATTCGATGTTTGGGGAATTGATTTCATGGGGCCGTTTCCTACTTCATTCGGGAACACATATATTTTGCTTGCGGTGGACTATGTTTCCAAGTGGGTGGAAGCAAAGGCCACCAAAACTGATGATTCAAAAGTAGTTGCATCTTTTCTGAAGGAAAATATCTTTGCAAGATTTGGAATCCCAAAAGCCTTAATCAGTGATAGGGGTACCCATTTTTGCAACAAGACGATCACGGCTCTCCTTAAGAAGTATCACGTTCACCAAAGAGTATCAACAGCTTATCATCCACAAACAAACGGCCAAGCTGAGGTGTCTAACCGGGAAATAAAGACCATCCTTGAAAAGATGGTTTCTCCCAGGCGGAAGGATTGGAGTGCAAGGCTAAATGACGCCCTATGGGCATATCGGACAGCCTACAAAACTCCTATCAGAATGTCCCCTTTTAGGCTCGTGTTTTGGAAAGCTTGCCACCTATCGGTGGAGTTAGAGCACAATGCTTGGTGGGCGGTAAAGAAGTGCAACATGAACATAGAGGAAGTGGGAGAATTCCGGAAGCTCCAATTGCAAGAGTTGGAGGAACAGAGGCTAGATGCATATGACCATGCTACCACATACAAAGAAAAGACCAAAGCATGGCATGATCGGAACATTCTCCGGAAGGACTTCAAGGTAGGTAACAAGGTACTTCTCTTTCAATCCCGTTTGAAACTCTTTGCAGGTAAGCTGCGTTCGAGATGGACAGGGCCGTTCATAGTAGCCGAAGTATACCCTCACGGGGCTGTGGATCTCTATGAGCCCCAAACGCAAATGGTGTTTAAGGTGAACGGGCAAAGGCTAAAGCTTTACCTTGAAGGAGTCAAGAACGATCGAATTGACGAGATGGTACTAGAGGAGGCACAGTCAGAAAAGTAGAGATCTTACGTCGAGCCAACGACGTAAAATAAAGGTGCTTCTCGGGAGGCAACCCGAAGGAATAAAAAGAGGAGCTTTTGTCAAGGAAACCGCCCCTGCGGCTTTGTATCCCGCCTGTGCAGTGACACTCATGCCTAGCGCCACCCCCAGCGCTGGGCCTGCGCTTGCAACACGCCTGTCACCGCCCCCGCGGTGACATCCCTACGCCCCTGCGGCGGCCATCCTTGACACGAATTCCCAGCGCCGCCCCCGGCGCTGCGCCTGCGTGCCCCTCTCCCTTGTCGCCGCCCCAGTGGAGACAGACTCCCGCCCCTGCGGGTTTATCGAGAAAAGAAAAAAAAAGATGATCTCGAAAACGCCTACACCTACCACGCACCATCCACCAACCTTCTTCACCAAACACACAAACCCTCCAAACCCCTCTCCTTCAGAAACTCTCTCACACCCCTGCACCCTCTGCCCACCAACAATCTTGCCGACGCCCCTACGCCGCCTCCGACAGCCAGCCAACAGTCGAAACGCCCCTGCGCCACCTTCTCCCACTACCCCCTTACTCTCTCACAACCCTACGGCCTTTCTCCTCACCCACTTCACACATTCCACTCCAGATACACCTTCGGCGAGACTAAACCACCAAGGACGTCACCGGAACAGCCTCAACAACACCCTTTCCATCGCTCCCCCGAAATCGCCTCTGCATTTCTTCCACACCTGTGGCTGCAAGCATCCGCCCTGCGCCTTACCGCCCCCGCGCCTGCACAGCCGCCCCTGCGGAAATCACACCAGAGAGATCGTTTTCTTTTCCTTATTTCGACATTTTCTAATCCTTTGCTTCAATTACTTTCAAGAATGGAAGCCCTAAGGAAATACAAGATGACCGACGCAGAGAAGGAGCGTTATAGGATTCTGCGGGATCGAGTTGTGTATGCAACTCGATTTTTGCATATTCCGACTTTGGAGAAACTAGGCATGCTAGAGAGAATGCAAGCATTTTAGGCGAATGCTGGCTCAGAGACTTCCTCCAGAAAAGTGCTTCATTATATCCCGAGCTCAGCAGACAGTTTATCTCCACTTTCACAATGGAGAAGGAGGACCACGTGTGTATCGGCCTCACCTTCAAGTTCAACAAGGTGAAATACATTCTTGACTACGCTGATCTACGGGAGGCCTTTGGGGTGACTCTAAACCCCTCTGCAAACTGGTGGGATCCAATCCCAGCCCCGGACCTGTGCGAGTTTTGGCAAGCAGCTACCGGGTCAGAATTCCATGCTGGGGGTGAGTACTCCAACAAACTCACTCACCCCCAGCTTGAGGCTCATTTCAAAGATCCTCATGAGTGTCTTCTGTGGACACAAAGAGGAAAACAAGGTCGCCCTCAAGGGCCTCCCACTACTCTACTCTTGCCTTCCACAAAGCAAGCAAATGATGGATTGGCCCTCTCTCTTCCTTGCCGCTTTAAAGCGGATTAGGAGGGACGAGCCGAGGGATATTGTCGGCGGTGGGGTGATCTCTTTGATCGCCTCACAAGTGATGGACCTGTCCGAGTTAGAGGACGGGATGGCGGCTCCTCTCTACACTGAGGGGTTGCTTAGGAGGTGCAAGCTCCTCCGGCGGGACGGGGAGAACCTATTCTGGATCTCCCTTGCCGATAGGAGCCACCTCACCTACCTCCCCCGTCCTTCACCATTAGGAGGTGAGCTCTCAGAGCTCTACATACCGGCAGATCCTTTCGTGCCGAGGAGGCCACTAGTGGCCATTGTGGAGAGGTATGTTGCCAGCTCCAGCCGGGCTCATCAGGAGGAGCACCTGCCCATTCCCGACGACGACGAGGAGATGCCCACTGCGGCTCCAAAGGAGGACCCGGCATGGCCAGCCTTCAGGCTCACATGGCTGCCATGACCACCAAGCACCGGACATGGCAGACGGAGTATCAAAGAACCATGTTGGAGCAGCAGGAGAGCTGGAAGACGAGCTTTGTTGCCTCCATGACCTCACACTTTGATCAGAGGTAGGAGGCCTGGTAGGCAGCCCAGCAGCAGCAATTGGAGGCTCAGCAGCTGGCTTGGCAGGCCAGTTTTGAGACCTCTTTTGGCCGCCAGATGTCTGCCCAGCAGGACCGCATTGATGACATCTACCACCGGCAGGAGCACTTCTTCCGCCACTTCCCTTACGCACCGGAGGAGGGTCCGGGTAGTCCATCCAGACCACCCCACTGAGGGGTACATTTCTTTCCCTTCTCCACATTTATCTTTGACTCATTTCCACTTTGAGGACAAAGTGTACTTCAAGTATGGGGGAGGGACATATCATTGCTTGTACAGTTCATTGTGTTGTTTTGGAATTTGTTTTGGAATTTGTTTTTGCATTGTTAAATTCAGTTTGATATTCAAAAAAAGAAAAGAAAAAGTCAAAGAAGTGAAAAAAGGCATGGAAATCCTTGGATAACCGAAAACCCAAAAGGGGGGTTTAGGTAAAAATAAGGTAGTCCGACCAACCTTAGGTTGGTGCGAAATTGGACTTGAGGGATGTGAGTTAAAGTGAGAAAAGAAGAAGAGTGGCAAGGTGAAAACCCGAAAGGGCACCTTGGCAAAATGAGCGACACCGAGTGTAGGTTTCCCTTCCGGCGTTTTGGCGACATAAGAAGGGGAGTCATAAGGAGGTTGTCCGGTATCGGGATGGGTTCCCACCAGTCTTCGGAGGCGGCAATGGTTACCACTAATGCCTCCTGCAGTTGGGTGTAGTCCAATATATACTTTCTTTTGTTGAACTTGAATGAAAGTCCAACGCAACTGTGGTCCACCGTTTCCATTTTGAATGTGGCAATGAATTGGCGGCTGAGCTCGGGGTGTGTTGGAGCACAAATTATCAGAAAATCCCCGAGCCCAGCATTGTTGAGGAATGCTTGCATGCTCTCCAGCATGCCCAAATTTTCCAAAGTAGGAACGTCCAGAAATCAAGTTGCATACACATCCCGACCTTGCACAATCCTATACCGCTCTTTCTCAACTTCCAACAACTTGTATTTTCTCTGGTTTTCCATCTCTTGCAGTTGAACAAGCATAGGAATTAGAAAGTTCGGAAATTAGAGTAAGAGACGAACCCTCTGTTGTGTTTTCCGCAGGGGCGGCTCTAGCTTGCGCTGGGGCGGCTTGACGCAGGGGCGGGAGCTTGCAGGTGTAGGGGATGGAGAAGAGCAGAGGGCGATTTTGGGAGCCTACGAAGGTGGCGTGATAGGTGATGGAATCACAATCAATTAGGGTAGTTTTTAGAGTCTTTTTATTGCATTAGTGTCTGTTTATGCTACTAACTCCTTGGTCCAAAAGAAGAAGATTAAAAGAAGCTAAAGGAGTTATAAGTACTTAGGAGTGAAGATCGATCACGAAGCAAAGCTTCTGTTGCCTCACCGCCCCAGCGGGTCCTTGCAGCCGCCCTTGCGGATGACGTTTTCCACTGGAGCGCTCTCTGCGCCTTCACCAGCGCCAACCATGAAGCGTGTCACCGCCCCTGCGCTACTCCTTGGCGCCCCTGCGGTGACCTACCCTGAAGAAATGAAGACCAGCTCCCCTGCGTCTCCCACTGCACCCCTGCCTACGCCTCAACCTGGGAGCTGGAAAGTGAAGAGGCTATGTCACCGCCCCTGCGTCAACATAGGGACGCCCCGACGGCTTGGCATCAAAAACGTCAGGAAGGTGAAAGGTCAGACGTTGAAATGCATTGAAGATCCGCCCCAGCGGAATTGTGTAGCCGCCCCAGCGGCTCTGAAGAAGATCAAGCGATTCTGCCTAAACCGCCCCTGCGGTTCCTGAAGGCCGCCCCTGCGGTTTAACGCCAAAAGCTTTTCTCCGGCTGTTTACACCACCTTTATGGCATTTAAGGTGGCTGCTTTGGGCCGGTCATTTACTCCTATTTAGTGTCTTTTGTAGTATAAATAGTCCTTGGTTGATGGCTAGTATCATCCATCTTATCATCTTGTTAATCATCAAATTATCCACTTAGATTCTCTTGCTACCTTGTAATGAGTTGCTAACTCCCTTGCTACATTGGGTTGGTTTGAAGTTGTTTTGTTACTTTGGTTGTAAGTACTTTATAATATAAGTTTTTATTCAGTAATACTTTGTGTTTCCTTGATCTCCATTGTCTAATTGCATGTTTACTATTGCTTGATATTGATCACCTTAGGTTCTAAAGTGCATGTAAACAACTAGGATTAATAGGTTTCGGGTTTGGGTCTTTAATCTAGTAGCAACTTTAAGTAATAACGGGTTGTGATTACTTAAAGAAAAGGAACACAAATATAAAGTTAAGTTTAACGGTTTTAATCTTCTCTTTATATCCCTTAGTCTTTGTTTGAAAGCTAACTTGTTATTTAGTCTTGTAGATTTACGGAACTTTAACCTGTTAAGTTGTGTTGATGCCGGTTGGCTCAACACATATATAAGATCTAGACGGGAGATTACTTGAAAACTTGTAAAAGGAACTCACCAAAGTAGCAATTGCATGCTTAGAATCAACCTAGTTTAGATTCATCCATTATTGTCTTACTTGCCGCATTAATCGTTTTCATAAGTTTTTGTGCATCAATTCAACCAAACCCCCCCCCCCCCTTGTGTCACTTGTCACTATAATCGATAATTGCATCTAAAACACCTTAACTCTCTTGGGTTCGACCCATACTTAATCACTATACTTGTTCTTAGTGCTAAGTCGGGATTTCCTTTTGATTGGGTATAGACGACTATAGAAATACCGTCAGTCATGGCGGTGTTGGGGCTGTTCCGGTGACTTCTTTGTTGGTGTAAGTGTCGCCGGTGGTGATGAGCGAGAGTGTGAGGTTTGAGAGTATGTAGGGTGTGTGTGGTGGTGGTGAGCGCCAGTGTCGCAGGGACGGTTGTGGCTAGGACGCCGGAGGTGGCGCAAGAGCGTTTGCACAAGGCGGCGTGTGAGCTTCCGGAGGGCGCAGGGGCGTGGGATGCGAGGTGGTGTAGGGTTGGAAGAGTGAATGGAAAGGGAGGGGAAGGGGCGGTAGTTGTAGGTTATTTTTGGAAAGTGTATTTTTTTTCTTTCCTTAGTAAGACCGCAGGAGCGGCGTTTGTCACCGCGGGGGCGGTAACAAGGAAGAGGGGCACGCAGCCTTGACGCCGGGGGCGGCGCCGAGGATGTGTGTCAAGGATGGCCGCCGCAGGGGCGTAGTGGAGTCACCGCAGGGGCGTTGACTAGCATGTTGCAGGCGTTGGCCCAGCGTCGGGGCGGCGCTGGCCATGGGTGTCACCACAGGGGCGGGGACACTGAGCCGCATGGGCGGTTTTCTTGATAGAGGCTCCTCTTCTTATTCTTTTGGGTTGCCTCCCGAGCAGCGCTTTTGTTTTACATCGTTGGCTCGACGTAAGGACTCTACCTCTATTATTGAGCCTCCTCTAGCATCACTTTTGGGTTTATAACCGTCTGTGAAGGTAATCCTCCGGAGGACCTAGTTTTAATCCTTGTAATGACTTCCGCCATTTGACCAACCTGTTTTCAAGGTTCTTGATGCTGGATTCTGTTGTTTGGACATGAGTAGCAAAATGTTTAGTCAAAACCTGCAACATATCCTCCGTTGTTTCATACTTACCTTGTCGGGGCTGCTGTTGTTGGTTTTGTTGATCCCTCCAACGAAAGTTCTGTTGGTCACACCAGTTTGGCATGAAATTCTGTGCATAAGGATCGTTCCTAGGCCTTTGTTGCTGTGGTTGTCCATATCCCATTGCTTTCACCTCAGCATCATCATCTTGGACTTGTGGGCACATGTCCGTTGGATGATATAGGTCAGCACACACTCCACAAGCCTTGAGTTGTTGTGGGGTCCCCATAAGTTTTAATCTCTTCACCATTTGCTTCAGCTCCGCGAGCTTAGTGGAGATCTCACTCTTCCCGATATTTACAACATGAACACCTCTCTTGGACAGAGTCCTTCCAAAGTTCCGGGTTCCTTCTGCTAGTTCCTGTATCTTTTCCAAAGCAAGGCCAGGAGTAGAGTTAATAATATTACATCCACAAGCCGCATCGATGATCCTCCTTTCATTGTCTAGCAAGCCATTGTACAAGTACAAGACTAGATCTTGAGTTGAATATCCGTGAAAAGGACAGCTGGATCGGAGGCGGGCGAATCTTTCGAAGTACTCATAGAGAGTTTCGTTCACCTCTTGCTCGATGTTGCTTATAGCTTTCTTCAAGCTATTGGCCTTCTTGGCAAGGAACTATTTCTCCAAAAACGCCTTGTGAAGGTTCTCCCAAATGTCGATTCTCCCGGATGGAAGGTGGTAATACCAATCATCCGCTGAATCTTTGAGTGTGAAGCTGACTGCCCTCATCTTGATTTGTTCTTCGGTAATGTTGGCCGGCTTCATGCTCATACATACAGTATGGAACTTCCCAAGGTGTTTGATGGGGTCTTCACCACTTAGCCCATGGAAGGATGGAAGCAAGTTGATGAGACCCGGTTTGAGCTCAAAGTTGATTCCTTCCCCTAATGCCGGTATGGTAACCGCAAGAGGGTTTTGAGCCAAAGTGGGCTGAGTAAGTTGACAAAGAGTACGATCAGCCATTTCTTGTTGGAGTTGTTGTTGTCTTCGTTGCCGAATGTGCGTCCTCTCAATTTCTGGATCAAAGGAAGCAAAGCCGGAGTTAGTAGCACGGGTTTGAACCATAAAAATGGTTCAAACCAATAATCAATAATCACAATAAAAGCACTAAAACTCCCCGGAAACGGCGCCAAAATTTGACGGGAGGTATTTCTATGGTCGTCTATACCCAATCAAAAGTAAATCCCGACTTAGCACTAAAACAAGTATAGTGGTTAAGTAAGGATACATCAGACGACAAACATTATAAAATCGAGGACCCCTCCCCCCCCCCCCCCCCGACCCCGCAACACCTTTCTTGAGGCTCAACCCTCCGAACAACAACCCTCTCACACAACCCCGATAATCTCAGGTCCCATAAGTTATGATTCTTGTATCCACTTCCTACTTCCATTGAAAACCTTAAGTCGTCACACCCTATCATTGCTAAACCTTCATGGAAGGAGGTTTCGTTTTGTGGAGGAGGGATAAGGAAACTTCGTACGATTCTTGATAACAACTTTATCAATTAAAATATTAGTGTCTCATTTCTAATGGTGAAGATGGTGGCACATGGTCAGACATTACAGAACTATGATACCCGGACAAGGTCCTCCCTAAGTCTTAGATAAATAGAAGGATAACGATAAGTAAATAAATAAATTACAATGTAAGTGGCCTTTACTCACCAAATAATCATAGATAAGAAATCTCAAAGGCATTCCATAATGCCTACCACAAAAAGGTACAAAACCACAATACAAAATAAAAGATGATGGTTAAGAACAATCCGGACTTAAAAAGTAAAACATCCCAATGATATATTTCAAAGTTAGGAATAAGTACTAATGAGCAAGACTGCCCCAAACTCATCCGACATGACAACCACTAGGGTGTCTGACCTTCATGCTCTTGAACTAATGTTTTGCCTGATTGTGTCCAAAATCATAACCAACCCCAACGTGATGGAATTAGTCTTCCACATAGACTAAGCTAATACATAAGCAGGGTTAATTATATGAATTAGACATGGTATAAACATATTTTGTATTACATGATCTTTGGAAAAATAGTAATGCTCAAGAATCTAAATGATCAATATGCATTTAATCATCATAAGTCTCAAAATCCCAAAATCAAATATCTTGAAATCTCTAATACTTGTAAAAAAATATACATTCATGATCAAGTTTAAATACTCATAATCAAGTCCAAATGCCCATAATGTATTCCAAATACTTATAATCCAAAATAACTGGTATATAACGTATCCAATTGTCATTGGACTGAAATAGGGTAACAAGGTATTTCCTTGCCCTTCCTCAAATCCATCACAAAAATAATCCCAATAACAATATCAAAACATGGTGGAGCATTTTTACTTTGTAAACGCATATCAAAACTCAATATTGTATTTTATTCTAAAGCATGTCCACCTCTAGCGTTGGACATGATGATACTCTCCTAATCCTTAACCATGGAATGAACACGACAATCACAAATCAAGTGAATCCTCGCCATCCACTAAAGTTAGACACATCCTAGGCCCGGACAAACCATGTATCATTGGTATTCATGGTCCGCCCCAACCGAGTATTGTAAAATCATAAAACAAAATATGTGGTCATACACCGAGTCATCTCAAAATAACAACATGACAACTGCATGTCGTGGTCATAGACCAAATAATCTCAATATCCATAATCTAGTTCTTTCCCAAAAACTCAATAAATCACTTTAAGAATCTTATTCAATATAAATACGTCAACGCCAATATAGCATATCAAAAACAAGACGAGTATTCTCAAAGGTCATTCAACATCATTTTATCAAGTCATACCGAAATCTTAAACCGAAAGCAATATCAATGAACGTAAATAATATAATCAGTATCATGCCAAACATATTCTCAAGAGTCAAAGTAATGCAATAACATATCGACTTAAACTTAATAATGCTCATATAAAAACGCTCACAAGTACTTGCCTCGATTATATCTTACGGAACAGCTCAAAGCCCAAAAACGACAACGTCTAAAATCCAACAAACAACCTAAATAAGCAAGGTCATACAATTAATATTTATACATATTATATTATCACAAACACGTTCTAATAGGTGTAATAATGACTTACTTAATACTAATTGGAGTTTGGGTCGCACCTCTTTTGGGGTTTGCCCAAAACCCGTAATCCACTAAAATAGTACATAGAATGTTCAACTCGGTATATCAAACCAATATCCAAATTATATTCCATAAAAAACTCCAAATAAAGAGTTCAAGATCACCCACGTAGCGTTGATGTAATGAAAGTCGATTGACAGTTATTGAACTCTGACTTGAGCTAATCCTTTTCCAAAGTCGTTTCCAAATCCAAACAACAACCACTAAACAAACTTATCTCTATAAGGTAAATTTGGGCATATTATGTAACATACATAAATTAGGATAATTTCGTAATTAAAACATAGAGTTAAAAATGTAATTACATTTTATGAGGGCAAAAAGTGTAAATATAAATGTTTGGGCCTTTTTATAATTTAATAAACTAGGCTAAAATGTTTAATTATAGTTTCAGGGTAAAAATGTAAACACAAAAAGTAAGGGTCATTTACGCGATAATAATTTCGGGCCAAAAACTATAAATATACAACAGAGGGCATAATTGATAAAAATATAAATATGGGCAATGTACATAGAAAGAAGTTTTTGGTTATTTTATGTAAATACCCAAAATAGGGGGGCAACTAGAATTTGAGGCACTGAATGGCGGTACTTTATAGGTGGTTTCCGGTGGCTCCTATAAACACCCGGCGGTAGTGGCACCCTTTGATAACATGAAACAATTGTTACCAAGTGGCGGAGGTGTCCGGCTCTAGTGGTTGTAGACGTCTGAAGATAGGGTGTTGGAAGGGTTGAGAAAGCTACCAGTTTTTGGGTGCCATCTAGGCACTTTTTGTGCTTGTTTCTTTGGCGGTTTCCGGCGGTGGCGAAGGCGGCGATGAGCTCCCTCGACAATCCGGAGTGGAGGCTTACCCTGTTGGTTCTATATCTAGTAGTGGTTCTTTGGTGGCTCCGGTTGAGTTCAATATAAAGATGAAGATGAAAGAATAGAATTGGAGAGAGAAGACGGTGAGTAGTTGTTGGGGAGACGTTGACCAGAGGCGATGAAGGAGGAGGAAACCTGTTGGGGAGGGAGATGAAGAGAGTGAAGGGAAAGAGCAGAGTTCGATAGGGGGCAAGTGAGGATGAGAGTGGAGATGAGTGTGAGAGGATAGGTATTTTTTGTTGCAGGTGCAAACCAAGGGAAGGAGAAAAAAGAAGGTAGGTAGATAAGAAGGTTTAGAAGCTAGAGGATGAGGCCAATGGTCGGGACATGGCTAGGGAGAGGAGGCTAGCTTGATTAAACAAAATGAAAGAAGGCGAGAGGCTTGGGCAAGTGACAACCATATTTCTTGCTTGGAAGGTGAAGCTGGTCGAGAGGTCGGGCTAGGGGTTTTAGAGGGTTTGAGGCTAGGATGCATGTAACACGCCAAATCTGCAAGACTCGGGCGCTACTAGGCTAGGATCTCACAATGGATCCTGACCCTAGCCTGACAACAAGTTCACTAGATCTTACAACAAGGCACATATAAATTAAAACCAAATACATAAAATTGTGCAATAGATACATCATAAGGTTTACAAAATCACAACCGAGTACAAAATAACAACATCATATCTATACTATATTAAAAGTGTGACTTCCCCTAATGAACAGGACATTTCCGAATTTGCCCTTAAAGCTGTTACTTACGAAATTACCCTTGCTGTTGTAGTCATATTACCATCCCATTTCTCTTTCCTCAGGCGTTGTCAAATGGAACGACAGATTGAGCCGCTTCTTTTGGCCACGCGTCTTCTCTACCTCACTCTCAGAATACGTGTCGTGTTACTGCTGAAGAAGAAAAGCAAGGTTGAAATAATGGTCTCATTCCGGCTCCTTCCACTCACTTTCTTCCCTCTCCCGTCTCTGAATCCTATGGCTCAATCGCAATCGCTTCTCGGACTCAAATTGGTGAGATTCGATTTCCCTCTTACGTCTTTGCTATTTCTAGGTTCTATCATCGTTTATCTCTTCTTTGTTGTGATCTGCTTTCACTAGCATGTTTTTCTCTGAATCGATTGAAGCAGGTACAAATTCTTGCCATGCTCGATTACAGATATTGAGAAATTTCTCCTGTTTTTTTTTTATTCTTTATCGGGATGTTGACGAAGCTTTTCGGTTTTTCATCAGCCCTAAAGGTAAGATCTTCTTCTTCTTCATCCGCAAAGGTAAGGTGTTTTTTTCATTCTTCTTCAAGCTTTGTTCTTTTGGTTCTTCTTTTTCCTTCAATCTCCTCTTCCGTTGTTATCGTTTTTATATAGATTATAATTGCTTCAATTTTCCTAAAACTGACAATTTTAGAGGAGTTTTCATTCTCAGTTTCAAGGTGAGTTCAGTTAATATGTTTATGAATTGATTAAATTTGCTTTGTTGCCAACAAGCAGTTGATTTTGATTTAAGTTCTATAAGCATAGTGCTACTACTTCTTCATCACTAAGCATCCCAAGTGAAAATAGCACAGCTTTCGAGTCTTGGGTTCCGTTGATGATAACATAGCATTTGAATCTCAGTGAAAATAGCTTTCTCGTACTAAATCTCATGAAGAAAGCAGAAAAGCATATATTCTTCGAGCCATGGATATTTATTATTTAATACAAGATTCTTTAATATGGAGTCAGATCAAAGTTCTATTGGTCATTCTTTGCTTACCGTTTCTAGACAATCCATTTGACATTTGGCTCTTGCTTTGATTTTGTTTTAGTAGATTGGTGGGCGTTGTGTCAATTTATTGAATATCATTGGCCAAAGCATATACCGGAGGGCTTCTAGGCTCTACTGAGTACCAGAAAACTCTACAACCTACAAAACCCCATCTTCCTTTATCTTGGTTGGCTACTGATGTAGTGATGTTTGTTTAAGGCTAAGAAATTCCCCTTTAAAGATTTAATGGTGATTGGTTACACACGTAGCTTTCAATTTCTCAGTATTTCATTTATTTTGGTGGGTTCACCATATTTATTTGGCTTAGATGCTTTTGATTGAAAGCTATTAGATTTTGACTACTCTAGAACTTACACCAAAATATCATCGCCACTAACTGTGGAGGCCAAGGCTTGATTTCTCTTTAAAAATCTCTTTGTGGGTTTTATTTTATTTTGGGTTATGTTCCGCCTTGTTTGAGTGTTCCCCTTTTACATGACAAGATTATTCCTTAGAAGAAATTGATTCACTCTTGCTTATTTTCCACGATAGATTGTTTAGAGAACTCCAAACAGCGACTTATGTTTCTTTCTAATTGGTGGTTCGACTTTTACTTTTGAGCTATATATATGCCTCTATCTATGCTACTATTTTTTGTCACTTGACTCATGACCTTAGCATACTTCTTGTCCTTGCAATAACATTCACAAATCACAATCAAGTTAAAGTGTGTTGACTTGCTACATTAATTGCAGTGACAAAGGGACAGTTTACTCAGCTAGAACATTTAAAATTCCAGAATGCATAAGGGTTGTTGTTGGAACCCCATTAGTTCAGGTTATTGTTTTGAACCCATTCATCTACAATGTTACCTTATAGTTGTGCTAATTCAGTTTTCATATCGTGTCATCTGTCAGATAATGTCCCTTTCAGACGGTCGTCCTTGTAAGCGACTTCAGTGATGAGCAATATCTAATAATGCTTACAACTAAGGGCTACATCAAGAAAGTACCTCTAAACTTATTTTCATCAATTAGTACAACCGGAATAATTGCAATTCAAGCTGCCTACTAGCCTTAGGTAAGGGGCTTAAGTGTTAACAAAGGGAGTTTCTAAATTCTGAATCATATAAGGACATTACTACAGAGTGCCACCTACTTGCTTCCTTTACATTCCATAATTATCTTGTATTATACCCTAATCTTCTTTATAGTTAATCATTTGTATATTAATCTCAATTGTCCACATCCTCCTACCTGATTATTTAGTGTTGTTATTGAGATACTTTTAATCTTTCGCACTACTGTTTAGTGTTTTTTGTGTGTCATGTGTTCTACATTAGTCTCAAATATCCATAAGCTTCTAATTTTGATTCAAATAATCTTTAATTATCCAAAAAGTGCTTGAAAACTCTTTATCTATAATTATCCATATAATCGAATTGATAGTTTTTAAAACATTTCGGGTTGAGTGCAGATATGATGAGTATTCCAATAGAATGGGGAATTGGTATCCATCATTTGAATTAAAATTGCAGGTGAAGGATAATCAAAGACTTACGCTCAGGGCCGGCCCTGAGCAGGTGCGAGGTGAGCACTTGCACAGGGCCTCGGTTTAAATGAGGCCTCGGTTCATTGCTTAGTGTAATGATTATTATACGTTGGTTTGGTTTCTGAATGATAAACTGTTCTTGGTTAAGTCGGTAAATAGGCTTGCAGTAGTTTTGTCTCATCAGCTTCTTGTGTTCGAACCACCATGAGAACTATTTTTTTTATATTCAGTTTTACGGTAATTTAATTGGGCCCCTATCCCCTCCTTTTTAGTTTGGTTAATTCATTGGGCCTCAACTTGACTTTATTTATTAGTTAGTTATAAATTTTAAAACTAAAACTAAAATTCAAGGCATAAAAATATTATAAATGGTAAGTTATTTATATAATTAAAGATAAATCTTTATCATTTAAAAAATAAATTATCAATTTAGTTTGTAGAAAATAATAATTTTTATGCTTGTAGTTGTAACTTTAATAAAATGTATTAATTAACTATACAAAAATTTCGATGTTTTTCTATTATTTTGATCAAGTGCATAAATAGTAGATAATACAGTATTTATTCATTATTAGATATTTTTATTTTTATAGAAATTTCAAATGTGGCCTCTAAAAAAACTATAAAAAAAATTCTTAACATGTTTTTTTCTCTATATTATTACGTTTATCTTTAACACATATATTAATATTGTTAAAAAAAATTGTTTCAAAGGTTTAATGTACATATTATAATTAATCAATATATTATATTATTCGATAAATATTGAGTCCCAATTTGATAATTAAAATATTAATATAATATTTTGACAAATTTAGTTAAATATTTACACAAGGCCTCCATAATTGATTGGCCGGCCCTGCTTACCCTACAGTTGCACTCCAAGCCGTGTGTAGACATTCCAGGAACTTAAGGGAAGCAATTCTAACCCAGAATAAGTTAGCCAAGAAGAAATTAAGCCCAGAGTTACCTAAGCTTAGAATAGATTTATGACAATGATTGACAAGGAATCAAGACAAAATAGGGTATCAATTCAGCAAATTGGGCTAATGCAGTAATGTCATAGACAAGCATGGAGACCCATTAGAGGCCTGCATGAGACTTCGGTGGCCATTCCTCGCCCTTTTTGTGTTTGACTCTTTGAGCACTTTCTTCACTTAACCCATATAAATAGGCATTTTTGAGTGAATTGTTTATTGTTTAGTTAACAACTATTAGTATTGGTAATCAACATTGCGACAATGGACTTGTGGGTACCCGAATGACTTGGAAGAGGTTGATCTTGGCCTCTCAAACTGAACTCACCAAGAACCAAAGTCACTGAATTTGTTGAATGTTGAAGACAGATGATTTGAGAAGGGTTTTGTTTTTGATGATTTGCCTTATTATTCCTTATGAAGTGTAGAAAGTCTTACTGACATTGTTTTGAACTAATTTGTGTATCAGCTTGATTGAACTATACTTTGTTGATACTTATATAGTTTTAGCTAATTAGTAGGCTTTGGTTTGCCGCCATATTTCGTGTGGATTGCTAATCTAAAACTTGTGACTGTGTCCGCCATATTTCGTGTGGATTGTTAATCTTAAATTTGTTACTATGTCCACCAAATTAGATGATCTGCAACTTAGGTGAAAGGGAATATACAAACAAAATACCACAATATTTAGATTGACTTATACAAACGCGCGAGAAGCGCGTGCCCGACTAGTCCATACAAGGATAAAACACCCAAAACCCTCGCATATCATAGTGTACAGAAGTCCTCGGCTGATCACCCTGTCTGGCTCACTATGCAGTCTTCCTAACCTGTAAATCATCTACAACACGGTATAAACCGTTAGCTAACAAAAATTAATAAGAATGAATTAATAACACATACACACACCAACACATCACAATATGCAATGTCACACACCCAACCGTTTATTATCTTTGATTAAGTTATTCCATTACTAATTCAACTTCTTTTGTGGCACGAGGAGCCTAAAGAACCTCGCATCTTCCCATTTAACTCAAGTTTTGCGTGAGGAGCTACGTCCTCCTTGAGCTACTAGCTTCCGAGCACCTTCTCCACTCTCGACAAGCTTTGACAGGTGGTCACCGCCCGGTTATAATACACTTGGGCCATATAAGGTAATGAAGTGGTCATCCTAGTCTGGTTTAGATTATAAATGTAACAATCATATGCGCACACACACAACCATCACAACTACTCAAATCCACAACTGCTCGCTAAGTAAGTCCTGAAATACTCGTAAACCTGTACCACGTCACAGTTTTCCCTCGAGGAAACGATCAATGTCTGCATAAGCAAGGCATACACAAAATCAAACGCTGCAAAGGTTAGGAGACGCGTCTCCTACACCTCATAACCATAACCAACTATAACTCGCATCTAAACCTCGATATCTCAACATAACTCACAATTCGTCAAATCTCAAGGTAGCATCTAATCAATATTCCTCAATCTCAATTCTAACTCTAATTTAATTAATTAACCTTTCATTAATTAATTAAATTTCACCTGAATAACGTTTTGCCCGTAGGCAATTTCTAAACCCACCGGTCATTAGATTTTATCAAACAAACAACCCATAAACACCAGAATAATATAACGACCATAATGGAATCTCTAATTATCCATTTTGACAAGCCTAAGGTCAATCTAGGCCAAATCGCAGTATGAAAAACAAATAAGTTATGAATTTATTCGTTACTAACCCGATTGACTATTTGAAAGAAGATTCGGAATCACAACGATGCAGGCTACGCATGGACAACATCAAATTCACCGAAATCTGAGCGACGGAACCGTCATGGTGACATATACCAGGTCTTTAAATCCTCAGAAATGCAAAAACTCGGTACCAATATGAAGAGAATGAAGAGAGGAAACCAGAAACTCAAACGGAATTGGAATCGAATTAGAAATGGAGAGTAGATATGAGTTTGAAGGTTGAGAGAAATTAGAGCTTTTACGAGGAAACGTGAAAGGAAATGAATAATAAACGATTTTCCGCTATTTATAGTGAAGACGATAATTATCCTTTAGCGAAGTCGATAATTATTCTTTAACCGATCCAAAGGCGGGTTGAACCCCCTTCTCCAAACTTCTTGAAATTGGAATAATTAATCTGGAAAATTGTAGGGATAATTATTCCGCAATTGCCTCGGAAACCGCGTATTCCTAAGGGGTCTTTCTTAGTCGCTAAGATACGGAATAGCGATTCTTTGGGTGTTATGTCTTTCCATGTTATTTCATATCTAGGACATGTCCGATGTCCTGATCATTTCTCTCAACTGCATTTTTATTAATTGGAGATCCCAAATGCTTCAAAAAACACCGGAGGGTAAAAATAATTACCTAGGAGAAAAGTGAAAAATTCTCCATAAGCCCAAAATTATGCCAGGAACATAACGGTGGGACTCATACTCATCACTTACATAATCTTCGCTAGTTATGGGTCAATTACTATCAATGATTAAGTTAATCAACATTAATTAGAATTCGGAAATCCTAGCAATTACATCACACACCCCTTAAGAAAAAGTTTCGTCCCGAAACTTGAACAATTCCCAAATCCTCTCGAACCCATACGTCGAGGTATAAACACTCTCTCTATCGGAGGTATCACAACTCCGTTCAAAGGTATCAACCTGTAACACTCTATTACCTCAAACACAGCATGGAGGAATCACCAACTCCAACAACAAGATCATAACGCTATCCAAAGGCATAGAGGAAAACCATCTCTAGCCAACCTATAACCACGTCACAAAGCAAGGAGGAAAACCGTCTCCAGCCAAATCGCACTCGTAACACAACCATGTGGAGGAAATCCATCTCCACTCAAACTATGTCCATAAACAATAGCATGGAGGAATAACCATCTTCAGCTAAACCCTAATCACAACTCAATAGCATAGAGGAAGAACCATCTCCAGTTATAAACACAACTCGCGCTAGCAAACAAGATCTAATAAGATCGTATGCATACATCACAACTAGCACGAAAACACATCAAAGCACATAAACACATAATCATAACACTCACCAAAATAGCACTAATATCTACTCATCGATCCTACAGTTGCATCTATCTCGGCATAGAACTCTAGATAGTTCCTCTGGATACTATCCTCTGTCTCCCATGTGGCCTCATCAGGTTCTTGTCTCGCCCATTGTATCCTCAATATAGGAAAGTCCTTCAAACGCAGGCATCTCACACCTCGTTCTAGGACTGCAATCGGGTGCTCAACAAAAGTGTGTTCCGTCTTAACCACTAAGTCATCATAGTTGACGATGTGTCTCGGATCTAGTATGTATTCCCTCAGCTAAGACACATGGAACACAAGGTGAACACCCTCTAGCCTCGGTGGTAAAGCAAGCTTGTATGCTGCTCTCCCAACTTTGTTCAGAATGTCAAAAGGACCGACATATCGGGGACTCAACTTCCCCTTTATGCCAAAACGTCTGACGCCTCGCGTCGGAGATACTCTCAGCCAGACATGAGCTCCAACCTTGAACTCTAGAGGTCGACGCCTCTTGCCTGCATACGACTTCAGGCAATTCTGTGAAGCTATCATCCTCTCTCTAATCAGCACTACTCGTGCAATATCATCTTGAATCTACTCAGGCCCTATACCACTAATACTGCTAGGCTCATCCCAACACGACGGGGTACGGCATCTCTGTCCATACAGTGCCTCATACGGGGCCATCCCAATCGATGCAATTCAGTTGTTGTTGTACAAGAACTCAACCAATGGGAGGTGATTTGATCATCCCTATCCCTAGTCTAACAAACAAGCTGGCAACATATCCTCCAACGTCTGGATGGTCCTCTCCGACCTGACCATCTATTTGACGATGAAACGCATTTGTAAAGTATAAACTCTTCCCCACGGCAGTCTAAATCTACTGCCAAAACCTCGAGGTGAATCGTCCATCTCGATCTGAGATGATCGTTCTTGGTACACCATGAAGTCTCACTAACTGTCTAGTGAACTCCTCGGCCAATCTGCTCATTGGTCACGTTTCCCTGATAGGGATGAAATGTGCAGTCTTCGTTAGTTTGTCAACTACAACCCAAATAGCATCAAAACTCCTGCTCGGCCTCAAGCCCGTCACAAAGTCTATCGAGACGTCCTCCCACTTCCACCACGATACTGATAGTGGGTGGAGCTCTCCTCTTGGTTTGCAATGCTCTATCTTGACCTGTTGACAAGTCGCACACTGAGCCACAAATTGGACCACATCGGGCTTCAGCCCTCCCCACCAATATGAATGTCTCACATCCTGATACATCTTACTCGCACCTTAGTGCACTGAGTAAGGTGTGGAGTGAGCCTCTTGTAAGATCCTCTGTCTCAGATTCGCATCAACGTGTACACAAATGCGGTCGCGGCGTCTCATCACTCCATTTGCTCCTATAGAGAACTACGGTGCCTCACCACGAGACATCCTATCTCGTCTCCTTCTCAAAGTCGGGCAGGTCTCCTATTTCTATTGGATCTCACCCAACAGATCAGGTAGAACCTCTAAAGTATACAGTTGGACATCCTCATCAAGAAACTGGATGTCCATCTTTAGCCATGCTAGATCTCTCTACAACTGAGGTGTTCGCCCCTAGAGGTGTGTGCAAATAAGTTTTAAATTTATAAAACTAGAATCAAGCAGCGAACCCGCAGTGTACGGATCGACGTAGCTAAGCAAGAATTCCAGAGTATCGAACACAGGGATTTGGGTGGGAACGAACTCGATTGCAGGTTATCAAGCAAGTAAATATGAGAGTTTTGCAAATATTGGGAAAACAACAATCCTAAAGATCCAGGTATCCAGCTGTGGCAATCGATTCAAGATGTACTTAATGATGTAAAGACAGAGTTGAGATATGCAAAGGTATACTAATGTAAGGTAATCGTACGGTGAAGTTCCAAAAACTTTATATAACTCACCTACAAGGCACTCTCTATACAGGTTGTTGAGGCTCAATATAGAAAGATTCTAAAGATGAGAATTAGTGTCAAATACCCAAACTTGTAACCCAAGGATCAAGACTAACTTAACCGATTGAGGTTGTGACACTCACAATCGAGGTAGAGGTTGTTGAGGCTTCACTATCACCTAGAAAAGACAAGTCTAAACTAAGCTAAAGCAAATCTTTAACTTTGGATTAAAGTAAAAGCAAGTTCGTAGACTTAAGGGAAATCACGGTTAGTTCTTGAGGTTCCACGGCCGTGGACTCAAGAACAGGCCGTAATTTAGGGTTGTCGGCGATTCTCTCTAACTCTCAGGGTCTAATCTGTTTGCGATCGATCTATCATCATCTAAACCACAACTATCAACCTTTCACCTTAGAATTGTTAAAGGTTTTTAGCCAATAACAGTCATGTTGATATCAATTCAAGAATTAGAAGATAGAAAGATGAAAACTTTCAAGAACTTTCAATAATCTCCAAACTAATCTCAAAGTCACAAAGAGAACAAGTATTGTCAATGGATTCAAAGTAAAGCAAACAATCACAACCTTAGCAAAGAAGGGAAAACGGGATGTCAATCCGTTTACCAAATCAAACCTAAACAAGAAGAGAGATCTTCTTGCAAAATCTTCCGAAAACTTCGATCTTCCGCCAATCCGGAGATCTCAATAGCAATCTCCACCAAAAGTGCGAGATTAGGGCAATTCCCAAAAACGGACTTCAATCTCCAACGAGATGTCAATGCTTAAGCGGTGATAAGCGATGTGTGTAAGCGAGCCTTCGCGATGATAAGCGAAGATCAGCGATCCTAAGCGAAGATGAATGGGGTTAAGCGGGGATGACGGATTCTTGCTTCGTCCGTCTTTTTATAGGGCAAGATAGAATATCGGCCCGGCCCAATCTTCAAAAGATCGTGGCTTCAAAGTGTGGCGAAAAGATTCGCCAAGATCACGGTCGTGGAAGTGTTCCACGACCGTAATTTAGAGCGTGGAAACAAATACGGTTTGCACCACATGTTCCACGGCCGTAATATCCTCTGGAATGAACATCAATTTCTGACTATGAATCCACGGCCGTAATTCTGAACGTGGTTTGGATTCCGGCCGTATTTTAGGGCGTAATTTAGGGCAAGAACATGATTCTTCCCTAGCCTCGTGCATTCCTCAAGTAAAACTCCAATTTGCTTCCAAAGAGTGTCCTCAATCTATGGACATATCAACTCAACTCTCCTTTGCTCGATTCCGTTCGAAAATAGCTCCAAATTACCTATAATCAACATAGAACTAGTGTAGACATCCATATCGACAATATAGGTAATACTAGCTCACATATGCACAAAGTTCAATCAAAGACTATCGATATGAATCAAATACGTTTAGAAAACGTGCCTAAAATATCACAATATTTCATGCTAACAAATAACCCCATACTTAACACTTGCTTGTCCCTAAGCAAGGTCTTTCAAAAAACTTTTAACAAGAGTTAGGATGAAATATGTGTACCTTCCTTTGGATGAATGTGACTTCTAAAGAATAGATCATTCTCAAACCTTGCTTCAATCGTTCTTCAAACTTTCACACACTCAATCAAAGAGTAAAAAGCAAAGAAAATTCATGAACCAACTTAACTTCTAAACAAGCATTATAACCTTTAAACATTATCAAAATCAATCACAAGAAACTTCAATTTAGATCACCAAGTCATATAACATTCTTTTGATCTTAAGGACTTTCAAAGAAAAGGTCTAGAATATGGAAGGGAAGGGAAAACTTTAAGGGAAAGTGGTGCATAAATCCGGGAAAGTGGACAACTACCTTCTTCTTCTTATGCGGTTCCCGCAACACTTCAACTTTAAGCTTCGCTCTCTTCTCTTCATTTTTCGACTTTACTTTTGGAGTTATGGATAGAGGTGCACAAAAACCGAAGCCTAGGAGATCGACGTTTCTCAATTTTTCAAGAGATGCCTCAAACCCTTAGCGCACATACCATAATCCGCTAGGAATATCGCTCAATCCGACTTTAGCAAGACACAAACACCCGGCTATGTGAATGGTGCCGAGTTACTCATCGTCATGATTGACTTCCCCAAACCTACAATTTCTTTCTATTCAATTGATCGCAAATAATTGCTCTCATGGCCCTCCCACATCAAACATGCCTTTTTCTCATTCACTTCTCCAAATTCCCGGATAGGTAAAATATTAATATAATATTTTGACAAATTTAGTTAAATATTTACACAAGGCCTCCATAATTGATTGGCCGGCCCTGCTTACCCTACAGTTGCACTCCAAGCCGTGTGTAGACATTCCAGGAACTTAAGGGAAGCAATTCTAACCCAGAATAAGTTAGCCAAGAAGAAATTAAGCCCAGAGTTACCTAAGCTTAGAATAGATTTATGACAATGATTGACAAGGAATCAAGACAAAATAGGGTATCAATTCAGCAAATTGGGCTAATGCAGTAATGTCATAGACAAGCATGGAGACCCATTAGAGGCCTGCATGAGACTTCGGTGGCCATTCCTCGCCCTTTTTGTGTTTGACTCTTTGAGCACTTTCTTCACTTAACCCATATAAATAGGCATTTTTGAGTGAATTGTTTATTGTTTAGTTAACAACTATTAGTATTGGTAATCAACATTGCGACAATGGACTTGTGGGTACCCGAATGACTTGGAAGAGGTTGATCTTGGCCTCTCAAACTGAACTCACCAAGAACCAAAGTCACTGAATTTGTTGAATGTTGAAGACAGATGATTTGAGAAGGGTTTTGTTTTTGATGATTTGCCTTATTATTCCTTATGAAGTGTAGAAAGTCTTACTGACATTGTTTTGAACTAATTTGTGTATCAGCTTGATTGAACTATACTTTGTTGATACTTATATAGTTTTAGCTAATTAGTAGGCTTTGGTTTGCCGCCATATTTCGTGTGGATTGCTAATCTAAAACTTGTGACTGTGTC
Source organism: Fagopyrum homotropicum (assembly GCA_033239125.1). Taxonomy (NCBI): domain Eukaryota; kingdom Viridiplantae; phylum Streptophyta; class Magnoliopsida; order Caryophyllales; family Polygonaceae; genus Fagopyrum; species Fagopyrum homotropicum. The sequence continues at coordinate 81,320,165 of BSWB01000005.1, read as the reverse complement.
CGCCATATTTCGTGTGGATTGTTAATCTTAAATTTGTTACTATGTCCACCAAATTAGATGATCTGCAACTTAGGTGAAAGGGAATATACAAACAAAATACCACAATATTTAGATTGACTTATACAAACGCGCGAGAAGCGCGTGCCCGACTAGTCCATACAAGGATAAAACACCCAAAACCCTCGCATATCATAGTGTACAGAAGTCCTCGGCTGATCACCCTGTCTGGCTCACTATGCAGTCTTCCTAACCTGTAAATCATCTACAACACGGTATAAACCGTTAGCTAACAAAAATTAATAAGAATGAATTAATAACACATACACACACCAACACATCACAATATGCAATGTCACACACCCAACCGTTTATTATCTTTGATTAAGTTATTCCATTACTAATTCAACTTCTTTTGTGGCACGAGGAGCCTAAAGAACCTCGCATCTTCCCATTTAACTCAAGTTTTGCGTGAGGAGCTACGTCCTCCTTGAGCTACTAGCTTCCGAGCACCTTCTCCACTCTCGACAAGCTTTGACAGGTGGTCACCGCCCGGTTATAATACACTTGGGCCATATAAGGTAATGAAGTGGTCATCCTAGTCTGGTTTAGATTATAAATGTAACAATCATATGCGCACACACACAACCATCACAACTACTCAAATCCACAACTGCTCGCTAAGTAAGTCCTGAAATACTCGTAAACCTGTACCACGTCACAGTTTTCCCTCGAGGAAACGATCAATGTCTGCATAAGCAAGGCATACACAAAATCAAACGCTGCAAAGGTTAGGAGACGCGTCTCCTACACCTCATAACCATAACCAACTATAACTCGCATCTAAACCTCGATATCTCAACATAACTCACAATTCGTCAAATCTCAAGGTAGCATCTAATCAATATTCCTCAATCTCAATTCTAACTCTAATTTAATTAATTAACCTTTCATTAATTAATTAAATTTCACCTGAATAACGTTTTGCCCGTAGGCAATTTCTAAACCCACCGGTCATTAGATTTTATCAAACAAACAACCCATAAACACCAGAATAATATAACGACCATAATGGAATCTCTAATTATCCATTTTGACAAGCCTAAGGTCAATCTAGGCCAAATCGCAGTATGAAAAACAAATAAGTTATGAATTTATTCGTTACTAACCCGATTGACTATTTGAAAGAAGATTCGGAATCACAACGATGCAGGCTACGCATGGACAACATCAAATTCACCGAAATCTGAGCGACGGAACCGTCATGGTGACATATACCAGGTCTTTAAATCCTCAGAAATGCAAAAACTCGGTACCAATATGAAGAGAATGAAGAGAGGAAACCAGAAACTCAAACGGAATTGGAATCGAATTAGAAATGGAGAGTAGATATGAGTTTGAAGGTTGAGAGAAATTAGAGCTTTTACGAGGAAACGTGAAAGGAAATGAATAATAAACGATTTTCCGCTATTTATAGTGAAGACGATAATTATCCTTTAGCGAAGTCGATAATTATTCTTTAACCGATCCAAAGGCGGGTTGAACCCCCTTCTCCAAACTTCTTGAAATTGGAATAATTAATCTGGAAAATTGTAGGGATAATTATTCCGCAATTGCCTCGGAAACCGCGTATTCCTAAGGGGTCTTTCTTAGTCGCTAAGATACGGAATAGCGATTCTTTGGGTGTTATGTCTTTCCATGTTATTTCATATCTAGGACATGTCCGATGTCCTGATCATTTCTCTCAACTGCATTTTTATTAATTGGAGATCCCAAATGCTTCAAAAAACACCGGAGGGTAAAAATAATTACCTAGGAGAAAAGTGAAAAATTCTCCATAAGCCCAAAATTATGCCAGGAACATAACGGTGGGACTCATACTCATCACTTACATAATCTTCGCTAGTTATGGGTCAATTACTATCAATGATTAAGTTAATCAACATTAATTAGAATTCGGAAATCCTAGCAATTACATCACACACCCCTTAAGAAAAAGTTTCGTCCCGAAACTTGAACAATTCCCAAATCCTCTCGAACCCATACGTCGAGGTATAAACACTCTCTCTATCGGAGGTATCACAACTCCGTTCAAAGGTATCAACCTGTAACACTCTATTACCTCAAACACAGCATGGAGGAATCACCAACTCCAACAACAAGATCATAACGCTATCCAAAGGCATAGAGGAAAACCATCTCTAGCCAACCTATAACCACGTCACAAAGCAAGGAGGAAAACCGTCTCCAGCCAAATCGCACTCGTAACACAACCATGTGGAGGAAATCCATCTCCACTCAAACTATGTCCATAAACAATAGCATGGAGGAATAACCATCTTCAGCTAAACCCTAATCACAACTCAATAGCATAGAGGAAGAACCATCTCCAGTTATAAACACAACTCGCGCTAGCAAACAAGATCTAATAAGATCGTATGCATACATCACAACTAGCACGAAAACACATCAAAGCACATAAACACATAATCATAACACTCACCAAAATAGCACTAATATCTACTCATCGATCCTACAGTTGCATCTATCTCGGCATAGAACTCTAGATAGTTCCTCTGGATACTATCCTCTGTCTCCCATGTGGCCTCATCAGGTTCTTGTCTCGCCCATTGTATCCTCAATATAGGAAAGTCCTTCAAACGCAGGCATCTCACACCTCGTTCTAGGACTGCAATCGGGTGCTCAACAAAAGTGTGTTCCGTCTTAACCACTAAGTCATCATAGTTGACGATGTGTCTCGGATCTAGTATGTATTCCCTCAGCTAAGACACATGGAACACAAGGTGAACACCCTCTAGCCTCGGTGGTAAAGCAAGCTTGTATGCTGCTCTCCCAACTTTGTTCAGAATGTCAAAAGGACCGACATATCGGGGACTCAACTTCCCCTTTATGCCAAAACGTCTGACGCCTCGCGTCGGAGATACTCTCAGCCAGACATGAGCTCCAACCTTGAACTCTAGAGGTCGACGCCTCTTGCCTGCATACGACTTCAGGCAATTCTGTGAAGCTATCATCCTCTCTCTAATCAGCACTACTCGTGCAATATCATCTTGAATCTACTCAGGCCCTATACCACTAATACTGCTAGGCTCATCCCAACACGACGGGGTACGGCATCTCTGTCCATACAGTGCCTCATACGGGGCCATCCCAATCGATGCAATTCAGTTGTTGTTGTACAAGAACTCAACCAATGGGAGGTGATTTGATCATCCCTATCCCTAGTCTAACAAACAAGCTGGCAACATATCCTCCAACGTCTGGATGGTCCTCTCCGACCTGACCATCTATTTGACGATGAAACGCATTTGTAAAGTATAAACTCTTCCCCACGGCAGTCTAAATCTACTGCCAAAACCTCGAGGTGAATCGTCCATCTCGATCTGAGATGATCGTTCTTGGTACACCATGAAGTCTCACTAACTGTCTAGTGAACTCCTCGGCCAATCTGCTCATTGGTCACGTTTCCCTGATAGGGATGAAATGTGCAGTCTTCGTTAGTTTGTCAACTACAACCCAAATAGCATCAAAACTCCTGCTCGGCCTCAAGCCCGTCACAAAGTCTATCGAGACGTCCTCCCACTTCCACCACGATACTGATAGTGGGTGGAGCTCTCCTCTTGGTTTGCAATGCTCTATCTTGACCTGTTGACAAGTCGCACACTGAGCCACAAATTGGACCACATCGGGCTTCAGCCCTCCCCACCAATATGAATGTCTCACATCCTGATACATCTTACTCGCACCTTAGTGCACTGAGTAAGGTGTGGAGTGAGCCTCTTGTAAGATCCTCTGTCTCAGATTCGCATCAACGTGTACACAAATGCGGTCGCGGCGTCTCATCACTCCATTTGCTCCTATAGAGAACTACGGTGCCTCACCACGAGACATCCTATCTCGTCTCCTTCTCAAAGTCGGGCAGGTCTCCTATTTCTATTGGATCTCACCCAACAGATCAGGTAGAACCTCTAAAGTATACAGTTGGACATCCTCATCAAGAAACTGGATGTCCATCTTTAGCCATGCTAGATCTCTCTACAACTGAGGTGTTCGCCCCTAGAGGTGTGTGCAAATAAGTTTTAAATTTATAAAACTAGAATCAAGCAGCGAACCCGCAGTGTACGGATCGACGTAGCTAAGCAAGAATTCCAGAGTATCGAACACAGGGATTTGGGTGGGAACGAACTCGATTGCAGGTTATCAAGCAAGTAAATATGAGAGTTTTGCAAATATTGGGAAAACAACAATCCTAAAGATCCAGGTATCCAGCTGTGGCAATCGATTCAAGATGTACTTAATGATGTAAAGACAGAGTTGAGATATGCAAAGGTATACTAATGTAAGGTAATCGTACGGTGAAGTTCCAAAAACTTTATATAACTCACCTACAAGGCACTCTCTATACAGGTTGTTGAGGCTCAATATAGAAAGATTCTAAAGATGAGAATTAGTGTCAAATACCCAAACTTGTAACCCAAGGATCAAGACTAACTTAACCGATTGAGGTTGTGACACTCACAATCGAGGTAGAGGTTGTTGAGGCTTCACTATCACCTAGAAAAGACAAGTCTAAACTAAGCTAAAGCAAATCTTTAACTTTGGATTAAAGTAAAAGCAAGTTCGTAGACTTAAGGGAAATCACGGTTAGTTCTTGAGGTTCCACGGCCGTGGACTCAAGAACAGGCCGTAATTTAGGGTTGTCGGCGATTCTCTCTAACTCTCAGGGTCTAATCTGTTTGCGATCGATCTATCATCATCTAAACCACAACTATCAACCTTTCACCTTAGAATTGTTAAAGGTTTTTAGCCAATAACAGTCATGTTGATATCAATTCAAGAATTAGAAGATAGAAAGATGAAAACTTTCAAGAACTTTCAATAATCTCCAAACTAATCTCAAAGTCACAAAGAGAACAAGTATTGTCAATGGATTCAAAGTAAAGCAAACAATCACAACCTTAGCAAAGAAGGGAAAACGGGATGTCAATCCGTTTACCAAATCAAACCTAAACAAGAAGAGAGATCTTCTTGCAAAATCTTCCGAAAACTTCGATCTTCCGCCAATCCGGAGATCTCAATAGCAATCTCCACCAAAAGTGCGAGATTAGGGCAATTCCCAAAAACGGACTTCAATCTCCAACGAGATGTCAATGCTTAAGCGGTGATAAGCGATGTGTGTAAGCGAGCCTTCGCGATGATAAGCGAAGATCAGCGATCCTAAGCGAAGATGAATGGGGTTAAGCGGGGATGACGGATTCTTGCTTCGTCCGTCTTTTTATAGGGCAAGATAGAATATCGGCCCGGCCCAATCTTCAAAAGATCGTGGCTTCAAAGTGTGGCGAAAAGATTCGCCAAGATCACGGTCGTGGAAGTGTTCCACGACCGTAATTTAGAGCGTGGAAACAAATACGGTTTGCACCACATGTTCCACGGCCGTAATATCCTCTGGAATGAACATCAATTTCTGACTATGAATCCACGGCCGTAATTCTGAACGTGGTTTGGATTCCGGCCGTATTTTAGGGCGTAATTTAGGGCAAGAACATGATTCTTCCCTAGCCTCGTGCATTCCTCAAGTAAAACTCCAATTTGCTTCCAAAGAGTGTCCTCAATCTATGGACATATCAACTCAACTCTCCTTTGCTCGATTCCGTTCGAAAATAGCTCCAAATTACCTATAATCAACATAGAACTAGTGTAGACATCCATATCGACAATATAGGTAATACTAGCTCACATATGCACAAAGTTCAATCAAAGACTATCGATATGAATCAAATACGTTTAGAAAACGTGCCTAAAATATCACAATATTTCATGCTAACAAATAACCCCATACTTAACACTTGCTTGTCCCTAAGCAAGGTCTTTCAAAAAACTTTTAACAAGAGTTAGGATGAAATATGTGTACCTTCCTTTGGATGAATGTGACTTCTAAAGAATAGATCATTCTCAAACCTTGCTTCAATCGTTCTTCAAACTTTCACACACTCAATCAAAGAGTAAAAAGCAAAGAAAATTCATGAACCAACTTAACTTCTAAACAAGCATTATAACCTTTAAACATTATCAAAATCAATCACAAGAAACTTCAATTTAGATCACCAAGTCATATAACATTCTTTTGATCTTAAGGACTTTCAAAGAAAAGGTCTAGAATATGGAAGGGAAGGGAAAACTTTAAGGGAAAGTGGTGCATAAATCCGGGAAAGTGGACAACTACCTTCTTCTTCTTATGCGGTTCCCGCAACACTTCAACTTTAAGCTTCGCTCTCTTCTCTTCATTTTTCGACTTTACTTTTGGAGTTATGGATAGAGGTGCACAAAAACCGAAGCCTAGGAGATCGACGTTTCTCAATTTTTCAAGAGATGCCTCAAACCCTTAGCGCACATACCATAATCCGCTAGGAATATCGCTCAATCCGACTTTAGCAAGACACAAACACCCGGCTATGTGAATGGTGCCGAGTTACTCATCGTCATGATTGACTTCCCCAAACCTACAATTTCTTTCTATTCAATTGATCGTAAATAATTGCTCTCATGGCCCTCCCACATCAAACATGCCTTTTTCTCATTCACTTCTCCAAATTCCCGGATAGGTAAAGGAGGCTAATATTTCAATGAGGAGCTAGATGGTCAAAGAAAGAAGAAAGAAAACATCGAATTGCCTTAATCATTTCAACAAGAAGTATAGGAACTTATAATGTGATTTCAACTTCAATTTCTCAACATGATTTAGGTAACATTTTCACATTATAAAACTTGCAAAAGAGGTAAAATTCATTCATTCAAGTTCTTCTCAATTCACAATCCTTTTAAGCATGCAATTGTTATCAAACTCCATCCACAAGTAAATGATTATCATGGAAATCATCTCAATTCATTAGAAGCACAAAATTTTCAAAATTTTTCAATTTTTATGGGTTTTTAAAGTCACTTTTCATGCAATGCAAAAATGAAACGTGTAACACATAATGAACATGCAACGATAGTCTCGAATGAAAGCAAACATAGAGAGTAGAGTTATTACAAACTTTTAGTACATCCCACCCCATACTTAGGACGAACATTGTCCCTAATGTTCAAAAGAAAGAACAAAAGAAAGAAAAGAAAAAGAAACTCACAAGTGGTGGCGGGAATGTCTAAAACAAACGATCATGCGTCCAATCACTGCGGCGCCGGCGGCGGTGGGAATGGAGAGAAACTCGGATCATAAAACAGCCCAAACTGCTGGCGGTAGACGTCCCTCATCATGTGGTCAAGGTTGTCTAAGCGTCCGTCTCTAGCGTCCGCCCGGATCTCCAACGTTCCAACTCTCTCCGAAAGTCCGGTAGCCCAATCCGGCATCTGCTCGTACCATCCCGGGGCCTGACTGTACCATGATGGGGCGTCGGAAGGTGCTGGTGGTGGTGGATGTGCTGCTGGCTGCGCCGTGGACCAAGGAGGGGGGTGTCATACCAAGTGGGAGGTGTGGTCATCCACGTGGGCCTCTCACTCACGCTAGCGCGGCGAGATGACGAGCCTGATGCTCTAGCTGGACGTGGAGAGCGTCTAGGTACATCTGGGGCCGCCTCCGGCTGGTCCGGAAACGTGCCAAACTCCTGCTCCGCTCCTCCACCACTCTCGTACTGATCTCCCATGTCCTCCTCCTCCACAACCGGTGGTGGAACGTAAGGGGGAGCTACTAACCTGTTCGCATGCATCGCAGCGAACGTCTCCTTCCAATTGTGGCGTCCCGCCACAATGGAGTACTCCGGCAGCCACTCAATACCCCTACCCGTCCTACTCTCCCAAGGCATGCCCGCATAAGACGGACCTCTATGTGTAGGGAAAATGAGGCCCCTAACCATGAAAGCGTGTAGTCCAAAAGGGACGGCCGGTATGCGGGTGCAAGCAAAAAAATCTACACCAAATGTCCTAGCAATGTGGGTAACTATCCCACCATATCCAATGTTTTTCTTCTTCTTATTCTTGAGCTTGCTCATCGTAGCAGCCAAGAGAGTAGCACAATCTACACGGCGTCCATAGAGCATGCAATAGAGCAAGAATAGCTCATCCGTCTTGATCTTTTGGGGCGTCTCCGTCCTAGGAAAGAGACACTCCGAAAGAACGCGGTGAGCTATCTTCAAGGCTAGATGGTACATCAATCTAGCCTTGGTATCGGCGGGTTGCCAACGGTCCTCGTCGGCGTATATCATCGCAACTTCCTCCCAAAAGTTCTTGGGGTAAACTCCACTCAGAAATCGACCGTTATAGGTCTCATGGAACCCAAAGATAGTCCCAAACTCGACAATACTCAAATGATAGTCTTTTTCCATGAGGCGGAAAGAGACGGTCCTATCGACGTGGCTGTGCTCGAATGACGTCACAACCTCCCGGGTGATCTCCTCATAGGCGTCTTCACGAATGTTCGTGAAGACAAGCAATCCGGCTCTATCCAAGAGCCATGTAAGGTCATCAACTATGTTGAGAGGATGTAAATCCTCCAACAACAAATACCTAGGACCAATCACTGTCCTCTTTGTGATCCTCTCAAGTGCAGCAAGGTGGTTCTCATGTATGGTCGGGATGCTAGGGTGAGGAGGTGAAGATGGAGGTGAAGGTGAGGATGGTAGTGAGGGAGATGAGGGTGGTGGTGCCCTAGAGGTGGAGGGATTGCCCTTTCTTTTCTTACTCTGCTCTCCCTTCTTCTCTTTTATCCTTCCCGACACTCTCCTTACGAAATCCATTTTTCACCAAAATTACGGTCTGTTCTTCAGGTTCCACGGCCGTGGTTTACCCAGAGACCGTGATTCGTCTCAGAATCTCGCGAATCTCAGCAAATTCACCAACAATCACCACAACAAGCAGTCCTAATCTAATTCCTTCCAGTCTTTGTCAGTTCTTCCTAAAAATCTATAGCAAAAACGAACCAAATCCGCGAAAATCAAGAAGAAAGAATTAACCTCTTTTTCGGATTGAAAAATCCGAAATGCGTGTTTGTTGATGGATTTCCGCTCGGTTTGTCGCTTGGATCTTGTTTGTGGTTGGATTTGCTGCAGTTTAGGATGAAGAATCGTTGAAAACGATTAGAAAACGAAGATTTGGAGGAGGTCGTGGGGTTTCGGCGTTTAGGGCGTGGAAAGGGAAATTTTTGGGGTAAATTTGTGAAGAATGTGGCTTATATAGTCGCAGGCAAAATTTTGAAAATCACGGTCTGTCGGGGTGTTCCACGGCCGTGGAAGTGTACGGACCCGTGGTTTTGGTGATTTTTCAAAGGCTTTTGAGTATTACGGCCACTATAGCTATGACGACCGTAATTTAGACCGTGGAACCTTCTGTAAAGCTTCAAAGTCCAAATTTCGTCACTCTTCTTCGTCATTATTCTCCCTTTCTCCTTTTCCATCGATCCTACAACCAAAAACACGAACATACCGGAAGAAATCGAGGCAAAATAAAGCAAAAACTTCTCTTCTAAGCTAAACTATGAATCGAAAACAAAAACGAAAATGCAATACCTTGGGTTGCCTCCCAAGAAGCGCTTTGTTTAAGGTCCGTAGCTAGACCAATCTCGCACTTATTCGAGTGCGGTAGGCGCAAACTCCTCAGCTTGGAGTTCCGGCGTATACTTCTTGAGTCGTTGGCCGTTCACCTTAAAACTTCCGCTAGCTTCACCCCATACTTCAACTGCACCATGGGGCAAAATACGCTTAATTATAAAAGGTCCGGTCCAACGGGATTTAAGCTTACCTGGAAAGAGGCGAAGTCTTGAATTGAAGAGGAGAAATTGATCTCCTTCTTTGAAGTCCTTTGGAATGATATGCTTATCATGCCAACGCTTTGCCCTTTCCTTGTAGATCTTAGCGTTTTCATAGGCGTTCAAGCGAAGTTCATCCAGCTTGTTGATGTCTAGGAGACGCTTCTCTCCCGCTTCCTTCATGCCGAAATTCAGCCACTTGATAGCCCAAAACGCTTTGTGCTCCAACTCTACCGGCAAATGACAAGACTTCCCATACACAAGGTTGTATGGTGTGGTTCCTATGGGAGTCTTGTACGCAGTCCGGTACGCCCATAATGCATCATCTAGCTTCAAGGACCAATCCTTCCTAGTCCTTGAAACCGTCTTCTCTAGAATTCCTTTGATCTCCCTATTTGAGATCTCAACTTGTCCACTTGTTTGTGGATGGTAAGGGGTAGCGATCTTGTGAGTAACCCCATACTTAGCTAGAAGAGCTTCAAAGCGACGGGCTATGAAGTGAGAGCCTCCATCACTAATGATTGTCCTTGGTGTTCCAAATCGCGGAAAGATGGTCTTGTTGAAGAACTTAACCACCACCATGGCATCATTTGTGGGAGAGGCAATTGCTTCCACCCATCTAGAAACGTAATCTACCGCCAATAGTATGTATTGATTTCCACAAGAAGATGAGAATGGTCCCATGAAATCAACTCCCCAAACGTCGAAAATCTCCACCTCTTGGATGTTGTTGAGGGGCATCTCGTTCCTTCTAGATATATTGCCTGTTCTTTGACAAGCATCGCAGCAAGAAACAAAGGATTGCACATCTCTAAATAAAGTAGGCCAATAGAATCCTGATTGCAATACCTTTGCGCTAGTCTTGTTTGAGCTAGCGTGTCCTCCACAAGGTAGTGAATGACAATGGCGGATGACACTTTGCATCTCATCTTCCGGCACACATCGCCGAATGATGTCATCCGGACCTCTCTTGAAGAGGAGAGGCTCGTTCCAATAGTATTCCCGGACGTCCTTAAAGAACTTCTTCCTTTGTGCGTAGGATAGTCCAGGCGGTGTCTCCTGGCAAACCAAATAGTTAACAAAATCAGCAAACCATGGTTCGTTACCTTTGGAGATTACGTTGATGCACTCCTCTATGATGTGTAGGTGTTCGTCCGGAAAGGAGTCATCAATGGGTAGGTGGTCGTCCTCTAGATGTGTTAGACGACTCAAATGATCCGCAACAGAATTTTCTGAACCTTTCTTGTCGCGGATCTCAAGATCGAATTCTTGTAGGAGAAGAATCCATCTAATCAGCCTTGGTTTCGCGTCTTTCTTCGCAAGGAGGTACCGGATCGCAGCATGATCCGTGTAGACAATCACCTTTGCACCTACAAGATAAGAGCGAAACTTGTCAATAGCATAGACAATGGCTAAAAACTCTTTCTCTGTAGTGGCGTAGTTGAGCTGCGCTTCGTCTAGCGTCTTGCTAGCGTAGTATATGGCATGGGTTCGTCCTTCCTTTCGTTGTCCAAGAACAGCTCAAATAGCTACGTCACTAGCATCGCACATAATCTCGAAGGGGAGAGTCCAATCCGGAGGTTGGATAATAGGCGCTGAAATTAGAGCTTGCCGGATGGTATTAAACGCGTCCAAACATTCCTGCGAAAACTCAAAAACCGCATCCTTCATCAATAGATTAGTGAGGGGTTTTGATATCTTAGAAAAGTCCTTAATGAAACGTCTATAAAATCCAGCATGTCCTAGGAAACTTCTTATCCCTTTCACCGAAATTGGGGGAGGAAGTTTCTCTATGGTCTCTATCTTAGCCTTGTCTACCTCTATCCCTCTACTAGAGACTAAGTGACCTAATACGATTCCTTCCTTAACCATGAATTGACACTTCTCCCAATTAAGAACTAGGTTAGTGTCTTCACAACGTTGTAAAACAAGAGAAAGGTTAGAAAGACAATCGTTAAAAGAGGAACCGTATACGGAGAAGTCGTCCATGAAGACTTCCATGATTTCCTCTACGTATTCGGAGAAGATGGCCATCATGCACCGTTGAAAGGTGGCTGGGGCGTTGCAAAGCCCGAACGGCATTCTCCTATAGGCGAACGTACCCCAAGGGCACGTGAATGTGGTCTTCTCTTGATCATCCGGATGTATCGGAATCTGAAAGAAACCACTATAACCGTCAAGGTAGCAAAAATGTGAATGTTGTGCTAACCTTTCAAGCATTTGATCGATGAATGGCAATGGAAAGTGATCCTTCCGCGTTGCGTTGTTGAGCTTGCGGTAGTCTATGCACATTCGCCATCCAGTCACGGTTCGGGTAGGAATGAGTTCGTTGTTCTTGTTGGTGATGACCGTCATTCCTCCCTTCTTCGGAACTACTTGAACTGGACTCACCCACTTGCTATCGGAGATAGGATAGATGATACCTGCATCAAGAAGTTTAAGAATCTCATTCTTGACAACCTCCTTCATGGTCGGATTCAACCGCCTTTGAGGTTGTCTTGAAGTTCTAAAGTCCTCCTCCATTAGTATCTTATGCATACATAGGGAGGGTTTAATTCCTACTAAGTCCTCAATAGTGTAGCCTATGGCTTTTCTATGTTTCCTAAGGACAATCATGAGCTGTTCATGTTCATCTATGCTTAATTCGGAGCTAACAATAACCGGGAAGGTAGAATTAGATCCAAGGAAAGCGTACCTTAGATGAGTAGGAAGTGGTTTGAGTTCCATCACTTTCGGAGCTTCCAATGATCCTTGAGGAGCATCCGACGTTTCCTTAGAAGTCTCTAAGGGTGTTGAGTGGTTTGGAGAAGAATCAAAGGAAGTTGAAGAAGTGTGCCGATCACCCTCTTCCACGGTCAGAATTACGGCCTCTCCATGTGTTCCACGGCCGTGTAATCCCCTGGAATGGAGGTCGATTTTGGTTGTGAAATCCACGGTCGTAGAATACAGGGTATGACCGTGGATTCTTACATTCTCAGCCTCATCATGGAGTTTCTCAAACTCCAATTCATACATCTCTTCTTGTGCTTCTAAGGCTTCAATTTCCTCTTTGCACTCTTCTTCTTCCCCTACATTGGTTAGACTCATAGTGATAACCTTTTGTAAAGGATCGTTAGAGAGAATCGCACTTACCTCCTCCCTAGACAAACCTTCTTCGTCTTGGATATCGTAAATATCCTCGTCAAAGATTGGCTCCTTCACTAGAGTGGAAAGAACGAACTCTACCTTCTCTTCTCCAATATCAAAAGCGAGTCTTCCATTCTTGCAATCGACCATGCAGCCGGAAGTTGCAAGAAACGGTCTTCCGAGTATGATCGGGACCGGACTATCTGCAGGAATGTCAAGCACGACAAAATCAATGGGGACAAAGAATTTACCTAGCTTGACCGGGACGTCTTCTACAATACTGACGGGGCGAGTGATGGATCGATCCGCCATGTATAACGTCATCTTTACCGGTTTAGGATCGCCTAAACCGATCTTCCTACATAATGCAAGTGGCATGATGCTCACACTTGCTCCTAAGTCACATAAAGCGTCATATGTGACATCTCCCACTCCAATGGGAATGCAAAATGACCCCGGATCCTTCAACTTTGGGGGCATTTTCTCCTTCATGGTCTTGATGAGATCCGAAGAATCCGAACTCATCTTGACCTCACCAAAATCTTCTAGCTTCCTCTTGTTAGAGAGAAGCTCTTTCAAGAACTTGCCATAAGCCGGCATACCTACAATGGCATCAATGAAAGGTATATTAATATGCAGCTTGCTCATGAGTTCTATGAACTTACCGAATTGTTTATCTAGGCGCGCTCGCGCTCTAGATTGAGGGAACGGTAGGGGAGGTTTGTAAGCTGGAGGAGGAACATAGACATCTTCCTTCTCCTTCCCCTTTCCTTTGTCCTTTTCTACGGGGACTTCAACGAAAGTATGCTGCGGATCGGTGGTGGTCACTCCGCTCCTAGTTGTAATCGCCATCACCCTTCCCTTAGGGTTGTCCTCCGTCTTTCCTGGAAGTTTCCCTTGATTTCTAGGAACTTCCTCCGCATGGTTGAACATTTGGTTTTCCAAAACTTTTTGAGCTTTGTCAACCTTAGAAACTTGATCATCAACCTTGATGAGGCGGTTCTCCAACCCTTGAAGCTTTCCCAAGATCGTTTCCAACATGGGATCGGGCTTCTCCTTTCCCGTATTGTTTCCTCCATTAGATGATTGCCCCTGGCTTTTCAAAGGAGTAGAGGAAGAGGAAGGTGGAGTTAGTGAATTAGAATTGGAAGGATAAGAGTTACCGGAATTTTGTTGATTGGAGCGCCAATTGTTGTTGTTTGAACCCCTATTGTTGTTCCAATTGTTGTTCCGGTTGTTGTTGTTTCCATTCCAATTGTTATTCCGGTTATTGTTCCGGTTATTGTTGTTGCGGTTGGTGTTATCACCGCCATTGTTGTTGCCCAAATAGCCAACATCCCTTTCTTGTTGCTTTGGGAAGTTGGTCTTGATAGTCTCCTTCAACTCTTTGATCTCATTGTTGAGGGAGAAAATCTGATTTTGAGCTTCATGTGTGAGCTTCGCTCCTTGCTCCACACGATTTCCCTCCACTTTCTGGTGGGAATACTTCTCTATGACTCTTGCTTGCTTCTCGATGAAGTCCCAAGCGTCATCTTCTCTCATGTCCATGAATGTTTCACATGAAAGGGATTGGAGGTTGAATTGCGTTCCCGCATCCAGCCCCTTGTAGTAAATCTCCAGCAAGGCAAGCTTGGATATGCCATGATGAGGGCAATCCAAGAGCAAATCCTGAAACCTTTCCCAAGATTGAAACAAACTTTCGTTAGGTCTCATGGAAAAAGCATTAATCTTACCTCTAAGTTCCGCCGTTTTGGAAGGCGGAAAGAATTTGGTGAGAAACTCCGCGGAAAGGTCTTCCCACGTGTCTAGTTTCCCATTAGGAAGAGCTTGGTACCAAGATAACGCTTTCCCTTTCAAAGAGAAAAAGAAAGGCTTGAGCTTATAGCTGTTGGTGGTAGCGTTCTTCGGTCTCATCGTCTCCATCATACACTCAAAGTTTTGCAAGTGTTGGTGTGGAGATTCAGCACTTGTACCGCCAAATTGGCTTTGGCGAACAAGAGTGATAACTTGAGGGTTAAAGCTAAACCCTTGCACATCTTCAACATCAAATTTCACACCCAAACGGCGTGGTTGTTGTGTTGGATCCATCCGCTGGCCAAGAGTTCTTGGCTCATTATCCACACGTTCGATCCTTGCATTCCTAGGTGGGATGCGGCGATTAGCAGCTCCTTGTGGATGGAAAGGATTCATATTGATCGTGGGATCAATCTCTTCTAACGGTGGCATGGAAGAGTCACTATCATCAGCGGATGAGTGACTTTTTCTTCTAGACCTTGATCTCCTTCTTGAGGATTTCTTGCTTCCCTTATTCTTAAGGTCGCTCATCTCTACCCTCATCTGGAAGATCATGTCTTGTAGACTGTTAACTTGAGATTGATGACGATCCATCTCATCTTGGCGGAGGGTCTCATTCCATCGGAGTTGAGCTTCCTTCTCCGCCAACTCCGTTTGAAGATTACGTTCGTGTTCTTCAGCCATCTTCTTTTCCTTGCGCTTTTGCCTTAAGGTTTTCTCTAGCTCTTGATCAAGAGGTAAGAGATCTTCGGTGTTCCTAGACCTGCGCATGCACTCAAAGCAAAATCAAACAACGAGAGCAAGCTCCCAAGCTCGACAACCGGCTACCGGATTCGGCCGAAACCAAATCCCCGGCAACGGCGCCAAAAACTTGTTCGCCCCTAGAGGTGTGTGCAAATAAGTTTTAAATTTATAAAACTAGAATCAAGCAGCGAACCCACAGTGTACGGATCGACGTAGCTAAGCAAGAATTCCAGAGTATCGAACACAGGGATTTGGGTGGGAACGAACTCGATTGCAGGTTATCAAGCAAGTAAATATGAGAGTTTTGCAAATATTGGGAAAACAACAATCCTAAAGATCCAGGTATCCAGCTGTGGCAATCGATTCAAGATGTACTTAATGATGTAAAGACAGAGTTGAGATATGCAAAGGTATACTAATGTAAGGTAATCGTACGGTGAAGTTCCAAAAACTTTATATAACTCACCTACAAGGCACTCTCTATACAGGTTGTTGAGGCTCAATATAGAAAGATTCTAAAGATGAGAATTAGTGTCAAATACCCAAACTTGTAACCCAAGGATCAAGACTAACTTAACCGATTGAGGTTGTGACACTCACAATCGAGGTAGAGGTTGTTGAGGCTTCACTACCACCTAGAAAAGACAAGTCTAAACTAAGCTAAAGCAAATCTTTAACTTTGGATTAAAGTAAAAGCAAGTTCGTAGACTTAAGGGAAATCACGGTTAGTTCTTGAGGTTCCACGGCCGTGGACTCAAGAACAGGCCGTAATTTAGGGTTGTCGGCGATTCTCTCTAACTCTCAGGGTCTAATCTGTTTGCGATCGATCTATCATTATCTAAACCACAACTATCAACCTTTCACCTTAGAATTGTTAAAGGTTTTTAGCCAATAACAGTCATGTTGATATCAATTCAAGAATTAAAAGATAGAAAGATGAAAACTTTCAAGAACTTTCAATAATCTCCAAACTAATCTCAAAGTCACAAAGAGAACAAGTATTGTCAATGGATTCAAAGTAAAGCAAACAATCACAACCTTAGGAAAGAAGGGAAAACGGGATGTCAATCCATTTTCCAAATCAAACCTAAACAAGAAGAGAGATCTTCTTGCAAAATCTTCCGAAAACTTCGATCTTCCGCCAATCCGGAGATCTCAACAGCAATCTCCACCAAAAGTGCGAGATTAGGGCAATTCCCAAAAACGGACTTCAATCTCCAACGAGATGTCAATGCTTAAGCGGTGATAAGCGATGTGTGTAAGCGAGCCTTCACGATGATAAGCGAAGATCAGCGATCCTAAGCGAAGATGAACGGGGTTAAGCGGGGATGACTGATTCTTGCTTCGTCCGTCTTTTTATAGGGCAAGATAGAATATCGGCCCGGCCCAATCTTCAATAGATCGTGGCTTCAAAGTGTGGCGAAAAGATTCGCCAAGATCACGGTCGTGGAAGTGTTCCACGACCGTAATTTAGAGCGTGGAAACAAATACGGTTTGCACCACATGTTCCACGGCCGTAATATCCTCTCGAATGAACATCAATTTCTGACTATGAATCCACGGCCGTAATTCTGAACGTGGTTTGGATTCCGGCCGTATTTTAGGGCGTAATTTAGGGCAAGAACGTGATTCTTCCCTAGCCTCGTGCATTCCTCAAGTAAAACTCCAATTTGCTTCCAAAGAGTGTCCTCAATCTATGGACATATCAACTCAACTCTCCTTTGCTCGATTCCGTTCGGAAATAGCTCCAAATTACCTATAATCAACATAGAACTAGTGTAGACATCCATATCGACAATATAGGTAATACTAGCTCACATATGCACAAAGTTCAATCAAAGACTATCGATATGAATCAAATACGTTTAGAAAACGTGCCTAAAATATCACAATATTTCATGCTAACAAATAACCCCATACTTAACACTTGCTTGTCCCTAAGCAAGGTCTTTCAAAAAGCTTTTAACAAGAGTTAGGATGAAATATGTGTACCTTCCTTTGGATGAATGTGACTTCTAAAGAATAGATCATTCTCAAACCTTGCTTCAATCGTTCTTCAAACTTTCACACACTCAATCAAAGAGTAAAAAGCAAAGAAAATTCATGAACCAACTTAACTTCTAAACAAGCATTATAACCTTTAAACATTATCAAAATCAATCACAAGAAACTTCAATTTAGATCACCAAGTCATATAACATTCTTTTGATCTTAAGGACTTTCAAAGAAAAGGTCTAGAATATGGAAGGGAAGGGAAAACTTTAAGGGAAAGTGGTGCATAAATCCAGGAAAGTGGACAACTACCTTCTTCTTCTTATGCGGTTCCCGCAACACTTCAACTTTGAGCTTCGCTCTCTTCTCTTCATTTTTCGACTTTACTTTTGGAGTTATGGATAGAGGTGCACAAAAACCGAAGCCTAGGAGATCGACGTTTCTCAATTTTTCAAGAGATGCCTCAAACCCTTAGCGCACATACCATAATCCGCTAGGAATATCGCTCAATCCGACTTTAGCAAGACACAAACACCCGGCTATGTGAATGGTGCCGAGTTACTCATCGTCATGATTGACTTCTCCAAACCTACAATTTCTTTCTATTCAATTGATCGCAAATAATTGCTCTCATGGCCCTCCCACATCAAACATGCCTTTTTCTCATTCACTTCTCCAAATTCCCGGATAGGTAAAGGAGGCTAATATTTCAATGAGGAGCTAGATGGTCAAAGAAAGAAGAAAGAAAACATCGAATTGCCTTAATCATTTCAACAAGAAGTATAGGAACTTATAATGTGATTTCAACTTCAATTTCTCAACATGATTTAGGTAACATTTTCACATTATAAAACTTGCAAAAGAGGTAAAATTCATTCATTCAAGTTCTTCTCAATTCACAATCCTTTTAAGCATGCAATTGTTATCAAACTCCATCCACAAGTAAATGATTATCATGGAAATCATCTCAATTCATTAGAAGCACAAAATTTTCAAAATTTTTCAATTTTTATGGGTTTTTAAAGTCACTTTTCATGCAATGCAAAAATGAAACGTGTAACACATAATGAACATGCAACGATAGTCTCGAATGAAAGCAAACATAGAGAGTAGAGTTATTACAAACTTTTAGTACATCCCACCCCATACTTAGGACGAACATTGTCCCTAATGTTCAAAAGAAAGAACAAAAGAAAGAAAAGAAAAAGAAACTCACAAGTGGTGGCGGGAATGTCAAAAACAAACGATCATGCGTCCAATCACTGCGGCGCCGGCGGCGGTGGGAATGGAGAGAAACTCGGATCATAAAACCGCCCAAACTGCTAGCGGTAGACGTCCCTCATCATGTGATCAAGGTCGTCTAAGCGTCCGTCTCTAGCGTCCGCCCGGATCTCCAACGCTCCAACTCTCTCCGAAAGTCCGGTAGCCCAATCCGGCATCTGCTCGTACCATCCCGGGGCCTGACTGTACCATGATGGGGCGTCGGAAGGTGCTGGTGGTGGTGGATGTGCTGCTGGCTGCGCCGTGGACCAAGGAGGGGGGTGTCATACCAAGTGGGAGGTGTGGTCATCCACGTGGGCCTCTCACTCACGCTAGCGCGGCGAGATGACGAGCCTGATGTTCTAGCTGGACGTGGAGAGCGTCTAGGTACATCTGGGGCCGCCTAGGCTGGTCCGGAAACGTGCCAAACTCCTGCTCCGCTCCTCCACCACTATCGTACTGATCTCCCATGTCCTCCTCCTCCACAACCAGTGGTGGAACGTAAGGGGGAGATACTAACCTGTTCGCATGCATCGCAGCGAACGTCTCCTTCCAATTGTGGCGTCCCGCCACAATGGAGTACTCCGGCAGCCACTCAATACCCCTACCCATCCTACTCTCCCAAGGCATGCCCGCATAAGGCGGACCTCTATGTGTAGGGAAAATGAGGCCCCTAACCATGAAAGCGTGTAGTCCTAAAGGGACGGCCGGTATGCGGGTGCAAGCAGAAAAATCTACACCAAATGTCCTAGCAATGTGGGTAACTATCCCACCATATCCAATGTTCCCCTTCTTCTTATTCTTGAGCTTGCTCATCGTAGCAGCCAAGAGAGTAGCACAATCTGCACGGCGTCCATAGAGCATGCAATAGAGCAAGAATAGCTCATCCGTCTTGATCTTTGGGGGCGTCTCCGTCCTAGGAAAGAGACACTCCGAAAGAACGCGGTGAGCTATCTTCAAGGCTAAATGGTACATCAATCTAGCCTTGGTATCGGCGGGTTGCCAACGGTCCTCGTCGGCGTATATCATCGCAACTTCCTCCCAAAAGTTCTTGGGGTAAACTCCACTCGGAAATCGACCGTTATAGGTCTCATGGAACCCAAAGATAGTCCCAAACTCGACAATACTCAAATGATAGTCTTTTTCCATGAGGCGGAAAGAGACGGTCCTATCGACGTGGCTGTGCTCGAATGACGTCACAACCTCCCGGGTGATCTCCTCATAGGCGTCTTCACGAATGTTCGTGAAGACAAGCAATCCGGCTCTATCCAAGAGCCTTGTAAGGTCATCAACTATGTTGAGAGGATGTAAATCCTCCAACAACAAATACCTAGGACCAATCACTGTCCTCTTTGTGATCCTCTCAAGTGCAGCAAGTTGGTTCTCATGTATGGTCGGGATGCTAGGGTGAGGAGGTGAAGATGGAGGTGAAGGTGAGGATGGTAGTGAGGGAGATGAGGGTGGTGGTGCCCAAGAGGTGGAGGGATTGCCCTTTCTTTTCTTACTCTGCTCTCCCTTCTTCTCTTTTATCCTTCCCGACACTCTCCTTACGAAATCCATTTTTCACCAAAATTACGGTCTGTTCTTCAGGTTCCACGGCCGTGGTTTACCCAGAGACCGTGATTCGTCTCAAAATCTCGCGAATCTCAGCAAATTCACCAACAATCACCACAACAAGCAGTCCTAATCTAATTCCTTCCAGTCTTTGTCAGTTCTTCCTAAAAATCTATAGCAAAAACGAACCAAATCCGCGAAAATCAAGAAGAAAGAATTAACCTCTTTTTCGGATTGAAAAATCCGAAATGCGTGTTTGTTGATGGATTTCCGCTCGGTTTGTCGCTTGGATCTTGTTTGTGGTTGGATTTGCTGCAGTTTAGGATGAAGAATCGTTGAAAACGATTAGAAAACGAAGATTTGGAGGAGGTCGTGGGGTTTCGGCGTTTAGGGCGTGGAAAGGGAAATTTTTGGGGTAAATTTGTGAAGAATGTGGCTTATATAGTCGCAGGCAAAATTTTGAAAATCACGGTCTGTCGGGGTGTTCCACGGCCGTGGAAGTGTACGGACCCGTGGTTTTGGTGATTTTTCAAAGGCTTTTGAGTATTACGGCCACTATAGCTATGACGACCGTAATTTACACCGTGGAACCTTCTGTAAAGCTTCAAAGTCCAAATTTCGTCACTCTTCTTCGTCATTATTCTCCCTTTCTCCTTTTCCATCGATCCTACAACCAAAAACACGAACATACCGGAAGAAATCGAGGCAAAATAAAGCAAAAACTTCTATTCTAAGCTAAACTATGAATCGAAAACAAAAACGAAAATGCAATACCTTGGGTTGCCTTCCAAGAAGCGCTTTGTTTAAGGTCCGTAGCTAGACCAATCTCGCACTTATTCGAGTGCGGTAGGCGCAAACTCCTCAGCTTGGAGTTCCGGCGTATACTTCTTGAGTCGTTGGCCGTTCACCTTAAAACTTCCGCTAGCTTCACCCCATACTTCAACTGCACCATGGGGAAAAATACGCTTAATTATAAAAGGTCCGGTCCAACGGGATTTAAGCTTACCTGGAAAGAGGCGAAGTCTTGAATTGAAGAGGAGAACTTGATCTCCTTCTTTGAAGTCCTTTGGAATGATATGCTTATCATGCCAACGCTTTGCCCTTTCCTTGTAGATCTTAGCATTTTCATAGGCGTTCAAGCGAAGTTCATCCAGCTTGTTGATGTCTAGGAGACGCTTCTCTCCCGCTTCCTTCATGCCGAAATTCAGCCACTTGATAGCCCAAAACGCTTTGTGCTCCAGCTCTACCGGCAAATGACAAGACTTCCCATACACAAGGTTGTATGGTGTGGTTCCTATGGGAGTCTTGTACACAGTCCGGTACGCCCATAATGCATCATCTAGCTTCAAGGACCAATCCTTCCTAGTCCTTGAAACCGTCTTCTCTAGAATTCCTTTGATCTCCCTATTTGAGATCTCAACTTGTCCACTTGTTTGTGGATGGTAAGAGGTAGCGATCTTGTGAGTAGCCCCATACTTAGCTAGAAGAGCTTCAAAGCAACGGGCTATGAAGTGAGAGCCTCCATCACTAATGATTGTCCTTGGTGTTCCAAATTGCGGAAAGATGGTCTTGTTGAAGAACTTAACCACAACCATGGCATCATTTGTGGGAGAGGCAATTGCTTCCACCCATCTAGAAACGTAATATACCGCCAATAGTATGTATTGATTTCCACAAGAAGATGGGAATGGTCCCATGAAATCAACTCCCCAAACATCGAAAATCTCCACCTCTTGGATGTTGTTGAGGGGCATCTCGTTCCTTCTAGAAATATTGCCTGTTCTTTGACAAGCATCGCAGCAAGAAACAAAGGATTGCACATCTCTAAATAAAGTAGGCCAATAGAATCCTGATTGCAATACCTTTGCGCTAGTCTTGTTTGAGCTAGTGTGTCCTCCACAAGGTAGTGAATGACAATGGCGGATGACACTTTGCATCTCATCTTCCGGCACACATCGCCGAATGATGCCATCCGGACCTCTCTTGAAGAGGAGAGGCTCGTTCCAATAGTATTCCCGGACGTCCTTAAAGAACTTCTTCCTTTGTGCGTAGGATAGTCCGGGCGGTGTCTCCTGGCAAACCAAATAGTTAACAAAATCAGCAAACCATGGTTCGTTACCTTTGGAGATTACGTTGATGCACTCCTCTATGATGTGTAGGTGTTCATCCGGAAAGGAGTCATCAATGGGTAGGTGGTCGTCCTCTAGATGTGTTAGACGACTCAAATGATCCGCAACAGAATTTTCTGAACCTTTCTTGTCGCGGATCTCAAGATCGAATTCTTGTAGGAGAAGAATCCATCTAATCAGCCTTGGTTTCGCGTCTTTCTTCGCAAGGAGGTACCGGATCGCAGCATGATCCGTGTAGACAATCACCTTTGCACCTACAAGATAAGAGCGAAACTTGTCAATAGCATAGACAATGGCTAAAAACTCTTTCTCTGTAGTGGCGTAGTTGAGCTGCGCTTCGTCTAGCGTCTTGCTAGCGTAGTATATGGCATGGGTTCGTCCTTCCTTTCGTTGTCCAAGAACAGCTCCAATAGCTACGTCACTAGCATCGCACATAATCTCGAAGGGGAGAGTCCAATCCGGAGGTTGGATAATAGGCGCTGAAATTAGAGCTTGCCGGATGGTATTAAACGCGTCCAAACATTCCTGCGAAAACTCAAAAACCGCATCCTTCATCAATAGATTAGTGAGGGGTTTTGATATCTTAGAAAAGTCCTTAATGAAACGTCTATAAAATCCAACATGTCCTAGGAAACTTCTTATCCCTTTCACCGAAATTGGGGGAGGAAGTTTCTCTATGGTCTCTATCTTAGCCTTGTCTACCTCTATCCCTCTACTAGAGACTAAGTGACCTAATACGATTCCTTCCTTAACCATGAATTGACACTTCTCCCAATTAAGAACTAGGTTAGTGTCTTCACAACGTTGTAAAACAAGAGAAAGGTTAGAAAGGCAATCGTTAAAAGAGGAACCGTATACGGAGAAGTCGTCCATGAAGACTTCCATGATTTCCTCTACGTATTCGGAGAAGATGGCCATCATGCACCGTTGAAAGGTGGATGGGGCGTTGCAAAGCCCGAACGGCATTCTCCTATAGGCGAACGTACCCCAAGGGCACGTGAATGTGGTCTTCTCTTGATCATCCGGATGTATCGGAATCTGAAAGAAACCACTATAACCGTCAAGGTAGCAAAAATGTGAATGTTGTGCTAACCTTTCAAGCATTTGATCGATGAATGGCAATGGAAAGTGATCCTTCCGCGTTGCGTTGTTGAGCTTGCGGTAGTCTATGCACATTCGCCATCCAGTCACGGTTCGGGTAGGAATGAGTTCGTTGTTCTTGTTGGTGATGACCGTCATTCCTCCCTTCTTCGGAACTACTTGAACTGGACTCACCCACTTGCTATCGGAGATAGGATAGATGATACGTGCATCAAGAAGTTTAAGAATCTCCTTCTTGACAACCTCCTTCATGGTCGGATTCAACCGCCTTTGAGGTTGTCTTGAAGTTCTAAAGTCCTCCTCCATTAGTATCTTATGCATACATAGGGAGGGTTTAATTCCTACTAAGTCCTCAATAGTGTAGCCTATGGCTTTTCTATGTTTCCTAAGGACAATCATGAGCTGTTCATGTTCATCTATGCTTAATTCGGAGCTAACAATAACCGGGAAGGTAGAATTAGATCCAAGGAAAGCGTACCTTAGATGAGTAGGAAGTGGTTTGAGTTCCATCACTTTCGGAGCTTCCAATGATCCTTGAGGAGCATCCGACGTTTCCTTAGAAGTTTCTAAGGGTGTTGAGTGGTTTGGAGAAGAATCAAAGGAAGTTGAAGAAGTGTGCTGATCACCCTCTTCCACGGTCAGAATTACGGCCTCTCCATGTGTTCCACGGCCGTGTAATCCCCTGGAATGGAGGTCGATTTTGGTTGTGAAATCCACGGTCGTGGAATACAGGGTATGACCGTGGATTCTTACATTCTCAGCCTCATCGTGGAGTTTCTCAAACTCCAATTCATACATCTCTTCTTGTGCTTCTAAGGCTTCAATTTCCTCTTTGCACTCTTCTTCTTCCCCTACATTGGTTAGACTCATAGTGATAACCTTTTGTAAAGGATCGTTAGAGAGAATCGCACTTACCTCCTCCCTAGACAAACCTTCTTCGTCTTGGATATCGTAAATATCCTCGTCAAAGATTGGCTCCTTCACTAGAGTGGAAAGAACGAACTCTACCTTCTCTTCTCCAATATCAAAAGTGAGTCTTCCATTCTTGCAATCGACCATGCAGCCGGAAGTTGCAAGAAACGGTCTTCCGAGTATGATCGGGACCGGACTATCTGCAGGAATGTCAAGCACGACAAAATCAATGGGGACAAAGAATTTACCTAGCTTGACCGTGACGTCTTCTACAATACTGACGGGCGAGTGATGGATCGATCCGCCATGTATAACGTCATCTTTACCGGTTTAGGATCGCCTAAACCGATCTTCCTACATAATGCAAGTGGCATGATGCTCACACTTGCTCCTAAGTCACATAAAGCGTCATATGTGACATCTCCCACTCCAATGGGAATGCAAAATGACCCCGGATCCTTCAACTTTGGGGGCATTTTCTCCTTCATGGTCTTGATGAGATCCGAAGAATCCGAACTCATCTTGACCTCACCAAAATCTTCTAGCTTCCTCTTGTTAGAGAGAAGCTCTTTCAAGAACTTGCCATAAGCCGGCATACCTACAATGGCATCAATGAAAGTTATATTAATATGCAGCTTGCTCATGAGTTCTATGAACTTACCGAATTGTTTATCTAGGCGCGCTCGCGCTCTAGATTGAGGGAACGGTAGGGGAGGTTTGTAAGCTGGAGGAGGAACATAGACATCTTCCTTCTCCTTCCCCTTTCCTTTGTCCTTTTCTACGGGGACTTCAACGAAAGTATGCTGCGGATCGGTGGTGGTCACTCCGCTCCTAGTTGTAATCGCCATCACCCTTCCCTTAGGGTTGTCCTCCGTCTTTCCTGGAAGTTTCCCTTGATTTCTAGGAACTTCCTCCGCATGGTTGAACATTTGGTCTTCCAAAACTTTTTGAGATTTGTCAACCTTAGAAACTTGATCATCAACCTTGATGAGGCGGTTCTCCAACCCTTGAAGCTTTCCCAAGATCGTTTCCAACATGGGATCGGGATTCTCCTTTCCCGTATTGTTTCCTCCATTAGATGATTGCCCCTGGCTTTTCAAAGGAGTAGAGGAAGAGGAAGGTGGAGTTAGTGAATTAGAATTGGAAGGATAAGAGTTACTGGAATTTTGTTGATTGGAGCGCCAATTGTTGTTGTTTGAACCCCTATTGTTGTTCCAATTGTTGTTCCGGTTGTTGTTGTTTCCATTCCAATTGTTATTCCGGTTATTGTTCCGGTTATTGTTGTTGCGGTTGGTGTTATCACCGCCATTGTTGTTGCCCAAATAGCCAACATCCCTTTCTTGTTGCTTTGGGAAGTTGGTCTTGATAGTCTCCTTCAACTCTTTGATCTCATTGTTGAGGGAGAAAATCTGATTTTGAGCTTCATGTGTGAGCTTCGCTCCTTGCTCCACACGATTTCCCTCCACTTTCCGGTGGGAATACTTCTCTATGACTCTTGCTTGCTTCTCGATGAAGTCCCAAGCGTCATCTTCTCTCATGTCCATGAATGTTCCACATGAGAGGGATTGGAGGTTGAATTGCGTTCCCGCATCCAGCCCCTTGTAGTAAATCTCCAGCAAGGCAAGCTTGGATATGCCATGATGAGGGCAATCCAAGAGCAAATCCTGAAACCTTTCCCAAGATTGAAACAAACTTTCGTTAGGTCTCATGGAAAAAGCATTAATCTTACCTCTAAGTTCCGCCGTTTTGGAAGGCGGAAAGAATTTGGTGAGAAACTCCGCGGAAAGGTCTTCCCACGTGTCTAGTTTCCCATTAGGAAGAGCTTGGTACCAAGATAACGCTTTCCCTTTCAAAGAGAAAAAGAAAGGCTTGAGCTTATAGCTGTTGGTGGTAGCGTTCTTCGGTCTCATCGTCTCCATCATACACTCAAAGTTTTGCAAGTGTTGGTATGGAGATTCAGCACTTGTACCGCCAAATTGGCTTTGGCGAACAAGAGTGATAACTTGAGGGTTAAAGCTAAACCCTTGCACATCTTCAGCATCAAATTTCACACCCAAACGGCGTGGTTGTTGTGTTGGATCCATCCGCTGGCCAAGAGTTCTTGGCTCATTATCCACACGTTCGATCCTTGCATTCCTAGGTGGGATGCGGCGATTAGCAGCTCCTTGTGGATGGAAAGGATTCATATTGATCGTGGGATCAATCTCTTCTAACGGTGGCATGGAAGAGTCACTATCATCAGCGGATGAGTGACTTTTTCTTCTAGACCTTGATCTCCTTCTTGAGGATTTCTTGCTTCCCTTATTCTTAAGGTCGCTCATCTCTACCCTCATCTGGAAGATCATGTCTTGTAGACTGTTAACTTGAGATTGATGACGATCCATCTCATCTTGGCGGAGGGTCTCATTCCATCGGAGTTGAGCTTCCTTCTCCGCCAACTCCGTTTGAAGATTACGTTCGTGTTCTTCAGCCATCTTCTTTTCCTTGCGCTTTTGCCTCAAGGTTTTCTCTAGCTCTTGATCAAGAGGTAAGAGATCTTCGGTGTTCCTAGACCTGCGCATGCACTCAAAGCAAAATCAAACAACGAGAGCAAGCTCCCAAGCTCGACAACCGGCTACCGGATTCGGCCGAAACCAAATCCCCGGCAACGGCGCCAAAAACTTGTTCGCCCCTAGAGGTGTGTGCAAATAAGTTTTAAATTTATAAAACTAGAATCAAGCAGCGAACCCGCAGTGTACGGATCGACGTAGCTAAGCAAGAATTCCAGAGTATCGAACACAGGAATTTGGGTGGGAACGAACTCGATTGCAGGTTATCAAGCAAGTAAATATGAGAGTTTTGCAAATATTGGGAAAACAACAATCCTAAAGATCCAGGTATCCAGCTGTGGCAATCGATTCAAGATGTACTTAATGATGTAAAGACAGAGTTGAGATATGCAAAGGTATACTAATGTAAGGTAATCGTACGGTGAAGTTCCAAAAACTTTATATAACTCACCTACAAGGCACTCTCTATACAGGTTGTTGAGGCTCAATATAGAAAGATTCTAAAGATGAGAATTAGTGTCAAATACCCAAACTTGTAACCCAAGGATCAAGACTAACTTAACCGATTGAGGTTGTGACACTCACAATCGAGGTAGAGGTTGTTGAGGCTTCACTACCACCTAGAAAAGACAAGTCTAAACTAAGCTAAAGCAAATCTTTAACTTTGGATTAAAGTAAAAGCAAGTTCGTAGACTTAAGGGAAATCACGGTTAGTTCTTGAGGTTCCACGGCCGTGGACTCAAGAACAGGCCGTAATTTAGGGTTGTCGGCGATTCTCTCTAACTCTCAGGGTCTAATCTGTTTGCGATCGATCTATCATCATCTAAACCACAACTATCAACCTTTCACCTTAGAATTGTTAAAGGTTTTTAGCCAATAACAGTCATGTTGATATCAATTCAAGAATTAGAAGATAGAAAGATGAAAACTTTCAAGAACTTTCAATAATCTCCAAACTAATCTCAAAGTCACAAAGAGAACAAGTATTGTCAATGGATTCAAAGTAAAGCAAACAATCACAACCTTAGGAAAGAAGGGAAAACGGGATGTCAATCCGTTTTCCAAATCAAACCTAAACAAGAAGAGAGATCTTCTTGCAAAATCTTCCGAAAACTTCGATCTTCCGCCAATCCGGAGATCTCAACAGCAATCTCCACCAAAAGTGCGAGATTAGGACAATTCCCAAAAACGGACTTCAATCTCCAACGAGATGTCAATGCTTAAGCGGTGATAAGCGATGTGTGTAAGCGAGCCTTCGCGATGATAAGCGAAGATCAACGATCCTAAGCGAAGATGAACGGGGTTAAGCGGGGATGACGGATTCTTGCTTCGTCCGTCTTTTTATAGGGCAAGATAGAATATCGGCCCGGCCCAATCTTCAAAAGATCGTGGCTTCAAAGTGTGGCGAAAAGATTCGCCAAGATCACGGTCGTGGAAGTGTTCCACGACCGTAATTTAGAGCGTGGAAACAAATACGGTTTGCACCACATGTTCCACGGCCGTAATATCCTCTGGAATGAACATCAATTTCTGACTATGAATCCACGGCCGTAATTCTGAACGTGGTTTGGATTCCGGCCGTATTTTAGGGCGTAATTTAGGGCAAGAACGTGATTCTTCCCTAGCCTCGTGCATTCCTCAAGTAAAACTCCAATTTGCTTCCAAAGAGTGTCCTCAATCTATGGACATATCAACTCAACTCTCCTTTGCTCGATTCCGTTCGGAAATAGCTCCAAATTACCTATAATCAACATAGAACTAGTGTAGACATCCATATCGACAATATAGGTAATACTAGCTCACATATGCACAAAGTTCAATCAAAGACTATCGATATGAATCAAATACGTTTAGAAAACGTGCCTAAAATATCACAATATTTCATGCTAACATGAGGCTAAATTGTCAGTCGCGCAATCGCCTTCTCTCGAGGTGTCTTCCTGCTCAAGGCGTTAGCGACAACATTCGCCTTCACTAGATGGTATAGAATCTCAAGGTCAAAGTCCTTGATTAGCTTAAGCCATCTACGTTGGCGGTTATTCAATTCCCGCTACGTGAAAATATACTTCAGACTCTTATAGTCTGTGAAGATCTAGCATGTAGCGACATACAAATAATGTCTTCAGGTCTTCAAGGCATGAACTACCGCTGCCAACTCCAGATCATGAGTCGGGTAGTTCTCCTCATACGTCTTTAGTTATCTAGATGCATAAGCAATCACTCTGCCATGCTGCATTAGAACATATCCCAAGCCTGGCTTGGATGCGTCATTGTAGACTACAAAGTCCTCTGTGCCCTCCGGTTGTGCTAAGATGGGAGCTGAATTCAGACGTCTCTTCAGCTCCTCAAAACTCTGAGTACACGGCTCGGACCATACAAACCGGGTAGTCTTCCTCAACAAGCTGGTAAGTGGACGGGCAATCACGGAGAATCCCTCCATAAGCCGTCGGTAATAACCAACTAAGCCAAGAAAGTTGCGCACTTCCTTGACGTTCATCGGTGTCGTCAATGCTACTACATACTCGATCTTCTCCGGATCAACCTTGATCCCATCGGCGGAGACAATATGACCCAGAAATGCTACCCCTGACATCCAGAACTCGCACTTAGAGAACTTGGCTTACAATTCTCTATCTTGCAAAACCTGCAAAACCGTCCTGAGATGTCCTGCGTGTTCCTCTCTGCTACGAGAGTACGCCAGGATATCGTCTATGAAGACCACCACAAACTGATCTAGGAAGTCAATAAATATGCCATTTATCGACTTCATAAAGACGGCGGACGCATTCGTTAGCCCAAATGGCATCACTACAAACTCGTAGTTGCCATATCGAGTCCGAAATGCCGTCTTCTGCACATCCTGCTCTCTCACCCTCAACTGGTGATAACCCGAGCGTAAGTCAATCCTGGAGAACACAGTTGCTCCCTGAAGCGGATCCAACAAGTCATCGATACGAGGCAATGTTTACTTGTTCTTGATGGTCACCTTGTTTAACTTCTGTAGTCGATGCACAATCTCAACGATCCGTCCTTCTTCCCCACGAAGAGGACAGGTGCTCCCCACGGGGATACGCTAGGGCGGATTAAACCCTTCTCAACCAACTCCTCGAGTTACTTCTTCAGCTCTAACAACTCGATAGGTGCCATGCGATATGGGACCTTCAAGATTGGTCTCGTGCTAGGCTCCAACTCGATGCTGGAGTCTATGCTCCTCTGGGGAAGCAAATTGGACGGCTCGGCCAACACATCTGTAAACTCGCAAACCACTTGGATGCCCTCTAGCGCTAGACTCTCGCTCTCCTCTAGCGCTAGACTCTCGCTGTCCAAGGTCCCAATCTCGGAAAATCTCGATCTGACCCGACTTGGTAGAGACCGTCATTGTCCTCTTACCCGACTCGGTAGAGACCGTCACGGTCCTCTTACCCGACTCGGTAGAGACCGTAACGCCCCAATTTTTGGCGCGATTGCGATATTTATTTTGCGGATTTTATCGATATTTTAATAGCTTATGTATTTTATTTAAAAGTATTTTTTAAGGCGTAAAATGTTTTTCCCTAGTATAATTATGTTTTTGGTATATTTTCGGAAAAGGGGCGGAAAGTTTTCCGATCCGAAAATCCCGTTCCAATTGCTTTGATCGGGTTTATGTTAAATCTCGATCTCCTATTTTGTTCTTTCCTTTTCTTTTTATTTGTTTTCCCCTCCTCCCCAGCCTGATGGCGTGTTCTTGCTGCTTGACAGTCTGACCGCGCATCTAGTCTGCAGCTCTTCTACTCATTGCTGCTCAATGCAGACTAGATCCCTAACCGGCCCTTTGGCATCTGCTCCTCTACTTTCCTCACGCACCTTACCTTCTCTCTCTCCCTTGTTCTATGTCTCATCTCTCCAACAACCAGCTCCTCTCTGCAACTCTCCCAACAATTCCTTCTTTGACACTAGGAGCCGCAGCCATCACCCATGTCTCTCTTCTCCCCTGTTTTTCCTTCTTCTTCCTCCTTCTTGAACCCTTGCAAGCATTAGCGAGCCTTCTGCAATCCTACTCGAGCATCTCTGCAATGCTTTCCTTTTCCTTGTCTGTCGCCGAAAAGAGAATTACCGGAGGAGAAGACCTCCCCTGTAACTCTCTTGAGCACCCTTCTCCTTGGTTTTCCCCTTTGCAGCTACTTCCGGCATCTCCATCTCTTCTCCATCTGTCTCGCCGGGGAACCATCACCACCTGTCCGCCTTCACCGCTACTCTGCAACACCTCCCTCGCCATCTCTCTGTCGAATCCAGAGAGCCCATCGGAGTCTCCCTCGCTACTGGCCGCTGTCGAAGCCTCTTGAGAGGACTCACACCTTCGCCGGGACCGCCGGCCTTCGCCCTCGAATGCCTCGCCTGCACCTTTCCATCTTGTCGGTCGTCGAGGAGCTTCATTGGGATTTCCACTGCCGCCTCTGCTCTTCCTTTCCCATCCAAAGGAGACGGCTTTTGTGGGTTCAAAAACCCTTGTCCTTTGTTAAATTGGCCCCCTCTTATTTGTGTTAATTGCATAATGTACCCATATATTTATTATTGCAGTTTTGACCCAAGTTTTGGAAATTTGAATATATATATTCTGTGCAGTTTTATTTATGGAAGATGGCCCAAAGATTTAATTATGGATTTTGACCCATATTTTTGCAACGGTATTATTTGCCCCAGAAAATACGTTAGCGGTTTTTAACCTTGGATTTTAATTACAAGAATATTCTTATATTTTTTCATATTGGATAACTTACCTGGAAAGTGTTTTTGAGATTTTGACTCGGTTTTTAGTACGGAGTTTATTCTTATTTTATATACATTATATATTATGCCCAAATTTAGCGTTACACTAAATTTGTTTAGTTTTGTGCTAGGTTCGGAAGCGCCCCGATAAGGCCTAACGAATCCGTTCTCAACATCCATAGATTGTCTTCCGTCTTTTGACGTCACGTGAGTACCCTCTCCCCCGAGCTTATGATCTTACTCGATCTAGTTAAGTTTTATGGTAGTATTATGCTAGGATGGATCTAGCATAACTTAGAGTGAATACCAAGTAGTGGTTATGGATCTTAGACGAGTGTGATGAGCATGTTGGACCTCATAGGCTTTTACGTTGTTCTTCATTGTTGAGTTTGATTATGAGAGTTAGTAGGTTATTGAGAGATCTCCTCATGCATTGAGTGAGATGTGAGTATGATAGATTCTAGGATGCGGTCCTAGAATGAGAGTCAAATGATATTACGCAGATCATTTGTGTAGAAGTCCTAGACTTCTTGAGTTGAGCTGGTTTTGATAGATATCTTGTTGTGAGCAGGTTGTATGCTTCTTCCCAAGGGAAGCGAGAGCGTTTTGTGAGTTAGTGTTTGGGACGAGGTAAGTCTCCGGAATTACTTAGCTCGTATTCCTTGTATTAGCATCTATGTGTGTTTGGTGATGTGTGTTTATTGTTATGTTTGGTGTGTGTTTATTGTTTATTTTATAACAACGAAACCGGACATAGGACGACTTTATATTTTTTATATTGGCCCAAGTTTATGATAGCGGGCGGTGACAAAACTACCTAGCTCTTGCGGAGAGCTAGGGGTTCTCGGCGACTAGCCCGGGCAGGTAGACATTCAGATGCATCAGTACCATTCCTTGACGGTGAGTAGGGACCGAGGCGAGATCATGCGGTGATTCTCGTGTCACAAACGTAAGTTGAATTAGAACGGATATGACTTAATAATAAAAAGATAATAAACCAGACTTGGGTGTTTGAGAGTATGTTGTGTGTTTTGATTATTATGTGTGTTTGTGTCATCACCTTGATTCTGCTTTGAATATGAGCTAACGGTTTTATACCGACGTTGTAGTTGCCTTACAGGTTAGGAATGCGACCGAGAGATCCGGAAGAGTGGACCAAATAAGTATGAGTTTCTAGACCCGCTATTTGGGGAACACTGGTGATGCAGGCTAGTACAATATACAATGAGCTCCTCCCTTACGTTATTAATATTGTGAGGAGCGAAGAAGACAAAATCGATTATTTTGAGTCATGGTTGAGTCCTTCAGTTAGGACCCTTATGACTAGACATAATTGTGAGACCTTAGAAGAATACTATAACCATGCACTCAAGGTGGAAAGAGGAATTAAAGTTGAGAGGTTGCTTAACCAAGGTTACAAGAGCCAGAGTAATCAAGCAAACCATTCAAGTTCTAGAGATGATGGATTTAGGAGGCCTCCACCTACTAATAGGTCAAGGTAGCTTCCGGGATCTCAAAGATTAAATGACTCCCATGGGGAGGGATATC
Source organism: Fagopyrum homotropicum (assembly GCA_033239125.1). Taxonomy (NCBI): domain Eukaryota; kingdom Viridiplantae; phylum Streptophyta; class Magnoliopsida; order Caryophyllales; family Polygonaceae; genus Fagopyrum; species Fagopyrum homotropicum. The sequence goes on along the minus strand of BSWB01000005.1, from coordinate 81,286,950 downwards.
GTTGCCATAATTGTAACAGTGTCTGCTGCTATAATTAACCTTGTCCAACAGACCCTCATAAATGCTTCAAGTGTAGTGGAATGGGTCATCTTGCCACTTTCTACAAGGAAGGAAAAGGGTATACTCCAAAGTCTCAAGCTTATGCACCTACTTTCAAGAGACTGGTACCACCATCATGTCCGGCAAACTCACACTCTTAGCAAGATTCTTGTGCATCCAAGGCAAAGAGAAGTGTTTATGAGATGAGGGTCGATGAACCCAAATGCACCAGTGGCGAAATGTATGATCTTGATTCGATCTCAACCGATGTGCATGTTATTTGACACTAGAACCACGCATTCATTTATATCTGAGGCATGTGTAGCTAGACTTGACTTTTCTTGTGCTTTTAATTGCAAGCCTTTTGTTGTAGGATTACTTGATGGTAGTCAACTAATTGGAACCCGATAAATTCGGAATTGTCCTATTTGCATGTGTGTGTGATTGGTTAGCTAACTTGATTATGATAGACATATGCCATTATGGTCTAATCTTGGGTATGGATTGACTTGTACATCATGGGGCAGTGATGGATCTTTAAAAGAAAACAGTCACTGTTTGCCTCAAAGTGTGCGTGCAAATAAGTTTTAATTATAAAACTGAAACAAAAGCAAGCGAACCCGCATTGTACGGATCGACGTAGTTAAGCAAGTATTCCAGAGTATCGAGCTTAGGGATTTGGGAGTCAAATTCAGTTTCGAATAATCGAGCAAGTAAAAGTATAAAAGTTTTGCAAATATTGGGGAAAACAACAACCCTAAAGATCCATGTATCCAATTGTGGCAATCGATTCAAAATATACTATAGATATAAGGACAGAGTTGAGATTACAAAGGTATAACTAAAGTAAGGTAATGTACGGTGAAGTTCCAAAACCTTATATGTCTAACCCAAAGACTCTCTCTATAAAGGTTGTTGAAGCTGTAATATAGAAAGGATCCAAGGACAAGAATTAATCTCAAATACCCATGCCCAAACCCAAGGAATCAAAGATAAACTAAAACGGTTAAGGTTGTGACACTCGAAACCGAAATAGAGGATGTTGAGTCTCACTACTACCTAGAAAAGGCAAGCCAAGGCTAGGTTAAAGCAAATCTTTAACTTTGGATTAAAGCAAAAGCAAAAGTCGTAAAACAGAGAAAATCACGGCTAGATCTTGATGAACCACGACCGTGGTTTTCAAGAACAGACCATGGAAAAGGTTGTCGATGAGGTTTCTCACAACTCTCAGGATCCAATCAAGTTACGATCGATCTATCATCATCTAAGCCACAACTATCAACCCTTCACCGTAGAATTTCTAAAGGGTTTTAGCCAATAATCATATTCATTGAATCAAATATCAAATTAAAAGAGAAAAAGGTAAAAACCCTCGAAAACTCAAATAACAATCAAAATCAATCTCGAATTCGAATAACAAAAGTAGTATGTTTATGAATTTAGAAAATGGAATAAGAATCCTCACAGCGATCTTAGGGAACAATGAAGAATGGAGTGTCAATCCGTCTCCAAAAGTGCAAATCCTAAGAAAATCTCCACAATCACGTCTTTCACAATCTCCAATCTTCCAAAATCTCCAATCCTCAAGGTCAAAATGAACCCTAAGCAGCCATCTTCGAAGCTCTAAGCGAAGATCCTCGAAACTCCCTTCTCAAGCCTTTTTATAGGGCGAAAATAGGGTTACGAGAAAGCCCAATGACGTTGCTGACGTGGCAAATATGACACGTCATAAAATCATGGAAATCACGGTCATGAACAAATTTCCACGGCCGTGGTTTAGACCGTGTAACTTTCTGTTGTGCTTCAAACTCACTTCCACGATCCAATTGCTAAGTCCACGGCCGTAATTTAGGGCATGGTTCTTCAAATCCTTGTGAAAGCCTTTATTTCGTGATGTTCTTCACTCATGTTCCTTCCTTAGCCTCTCCAAAGCATCTCCTTGCCATCAAGCATGATCAAATACTCCTTTCCTTCCACATTTTGCTCCAATCCATGCCTTTATTCACCTAAAAACAAAACAAAGCTAGTGTAGATCTCTATATCGACAAAGTGGGTGAATGAGCTGACAAATGCCTCAAACTCATATCTATGTACACATAAAAGAGGGAAAAACAACTAAAACAAGTGCCTAAAATATAGTCATATTTCATGCTAACAAAATACCCCATACTTGTCACTTGCTTGTCCCCAAGCAAGGTTTTCAAAAGTTTAGAATATATGGTAGAATAAAATATGAATGCAAAACAAAACAAAACAATCTTTTTGGTAATGTGCTTCTAATCAATAGATCATCCTCAAACCTTGCTTCATTCATCCTTAAAAACGATCATACACATAAACCAAAATATGCAAAGCAAAGGAACTTCATAAATTGCCTAAACTTCAAGACAAATATCATAACCTTCAAGCATTGTCAAAATCAAGCAAGCGAAACTTCAATTTAGATCATCAAGTCAAATAACACTCTTATAATCTCAAGGACTTTCAGGTAAGACCAAGAATACGGAAAAGGTGGGAAATTTGTAAGGGAATGTGGTGTATGAATCCGGGAAGAAGGAACAACACAACTCTTTTTCTTTTCACCATTTGAACTAACCACCAACTTAGAGCTTTGCTCTAGACTTTTTGCACATAATTTTTCGACTTTACTTTTTAGAGTTATGGACAGCGGTGCACAAAAACCGAAGCCTAGGAGATTGGCGTTTCTCAATTTCGAGATGCCTCAAACCCTTGATGCACATACCATAATCCGTTAGGAATATCGCTCAATCCGACTTTGGCAAGACGCAAACACCCGGCTATGTGAATGGTGCCGAGTTACTTATCGTCATGATTGACTTCCCCAAACCTATATTTTCCTACACTTTGAATTCAAACAATTGCTTTCATTGCCCTCCCACATCAAACATGCCAAAATCAACTCTTCCTAAATCCCGGATAGGTAAAGGCGGCAAATATTTTCATTGAGGGGCTAAATGATCAAAGTAAGAAGTAAGAAAATCGAGGTGCTTTAATCATCTCATAAATAAGTATAAGAACTCATATTGTGATTTCAACCTTCTTTTCTCAATATGATTTAGATAAAAACCTTCACATTATGAAACTTGCAAGAAAGGATAAACCTTCTTTTCTCAATATGATTTTATCTTCTTTTCTCACTTGAACTCACATCCCTCAAGTCCAATTTTGCACCAACCTAAGGTTGGTCGGACTACCTTCTTTTTGTCTAAACCGCCCTTTCGGGTTTTCGGTTTATCCAAGGTTTTTTCATGCCTTTTTTCATTTTCTTTGGCTTTTTCTTTTTTTTTTTGTGAATTTCAATCTGAACTCAAAAGATGCAAAACAAATTCAAAACAACTCAATGAACTGTACAAGCAATGATATATCCCTCCCCCATACTTGAAGTACACTTTGTCCTCAAAGTGGAAATGAGTTAAAGATAAATGTGGGAGAAAGGAAAAGAAATGTACCCCACAGTGGGGTGGTCCGGATGGACCACCTGGATCCTCCTTCGGTGGGTAAGGAAAATGGCGGAAGAAGTGCTCCTGCCGGCGGTGAAGGGTGTCGATATGGCCCTCCTGAGCCTCCATCCTCCCTCTAAATGAAGTCTCATAGCTAGCTTTCCAAGCCAGCTGCTGAGTCTCCAACTGCTGCTGATGCGCCGCCTGCCAAGCATCCTGACGGCGGTCAAAGTGAGTGGTCATGGAGGAGGCAAAACTGGACTGCCACGCCTGCTGCTGCTCAAGCATGGACCGCTGATACTCGGTCTGCCACGCCTGGTAATGTGTAGTCAAGGCTGCCATCTGAGCCTGCAGACTCTCCATGGCCTGACTGTCGTGTGCTGTTGTCGGCATCTCCTCATTAGTGGTGGGGCTCGGTTGGAGCCGGCTGCGTATCTCCCAACAATATCTGCCTGAGGTCGTCTCGGAGGAACCGGGTCAGCTGGTACATACAGATCGGAGAGCTCGTCTCCCAATGGAAGTCGTCGGGGGAGGTATGTGATGTGACTCCCATCTACTAAAGAGAGCCAAAAACGATGTTCCCCGTCTCTCCTGAGGAGCCTGCACCTCCTCAACATACGCTCCGTATAAAGTGAGGCTTCTAACCCGTCTTCTAAAGTAGAGAGATCCATCATCTGTGCAGCCAACAAGGAGATGATCCCTCCTCCCACAATATCATGTGGCTTATTCTTCCTAATCCGCTTCAGAGCAGTAAGGAAGAGGTATGGCCAATCCGGCACCCAGTCATTTGTGGAGAGGCAAGCATATAGCAGTGGAAGGTCCTTAAGAGCAACCTTATTCTCCTCCTTGTGTCCACAGAAGACACTCATGAATACCTTCGAGATGAGCCTCAAACAAGGGTGAGTGAATTTGTTGGAGTACTCACCCCCTACATGAAATTTAGACCTGGTGGCGGCCTGCCAGAACTCCATCAAATCAGGTGTCGGAATAGGTTCCCACCAGTCGTCGGAAGCGGCTATAGTCACCCCTAATGCCTCCTGCAGCTGGGTGTAGTCTAATGTGTACTTCCTTTTGTTAAACTTGAATGTAAGTCCAACACACCCATGGTCCACTGTTTCCATTTTAAAGGTGGCAATGAACTGGTGGCTGAGCTCGGGGTATGATGGAGCGGTTGTTGTCAAAAAATCCCCGAGCCCAGTGTTGTTGAGAAGTCCTTGCATGCTCTCCAACAAACCCAATTGTTCCAAAGTAGGAATGTCCAGAAATCGGGTTGCATACACATCCCGACTTTGTGCAATCCTATACCGCATCGTCTCGACTTTTGAAAACTTATATTTCTTCTGATTCTCCATCTCTTGCAGTTGAGACAATCAAAAGGAATTAGAAATTTCAAAAATTAGAGTAAGAAATGAACCCTCTGTTGTGTTTTCCGCAGGGGCGGCTGCAACAAGCGCAGGGGCGGTGACACAAGGTTGCCGGAGGTGGCGCAGCAGCGTCTGGACATGGCGGTGCGAGATCTTCCGGACGGCACGAGGGCGTGGGAGGCGAGTTGGCTAGGTTTTTTAAGGATGAATGGAGAGGGGGTAAAGAGGGCGGTAGATGTAGGTTTATTTTTGGGAAGTGTATTTTTTTTCTTTCCTTACCAGAACCGCAGGGGCGGCGTTTATCAACGCGGGGGCGGTAACCAAGAAGAGGGGATACGCAGCCTCAACGTTGGGGGAGGAGCTAAGGATGCGTGTCAAGGTGGCCGCCGCAGGGGCGTAGGAGTGTCACCGCTGGGGCGGTGGCCAACGTGAGCAGACGCTGGCCCAGCGCCGGGTGCGGCGCTGGCCATGGGTGTCACTGCAGGGGCGGGACTTAGAGCCGCAGGGGCAGTTTTCTTGACAGAAGCTCCTCTTCTTATTTCTTCGGGTTGCCTCCCGAGCAGCGCCTTTGTTTTACGTCGTTGGCTCGACGTAGGGACTCTTCCTCTATGATTGAGCCTCTTCTAGCATCACCTTTGGGTTTATAACCGTTTGTGAAGGTAATCCTCTGGAGGACCTAGTTTCGGTTCTTGTAATGGCTTCTACCATTTGACCAACCTGTTTTTCAAGGTTCTTGATGCTAGATTCTGTTATTTGGACATGAGTAGCAAAGTGTTTAGTCAAAACCTACAATATATCTTCAATTGAGTGATACTTACCTTGACGGGGTTGTTGTTGTTGGTTTTGTTGATCCCTCCAACGAAAATTCTGTTGGTCATGCCAATTTGGTATGAAATTATGTGCATAGGGATCGTTCCTAGGTCTTTGCTGTTGTGGTTGTCCATAACCCATTGTGTTTACCTCAGCATCATCATCTTGGACTTGTGGACACATGTCCGTTGGATGATACGGGTCAGCACAAACTCCACAAGCTTTTAGTTGCTGCGGTGTACCCATAAGTGTTAGCCTCTTCACCATTTCCTTCAATTCCGCGAGCTCGGTGGAAATCTCACTCTTTCCGGAACTCACAGAATGAACTCCTTTCTTAGCCGGGGTCCTTCCAAAGTTCCGAGTACCTTCCGCTAGTTCCTGTATTTTTTCTAAAGCAAGGTCAGGAGTAGAGTTAAGAATATTACCTCCGCAAGCCGCATCGACGATCCTCCTTTCATTGTCTAGCAAGCCATTGTACAAGTACAAGACTAGATCTTGAGTTGAATATCCGTGAAAAGGACAGCTGGATTGAAGGCGTGCAAACCTTTCGAAGTACTCGTAGAGAGTTTCGTTTGCCTCTTGCTCGATGTTGCTTATAGCTTTCTTCAAGCTATTGGCCTTCTTAGCTGGGAAGTATTTCTCCAAGAACGCCTTGTGAAGGTTCTCCCAAGTGTCGATACTCCCGGATGGAAGGTGGTAATACCAATCATCCGCCGAATCTTTGAGTGTGAAGCCGAATGCCCTCATCTTGATTTGTTCTTCGGTAATGTTGGCCGGCTTCATGCTCATACACACGGTATGGAACTTGCCAAGGTGCTTGATGGGGTCTTCACCACTTAGCCCATGGAAGGATGGGAGCAAGTGAATGAGGCCCGGCTTGAGCTCAAAGTTGACTCCTTCCCCTAGTGCCGGTATAGTGACCGCAAGAGGGTTTTGAGCCAAGGTGGGTTGCGTAAGTTGACGAAGAGTACGGTCAGCTATCTCTTGTTGAAGTTGTTGTTGTTTTCGTTGCCGGATGTGCGTCCTCTCAATTTCTGGATCAAAAGAAGCAAAGCTAGAGTAAGTAGCACAGGTTTGAACCATAAAAATGGTTCAAACCAATAATATAATAACAATAAAACACTAAAACTCCCCGGAAACGGCGCCAAAATTTGATCGAAAGTATTTCTGTGGTCGTCTATACCCAATTAAAAGTAAATCCCGACTTAGCACTAAGAAACAAGTATAGTGATTAAGTAAGGGTCGAACCCAAGAGAGTTAAGGTGTTTTAGATGCGATTATCGATTATAGTGACAAGTAACACAAGGGGGGCTTTGGTTGAATTGATGCACAAAAACTTATGAAAACGATTAATGCGACAAATAAAACAATAATGGATGAATCTACACTAGGTTGATTCTGAGCATGCAATTGCTACTTTGGTGAGTTCCCTTTACAAGTTTTCAAGTAATCTCCCATCTTGATCAAAGATATGTGTTGAGCCAACCGGCATCAACACAACTTAACATGTTAGAGTTCCGTAAACCTACAAGAACAAATAACAAGTTAGCTTTCAAACAAAGACTAAGGGATACAAAGAGAAGATTAAAGCCGTTAAACTTATCTTTATATTTGTGTTCCTTTTCTTTAAGTAATCACAACCCGTTATTACTTAAAGTTGCTACTAGATTAAAGACCCGAACCCGGAACCTATTAATCCTAGTTGTTTACATGCACTTTAGAACCTAAGGTGATCAATCTCAAGCAATAGTAAAAATGCAATTAGACAATGGAGATCAAGGAGACACAAAGTATTACTGAATGAAAACTTATATTATAAAGAACTTACAACCAAAGTAACAATGCAGCTTCAAACCAACCCAATGTAGCAAGGGAGTTAGCAACTCATTACAAGGTAGCAAGACAATCTAGGTGGATAATTTTTTGGCTAACAAGATGATAAGATGGATGATTCTAGCAATCAACCAAAGACTATTTATACTACAAAAGACACTAAATAGGAGTAAATGGCCAGCCCAAAACAGCCACCTTTAATGCCATAAAGGTGGTGTAAACAGCCTGAGTAAAGCTTCTGACGTTAAGCCGCAGGGGCGGCCTTCAGCTCCGCAGGGGCGGTGAAGGCAAAAATGCTTGATCTTCTTCAAGGCCGCAGGGGCGGCTAGGCAATTCCGCTAGGGCGGATCTTCAATGCTCTTCAAACGTCTTACCCTTCGACTTCCTGACGTTTCTGATGCCAAGCCGCCGGGGCGTCCCTATGTCGACGCAGGGGCGGTGACACAGCCTCTTCGTCTTCAAGCTCCCAAGTTGAGGCGTAGGCAGGGCCGTAGTGAGAGACGCAGGGGAGCTGATCTTCGTTTCTTCAGGGTAGGTCACCGCAGGGGCACCAAAGAGTGGTGCAGGGGCGGTGACACACTTCATGGTTGGCGCTGGTGAAGGCGCAGGGAGTGCTCCGGTGTAAGGCGTCACCCGCAGGGGCTGTGGCAGGGCTCCGCAGGGGCGGTGAGGCAACAGAAGCTTTGCTTCGTGAACGATCTTCACTCCTAAGTGCTTATAACTCCTTTCTTAGCTTCTTTTAGTCTTCTTCTTCTGGACTAAGGAGTTAGTAGCATAAACCGACACAAATGCAATCAAAAGACTCTAAAAACTATCCTAAATGATAGTGATTCCATCACCTATCACCCGTGCATGTGGTTCCTAAGAATGGTGGGATGACCGTAGTGACTAATGAGAATAATGAACTAATCCCTACTAGGACGGTTACGGGATGGAGGATGTGTATAGACTATAGGAAACTAAATGTGGCCTCTAGGAAAGATCATTTCCCTCTTCCCTTTATTGACCAAATGCTAGAGAGATTAGCTCAACATTCCCATTTCTGTTACTTAGATGGCTATAGTGGATTCTTCCAAATCCCTATCCACCCCGACGACCAAGAGAAAACTACATTCACATGTCCTTGGGGTACATTTGCATATAGGAGAATGCCATTTGGGTTGTGTAATGCACCCGCCACCTTTCAAAGGTGTATGATGGCTATCTTTTCTGAATATATTGAAAATATCATGGAGGTGTTTATGGATGATTTCTCTGTTTATGGATCTTCATTTGATGATTGTTTAGCTAACTTGTTTTTGGTGCTTAAGAGATGTGAGGAGACAAATCTTGTCTTGAATTGGGAAAAATGCCACTTCATGGTAAGTGAAGGCATTGTGTTGGGACACTTGGTGTCCAACCGTGGCATTGAGGTTGATAGGGCTAAGATAGAGACGATAGAGAAGTTGCCACCAGCTACCTCGGTGAAGGGGGTAAGGAGTTTTCTAGGGCATGCCGGTTTTTACCGGAGATTCATTAAAGATTTCTCTAAGATTTCTAAGCCTCTTACTAACCTACTAATGAAAGATGTTGAGTTTGTTTTCTCCAAGGATTGCCTTGAGGCCTTTTGTAGGTTGAAGAATGCTTTGATCTCCGCACCTATCATGCAACCACCGGATTGGAGTCTACCGTTTGAGATCATGTGCGAAGCGAGTGATGTATCCGTTGGGGCTGTTTTGGGACAAAGGAAAGATGGGCTTACACATGCCATCTATTATGCTAGCAAGACGCTAGATGATTCTCAACTCAATTATGCTACCACCGAGAAGGAGTTGTTAGCGGTTGTGTATGCATTTGAGAAGTTCCGCTCGTATCTTGTTGGAGCGAAGGTAATTGTGTATACGGATCATGTTGCGATCCGTTATCTCCTTATAAAGAAGGATGTCAAGCCTCGTCTGATTTGGTGGATCCTTCTTCTGCAAGAGCTTGATTTGGAAATCCGGGATAAGAAAGGGTCCGAAAATTCTGTGGCGGACCATCTTAGTAGGCTCCCACCGCTGGAGATTGAGAAAGATGACATCCCGATTGATGACTCATTCCGGGATGAGCAATTGCAATTGGTGGAGGAGTGCTTGCTTCAAGTGTCTAGAGGGAGTGAGCCATGGTATGCCGACATAGTGAACTATCTCGTTTGTGAGGAGGTGCCACCCGGTCTCTCTTATGCTCAAAGGAAAAAGTTCTTCAAGGATGTGAGGCATTACTATTGGAGTGAGCCGCTCTTGTTTAAGAGAGGGCCGGATGGGGTCTTTAGGAGATGCATACCGGAGGATGAGGTGGATAGTGTTATCCGCCATTGTCATTCCTTGCTATGTGGAGGCCATGCTAGCTCACACAAGACATGTGCAAAGGTGTTGCAATCCAAGTTTTATTAGCCAAGTTTGTTCAAGGATGTGCAGAATTTTGTGGTAGCATGTGATGCTTGCCAAAGGACGGGCAACATCTCAAGGAGGAATGAGATGCCCTTGAACAACATACAAGAGGTGGAGATATACGATGTTTGGGGTGTGGACTTCATGGGGCCATTCCCCTCTTCTTGTGGCAACCTCTACATCCTATTGGTGTTGGACTATGTGTCGAGATGGCTGGAAGCAATCGCCTCTCCCACAAATGATGCCAAGGTTATGGTGCGGTTCTTCAACTGAGTGATCTTCCCTAGGTTTGGAACACCAAGGGTGATCATAAGTGATGGAGGAAAGCACTTCACCAATAGGAATTTCAGGACACTTTTGGCTAAGTATGGGGTGACTCATAAGGTGGCAACACCTTACCATCCCCAAACTAGTGGCCAAGTGGAGATCTCCAACCGAGAGATAAAAGGGACCCTTGAGAAGACGGTTTCTAGAACGAGAAAGGATTGGGATATGAAGCTCGATGATGCTTTGTGGGCTTATAGAACCGCTTTCAAGACACCGATTGGCACCACTCCCTACAAGCTAGTTTATGGCAAGTCTTGCCACCTTCCGGTGGAGATGGAGCATAGAGCATATAGGGCCATTAGGTGGCTGAATTTTAACCTCAAGGAGGCCGGAGAGAAGAGGTTGCTAGACATGAACGCTCTTGAGGAGATCCGGTTGGATGCCTATGAAAATGCCCGGATCTACAAAGAAAGGACCAAACGTTGACATGACAAGCGTCTCATCCCAAAGGAGTTGAGTGAAGGCGACCTTGTCCTTCTCTTCAACTCAAGGCTGCGGCTCTTCCCCGGAAAGCTAAAGTCAAGATGGACGGGTCCTTATGTGGTGAAGAAGATCTTTCCCCATGGAGCGGTTGAGATAGGAGGGGAGCATTATGGAAATTTAAAGGTCAATGGGCACCGGTTGAAGAAGTATATCCCGGGAGCTCCGGTAGATATGATTGCCCCACTTCACCTTGAGTGAGACGCCCCCGAATTTGGTCAAGCTAATGACCTTAAAGAAGCGCTTGGTGGGAGGCAACCCATTGGTAGACATTTTTTTTTCCCTTTTCGTTATCGTTTTTGTTTTCATTTTTTTGTTTTTGTGTTTTTGTGTGTGTTTGGAGTTTGTGTGCTAGAGTCTAAGTAGCATGGAAGCCTTGCATGGCATGTGGATGATGATGATCAGCCTCTCATCAATTATGGGTGGAGCGGATGCAGAACTTGGACGGCTAGTGGTGCCTAGCGCGGGTCCCGACGCCATAACGAACACCTTGAGCTCTCTACCATCGTTGATAGGATCATCCACCATCAATCCACTTGAGTGAACCCAAATACCGAAGCAAACCATTTTACATTGTGAGGACCCTCTTTCACTCTTCTTTACTTCATTTACACATTGGGGACAATGTGTTTCTAAGTATGGGGTGGGGTTTTCATGATCACTTGCATGATTAGCATCTAGGATAGTTTAATATTGTCACATGTTTCATTATGTCTTGCATTGCACATATATATTTCGAAAATCAGAAAAAATCAGAAAATTTAAAAATTTTTAGTGCTTCTAAACTTGGGTATGACCCTTATGATATAATTGTCTTGTGAATTGGCTATGGATGGCCTTATGTGTTGAACTGATGTATGCATATGTGGACTTGAAGTACTTATCTTGAATCCCATGAGTGAATTGTGATCATGAATGTTTGCCTTGATTGGAGTGATGATTGATGGTCGAAATTACATGCTAGTTCTTGCACACCATTTAGGAGTGATTAAGGCAATTCATCTTTCTCTACTTCTCATCTTGATCATGTTGTTTGAGCACCTCTATTTATATAAAATTTGACCTATTTTGACCCATTCGGGAATAGGAGCATACTAGTGTGTTGATGTGTGTGAAAAGAAAGTGTGGGGTGAAGTTGTTGATGAAAGAATGTGGTGAATGAAGTGCTGAATTTGTTGTGAAAAGTGTAGAAAAAATATAGGTTTGGGGACTTTGGTTTTGATGACGAGTAACTCGGCCCCATTCACATAATCGGGTGTTTGTGCCTTGCCAAAGTTGGATAAACCGAATGTCCTAACGAGCCTTGGTATGTGTGCCCGGTGTGAGGCGCCTCGGAAAAATCCCGAGGTCCGCTAATCACCAAGGTTTCGGCTTTTGTACACCAATGTCATTGCCTCAAAAATAAAAGAAAAAGAAAGTGAAAAAGAAAAGAAAACAAAGAAAAGATGGAGAAAATATACACTTGTGGTGAAGATGATCAAAAATGAAATTGTGGAGTTAGTTCGTTTTCCGGATTAGCATCACATGACCTAAAAATTACCACCTATTCACAACGTTTCTTAGCCTTCTCTTTCCTAAAGTCCTTGTGACCTATCTGCATGTGTGTAAGACTTAGTGATCTAGATTGGATATGCTCATGATCATCTTGACTTCTTCATTTTTACTTTTCATGCATGCTCTCTAGTTAAGTATAATTGTCTTTCCATGCCTTCATTCGTTTGATGCATGATCGCTTGTCCATTGCCATGAAACATGACTATGAAGGTGATCCAATATTAGAAGCACAATTCCAAAAAGATTTTGTTGTTTTTACGCATGCATAAATCATGTCATCTCTTAGTCTATAGTTGGGACTTGCTCGGGGACGAGCAAACCTTAAGTAAGGGGTATTTTGATAACATGATTTATGACGTTAGTCTAGGCATCCATTTAGATAGTTTTTCCCGCTATTCATGCATAGTTTAGCATTAGTTCGTGACGTTTACATTCAATACATGTATATTTGTCGAGATAGACGTCTACACGGACTTTTACATGTTTTGTAGGTATTTTGGGAGCTTTTGGAGCCTAATCGATACATCCGAGGATCATTCCTCGTGATGACACGTATCCGAGCTCATTGGGAAGCAAGTTAGGAGCAAAGGAGAACACATGGGACCATGTTGGTGCATGCCTTGCATCAAATCATAACTCAACGATCAAAAGAAGGCTGAAGCACAAGAATCACGGTCATTGGGAGATCCACGGCCGTGGAAACTGCCCGTGATTCCCTCTGCACAGCTGGGATAGTTGTCCCACGATCTTCATAACCGACTCTTGCAAATGGTGAAGGCTATAAGTACCCTTGCAGGCTGATTCTAAAGGGGATCCACTACACAACACACTTCACATACATTCTCTCCTATACTATCTCATTTGGATTTAGATTGGAGCTACTCTTGGAGGAGGAGAAAGACTCTCATTGTGGAGAAAAGGAGAAGAACACACCACTCCTAGAGTTTCTTAGTTTTTATAGTGAAGTTTGTTGGAAATATTTTCTAGGGTTGTAAGAACGATTCGAACCTTATTTTGAAGGGTTGTAAGTCTCTCTTTTAACATTTGTTCAGCTCGTTTTTCTTGTTCTATTTGCTTCATCTCTCTTTCATTTCATCCTCTTGATATGGACTCCATGATTGTATGCTTGATGATTTTGATTTTGATGATGCATGTTGTTGGCTAAATAGATGTGATTCTAGGGTGAGGAAATGATGGTTATGGCTTAGACTATGATAGAATAGACTTAAACATACCTTTGGATGATTTATTTGCTCGAACCTAGCCTTTGTTGTAAATCACGGCCTGTTCTAGTAGGTTCTACGGCCGTGGAAGTGATGAATTGACCGTGATTTTATTTCTCTTGCTTGTATTGACAAATCTAAGTGTTAGGTTGTTAGATTGTTGAAACCCTAGTTTTTGTTGAGCTAGATCTATCCTAGGGTGACCTAGTGTTAGCAACTAAGTGTAAGAAGAGACCTACCCGGTGATTCTTGCTCTTAGGTACCGAAGATGATGAACTCTAGGTAGTAGTGAGCTTCACTAGCCGCTATTGGACTGAGTGTGCTAGGATTAATGTTTAGGACTTGCCTTCCCGAGACCTACCCGGTGAGGAGAGGTTAGATCCCTAGATAGCAATCCGGTTTGTGTAGAATTCCTAACCTTAGGTTCTTTAAGACTTACCCGGTGATGAGACCTTAGGAACGGACTAGTGGACCATGAGACCTACCCGGTGATTGATCCCATTTTAGAAACACCCACTCCCAACATACTATAGTTTATCCAAAGAATGACTAGATAGCTTGAATCCAATGCCATAACCGGAATTTCTAACCCTAGAATCCACTTTTCTCTCTTTGATTACTTATCTCGTGTTTGTGTTTGTTTATTTGAGTTGCTAGCTTAGTGTTTGATAATCTTGCATGATTTGTTATCCTTGATTGATCACCACAAAACCAAACCAAAAACATTGAGATTTTCATTTCTTTATTTCTTACTCTTTTCTTAGCCTAGATTTACTCTATCATTAGTCACTGTTGACTCAATTTCACCTTAGTCTTTGTGTTCGACCTCGGAATACTATCCTTACTACAAAATGACCCATACACTGTGGGTTCGCTAGGAGTTAGGAAAAATATATCGAGTTATAAATTTAAGACTTTTGCGTGTCACAATCTTAGCGTAACAAAAACTACCATCCTTATTGCTCCAAGAGTGACCTACCCGGACAACCTCCTTATGACTCCCCTTCTTATGTCGCCAAACGCCGGAAAGGGAACCTACACTCGGTGTCGCTCATTTTGCCAAAGTGCCCTTTCGGGTTTCACCTTGCCACTCTTCTTCTTTTGATCATCTCACTTGGAACTCACATCCCTCAAGTCCAATTTTGCACCAACCTAAGGTTGGTCGGACTACCTTCTTTTTGCCTAAACCGCCCTTCCGGGTTTTCGGTTTATCCAAGGATTTTCATGCCTTTTTTCATTTTCTTTGGCTTTTTTTTTATATGAACTTCAAACTGAATTACAATTCATAAGACTCAATGCAAACATACTCAAAACAACTAAAAAAAAAACTATACATGCAATGATATGTCCCTCCCCCATACTTGAAGCACACTTTGCCCTCAAAGTGGAAAATGAAAGCAAAGATAAATTTGGGAAAGGGAGAAGGAATGATACCACTAGTGGGATGGTCTGGCTGGACCATCCGAACTCTCCTCCGGTGGGTACGGGAAGTGGCTGAAGAAGTGCTCTTGTCGGTGGTAGAGCGTGTCAATGTGGTCCTCCTGAGCGTCCATCATCTGCCCAAATGAAGTCTCAAAGCTGGCTTGCCAAGCCAGCTGTTGAGCCTCTAGCTGTTGCTGATGAACCGCCTGCCAAGCATCCTACCGGCGGTAAAAATGGGTGGTCATAGAGGAAGCGAAGCTGGACTGCCACGCTTGTTGTTGCTCAAGCATGGACCGCTGGTACTTGGTCTGCCATGCCTGATGCTAGGTGGTCAGGGCCTCCATCTGAGTCTGCAGGCTCGTAAGAGCCGGATCCTCCTCTGGTGGCGCAGTAGGCATCTCCTCATCATCCGGTATGGGCACGTGGTCAGCAATAGGAGCCCGGCTGGAGCTCGCAGCATATCTCTCAACAATGGCCCCCTGAGGCCGTCTCGGAACGAAGGGGTCAGCTGGTATGTATAGCTCGGAGAGCTCGTCTCCAAGTGGAAGTGGCCGGGGGAGGTATGTGATGTGACTCCCATCTGCCAATGAGAGCCAAAAGAGGTTCTCCCCATCTCTCTTGAGGAGTATGCACCTCCTCAACATCCCTTCTGTGTACAGTGGGGCCTCTAACCCATCCTCCAAGTCGGAGAGGTCCATCACCTGTGCCGCGATCAAGGAGATCACCCCACCTCCCACAATGTCTCGTGGCTCGTTCTTCCTAATCCGCTTCAAGGAGGTAAGGAAGAGGTATGGCCAATCTGGTATCTTGTCGTTCGTGGGGAGGCAGGCGTACAGCAGTGGAAGGTCCTTGAGAGCGACCTTGTTCTCCTCCTTGTGTCCATAAAAGACACTCATGAAGATCTTGGAGAGGAGCCTCAAATAGGGGTGAGTGAGTTTGTTGGAATACTCACGCCCTACATGAAACTCGGATCTCGTGGTGGCTTGCCAAAATTCGCATAAGTCGGGTGTAGGGACGGGTTCCCACCAGTCTTCGGAGGCGCAAATAGTCACCCCGAATGCCTCCTGCAGTTGGGTGTAGTCCAATGTATACTTCCTCTTGTTGAACTTGAATGACAGTCCAACACATATGTGGTCCTCCTTTTCCATGGTGAAGGTGGCGATGAATTGGCGGCTGAGCTCGGGGTATGTTGGGGCATTCATGTCCAGAAAGTCACCGAGCCCAGCATTGGTGAGGAATGCATGCATGCTCTCCAACATTCCCAATTTCTCTAAGGTAGGAACGTGTAAAAACCGAGTTGCATACACAACCCGATCTTGCACAATCCTATATCGCCCCTTCTCAGCGTCCGACAACTTGTATTTCTTCTGTTTTTCCATTTTTTGCAATTAAGCAAGTAAAGGAATTAGAAAGTTCAAAAACTGGATTAAGAAACGAACCCTCTATTGCTATTTCCGCAGGGGCGGCTGAAGGATGTGCAGGGGCTGTGAGGCGCAGGGGCGGCCGCTTGCAGGCACAGGGACGGGAGAAGTACAAAGGGCGATTTTTGACAGCTGTGAAGGTGGCGGTGTTGAGGGGCGTTTTGGTGGCTGCTTGTTGGTGGGGATGTCGCCGGCGGTGATGAGCGGTGGCGGGAAGAGAGTGTGAAGGGGAAGGGTATTGTATGGTTAGAGTTTTGGGAGGATGAGGGAGATGTTTGGTGGTAGCGAGGGCTGGTGTCGCAGGGGGTGTGTTGACGACTTTGGCTAGGTCGTCGGAGGTGGCGCGGGGGTGTTGCACAAGGTGGCATGTGAGAGCTTGATGAGGGCGTAGGGGTGTGGGAGATAGAGAGGGTGTAGGGTTCGAAGAGTGAGTGGTGAGAGAGGAGAGGGGTTGGTAGGGTAGTTGTAGGTTATTTTTGGCAAGTGTATTTTTTTCTTTCCTTGATAAAACCGCAGGGGCGGGGGCTTGTCGCCGCAGGGGCGGGGGCTTGTCGCCGCAGGGGCGGCGACAACGAAGAGGGGACGCAGGCTCAGCGCCGGCGCGGCGCTGAGGATGCCTGTCAATGGTGGCTGCCGCAGGGGCGTAAGTGGTTACCGCGGGGCGGTGACCAGTATGTTGTAGACGTTGGCCCAGCACCGTGTCACCGCGGGGGCGGGGACACTGAGCCGCAGGGGCGGTTTTCTTGACACAGGCTACTCTTCTTATTCCTTCGGGTTGCCTCCCGAGCAGCGTCTTTTTTTTTACGTCGTTGGCTCGACGTAAGGGCTCCACTTCTCTGACTGTGCTTCCTCCAGCATCACCTTGGGGTTTATAACCGTCTGTGAAGGCAATCCTCCGGAGGATCTAGTTTCAACCCTTGTTATGGCTTCCATCATTTTCCCAACCTGTTTTTCAAGGTTCTTGATGCTGGATTCTGTTGTTTGGACATGAGTAGCAAAATGTTTAGTCAAAACATGCAACATATCTTCAGTTGTTTGATACTTACCTTGTCGGGGCTGTTGTTGGTTTTTTTTATCCCTCCAACGAAAGTTCTGTTGATCACGCCAGTTGGGCATGAAATTCTGCGCATAGGGATCGTTCCTAGGCCTTTGCTGTTGTGGTTGTCCATAACCCATTGCATTCACCTCAGCATCGTCATCCTGGACTTGGGGGCACATGTCCGTTGGATGGTATGGGCAGCACACACCCCACATGCCTTCAGCTGTTGTGGGGTTCCCATAAGTGTTAATCTCTTCACCATTTCCTTCAGTTCCGCAAGCTCAGTGGAGATCTCACTCTTCCCGGAATTCACAACGTGAACACCTCTCTTGGAAGGGGTCCTTCCAAAGTTCCGGGTCCCTTCAGCTAGTTCCTGTATCTTTTCCAAAGCAAGGTCAGGGGTAGAGTTAAGAATGTTACCTCCACAAGCCGCATCGACGATCCTCCTTTCATTATCTAGCAAGCCATTGTACAAGTACAAGACTAGATCTTGAGTCGAATATCGGTGGAAAGGACAGTTGGATCAGAGGCGTGCGAATCTTTCAAAGTACTCATAGAGAGTTTCGTCCGCCTCTTGCTCGATGTTGCTTATAGCTTTCTTCAAGCTATTTGCCTTCTTGGTTGGGAAGTATTTCTCCAAAAACGCCTTGTGGAGGTTCTCCCAAGTGTCGATACTCCCGGATGGAAGGTGGTTATACCAATCATCCGCTGCATCTTTGAGTGTGAAGCCGAATGCCCTCATCTTGATTTGCTCTTCGGTAATGTTGGCCGGCTTCATGCTCATACACACGGTATGGAACTTCCCAAGGTGTTTGATGGGGTCTTCACCACTTAACGCATGGAAAGATGGGAGCAAGTGAATGAGACCCGGCTTGAGCTCGAAGTTGATTGCTTCCCCTAATGCCGGTATAGTAACCGCAAGAGAGTTTTGAGCCAAAGTGGGCTGAGTGAGTTGACAAAGAGTACGATCAGCCATTTCTTATTGGAGTTGTTGTTGTCTACGCTTCCGGATGTGCGTCCTCTCAATTTCTGGATCAAAGGAAGCAAAGCCGGAGTTAGTAGCACGGATTTGAACCATAAAAATGGTTCAAACCAATAATCAATAATAATAAAAAATTAAAAAAAAACTAAACTCCCCGGCAACGGCGTCAAAATTTGACAAGACCTTTTCCTATGGTCGTTTTTATCTTATCAAAATATAATCCCGACTTAGCACTCAAACAAGTATAGTGGTTAAGTAAGGGTCGAACCCAAGAGAGTTTTGTTGTTCTTATTAAATTCAATTATTGATTATAGATTCAAGTAACAAAAGGGGGGGTTTGAGTGAATTTATGCACACAAAACTTATGAAAGCAAGTAACACAACGAGTAAGACAATAATGGGTGAATCTACACTAGGTTGATTCTTAGCATGTGATTACTACTTTGGTGAGTTCCTTTTTACAAGTTTTCAAGTAATCTCCTGTCTCGATCATATATATGTGTTGAACCAACCGGCATCAACAGAACTTAACAAGTTAGTGTTCCGTAAACCTACAAGAACAAGTAACAAGTTAGCTTTCATATAAAGACTAAGAGATATAAAGAAAAGATTAAAACCGTTAAACTTATCTTTATATTTGTGTTCCTTTTCTTTAAACAACTACAACCCGTTATTACTTAAAGTTTACTACTAGATTAAAGACCCGAACCCGGAATCTATTAATCCTAGTTCTTTGCATGCACTTCACGCAGGGCTAGCCCTGCGTGAAGAAGAGGAACCGGAAGGTCTAGAAGGTCGGGGAGATCGCCTAGGTGGCTCCGGGAAGTCGGCCGGCTGGTCCGGGAATGTACCAAAATCATTCTCAACACCTCCTATATCACGGTCATCTCCTCCTGCCATCTCCTCATCATCGTCCCCAGCTAGGACCTCATCCTGCACATATGGAGGGGCTACAAGTCTATTCGCATGCATGGATGCGAAGGTCTCCTTCCAATTTTTGCGGCCTAGCATGATGGAGTACTCGGGAAGCCATGGGATACCTCTACCTCCTCTCTCCTCTCATGGCATGGCTGCGGTAGGTGGAGCTTGGTGGCGGGGAAAGATAATACCTCTAGTCATAAGCCCATTGAGACCCAAAGGTCTCGCCGCTATCCTAGTACAAGCGGAGTAGTCTATCCCCAACTGTTTGGCGAGATGTGAGTCACCATACCCCCATAACATATGTTTCCGGCCCTTTTGTTCTTCAATTTGCTAATGGTGGAGGCAAGGAGGGTGGCACAATCGGCGGATCTACCGGTGAGCATACAATAGAGGAGGAATAGCTCATCGGTCTTGATCTTTTGAGGGGTCTCAGTCCTAGGGAAAAGACACTCTGAAAGGACTCTATGAGCTATCTTCAAGGCTAAATGGTAGATGAGGTTAGCCTTGGTGTCGTCCGGTTTCCAACGGTCCTCACTAGCATAAATCATGGCTATATCCTCCCAAAAATCCTTAGCATACACTCCCCCGGGAAACCTACCGTTGAAACTCTCATGGAACCCAAAGAAGGTTTCAAACTGAATGATGGATAACTCATAGTTCTCCTCCATCAACCTAAAAGAGACCGTTCGGTTCATATGACTATGCTCAAAGGAAGTCACAAACTCCCTTGTTATCTCCTCATAGGCATCTTCTCTAATAGCAGAGAAGATGATCAATCCGGCTCTATCCAAGAGCCAAGTCAGGTCATTCACCACATTGAGCTCCTCAAGCTCCTCTAGAAGAAGGTATCTAGGTCCTATGATTGCTCTCTTTTCAATCTTTTCCAAGGCTCCTATGTAATCCTCGTGAATTCTAGGGATTCTAGGAGGTGATGGAGATGGTGGTTCACTAGGAGGGGGTTGGGAAGAGGAGAAACTATCATCCTTCCGCTTCATGTTCCTACTGGATTTCTTTCTAAACATTTTTCTCAACAACAGAGAAAATCATGATCTGTTCTTGATTTTTCACGGCCGTGGAAAAGTACGGAACCCGTGGAATTGGTTTGTCTCTCTCAAATCTCAGCAAATCCACACCAAAATCAACAATCACTGTCCTAGACTAATTCTAATTCCAATTTCGTTCAGTTCTCCTAAAATTTTGCGAAGAAATTGAACCAAATTGACAAAGAAGAGAAAAGGGAGTAAAACCTAGGTTTTGGATTTGAAAAATCCAAATTCCTTCTCCAATGTGGATTGTTCACTCGGTTTGATGCTTGGATCTTGTAGATGATTGAAAATGCTCCACTTTAGGTTGAAGAATCGATCGAAACGGACTCCGAACGAAGAATTACGGGATGAGGAAGGGTGGCGGCGATTTCTGGGCGTGGAAAGAGGTTTTGGTTGTGTTTTTGTGAAGGAAAGTGGTTTATATAGTGGCCGTAAAATTTTTGAAAATCATGGTCACTCGAGACATTCCACGGCCATGGAAATGTACCGAACCCGTGGTTTTGATGATTTGTGTCAAATTTTGGAAAATTACGGCCACCAGTTACTTCCACGACCGTGGTTTAGGGCGTGGAACTCTCTGTTGTTTTCCAAAATCCAAGTTTCGTCAATTCCTTCCAACTTTTTCTTCCTTTCTTTGCCCATTCCTTATTCCTACATCCAAAAACATAACATACCGGGAGGTATTGAGGAAAAACAAAACAAAAAACAACAAACCTATACTAATCTAAGAAAGAAAAACAAAAACGCAAGTGCAATACCTTGGGTTGCCTCCCAAGAAGCGCTTGTTTTGGGTCCATAGCTAGACCGTTCCTGAGTTTATTCAAGGACAATCGGAGCGATTTCCTCAACTGGGAGCTCTGGTGAATACTTCTTAAGACGTTGGTCATTCACCTTGAAACTTCCGCTCTTTTCACCCCATACTTCAACTGCGCCATGGGGAAAAACACGTTTGATTAGATAAGGTCCAGTCCAATGAGATTTAAGCTTACTTGGGAAGAGGCGAAGTCTCGAATTAAAGAGGAGAACTTGATCTCCTTCTTTGAGGTCCTTTGGAATGATATGCTTATCATGCCAACGCTTCACCCTTTCTTTGTAAATCTTGGCGTTCTCATAGGCGTTCAAGTGGAGTTCTTCAAGCTCATTAAGGTCCAAGAGGCGCTTCTCGCTTGCTTCATTCATGCCGAAGTTCAACTACTTCACAGCCCAGTACGCCTTGTGTTCTAGCTCCACCCGGAGATGACAAGACTTCCCATATACAAGGTTGTATAGTGTTGTACCTATGGGAGTCTTGTATGCAGTCCTATACGCCCATAGTACATCATCTAGTTTTAAGGACCAATCCTTCCTTGTCTTTGACACCGTCTTCTCAAGGATGCCCTTGATCTCTCTATTCAAAATTTCCACTTGCCCACTTATTTGTGGGTGGTAGGGAGTAGCGATCTTATGAGTCACCCCATACTTAGCTAGTAGAGTTTCGAATCGTCGGGCAATGAAGTGTGAATCTCCGTCACTAATGATGGTCCGTGGTGTCCCAAACCTTGGGAAAATAGTTCTATTAAAGAAATTGACAACAACCATGGCATCATTAGTTGGAGAGGCAATAGCTTCAACCCATCTCGAAACATAATCTACAGCTAGAAGTATGTATTGATTTCCACAAGATGATGGGAAGGTCCCATGAAGTCTACTCCCCAAACGTCAAAGATTTCTACCTCCTGAATGTTGTTGAGAGGCATCTCGTTTCTCCTAGAGATGTTTCATGTTCTTTGACAAGCATCGCAACAAGAAACAAAGGTTTCCACATCCTTAAATAAAGTAGGCCAAAAGAATCCGGATTGCAATACCTTAGCGCTAGTTTTTTTGGAACTAGCGTGTCCTCCACAAGGTAGTGAATGACAATGACGAATGATGCTTTGCATTTTGTCTTCCCGCACACATCTCCTAATGATGCCGTCAAGACCTCTCTTAAAGAGTAGAGGTTCATTCCAAAAGTATTACCAGACATCCCGAAAGAACTTCTTCTTTTGTGCATAGGATAATCCGGGAGGTATTTCCTGACAAACCAAGTAATTTACAAAATCAACAAACCAAGGTTCGTTACCTCTAGATATCTTGTCGATGCACTCCTCTATGATGTGTAAGTGCTCATCCGGGAAGAAGTCATCAATGGGTAGATCGTCGTCTTCAATGTGTGGTAGACGACTCAAATGATCCGCAATAGAATTTTCCGAGCCTTTCTTGTCGCGGATCTCTAGATCTAATTTTTGTAGGAGAAGAATCCATCTAATCAGCCTCGGTTTTGCATCCTTCTTGGCGAGTAAATACCGGATCGCTGAATGGTCCGTGTATACAATCACCTTTGCACCTACAAGATAAGAACGAAACTTTTCAAATGCGTATACAATGGCTAAAAATTATTTCTCCATTGTGGCGTAGTTGAGCTGCGCTTCTTCTAGCGTCTTGCTAGCATAATAGATAGCATGGGTTCGGCCTTCCTTCTTTTGCCCCAACACCGCTCCAATAGCTACGTGACTTGCATCACACATAACCTCGAACGGGAGATTCCAGTCCGGAGGTTGGATAATCGGGGTTGAGATGAGAGCTTCCAGGATCTTATAGAAAGCATCTAAACAATCCTGCGAAAAGTAAAAAACTGCCTCCTTCATCAATAGATTAGTTAGTGGTTTTAAAATCTTAGAAAAGTCTTTGATAAAACGTCTATAAAATCCAGCATGTCCTAGGAAACTTCTTATCCCCTTCACCGAAGATGGAGGAGGAAGTTTCACTATAGTCTCTATCTTCGCCTTATCAACTTCGATCCCTCTACTAGAGATCAAGTGTCCTAGTACAATGCCTTCCCTAACCATGAATTGACACTTCTCCCAATTAAGAACTAGGTTAGTGTCTTCACACCTTTGCAACACAAGAGAAAGGTTAGAAAGACAATTATCGAATGAGGAACCATAAACAGAAAAATCATCCATAAAAACCTCCATGATTTCCTCAATATACTCCGAGAAGATGGCCATCATACATCTTTGAAAGGTGGTTGGGGCATTGCAAAGCCCGAATAGCATCCTCCTATATGCAAACGTACCCCACGGGCACGTGAATGTGGTCTTCTCTTGATCGTCCGGATGGATCGGAATCTGGAAGAAATCAGTATAACCGTCAAGATAATAGAAATAAGAGTGTTGTGCTAACCTCTCAAGCATTTGGTCTATGAATGGTAGTGGGAAGTGATCCTTCCTTGTTGCATTGTTTAGCTTGCGGTAGTCAATGCACATCCTCCATCCCGTCACGGTTCTTGTAGGAATAAGTTCATTGTTCTTGTTAGTGATAACCGTCATTCCTCCTTTCTTCGGGACAACTTGAACGGGGCTCACCCACTTGCTATCGGAGATAGGATAGATGATACCTGCATCAAGTAACTTAAGAATTTTCTTCTTAACAACCTCCTTCATGATCGGATTTAACCGTCTTTGAGGTTGTCGCGAAGGCTTAAAATCTTCCTCCATTAGAATCTTGTGCATGCATAATGATGGTTTAATTCCTACAAGATCCTCTATGGTATAACCTAAGGCTTTCCTATGTTTCCTTAGAACAGCCATTAGTTTCTCATGTTCATCTTCACTTAAATCGGAACTAACAATTACGGGAAAAGTAGAATTAGTTCCAAGAAATGCATACCGAAGATGTGTGGGAAGTGGCTTCAATTCCATTGCTATTGATGCCTTTGATGAGTCTTGAGGTGTGTCCGACGCTTCCTTAGAAGTCTCTAATGGTGTAGGAGTGATTGAAGAAGACTCAAGAGCATTTGTGGAAAGAACGGAATTGTTCTCAGAATTTCCTAAAATTACGGCACCACTGTTACTTCCACGGTCGTGGTTTAGGGCATGGAACTCAATTACGGCACCACTGTTACTTTTACGGACGTGGTTTTGGTTGTGTAACTTACTGTTTCTCTCAAAATAGCAGTTTACGGGCAGCTTGGGTGAAACTACGGCCGTGGAATAGCACGACTGACCGTGATTCCTCACGTTTTTTGAGTTATCGTAAAGTTTTTCAAACTCTTCCTCTTGCACTTCCTTTAGCTCTTCCAAGGCTTCAATCTCAACATTGCAATCCTCTTCTTCTCCTTTCTCCATGATGCTCATGGTTATGACCTTTTGCAATGGATCATTGAATAGAATCGAGCTCACTTCCTCCCAAGATGCCTCTTCGTCATAGATGTTGAACATATACTCTCCAAGAGCTGGCTCTTTCACCAAGGTTGAGAGAACGAACTCAACCTTCTCTTCTCCTATGTCGAAGGCTAGTATAGCATTCTTGCAATCCACCATACAACCGGATGTTGCAAGAAACGATCTTCCGAGTATGATCGGAACCGGACAATCTGCAGGAATGTCAAGCACAACAAAATCTATTGGAATATAAAACTTACCGAGCTTGACTGGGACGTCTTCAATGATACGGACGGGACGCATTATGGATCGATCCGCCATGTATAACGTCATCTTCACCGGTTTAGATTCACCTAAACCGATCTTCCTACACAAAGCAAGCGGGATGATGCTAACGCTTGCTCCCAAGTCACAAAGAGCGTCATATGTGACTTCTCCCACTCCAATTGGAATGCAAAATGACCCCGGATCTCTCAACTTTGGGGGCATCTTTTTCGTTATCATTTTGATGAGCTCCGAAGATTCCGAACTCATCTGGACTTCTCCAAAGTCTTCTAGCTTCCTCTTGTTAGAGAGGAGCTCTTTCAAGAACTTCCCGTAAGCGGGCATACCTACAATAGCATCAATGAAAGGTATATTAATGTGCAGTTTGCTCATTAGTTAATTGAACTTACCGAATTGCTTGTCTAGACGCGCTCTTGCTCTAGATTGCGGGAATGGTAGAGGAGGTTTATAAGCTGGAGGAGGAACATAGACATCTTCCTTCTCCTTCCCTTTTTCTTTCTCCTTCTCGGGTGAAACTTCTACAAACTTAGGCTGCGGGTCGGTAGTTGTAACACTGCTCCTAGTTGTGATAGCCATCCCCCTTCCCTTTGGGTTATCCTCCTTCTTTCCGGGAAGCTTCCCTTGATCTCTAGGAACTTCTCCGGCCTTGCTGAATAATTGGTTTTCTAAAGCTTTGTGAGCTTTATCAACCGAATTTATGTAGCTCTCCAGTCCTTGGAGCTTTCCTAAGATCGTACCCAACATAGGATCGGGCTTCTCCTTCTCCTTATTGTTTGAACCATTTGATGTTTGTCCCTGACTTTTCAAAGGAGTGGAAGAAGATGGAGAAGTTAAAGCTTTTTTAGCATGTGAATCGGGATTACCTGGATTTTGTTGGTTCGATATCCAATTGTAGTTGTTGGAGTTCCTATTGTTATTATTCCAGTTGTTGTTCCGGTAGTCATTCCTATTCCCTTGGTTGTTATCTCTCTCTATATAGTTGGCCTCTTGCTCCTTCGCTTTTTGAAGGCTAGTTTTGATGACTTCCTTCAACTCTTTGATCTCATTGTTGAGGGAGAATATTTGCGTTTGCGCAGCTTGATTCAACTTAGCTCCCGGATCTCCTTGATTCCGGCTATTAGGATCCACCTTCCGGTGGGAATACTTCTCAATCACTTGGGCTTGCTTCTCAATGAAGTCCCAAGCGTCATCTTCTCTCATGTCCATGAATGTACCACAAGAGAGAGATTGGAGATTGAATTGTGTTTCCACATCCAACCCCTTGTAGTAGATCTCCAATAATTCCAGCTTTGAAATGCCATGGTGTGGGCAATCCAATAAGAGATCCTGAAATATTTCCCATGATTGAAACAAACTTTCGTTAGCTTTCATAGAAAATGCATTAATCTTACCTCTCAATTCTGCCTTCTTGGATGGCGGAAAGAACTTGGTGAGGAACTCCGAAGATAGATCCTCCCATGTGTTAAGCCTTCCAGCTGGAAGAGCTTGATATCAAGCCAAAGCCTTGTCCTTCAAAGAGAAGAAAAACGGTTTGATCTTGTAGTTGTTGTTGGTAGCCCTTTTCGGCTTCAATGTCTCCATGAGAATATCAAAATTCTGCAAATGTTAGTGTGGAGATTCAGCACTCGTTCCACCAAATTTACATTGGCGAACCATGGTGATAACTTGCAGGCTAAAACTGAATTCATGGATATCCTCAGCTCCGAAGTTCACACCTAGACGGCGCGGTTGCTGAATTGGATCCATTCTTTGCCCAAGAGTCTGTGGTTCATCCCCTTCATGAGCAACCGGTGGTCTAGGGTTGTTACGAACGGGATAGATCACCGGTGGTCTAGGGTTGTTACGACCGGTGGTCTAAGGTTGTTACGAACGGGATAGATCACCGGATCAATTTCCTCTAGTGGTGGCATATCATCATCCTCATCGTCGGATGATTCAGCTCTAATGGATTTAGTTGGTTTCTTGACCTTCTTCTTCTTAGCATCATTCATCTCCAACTTCATGTCCATCTTCATAGCCTTGAGCTCATCCATTTGGAATTGATGACGCTCCAATTCTTCCATACGAGCCTTCTCACTCAACTTAAGTTAAAGTTGAACTTCATCCAACTCCGCTTGGATGTTTCTCTCATTGTTTTCAACCATCTTTTTCTCTTTCAACTTTCTTCTCAAAGTTTTCTCAAGTTCTGGATCAAAAGGAACTAGATCTTTGGTAGATCTAGTCTTTCGCATATACCTAAAAAATCTGCAAAAATCACTCAAAGAGAGATATCAAATAACAAGAGCAAAGCTCCCAAGCTCGACAACCAAAAACCGGAATTGGCTTAGATCAAATCCCCGGCAATGGCGCCAAAACCTTGTTCGCCTCAAAGCGTGCGTGCAAATAAGTTTTTGATTATAAAACTAAAACAAAAGCAAGCGAACCCGCAGTGTACGGATCAGCGTAGTTAAGCAAGTATTCTAGAGTATCGAACTCAGGGATTTGGGGAGTCAAATTCAGTTTTGAATAATCGAGCAAGTAAAAGTATAAAAGCTTTGCAAATATTGGGGAAAACAGCAACCCTAAAGATCCAGGTATCCAATTGTGGCAATCGATTCAAGATATACTATAGATATAAGGACAGAGTTGAGATTGCAAAGGTATAACTAAAGTAAGGTAATGTACGGTGAAGTTCCAAAACCTTATATGTCTAACCCAAAGACTCTCTCTATAAAGGTTGTTGAGGCTGTAATATAGAAAGGATCTAAGGACAAGAATTAATCTCAAATACCATGCCCAAACCTAAGGAATCAAAGATAAACTAAAACGGTTAAGGTTGTGACACTCGAAACCGAAATAGAGGATGTTGAGTCTCACTACTACCTCGAAAAGGCAAGCCAAGGCTAGGTTAAAGCAAATCTTTAACTTTGGATTAAAGCAAAAGCAAATGTCGTAAAATAGAGAAAATCACGGCTAGATCTTGAAGAACCATGGTCATGGTTTTCAAGAACAGACCGTGGAAAAGGCTGTCGACGAGGTTTCTCACAACTCTCAGGATCCAATCAAGTTACGATCGATCTATCATCATCTAAGCCACAACTATCAACCCTTCACCTTAGAATTGCTAAAGGGTTTTAGCCAATAATCATAGTCATTGAATCAAATATCAAATTAAAAGAGAAAAAGGTAAAAACCCTCGAAAACTCAAATAACAATCAAAATCAATCTCGAATTCGAATAACAAAAGTAGTATGTTTATGAATTCAGAAAATTGAATAAGAATCCTCACAGCGATCTTAGGGAACAATGAAGAACGGAGTGTCAATCCGTCTCCAAAAGTGCAAACCCTAAGAAAATCTCCACAATCACGTCTTTCACAATCTCCAATCTTCCGAAATCTCCAATCCTCAAGGTCAATATGAACCCTAATCAGCCATCTTCGAAGCTCTAAGCGAAGATCCTCGAAACTCCCTTCTTAAGCCTTTTTATTGGGCGAAAATTGGGTTACGAGAAAGCCCAATGACGTTGCTGACGTGGCAAATATGACACGTCATAAAATCATGGAAATCACGGTCATGAACAAATTTTCACGGCCGTGGTTTAGACCATGTAACTTTCTGTTGTGCTTCAAACTCACTTCCACGATCCAATTGCTAAGTCCAAGGTCGTAATTTAGGGCGTGGTTCTTCAAATCCTTGTGAAAGCCTTTATTTCGTGATGTTCTTCACTCATGCTCCTTCCTTAGCCTCTCCAAAGCATCTCCTTGCCATCAAGCATGATCAAATACTCCTTTCCTTCCACATTTTGCTCCAATCCATGCCTTTATTCACCTAAAAACAAAACAAAGCTAGTGTAGATCTCTATATCGATAAAGTGGGTGAATGAGCTCACAAATGACTCAAACTCATATCTATGTACACATAAAAGAGGGAAAAAGAACTAAAATAAGTTCCTAAAATATAGTCTTATTTCATGCTAACAGTCACCATCACGGCTAAAGATGAATCAATACATGTACTTGAGGGTCATCACCCTAACATATCGGGAAATCTTTATTGTCATGACCGCTTGTAGATTATTGAGGAAATTTTGTGTTGGTTACTTGTGATATGTGAGAAAAGAAGAAACCGAGTTATCGCAGATTCCTATTGTTAGAGAGTACCCTTATGTCTTTTCAGATGACTTACCAGGACTTCCTCCATGGCAGGATGTAGACTTCACAATTGAGGTTGAGTCTAGCTCAACTCCAATCTCCAAGGTGTCGTACAGAATGCCAACTGTAGAGATGCTTGAATTGAAAGAGCAATTACAATAACTTGTTGATCAGAGATTTATCAACCGAGTGCATTACCATGGGGAGCGCCAGTATTGTTTGTGAAACAGAAAGATGGTTCTCTCCGCTTGTGCATTGATTACAGAGAGATAAACAAGGTAACAAGAAAAAATAGGTATCTTTTGTCCCGGATAGATGATTTACTAGACTAGTTGCAAGGGTCGGTGGTATTTTCAAAGATTGACTTGAGGCCTAGTTAACATCAATTGAGATTTCGAGATGATGACATTGCAAAAACAGCTTTCCGGACTAGGTATGACCATTATGTGTTTGTAGTGATGCCATTTGATTTCACTAATGCTCTAGATGTTTTCATGGGCTTGATGAATCGAGTCTTCCGGGAGTACTTATACCGTTTTGTTGTGGTATTTATTGATGATATTCTGATTCACTCTCGAAGTCAAGAGGAGCATGTATCTCATCTTCATGTTGTCCTTGAAGCTTTGAGAAAGGATAAGTTATATGTTAAGTTGTCCAAATGTGAATTTTGGCTATTAGAAGTAGCATTCCTTGGGCATGTACACTCGGCAAAAAGTTTGATGGTTGATCCCCAAAAAATTGTAGATGTCTCTAAATTACATCCGCCTAAGAATGTGAAAGAGGTTAGAGTTTTCTTGGCCTTATAGATTACTATAAGATATTTGTGGAAATATTCTCTAAAGTATCTCAACCAATGACTAATCTACTTCGGAAGACAAAGAAACTTGAGTGTGATGAAAAGTGTCGGATAAGTTTTGAAGAGCTTAAGAGAAGATTCACTAGTGCACCAATCTTGACATTGTCTCAAGGTGCTGATGAGTTTACAGTTTACAATGATGCTTTGGGACAAGGGCTTGGTTGTGTATTGATGCAAAATGGCAAGGTGATAACATATGCATCTTGCCAATAGTTTTTGCTCTCAAGATTTTACAACACTACCATTATGGAGTGAGTTGTCAAATCTTCACATATCATAAAAGCTTAAACTCATCAGTACCTTGAGACAATGTCAAGATTGTTGAAGGACTATGATATTGAGACTTTGTCTCATCCTGAAAAGTCCAGTGTTGTTCTTGATGCTCTTAGTAGGAAGTCAACACGAGAAAAGAAGATAGCATGTTTGACTACACAACCTAAGCTACATCAAGAATTGATAAAGCTTGATATTGAGGTTTGGTTTGGCAAAAATCAGGTTAATTGTGCATGTTGGAAATTTGACCGTCTTTGTTGGAGACTATCAAAGAGAAACAATTTGATGACGCTGCATTGAGGAAGATTCAACAAGATGTTAAGAAAGGAAAAGCTCTAGATTTCAAGATAGATGGCAATGGGGTTCTAAGATGCAAGAATCACCCATGTGTGTTTGCAAATGATACACTTCGAGAGTCCATTTTGAGAGAGGCTCATTCCTCTAATTATTTTGTATACTGGGAACCACTAAAATGTACAAGTATCTCAAAAGAAACTATTGGTAGGTGAACATAAAGTGAGAAATGGTTGAGTATGTGGCTAGGTGTTTGACATGTCAACAAGTTAAGATCGAGCACCAAAGGCCTGCATGGTTACTGCAACCACTTCTTATACTTGAATGGAAATGGGAAGATATCTCTATGGACATTGTGACAAGATTGCCTCTTTTTCAAAGGAGAATGGATGTTCTATGTGTGGTAGTAGACCGGTTCACATAATTTGTTCATTGCATAGCTATCAAAGTTATTTGGGGTGAGGAGAAACTATTTGATGTGTTCATCGAGGAGATAGTGAGATTGCATAATACTCCCAAGACGATAGTGTCATATCGTGATGGTCGTTTCATGTCCTGTTTCTAGAAATATCTACATGTAGCTGTGGGGACAGAGTTGAGATTTAATACCGCTTTCCATCCACAAACAGATGGACAATCTGAAAGGACCATGCAGACCTCGGAAGACATGTTACGGGCTTGTACTTTGGATTTTCCAGGCATTTGTGAGACACATTTTCCCGTTGTAGAGTTTACATACAACAAAAGTTGGCATGCATCGATTCAGATGGCACCATATGAAGTTTTGTATGGGAGGAAGTGTCGATCACCACTTTGTTGGGATGACCAATTAAAGAAGTGTTTTGTAGGAGTCGTCATAAGTCATATGCAAAAGCACATCATCGACCCGTTCAATTTAGTGTGGGAGAGCATGTGTTTGTGTGTGTTTCGCCAACTAAAGGTGTGTTCAGATTTTACAAAAGGGAAGTTGAGCCCTTGTAATATTGGACCCTTTGAGATTATCGAGAGGATTGTGTCCTTAGCATATCGAGTGACATTGTCATTGATAACATGATTTATGACCGTGGTTTAGGCATGCATTTAGGTAGATTTTTCCTTTGTTTTGCATATATTAGCATTAACTCGTGACATTTGTGCTTGATTTAGCTCATATTGCTAGAATAGATGTCTACACGAGTTTTTGTCGGTTTCTCAGGTCTTTCAGCAAACTTCGGAGTTAATTGATACACATGAGGATCAAGCATCGGAATGGTGTGTGCTCGGGTCTCGAAGGAAATAAAGAAACCAACCAAAGGATCAAGCATTGGAGCAAGGAAGAACTTTTTCTGGAATCTCGGTTGTGCAATATGAATCTCGTCCGAGATTTCCTGATTTTGCATTGCCCCGAGATTTCCACGGTGTGAAGACCAACTTGAAGACCTCAAAATCTCGACCCCGACATTGGCCAGAATCTCGCCCAAGATCTGCCCATTTTGACCAAGATTTGCTGTTTGTACAACCCCATGACATATTTCCTCAAGTTGTAGGCCAGGCATATTTTCCTAAGGTGGCGTACAATATTGGAATTGGCAGGCTAGCTATTGGTCCCCCTAGAGTGCTCATTTGGTCCCTTCCTTGTCATTTCTCAAAGAAGACCCCTTTTGGAGAGAATTTTAAAAACATTTCAAAATTGGAGAGTTATAGAGTATTTTGTGGGTGAAAAATTTGAAGTTGTAAGCTAAGATCTGAATCAAGACAGTAAAGTAGTGCGTTTTGGAAACCTTATCTTTGTTGTTTGAAGCAAAAACTAGCTAAGTATCACTTTCTTTCTCATTATTTTCTATCTATGGATTGTATGAATGCTTGTTTGATTAATATTGAACTGGATATGCATGTTGTAGGCTAAATCTTTGCGATTATAGGGTGATAGATCAATGATTATGGCTTGAATGATGATAGTATGAACTTGTATGTTAGTTTAGGACGATTTGGTTGCACAAACCGTAGCTCTTTAGAATCTGGGCCTTCTCTTCATGAAATCTCGGCTGAAATTAGTATGATCCACCGGAGATTTCTTTTGTTTCTTCGTAATTGATGAGTTTGTATGCTAGGGTGTTAGATTGTTCAAATCCTAGTGTTTATTAAGTTTAATCTAGCTTAGACTTGTCTAATGCTTGCAAACTAGGTGAGGAATGAGACTTAACCGGTAATTTCCTCCCTTAGGTATAGATGATGATGGACTCTAGGTATTAGAGGTGTAAAACCCTATATTGGATTGAGTGTGTTATGTTACCTTCATGAGTTCAACCGAACCCGAGACTTATGTTAGCATGAAATATTGCGATATTCTAGGCACTTATTTTGGTTATTTTCCCCTTATTATTGTGTACATGGATGAAGTTTAGAAGAAATTGTTAGCTTGTTCATCTATATTGTCGATATGGATGTCTACACTATCTTTGTGTTGATTGTAGGTGAAAAGGAGCTAAATAAGATAAATTGAGAGAGAAAAGAGAGTAATCGATCATGTTCGAGGATTAGGAACACATCAAGGAAGCTAAGGAAGGAGCTAGGATGAAGAAAGTCACGACACAAAGGAAACCACAAGCATTTTACACTTCCACGCTCTGAATTACGGCCGTAGAAGAGTCCACGCTCTAAACCACGGCCGTGGATCTTGGCATCATGAGCGTGGAGCACTCCAGTAGGTTACACGGCCTAAAGTACGGTCATGGAAGTCACAAGGCACCGTAACCCTTTTCCACGCTCTAAACCACGGTCATGGAAACCCATGAGACCGTGATTTAGGCGATCTTTTGACGTGTCTTTATTTGCCACGTTATTTACGTAATGGGCCAGGATGGTTTTTCTTTCTCGTCTTATAAAAAGGCCGGAAAGGAGAGTTTCGAGGAGCCTTGCTTATCGCCATTTAGATGCCGCATACATATCGCATACACTTTGGGATAGACGGCCGCTTGCCCTGCTTTGGAGCATTCTTGCCTAGGGTTGATTGAAGATCGCCGAAGGTTTAGCCTCTTTCTTAGGTTTTGATATTGAAGACGGATTGACAACCTGTTCTTCATACTTACCTTAGATCATTGTGAGGTTTTGTGTCATACATTCCGAATCCATTAAACATTGCTTCTTGTGTTTCGGATTTGAGAATTGATTTTGAAGTTTTATTGAGTATTCGAGGGTTTTCATCTTTCATTCTTTTTAATTTGAATATTGATATCATGACAATGGTTATTGGATAAAACCCTTTAGCAATTCTAAGGTGAAGGGTTGATAGTTGTGGCTTAGATGATGATAGATCGATCGTAATTTGATTGGACCCTGAGAGTTAGAGAGATATCGTCGACGAACCTAAATCACGGCATGTTCTTGGGTTTCCACGGTCGTGGTTCTCAAGATCTGACCGTGATTCACTTCAGTTTACGAACTTTGCTTTTACTTTGATTCAAGGTTAAAGATTAGCTTTAATCTAGTCTTGGCTTGCCCTTTTCTAGGTAGTAGTGAGACTCAACATCCTCTATTTCAGTTTCGAGTGTCACAACCTTAATCGTTTGAGTTTATCTTGATCCTTGGGTTACAAGTTTGGATACTTGAGATTAATTCTTGTCCATAGATCCTTTCTATACTGCAGCCTCAACAACCTTTATAGAGAGTGTCTTTAGATAAGTCATATAAAGTCTTGGAACTTCACCGTACATTACTTTACTTTAGCATACCTTTGCAACTCTTGACTCTGTCCTTAGTTCTTTAGTATATCTTGAATCGATTTCCACAATTTGATACTTGGATCTTTAGGGTTGCTGTTTTCCCAATATTTGCAAAGCTTTACAACTTATTTGCTTGACAATTTGAAATCGGATTTTGTTTCACCAAATCCTTGTGTTCGATACTCTGAAATACTTGTTGATCTATGCCGATCCGTACACTGCGGGTTCGCTTGCTTTTATTCTAGTTTTATAAATATAAAGCTTATTTGCACGCACGTTTTCGGGCGAACAAGTTTTTGGCGTCGTTGCCGGGGATCAAACCCGGATCATCTTCCCTAGGCACCGCGGTCCACCTACCGCCGGTATGCCTTGGGAAGAGAGAGGAGGTAGAGGCATCCCGTGGCTCCCTGAGTATTTCATTATGGCCGGACACCATAATTGGAAGCAGACTTTCGCTGCTATGCATGCGAATAGGCTAGTGGCACCTCCCTATGTCCCCGATGAGGTTCCGGCTGTAGATGTTGAGGAGGAGGTAGGAGGAGGTGATGGTTTTGAGGGAGGAGGTGATGAGCAGGACTTTGGCACTTTCCCGGATCAGCCGGCACACTTCCCTGACCCTCCTAGGCGTTCACCACGACCCGCTGGACCTTCTAGAGCCTCTTCCTCTCGCCGTGCTAGCGTGAGTGAGAGGCCGACTTGGATGGACGCTCCTCCCGCTTGGTACGGAGCGCAGCCGGAGTGGATGGGAGCTCCACCACCTTGGTATAGTCAGGCACCAGCAGCACCATCAGCACCGACTCCACAGGACGCATCAGCATGGTACGGCCAACCACCAGCTTGGTATGAGCAGCTACCGGCATGGGCCACCGACCTATCCAGGAGGGTGGGAGACTTAGAGATTCATCGGGATACACGGGCTAAGGAGCATGACATGATGATGAGAGACATATACCGCCAGCAATTTGGGCGGAACTTCAGCCCCGACTTCCGTCCATTCCCACCACCGCCGCCTTCGTAGTGATGAGCTATGCCGATTGACAGTTTCAGCCGCCCCACCACCATGTTAGTGAGTTCATTTTTCTTTTCTTCTTTTCTTTATTTCTTTTCGAACATTGAGGACAATGTATGTTCTAAGTATGGGGTGAGGTGTGACTATGTGTTGTAATAACTCTACTACATTTGCTTGCTTCTATCCATAACAATATGCATGTTTCATTTCCATAGTCACAAGCTTCATTATTGCATTGCATGAAAAAGTTTGAAAAACCCATAAAAATTTGAAAATTTTGAAAAATTTTGAAAATGTTCTTGTGCTTCTAAGTTTAGAGATGACTCCTATGATAGCTCTCACTTGTGGAATGAGTTTTTGATGACAATTATATGCTTAAACGGAATAATGAATTGAAAAGAGATTGAATGTGTTGTTTATCCTTTCTTGCAAGTTTCATAATGTGAAAGTTTTATCTAAATCATATTGAAAAATTAAGGTTGAGATCAAATGATGAGTTCTTATACTTCTTTATGAGATGATTAAGGCAATTCGATTTTTCCTATTTCTTTCTTTTATCATTTAGCCCCTCAATAAAAGTAATTGCCTCCCTTACCTATCCGGGAATTTGGAGGAGTTGAGTTTTGGCATGTTTGATGTGGGAGGGCCATGAAAGCATTTTTGCATTCAAATAATAGAACTAATAGGTTTGGGGAAGTCAATCATGACGATGAGTAACTCGGCACCATTCACATAGCCGGGTGTTTTGTGTCTTGTCAAAGTCGGATTGAGCGATATTCCTAACGAATTATGGTATGTGCATCAAGGGTTTAAGGCATCTCGAAATTTGAGAAACGCCAATCTCCTAGGCTTCGGTTTTTGTGCACCTCTGTCCATCTTTCAAAAAGTAAAGTCGAAAAATAATGTGAAAAGGAAGAGAGCAAAGCTCAAAGTTGATAGTGTTGCAATTCAAAGTAAAAAGAAAAAGAGTTGGGTTATTCATTTTCTCGGATTCATGCACCACATCCCTTATAAGTTTCCCTCCCTTCCGTACTCTAGACCTTACTTGAAAGTCCTTAAGATCAAAAGAATGTTATTTGACTTGGTTATCTAAATTGAAGTTTCTTATGCTTGATTTTGACAATACTTGAAGGTTATGATGTTTGTCTTAAAGTTTAAGCGATTCATGATGTTTCTTTTCTTTACATTCTTTGGTTTATGTATATAAGCGTTTCAAGGATGAATGAAGCAAGGTTTGAGGATGATCTATTGACTAGAAGCACATTTACCTAAAGGATAGTTTTATTTTGAGATTGCATGCATATTTCATTCTAACTTGTATTCTAAGCTTTTAAAAATCTTGCTTGGGGACAAGCAAGTGACAAGTATGGGGTATTTTGTTAGCATGAAATATTGCGATATTCTTGGCACTTATTTTGGTTGTTTTTCCCTTATTATTGTGTACATGGATGAAGTTTAGAAGCAATTGTTAGCTTGTTCATCTATATTGTCGATATGGATGTCTACACTATCTTTGTGTTGATTGTGGGTGAAAAGGAGCTAAATAAGAGAAATTGAGAGAGAAAAGAGAGTAATCGATCATGTTCGAGGATTAGGAACACATCAAGGAAGCTAAGGAAGGAGCTAGGATGAAGAATGTCACGACACAAAGGAAACCACAAGCATTTTACACTTCCACGCTCTGAATTACGGCCGTAGAAGAGTCCACGCTCTAAACCACAGCCGTGGATCTTGGCATCATGAGCGTGGAGCACTCCAGTAGGTTACACGGCCAAAAGTACGGTCGTGGAAGTCACAAGGCACCGTAACCCTTTTCCACGCTCTAAACCACGGTCGTGGAAACCCATGAGACCGTGATTTAGGCGATCTTTTGACGTGTCTTTATTTGCCACGTTATTTACGTAATGGGCCTGGATGGTTATTCTTTCTCGTCTTATAAAAAGGATGGAAAAGAGAGTTTCGGGGAGCCCTACTTATCGCCGCTTAGACGCCGCATACATCTCGCATACACTTCGGGATAGACGGCCGCTTGCCTTGCTTTGGAGCATTCTTGCCTAGGGTTGATTGAAGATCGCCGAAGGTTTAGCCTCTTTCTTAGGTTTTGATATTGAAGACGGATTGACAACCTGTTATTCATACTTACCTTAGATCATTGTGAGGTTTTGTGTTATACATTCTGAATCCATTAAACATTGCTTCTTGTGTTTCGGATTTGAGAATTGATTTTGAAGTTTTATTGAGTATTCGAGGGTTTTTCATCTTTCATTCTTTTTAATTTGAATATTGATATCATGACAATGGTTATTGGCTAAAACCCTTTAGCAATTCTAAGGTGAAGGGTTGATAGTTGTGGCTTAGATGATGATAGATCGATCGTAATTTGATTGGACCCTGAGAGTTAGAGAGATATCGTCGACGAACCTAAATCACGGCATGTTCTTGGGTTTCCACGGTCGTGGTTCTCAAGATCTGACCGTGATTCACTTCAGTTTACGAACTTTGATTTTACTTTGATTCAAGGTTAAAGATTAGCTTTAATCTAGTCTTGGCTTGCCCTTTTCTAGGTAGTAGTGAGACTCAACATCCTCTATTTCGGTTTCGAGTGTCACAACCTTAAT
Source organism: Fagopyrum homotropicum (assembly GCA_033239125.1). NCBI lineage: Eukaryota > Viridiplantae > Streptophyta > Magnoliopsida > Caryophyllales > Polygonaceae > Fagopyrum > Fagopyrum homotropicum. Next base: position 81,249,268 of record BSWB01000005.1, on the reverse strand, counting down.
CGTTTGAGTTTATCTTGATCCTTGGGTTACAAGTTTGGGTACTTGAGATTAATTCTTGTCCATAGATCCTTTCTATACTGCAGCCTCAACAACCTTTATAGAGAGTGTCTTTAGATAAGTCATATAAAGTCTTGGAACTTCACCGTACATTACTTTACTTTAGCATACCTTTGCAACTCTTGACTCTGTCCTTAGTTCTTTAGTATATCTTGAATCGATTGCCACAATTTGATACTTGGATCTTTAGGGTTGTTGTTTTCCCAATATTTGCAAAGCTTTACAACTTATTTGCTTGACAATCTAAAATCGGATTTTGTTTCACCAAATCCCTTTGTTCGATACTCTGGAATACTTGCTGATCTACGCCGATCCGTACACTGCGGGTTCGCTTGCTTTTATTCTAGTTTTATAAATATAAAGCTTATTTGCACGCACGTTTTCGGGCGAACAACTTACCCGGTAAGGATTAGTTCGAGCCTTAGTTAGAGTAACCGGTTTGAGTAGAACTCCCATCCTTAGTGTCTTGAGACTTACCCGGTAATAGGTAATTTGGAGCGGGATCGGTGGAATATAAGACATCCCTCATAATTATTCCCATAAGAGAAACACTCCTTCCCTCTAGCAATCAAAACCTTGTCCTTGTGTTTAGATAACTTGAATCCAATGCCATAATCGAAGATCTTGAACTCTAGAATTCACATTTCTTATATTTCTCATTTATCTTGCTTTGTGTTGTTTGTTTTTATTTTGTTTATTGCAAAATTGATCCTTGATCAACCACAACTAAAACCCAACAAAAATATATGTTTTCTAACCCTTTTACAACTCTTTCTTTTCTTGGTCTAGGCTTGTACTATTCTTGATCATTGCACGATTCAATTTCAGCTTAGTCTTTGTGTTTGACCTTGGAATTCTTGCCTTACTACGGAACACCATACATTGTGGGTTCGCTAGATAGATTTAGGGAATCATTACAAGCTATAAATATAAGACCTTTGTGCACTTGTTTTGGAGCGAACAATCACCATCCATGAACAGGGTACATAATGTCTTTCATGTATCCCAATTGAGAAAATTTGTTTCAGATCCAAAGCATGTACTCAGACATGAAGATTTCGAATTTAAGGAGGATGACACTTATGAAGAGCACCTAATGTAGATACTTGAGTATGAGACAAAGAAATTGAGAAACAAAGTGACTCCTTTAGTGAAGGTTTTTATGGTCTCGGCATGGTATTGATGCATCTACTTGGGAGACTGAAGCGGAGATGAGGTAGCGTTACCCCTCACTTTTTGAGTCTTAGTTTCGAGGACGAAACTCCCTTAAGTAGGACGATGAAACACCCCTAACTTTATGGTGCGCTGTATAAATTTTTCTGATCTATATTATTTAATATCGTAGTATTTATGAGGATATTTTTATACTTCCCGTAATTTATTTTTGTTATAATTTTAAAACAACATCGAGTTTTGTATATCCGTATACAAGTTTTTATCGAGTTGAGAATGTGTTTTACAAAAAGGGGGTGATCTTTCCCATTCTTTTCTTTCCTCTCTCTTCCTTCTTTTCACTCTCCCCGTTGTAAACCATCTAGTAAATCTCTTTTCTCTTTCTTTTTGCTAAACAACAAGGAGAATAACAACAACTGCTCCCTTCATCACCTTATTTGTATAGGGAATAAAGGGAAAAACTCCTCACCTTCTCTCTAAGGGAAAAAATCCCAAGGGTATAAACCCTAGCCGCCTCTGAGCAATAGTCAGCCAGTCACCGTCTCAAAACAACAACCACCACCGGGAAATTTCTCTCCTTGCTATTATCACCTTATCGACACTACTCTTTTGTCTCAAAACAACCGAAACAATAATCATGGGAAAAAACCTTCGAATGGCTCGAAACCCCAAACCACAATCAAAAGAAACCCAAATCTGCAAAAACGTCATCAACTTCATCTTCAAAGGAAACCCTAATCGATAAGGGATCTCTCAACCGCCGACCAATCCTTTGTGGATTTCTTTTCGTCAAGTTCTCAATCAAAGATAAACTATTTATCTAGTTCTTTTCCCATATCGAATCGATTAACTTCTCTGCTTTGAAACTGAAGAAGAAGAGCTTTTTTGCTCGGCTTGACGGCTCGTAAGGTGGAATGATCCTACCGGGTACAGGATATCTTGGTGATTCCCCGTTTACATTCTTCAACAACACCGCCCTCTTTTGCCTTTTAAGTCTAGCCCTATTCGTAAGGGAGTGATCTAACAAAAGAAAGAAAGGCCTCTTTGATCACAGATTCATATTCCGCTTTCGTCTACTTGATGATTGGAAGAATGATCAATTTTGGCAGGATTCTAGTGTTCTTGTCTTTAGTGTCTTCGTCTTTGAGGGAGTGCTTTCTGGGAAAGTTGGGGTTGCTTGCCATTGTTTCTTCAAACTCTTTTGCTTGTCCAGAAAAAATACTATACTGATTTTCCTTGTATGTTTCCATTAATATGGAACTGTTATAATCTAGCAAAATTGGGGTGTCCTTATGGCTTACAAGCCTGAACAAATTTTAAAAAAAAAAATATATATATATATGTTAAAAACATACTTCTGTCTGTTCTTTTATCAGCAAAGTCTATTTGGGTTTAATCCCAACATTTATAAGCTCAAGTGTGCTTACGCCACTTTTATAAAACTAATGACTACTTTTCCGTATTCTTGGACTTAGTCGACATGTGCATTACAACCATAGTTCATTAAAGTACTAAACAAATTTGTTGTCGAAGAAACAAAATTCTTCATTCACTAAGCAATTGTTATCCTTTTACTAAGGCTTTGACTTTCAACCGATTAAAGGCCAGGTTTCGTTTCCCAGTTTTTAATTTCTTATTCCGTTAAGATGATATCAATTTTCCTCTCTTCTATGTTAACAATAAGATGATACCAATTTACACCCTTTGTAACTTTTCAAAAAAAAAAAAAATTTACACCCTTTGATTCATTTCAAAATTCTTGTTGATCTAATTGGAATTCGTGTTTTTCCGGGCTTACTACTCAGAGGAACTGCTTCGTTTTGGCAAGCAATTACCTCTCAAAAAAAAAAACAATTTCCCTTTTAAATCGTACTTTTTTAACCATCAAAGTTGTACAAATTTTTATATCACGATACCCGTGTGTTGCAGCTTCGTCTTCTCTATTTTGATGTTGTCTTTGGTGGCATTTTCAAGTGTTTGTCGAGAAGGGGAACGACTCTTGAAGGCTCTGTTGCAGCCCAAATCTGAGGTGTCCATAACTATTCCCCAGGCATTCTTGCATATGTACTTCCTTCGAAGATGAACGTTCATGCTCGTTGCTTCCGGCGGACTAGATCATTCTGCTTTCCCTTGAAGACTTCCCTGCTTTCGGGTTTTTATGATGTATTTTTGTGTTTTCTTTTTCTCCTTTATTCTGTTATGTCATGACGGTAAGTCCGTTTGTCGATCTTTTTCGGCCTTTCAATCCAATAGTCGGCACGTCGTCTATCGGGATCAAACCGCTTTCCGTTATAAAAAACAATTGTTCCCTTGCTCAACTCCATGCCGCCAACCACCTGTTCTCGCCACTGTGGGCCTTTCGGGTTCACAGCTCGTTAGAGCTCCTTTGCGGACCACCACCTCGACCCCAACTTCCTTCTCGCGCTCCACCATTGTCCACTTCTCTTGTGTCCTCTTTCTTCCAGCCACCATTTGTCATGTTGCAGTCGACCAAACCCGACCGAAGAAGCCTTTCCAGCCCTTTGTTGCCCAGTTGTTCCAGCCTCTACTCAACCTCCTTCACCTATGCCCAACCTCCTTTGCGCCTCCAACATCTATTTCCCCGCCCAACCTTCTTTCGACGCCGACAACTTCTCCTTTGCCCCTCTATAGTTGTTTCACGCGCCTACTGCTCTTTCTCCGGCCACCTCTAGTGTTGCCTCGCTGGAGACTATGTTGGAGACTAGTGGTCGTCTTCCTAGCCACCAACTCGTTTTGGATTTTCATCTTCACATGTCTTTTGGCCTAATTTACGGAATTGGGTAATTTTTTTTAACCTAATTTTCCGGTTTTTGCTAATTGTTTTAGGTGGATGATTTGAGTTTTGAAATATCAATTTTGAATTATTTACGTTGTTGATTTTGTGGTAGAATGAAGTAATCAAAGGGTATTATGTACCCTAGCCTTTGCCTACAACCAACACTCAATTTGATATTAGGTAACCTAAGTTACACCAATTACAACAGTGATTGCGTTATTTGTCTTGTGATAGTGCGTATATTTAATTTGTGGAGCTTATGATTTGATTAGGTTGATTGTGAGGAATTGACGAGTTTTGATACTTTATTGACCGTTTGTCGCTTGTGGCTAATTGTGTGACTTTGAGTAAGATTACCGAGACAAACACTTGTGGGCATTTATATGAGTATGATTAACTTTAACATTATTTATTTTGTTACATTAATGATTTGATACTTTGAAAAATGTTGCATTATAATCTATTGAACTACACATTTGTGATACTTCAAAGGAATGTGGTTTTTGATGTTGTTATGAAAGTGGTGATTTGATATTTGACCTAATCGGGCAAATTTGCAAACACTGATTTGTTTTCGAGATTTTGAATTTTCGCTCCTTGTTTTAGGCGGGCCATGTTTACCAATGGTTACATGGTTTGTGCGAGACGAGGTTGTGTCCGACCATTGTGGTAGACGAGGATTCACCTTATTAGTGATTTTCGTGTACTTCCCGTGGTTGGGAATTCTTGTTTAATATTTTTATGTGCATATTTGAAGCATGTTTATTCTTGTACTCATTTGTGTATTTTTATAAGTAATCATGTGATACTTTATATGATTTTATACTTGTCTAATTCATATATCAAATTGCTTATGTCCCAACTTACTCTAGTGGAAGACTAACCCTACCATAGTGAGGCTGATTATGTTTTGATAACCAGGTTCAGGAGCATGGAGGTCGGGCGACCTAGATAGCTACTAGGACTTTATGTTTTGGTTGAACTTGGTGGTCTTGTGTTTTCCTTTAGGAGTTATTCTTGGCTTTCGTCTTATGTTAGTTGGGTTGGTGAACTGTATTTCTAAACCATGTTGTTATGGCCCGAGTTTGACCCGTTGTATGTTTTGGAAGATTTATGCTTGATGTCATGGGATGATAGTTGGTTTTCCTTACCTTTATATTTACAAATTTTTATGCCTTTGTTTCGTCTTCTAAAAACCTAGAGGAATTCTTGTCCGGATTCCTGGCACTGTAGCGTTATCTCATTTTGGGCGTTACCAATCAGACTTTCGTGAGAAATGTAAAGTTGTAGCTCTTCGAAAGACCTTCAAAAGCAGTGCTCGTGTGTATTCCCTATCCGACCACATAGCGGGTATATCAATTTTACGGAGACATTGCAAAGTTGTCATAAAAATCATATCTCGGATCGCATGATTCATCATCCCAACAAACTCAGCAAATCGTTCTTCAGAGTCCTTCAGTTTTTCGTTTTCGATCAATTTCTCCGCATTTCAACAATTTCTATCATTATAACCTAATATAACATTAATCAACCAAAATAAACCCGAACCAAAAATAGAAAAAACAATAAAAAAACGAGACAACATTAATAAACCAAAATAAACCCGAACCGAAAATAAATAAAAAAAACAATAAAAAACGAAACAAGGGAATCAATTTTTTACAACGACAGCGGAGGGCTCATTTCTGGAATTGTCGGACCTTCGTTTTGTCGCCGCTGCTTGTGAATGCATTGTGTTTCTCCCACTCAGTTTTGCAAACGAACGAAGAGGAAGAGGGGTTTTGGTTCTTGGTTCGTTCCTGGCTCAGCATTTGGTGCGATGACTATAAGCTCAAATTGGTAAATTTGAAGGACTCCTTCCCCTCCACCTTATAGCATCATTTCAACGTCTCATAGTTTACAATCCTCCCCTAATTTTTCCGCCATCAAAATAGGGCACAAACACAAAAATTTCACATACGCCTTCACCAACCTTCTTTGATTCCGCCCTTTTGATCTCATCGACCTTCTCCCAGTCTCTCGCTCTTCTTCATAACCACCGAATAGCTCTCAATTCCAGAGTTTGGTGATGGTGGCACCGGCAGTGCCGCAGTTTCGTCGTCGGCGACGGAGTTTCTTTTTGTAGTCTAACCAAGGAATTTAGGCTTTGGTTCAATTGCAGATTAATGATGATGATTACTGCTCCTCCTCAATCAATTAACGACGACAACAATAATGAAGATGATGTCAATCATCATCATCATAACCAGCACCATCAGCTGCCGTCGCCGCTCTCTCTGGCTCCAATCTCCGCCTTTTCTTCTCAGCATCGGTGTCGTAACTTTTCTGGTTTTGTCTCCGATCAAGTATTAGGGCAGCAGCCGGTTCCTATCGCAACCATGCATCCTTCGGCAACTGGTGGTAATGCCATTGGGGATGTGGCCCTTGCTAGAGTTAGGTTATCGGACATATCTGCCTACGATGGAGCACCTACTGGTGCATATTTGAAGGCCGTGGAGGCGTTGTCGGGGTCGCTGATGAGGTACAACGCTGCGTTGTTGGAGCTTGGAAGTGAAGATGCAGCTGTTATGCGCTGCGGATTGGATTCCACCAGGTTATATTTTCGGAGTAGGGCTCTAGTTGGAGGAATGCGTGGTGGGAATTTTGGTCAAACTGGAAGTAAAGGGTTTTACATGTATCGAGCTGGAAGGTAATTTCTCTGACAATTGCTTTATAGTTCTTCTGTGTTAATCTTTCTGACTCTCACTTGCTTTTTACTTGGTTAGTTGTTTGCTTTTGTACAAATGATATTTGAGACATTCGGTCTGGGTGTACTTTCTTGACGTATTTATACAAACATTTTAATCTTATGGAGCATGTTTGTTGTAAGTGACATATAGGCATGCAGCTATGATTAGGCTTATTTGAATGTAACGTGTACTTAATACTTGCGCTATCAGATTTGTATTCGTATGTGTACTTGCCTAGCCCTGAATTGTATATTTAGAAGTTGACTATGTTTCAGTTCTTGATATAGGGCTTTGGAAGATATTGACTTATCCCCTCCGTGTATGGCTGAAATTTTTAAATGCATGGGAAAGGCAGCTCGAGTTGCTCTGTCTGCTATTGCCAGGCATCTTCGTCTTCGTAGCGAGTAATGAGAGATGCTCCCTCTTTTCTATTATTCTTTTGTTTGTTGGGTTCTACTACCTTATAATGATCACATGCATATTCTATGTCATACAGTGTCTTCAATCATATGCTTGATGACACTCCTTTACCTGTCAACGAGGCATCCTCTTCAGTGCTTGTTGCAAACTACTTTCATGCATCCATGCAAAATGGAAAAGGGGTTATTGGAGGTGGGAAACCATCAATAAATGGTGAAGTTGAGAAGAGTTTGTTGACACTTATTTCTTGTGATAGTCCTGGCCTTCAGGTATTAATTTCAGCACTGCATGGTTTCTGTAACAAGGGGTTGAAATCCCTTATGATTAATTCCGTCTCTAGAGTTGTGACCTTTGATCTAAATGAATGGATTAGATGTAGTTAGTCTACACTTCAAATGTTAAAGAAGGGTTAGTCTACACTTCAATGTTAAAGAAGGAAAGAATGCGTATAAAAAATTGAAAGAATTTCCCATCTTCAAACCAATTATTTTCTCTTCCTCATTTGCTTCTCTCTTTCCACCAACACTTTGCTACAAAACCGCCTTCAATCCCGGTCTCCCACAGTTTATGTGATACGGAGGTACTGAGTGTGATTCCCACTGACCAGTGAATAAGCAAATATACAACTGCCAAGTTTTATTTTGATAGCACCAAAACTGAAAAATACAAGAGAAGATACAATTGACGAAGGGAATCAAGGGATTAATCTTGTAGTTGCGAGATGAGAAAATAATGAGATAAAGTAAATGCAAATTGTTCAAGACATAATTAGTTCTCAAATATGAAAAGATCATTAATTGGTGGGCAAATTGAAACACCGAGGAAGGAGATCAGTAAAAGCAGGTTGTAAGTTTTGCTTCTTTTTTTTTGAAGTTTTTGGTAGATATCTTTTCCCTTCTCACAAGATGAGGTGTAAGTCTGAGCCATTAATATAAATCAATGATTGTCATTTTCTCAACTCTCTAGATGGATTTAATGACATTAACTCCATGTAATCTCAACCCGTTAATGAGTTTTGTAATAAGTAAAATTCCTGTAAATATATGCTAATATCTTTTACCACTCTGACTGAATCTCTTCAAGATTTTTGCATCTAGTATATGATAATCTCAAATCTTTTGTTTATATATATTACTCAGTGATTTCTGTCAGTTGTTATTTTCTAGGTTTGTGATCCAAATGGCCGTTGGTATGTAGCAGATAATGGATCGACACCTGGATGTTTTTTGTTATTAACAGGGAGGGCACTTAGCCATGCTACTGCAGGTCTTCGTCCTGCTGCTTTATATCGAGCTGCTTTTGATATTTCTTCTACCGCTGGTCCAAGTGGGAGGTATTTCTACACGTAAAACTTGAAAGGAAATGGTCACTCTCAGAATTTATTAATATGAGCTTGTAAATCCATTCCTTAGAGGGCCTATTGTTTTTTCTTCTTTCCCTGTATAGAACATCCAAAGAGATAAAATTTTAATTTGAAAATGTAATGTTTAATTGTTTTTTGAAAGGTTATTACTGCATTTATGGGTACATCCCTACATCCAACCATGCTTCGGTAGCTTCATTTTGTTACTGATGAAAAGCTTTTTAGAAGAATAACACCTTTCACCATTTGTAGCTCGTTGAATCTTGGTTCCCTCCTACGTTAATTGCCTTTGAGCATACATCAAAATTGGTTTTGACATCACTGGACTTTCCCCTTGGCTGATTCTTTTATTATTATTTTTTGTGTTGTCCTAATGTTTGACCCAAATATTTGTTAATTGCTATGTTCTGTCTGGTGCCCTTGCAGAACATCATTAGCATTTAGGCTTATGCCACAAAGCAATGCCATATTAGATTGCACTCCACTCACTGCAGCTGGTCATATTATTCCTCAGAGCTATGGACCCATCTCTGTAAGCCAGTTTATGGATGATCTTTCCGCTGAAGAAGATGTTTTGTGCAATCATGCCGAGATCGCCTATGTAAGTCCTTAAGAAGTTCAGGATTCAGAGAACGGTGCAAAATTTATTTTAGATAATATGCTAGCTTCCTCAAGCATCTTAAGCTATGAATGCAGCATACACATTATAATTTAGCGAATTCAGATTCATCCTAAAGTAATTGGCTTTTTCTTATTTCCTTACCTTTATAAAAAAATTTCCTGATGTGGTTGAAATTATTATGGTAAGAATAAAACCTAGAACTTAATTTCTATAAAGTGAATCGTGGATGGAGATGTTGAATATAAAAAAATATTAAAAAACCAGAATCTAGCACTGCATAACTTGAGCAATGTCCTTGTTTTACATCAACCCAGTGCCTTTTTCTTTCCATACCTTTATCATGCTTGGTTCATTTCACATTTAAAAGTCTTAAGTGAATTAAAATTTTCCAGGGCCTTTAATTATAAAAATTTCGTTTTCCTGTTAACAGTTATTCATAAATCATAACTGTATATGATGTTATGTACACTCATACTTAGATACTGCCAGTTTCTTGGTGCAAGATGATTGACACAAAAGAGACAGAGAGTTGTGAATATGTGCCTTGAATCTATGGAGTGTGGATTAATAGAGATGTATCAAATTGTGAGATAAGAGAGAATGAGAAGTGTTTTGTCAATTGACAATAAATTTTCTGAATCTAGGAATAAAGATTGTGAGAGGGAAACATACCAATTTCTGTTGTGTTGGGAGGGGATTTAGGTGTAAAGTCATGTGCTCTGCTATCATTAGTTGCAGCCGCAAGATGGTTTCGAATAATTAGCAGACATTTTTTTTTATGATACAGGGACTTGTTAGGAAGAGGTTTTCTGTAGGGAGTTACCATATTCCTTCAGTTCCCTTGAAGGCATATATGCTGGACCAAAGAATACGGTACCTATTCAATGTCAAGTATAACAGAAAAGTGAATAGCTGATTAGCCATTAATTATCGTATAAACACCCGTTTATAGGTCAACTATTTGTGGAAACTATCCTCAGAAGCACGAATATGTAGTGATTGGGGTATTGGCCTTAAGTTTATAGGTGATAAAATTTTTTTATTCATTTAATAGCAGTTTTAGTTTTGTGATGGTTCAATCGATAGGTCTGGTAATTACCAGTGTACAGAATGTCTTATTTTGCATACTCAACTTTCAGGTTGACCGCAATCAGTTAAACAAGGAACCTTCATTGAGAAGTGTGCTTTCAGATCCCCTTTCGTGAGTTCTTCCTTTCCTTCATTCATTGCTCTCTGTTTTCGTACATTCATACTTCACTGTCTTACTTTGACAACCAATCATTTGCAAAAGACAACTGGATAAAAGTAGTGTTCCAAATGTAAGGCTTAAAATGAACAAGAAAGGAATGAATAATTATGAAAAGCATTATCCTGGCATTGGTTGGCTTACCTGTACATATGGAAAAAACATTTGGTGATGTGCAAAGTAGCACCTCCTCTTTCCTGTCATTTTAGCAGCTAAAGAGTGCGTGCATTTTGTTCTACTTCCTGTTTGTTGACCAAATGTAAGCTGTTGCACCCAGGCACTATGTTTCCTATGTTTAGGTCATCATAGAATCATCTTTATCTAGTGAGATTCATTCACTGGCATCTTGCTTTTTTATTCCTGGACTTCATGGGACCAGGGAAGATACAGGATCTTTATCCTTGTAACTAGGTCTTTGTTAGTGCTTGTTGTGGGCTGATGGCAACACTCCCTATATCGTTTTAAAAGGATTAGTGGAGAAATACATTTGCGAGATGCATAACTACTGCTCAAAAGCTGCCTGCAACTTTGCTTTTTAGTGACCCGGAATCGATGCATTTGATCCTATATGTGAAGTGGTTTCTTCTTGCTATTGTTTTCAGTATCTGGCTAAGACAGTAAATTTAGATGGTGGTCTTGGTAATTCTAACGACAATCAATAACTTGCTGCTGTGATAATTTGAAAAGCTCCATTTCAGTTTAATAATCAGATCAGTGATTTTTTGTAGTTGGATGTAGTGGTGTTGGTTAATGTGGCTTGTTAGTAATGTCTAGTGCTCTCTCTCAACATAAGTGTTAAATGTGATATATTTTCCTGCCACCACTCCCGGATGGCCTTGAGACTACTAACTCTTATTTTGTCTTTCGGTTGTTTAGTGGTGCATTTCTTGAAGATGCTATGGTTGTATCATGTGGACACTCTTTTGGCGGACTTATGTTGTCAAAGGTTATTGAAGCGGTATAAAATTTTGTCACTTGGTTCTAAAATAATTGTTATGTGAGTATCGTGATTACTGACGTGAACAATGTTATGCTTTGTAATGTTTGTGGCTGTCGCGTTTTGGTCTTGATATTAGTATGGCTCTGCATTACAATTTTACTTACCAGTACCTTTTGGTCTTGTTTATTTTCTCACATTTCTGTTTTGAGTTGCGTTGCCTGCTCTGCAATCTAAATCAATCTTTGGATTCATTTGGTGGATGTCTTATTATTACTTACAAAGACAACAGAAGTAATAGGGGGGCAAACAAATGTGTTTGTACGTCATGGATAATGAGTTCACAAACAATCTTTGTGGATCACTGTCAAATTATTGCACAATATGAGAAAGCTCCAAATTTTGTAGTTCTTGTTTTGAACAAATTCCTACAGTATCTGCTGTATAGTTCTTTCAAATCCTTGCATTTGCTTATAATTTTTAAAAGGGTTAGATTCCTTCCCTAACACATCTGTAATCCTGATCATCTTATAGAAATCTGCAATAAATAGGATTGGCGTTGTCCAAAGAAGGTAAGAACCAACTCATTGAATTATAAAAAATGATAAAAGAACTGCTCCTGGGATTTTCCCCTCTGAAAATATCCCTTTCCAAATTGTGACAGTTGAATTGTGATGGCGAGCTTGATAGTTCATCTTTAGCATGGTATACTTTTTCACATGAATCTACGGAAGTAATATAGAATACAGGTTAACTAAACTTAGTACCTAATGAAGTGCTGAATTGTGGGTCATGCTTGGTAGTTATTCTTACAATATTTTTCCCAATTTTGATTTTTCATTGCATTGGCCACGGAGCCTTCGGTGTCTCTTTCCTATAGTTTGGGGGTATTAATTCAACTGTTTACTTTTTCCTGAATACTTGATGAAAACGTTAGTTTAAGCATTTTTAATGTATCTTAATTGTAAATCTCTGCTATTAGCACGCTCTTTGTACTATTTTATTTTGGCAAAGGGTTGTGTCAGCAAGATGACTGCTGGTTGTTAATGTGACAGTCAAGGTGTACACTCTGCAATTCAGAAATTGACACTCGATCATTGATCCCTAATCATGGTTTGTTACTTTCTTTGTCAAACTTTCATTCCTCTGGTAGCATATCTTCTCTCTCATCTATGTGTGGCACACCTCTGTTTCTTTTTACTGTGCTAAACTGTAAATCAAGGAGAATATTTTGCCTTAGATTCTCCTATTAATTTCTACCTTCTGTTTGATTGATCCTTGCATTCATTTTTCCGCTGCAGCTTTGAGGGCTGCTGCTTCTGCGGTAAAGCACGAGGATGATAGGAGATTGTTTCATAATGCTGCTTTGCGGAAGCGTCGCAAAGAAATTGGCGATCAATCAGAGATGGGTAGAAGAGTTAACAGGGTATTTTTTGATTTAAGTTATATGCAAGCATCTTCTGATATTATCCTTTATATGATGGGTCGACATCGGCTGGAAAAACGTGTTGGTAAATATTGTGGACCCTCTGAGACATTTTGATATTTGGAAGAACTGCTGGGACATTTTTGGCATTTAAAATGAGCTCCGAGACATTCTTGTGATAGCATATCTATATTATCATGACCAATATGTTATTTTTATTGTTGTTAAAATAAAAATATCACATGTAAATAGACAAACGTCCGTTAACTTAGATCTACCTTTTATTAGCTTCATTTTATTAGGGATATCCGACTTCTTGGGGATAGCTTTCAATTGACTACCATCAATTATGCTATCTGGTGCCATTGCATCTCCTTTGCACTTGTTCTCACCCACTCTTTGCCTTTCATTGAGTTGCTCTCCATCGTTGCATAAAACTCGTTGTCACCTACCTGGCAACCTTCTACATAGCATCTTGATAGAATATCTTGAGCTTAGGTTGTCAAGGAGCATTACTTTCCATAATTTTGGGTTTTCCTCTTATGAAGTCTAATCCTTAGACAAGCTCCTTCCTTGCCCTCGAATATAATCACTATTAATCAAGGTCTATTTCACAGCTAAAAAGCTTTTATATTCAAAATGCCAAAAATGCTATTATTAGCCTCTTATACCCTTAGTAATGAAGCAGCTTCCGAGCTCTTGTTAAAATTGCTACCTGCTAATAAATAATTTGGATATCCCCTGATTATAACGTTGTGGTGTTCTACTGAATAAAGGAGATGAAAAATTGATTTGGTTAAGGTCATTAGCTAGTCTTTATTTTGTAGTCTTGGTTATAGAAGTAACTACACTAAACATGAAGTTGGCTAACTGAAAGTGCAACATAATTTGCCCCTCTATATTTAGGAAATGATATTTCCAATGTAGAGGGATGATTGCCATATGAGTTTGCAGTTTGCACTGACACAGAAATGTGCAGTTTGCACTGACACTGAAAGTGCAACATAATTATGAAGTGCTTGTACAAATGTCCTTATTTGTGCACAACAAGTACTAATGATGTCCTTATAATCGATAATGGGTTGCTGTGGAACACACTTCAACTCAGAAAATGTGATTGAAGATGATTCCAAATAACAAAGAAGCTGCATTACCGTATTCAAACCTGACAAACTGTTTTAATTTGGAAAACTCATCAGGAAAATGGAGATGCTGCTGCTGAAAGCACACTGGAGAGAGGGGTGCAGTATCCTTTTTCAGTGAATGAAAAGGTCATTATTAAGGTGAGTCTGGATCATTTTAATGTGATATTTACCAAGTATGCCAACTTTTCCCCAAAACTATTGAAATGATGCAGGGAAACAGGAGAACTCCAGATAAGCTTGTTGGGAAAGAAGCTGTCATTACGTCCCAGTGTCTAAATGGCTGGTTAGTTTTCATGTCTATAAATTTTCAATCTTTTACATCAAATTTAAGTTGGTTGTGAGCTGTGTATAACATTATTCACGGCAGTCTGCCGAACAAGTGTCAGTGGTAGATGATTTAAGGATAATATCCATTTTAATCCCTAATTTTACATATTTTTTATATTTATATTGTAGTTCAACACTCAAATATATGAGACACAAGCTAAAGGTTATGGATTAAAATGAAACACGAGCAAAATGTTGGGAACCAATGAAAGACAAGAAAAAGTGATGGACTATTTTGAAACAATTTATAGTTAGGAACAAAAAGGAAACAAGCGTTAAAGTTTAAACCTTTTTTCTTCTAATAAAAGTTGTGTACGAGGAAAGTGCCTTTGTCATGATGTTGCACTTGATATTAAGTTATATTATGTCTTCAGGTACTTGCTTCAGATTATTGGAACAGGAGAAAGGGTAAAACTGCAGTACCGTTCTCTTCGTAAACTGTTGGCCTCTAACACAATCGAAGATAGGTGTCCATCCGAACAAGCGATACAGAATAATAGCTGTTGAAGACTTTGTCCTCTGTATAAAGATTCTAGGGCTTAGTTTGATCTTCCATATCTGTAGTGAACTCCATAAAATCTGTTAGGTAGGCTTCTGTGTGGATTAGTTATGTAAAATGAGGGCGGCATGCAAAGAAGTAATATGATCATCTCTTGGCTAATGTGTCTTTTTAATAAGCCATGGTTCGCACTTAGCTTAGCGATGCGGTTGCTGGAAGAGGTTGTATTGTATGTATTCTGGTGTTTGTTTATTGAAGCTGAAATTTGGTTTTTGTGCTTCTAAGTTACCCCCAGGCTGAAGTATATGACCACCTTCAACTGGAAGTTGCCAAATTCTCTCCTAGAACTAGCTTGTCAGGAGACCAAGAAAAATGTTCTTCAGGGCTGTGTGTGCACTGCTGAGATTGAACCTCTTTCTTGGGTATTCAAGTATGCTTGCTCGTATCACTTCAGCTATGAATTGGGTGTTAGTTATGTATTTATACATAAATTTGTCCAAGAAGATGCTGTGATTAGATATTATATATTTATCTTCTTCTAATTTTGTACGGTAATCAGGACCTCTTTATTCTTTTTGAATCGTAAAATGTAATAATTGGTGGTAAACTTCAAATTATAGATATTTGTGTGAAGTGAATTTAAATAGCAGTAGATAATTGTAATGTAAATGTTAATATTTTATATGAGCGATAGATAAATCCTCGGTGAATGCTTTTACAAATGTAATGTTACCTTTATGGAGGAAACGTGGCCATATCAAATTGGTCGACTGAATTTTCTAAATAATGTATTTGAGTTTTGAATTTGAAAATTTAATTATTAATTTTTCATCCTTTGTTTTTTACCCCAAATTAGAAAGTTTTCTCTTCTTCCATTTTCACTTATTTTTTTTGTTGACAATAAAACTGATGATGGTAAGTTGGTGATAACACAATTAGTAGCAAGTAGGGCGGTGATAACAAAATGTGTGACGGTGCAATAAATAACCATACAATTGATGACAACACTATGAACACGGTTTGTAACAACATAGTTGCTGATATTATAATCCATGACAATACAATTTACGACAATATAGTTGATGACAATACAATTGGCGATAATACACGTGGTGACATCTCGGTTTTCGACATTAATGGTTGAACAATGCAGGTGAAAACAATACAATTACTCACACTACTATTATGACAATGCATTTGATGACAACACGACTTATTTACAAAAATCATGAAAAAAAAAATTTTAAACAAAAATTTTTGGAAAAAAAAATTCTATATATTTTTTTGTTAATTCAGAAATTTTTTTTTGAAAAGTTAGGGGTTAGATTCCCAATTTCATTACTCCAAATGGTTCCCTACCTAAATTTGTCATTGTTCGATTTCGTATAGTTCGTATTAGTCTTGATAGTCCTAAAATTGGCATTATTTTTTTATTCTCTAGAATCCAACATTTGGAAGCATGAAAATATGACAATAATATCACACATATTAAGCTAAATTCACGGACAAAGAGGGACAAATACAATCTAATAATGGTTAATCAATTACTCAACTATTAAACTATCACATTAGTAAAAAAAACTTACAATAGAAGCATATCATCCTTCAAGAAAAATACTAACATACAAGGCGCAATTGTATTTAGCTTGAAGAATCGTTAGGTGAATATATTGGATAAAGATACTCTAGAAGGGGGGTTGAATAGAGTATGAGAACTTTTCGCAAAAACCTATCTCAAGGCTTTGAAACTGATTTCAAAGGCCTTGATGTCGATCTGAACTCTTTGTGACACACTTTGATTTCAAGGGCTTTGAAACTGATTTCAAGGGCCTTGACTTTGTAAACCTGCAAAACAAATTTAGTCACAATAAAGCAGATATGATGCGGAATTGAAAAGATCGACACGAGGATATGTTTACGAAGTTCGGCTCTAAATAGTCTATTCTCTGTCCCAGGGTATAGCCGTAGGATCTAAGTATCTATTATCAACTTCAAAGAGTTCTAGATACAAACTAGAAGAATTCCCCTTCTTTTCTCACTGTAGCCAACGCTACGATCTAGCTCCAACACTTCACCTTGCTATAATAGCCTAGTTACTTCGCAAAGTAACACACACTCTAGTATAATACTCTTTAGATATTCCAATGGAGCTCTCGAGTTTTATCTCTCTCTAGAGGATAAAGCTTTTGTAGAAAGAGAGAAATAAAAACTTGTTTGATCAAATGAAGATGCTTTGGATCGCTTGAAGACTTTGAATGTTTCCGTGTAAGCTTGTGTCCCTTCTTCTTCAATCGACATCTTCATTTATAGTCTTCGATGGAGAGATCTAGCCATTTGGAAAGATGACCGTTGTAGATATTTCTTATTCTCCATGCAAAACGCTTCTTTGTTGGATGAGATAGCAGTTGTAAATCTTCTTTGTCTTCTTCATCTCCTAAAAACACGTTGATTCTTCTGTTGAAGATCTTTGTCGTTTGAGCATCGAGATCTTGTTGTGATTTGTTGGATGAAGATCTTCGAATTTTGTTAAGAAAGAATCTTGCGCCTTTATTTGAGGATCTTTGTGAGATCCTGTTGTGAACCGAATCCTCTAAGTCGAGATCTTCTTATTGAGCGTATCTTGTTAGCCAAATCTTCCTAGAAGATCTTCTTTGAATTCTTGGTTGATTTGTTTGGTAGAGATTTGAATTCCCTTTCCGTTCTGTCCTTTGACTTTTGATCCCTTGAAATAGCTTTCAAGGCCTTCATGTTAATCTTCTTCAAACCTACACTTGTCTCTTGTATCTGGTTTCAAGGCCTCGCTTATCCCTTGTTTCTGATTTCAAGGCTTCCGTCTGTCACTTGAAATGCTTTCCAAGGCCTGCACATATTTAGACATACCACCAAACAAACCAAGAAACTAGAAATACAATCGATATTTTTGTTAGTATAAAAACTGCTTCATCTGTGTTAAGTCTTCCATCATCACATATTCAAATATACTCAAGGTGGAGTTTTCAATCCCATCCTTGATGGAAGACAACACAAAATATCGTATCTGCATTGTAGAGTTAGCGATGCATATGAATATCAAAACAAACTTAAATGCAGAATGTAGAAATATCGAAATGTCGGATCATAAATTTCTCCCCCTTTGTCTTTCAACAAGGGAGAAAAACAGTTAAAGCACGGGAGTTTAAAGCAATTACGACCCAGAAAAAGTATTTCAAAACCATAAAACGAGTTTAAAAACAACACGCCCACAACCATCATATGCTCAATCTAAATCCTCCTCATAAAACTAGTGTCGTGCCTTGGAAGAAGTAGGCCTGCGACTGTCATCCATTTCTGCTGCTAAGCGTCGTCTCTTTTCTTCAGCTTGTCGTTCCTTGACAACCTCGTATTCTTCCACCGTCAGAATGATTGACTCAACATGAGTAGGATACAGAATAAATTTGTTCTGTGCTCGTCGTTTACAATTCATCAAAACATTTTCAACCTTTTCCTGGGTGTGTTGAGCTGCATCTTCAGTCATAGGTAATATTCGTCCCATGGTGATAAGAGTAAGAGCATTCATTAGATACATTTTATTGACCATGACATGCATAATAGACAACACTTCATGATTGGCATCCATTCTCCTTTTAGTATCAAACTGAAAATCTGAGAGTTCCCGATTCAGAGAAACCAGTTCCTTTTCACATCCATCTAACCTGATTTCTGGAGTAGGAGGAGAAGATGTTGGAGCTGCTTGGGAAGGGGGTGGAATAGCCCCTTTTCCCTTCAATGTCCATGCCCCTGCAAGAGTCTTCTCAATTCCTAACCTTTCCAAACAGGATTCATTAATTTTGCCAGAAGTTATCTGTCGATCTTCGGTGGATATATCAATAGAAAAATGTTCAAAGATCTTTGGCAGTAGGTTTTTATAAGGCAAAGGGATGACTCACTTAGAGTTGACAGAATGAACCATATGGTTAAGGATGAGATTAGGTACGTCAATGTCCAATCCATACATGATCAGATAAATCAATTATAGAGATTGATTTGTCAATAGTTCTCTTGAGTTTGCACGAGGGATGACTGTAAGAGCCTTAGTCCTTGGAGCCTAGGAGCCTTACTGAGCCTTTGCTGGACCGTGGAAGCCGCCCCTACGGATCCTGTTAGCCGCCCCTGCGCCTCAGGAGGGCCGCCCCTACGCCTTGCCTAATCCGCCCCTGCGGGTTTGTGCGGCTGCAGCCACCTTTGTTGACCTCTTGACTTTGCTTTTGGTTAGCTTCCTTTATAAGCTTTCCATTCCTTCAGATGAAGGGTTTCTTCATCTCTCCAGCTTCTCTCTTCCTCCTCACGTTCTTCTTCTTCTCTCTTCTTCCTTGATCTTCTTTGATCTCTCTTTGATCTTGTGTGTGAGTTTTTGAGAGTTTGCTTGTGGTTTTGCCCTTGGATGATCATGAGGATGATGCTGAGAGTTGTGGCTGCTATGTTGAGGTTGTGGAAGTGCTGATTGCTCCTAGTTACTGCTTAGGGTTTGTTGTGGTAAGTTCTTCACCTCCATCTTCCTTCCTTCCTTCTTCCTTCTTGCTTCTTTCTTTCTTCTTAGCTTAGGATCACAAGTTTAGACTTGTGTTGGATCCTTCCCTGGATGTTTTTGATGATCATACATGTATATATATGTATGTGTGTTACTTTGGTATGATGAAGAAGTGAAGAGAGTCGAGAAAGGGATCGAAGAGAAGTCGGGGCCAAGCCTCTGCATAGACAGTCGCCCCTGCGCCTGCACTAGGCCGCCCCTGAGCCTGTTGTGGACCGCCCCTGCACCTTGAGTGAGCCGCCCCTGCGCCTCACTGGGTCAGCCTTGAGTTCTTTGCTTCTATTGGTGCATTCAAGGCATACCTTGTTGGTATGTTTCCTTCCTTCTTTTCCTTTGGCCTTGGCTTAGATGTTGGCTAGACTAGCTTGGTTAGGATGATTGGTATGATATAGATGTGCCTTAGACACTTATGTTTATGTTGAGGATATGCCTTAGGCATTTGTGAGCATGTTATGATCTTGAGGTTTAGATTGAGGTTGTAGGTTGGTTATGGTTTTGGAGACGAGTCTCCTAACCCTTGCAGTATGTGATGTTGTGTGTCGTGCTATTGCAGGTGTTGATTACTTCCCCAAGGGGAAGCTGTGACGTGGTATTGGATATGAGTATTACAGGTAAGTCCATAGGACTTACTTAGCGTTCAGTTGTGAGTTTGTGTGATTGTGATGATTGTGTGTGTTCATATAATTGTGCATTTATAACCTAAACCGGACTAGGATGACCATTTAGTACTTTAAATGGCCCAAGTGTATTATAACGGGTCGTGACCACTTGCCTCCGCCTGCTGGTAGGAGGAGGTGCCCTGAAGATGATCTCACAGGGGGGACGAGTGATGATCACCCCCATGCAAAACCCCTGTGTTACGTTGGATGGGACGAGGTTCTTGAGGCTCCTCGTGTTACAAAAATAAGTTGAATTAGTAATGGAATAACATAATTGAAAGATAATAAATGAAAGTGTGTGGCATTGCATGTATGAGATGTTGATGTGTGTTTGTGCTATTACTTCCATACTTATTCATTTCTGTAGGTAACGGTGTATACCGTGTTGTAGATGATCTGTAGGTTAGGAAGACTGCAGAGTGAGCCATATAGGGTGACCAGCCGAGGACTTCTGTATATTAGGTTTGTGTGGGATATGGGATCTTTTGTATCTAATGTTTATGGATGTTGTTTTGTACTCGGCTTTGTGGTTGTAAACCCTTTTAATGTATCTTATACAGTTTTATGTATTTGGTTTTAATCTACCTGTGCCTTGTTGTAAGATCCAATGAACTTGTTGTCAGGCTAGGGTCAGGATCCATTGTGAGATCCTAGCCCAATGTAGCATCCCGAGTCCCACGGATTCGGGGTGTTACAATGACACACCTAACCAGAATGGTAAAAACTATTTTGGCATCTAGGGTTAGGGATGTGTGAGTGAGTTGACATGTTGTTGAGTTTGGAACCAGGAACTTCTCTTTGGCAAGTCGAACGCTTTCTGATTGGGAGGGATGTGTGAATGAACGATTTGTAGGGATTCCTAAAATCTCACATAAAATAATAGAAGTGAGAAGAATTGGGGTACCGTTTACAGATGATTCAAGGGTGAGAATTCCTTTGTCCCGTTTTGTGACGAGGTTGACATAAAACACTCTTGTTAGCCTTGGAAAGGCAAAGTCTCCAGGGTTTAAGATCTTCCACACTGTGGAGCTCTTAAGCATTGAAATGCAGGGGATCTAAAGGGTTTCAAAAATGCGATGTCCACCACATCACACATAAAGAGAGGGAGATTGTGAAATCCATCAAGCCAAGATCCTGTAGCTTGAAAATTGACGAACCAGGATGTTGGAAGACCAGTCGTTTGTGAAATTTTCAAAATCTTCAAACAGTTGCTCTCCATCTGTGGCTGAGGAAATATAAGTTGATTCCTTTTTAGAAGATGAAGCTGGATGAGGAGCAGATTTCTTGCTTCTAGGAGCCATAGATGATTTTAGGAGAGAAGTCAAGGGTTTTGAAAAGGGTTTTCGTAAAAATGTTAAATGGGGAAGAGAGAAGTTTTTCGCCTTTAAAAAGAAAAGAAAGCAATTTAAGGTAAACAAGATCTTTGAGAGAATCAAGGCCTTGAAAAGCCAAAAATGTTTTCAATTAAATCTCAACAACTCTTATTCAAAACTTTGAACCCGAAATTAAAGGATTATGAAATCATTTTAAAAATCCTTCTTTTAAAATAATTTAGGAATAAAAAATATCTATAATATATTAATCCCTAAATAGATCCATGATATTCAATTTTGCCCTTGATTTTCGTTTCAAAGCCCTTGAAAATGAAAAGTGGGTTGCATACGAAGGAGAAAATATAATGATTTACTCCCTCTACGTGAATGCTTCCTTGTTTAACATACCAAGCTCTATTCGAATAATATTGAATTGATCTCTTGATAGAGGCTTAGTAAAGATATATGCAAGCTGCAAGTCAGTTGTTATAAAAGAAATCGAAACATCACCTTTCTCAACATGATCACGTATGAAGTGATACCTTACATCGATATGCTTTGTCCTTAAATGTTGCACAAGATTTTTTGTAACCGAAATAGCACTAGTATTATCACATTTAATCGGGATACCTTTCATATCAAAGACAAGATCACGAAGTTGTTGAGCTATCCATAGAATTTGAGCACAACATGCTCCCGCAACTATATATTCAGCTTCAGCTGTGGATATGGCGACAAAGTTTTGCTTCTTGGAGTGCCAACTAATTAAGGATTCCCCTAAGAATTGGAAACATCCAGAAGTGCTTTTTCTATCGACCTTATAACCTACAAAGTCTGCATCTGAATAGCCAACGAGGTAAAACGAGCTTTGACGTGGGTACCATAATTCTAAATCCTTAGTGGCATTGAGATACCGAAATATCCTTTTTACAGCTATCAAGTGTGACTCTTTAGGATCAGCTTGAAATCTTGCACACATGCACACACTGAACATAATGTCAGGTCCACTAGCGGTTAGATATAATAAAGAATCGATCCTACCTCGATACTCCTTTTATGCAACATTTTTACCATCTTTGTCATGTCCAAGCGAAAGTGTAGAACTCATAGGAGCTTTTACGACCTTGGATTGATCCATCTTATACTTCTTAAGCAAGTCTTTGGTATACTTGCTTTCATTGAGAAAAAATCCTTTCTTTTCTTGTGTAACTTGAAGTCCAAGAAAGAAATTTAACTCACCCATTAAGCTCATTTCGAATTCCCTGCACATAATATCTAAAAATTCCTTGCAAAGGAAATCGTTAGTAGCACCGAATAATATATCATCAACATAGATTTGTACTACTAGAATATTGTTGCCTCTGTTTTGATACATAAATTTTTGTCAATCAAACCCCTTTTGAAATTGTTTTCAAGGAGATACTTGGACAACCTTCATACCAAGCTCGAGGAGCTTGCTTAAGACCGTAAAGAGCCTTGTCCAATTTAAAAACATGATCCGAAAAATCATCATTTTCAAAACCATGTGGTTGAGCAACGTAGACTTCTTCTTCTAAGAAGCCGTTTAAAAAAGCACAGTTTACATCCATTTGAAATAACTTTATGCTCAGGAAAGATGCAAACGCAAGTAGCATACGAATGACTTCTAACCTGGCAACCGGAGCAAAAGTCTCCTCATAATCAATAACTTCCTCTTGGTTATAGCCTTGAGCTACAAGTCGTGCTTTATTTCGAATGACTTTACCATTTTCATCCAACTTGTTTCGAAAAAACCATTTTGTGCCAATGAAGGATTGATGTTTTGGTCTTGTTGTAAGAGTCCAAACCTTGTTTCTCTCGAACTCATTTAGTTCATTTTGCATGGCAATGATCTAGTCGGGTTCTTGAAGATCTTGAACATAATTCTTCGGCTCAATAAGAGACACGAATGCCGAGAATGCACATAGGTTGTTAACTTTGGATCGAGTTTGAACTCCTGTGCTTGGATTTGAGATCAGATTCTCTGGTGGATGGTAGGATGAATGTTGAAACTTCCTTTGTTTGTAAGATGGAGCAGATCCTGACGATTAAGGCTCATATGCTTGACTAGATTCAGGTACCGTTGGAGTATTGCCCTTGTATCCTATATCAAGACCTTGAAGTTGGGTTTGAAGGCCTTGAAATGGAGTTCTGACATCACAGTTTTCTGTTTCAAGGTCTTGAAGATGCGTTTCAAGGTCTTGAGATTTTTCTCCGGTATCTTGAATCTTTTCTTGCATATTCTTTTCTTGAGCCTTAGGATCTTCATCAGAATTGTGATCTTCTTGCTGATTTATATTAAGATCTGCAAAACTTTCACTTAAAGTACCATTATTGCTTTCATCAAATATGACATGAATACTTTCCTCAACAATTTTGGTATGCTTATTATAAACTCGATAAGCTTTGTTGTTTGAAGCATATCCAATGAATACTGCTTCGTCACTACGAGCATCAAATTTACCAAGGTTATCTTTTCCATTGTTATGGACAAAGCATGTATATCCAAAGGGTTTAAATAGGAAATATTAGGTTTTCTATCGTTAAAGAGTTCATAAGGAGTCTTTTTCAAAATAGGGCGGATTAAACATCTATTCAAGATGTACTTAGCAGTGTATACTTCTTCAGCCCAAAAACTTTTTGGCAAACTGTTTTCTAAAAGCATTGTTCTAGACATATCCTGTAACATCCCGAATCCGCGGGACTCAAAGTGTCACATTGGGCTAGGATCTCACAATGGATCCTAACCCTAGCCTAACAACAAGTTCACTGGATCTTACAATAAGGCACAGGTAGATTAAAACCAAAATACATAAAATTGTATAAGATACATCAAAAGGTTTTATAACATCAAGCCGAGTACAAAAACAACATCCACAATATCTGATATAAAACTATCCCATATCCCACGCAACCCTAATGTACAGAAGTCCTTGGCTGGTCACGCCATCTGGCTCACTTTGTAGTCTTCCTAACCTGCAGATCATCTACAACACGGTATACACCGTTAGCTACAGTAATGAATAAGAATGAAGGTAATAACACAAACACATATCCACACATCACACATGCAATGCCACACACACATTCATTTATTATCTTCAATTTTGTTATGCCATTACTAATTTAACTTATTTTGTAACACGAGGAGCCTCAAGAACCCCTCATCCATTCCACCGTAACACAGGGGTTTTGCATGGGGGTGATCATCACTCGTCCCCCCCCCTTGAGATTAGCTTCTGGGCACCTCCTCCTACCCTCGAGCAGAGGCAAGTGGTCACGACCCATTATAATACACTTGGGCCATTTAAAGTAATAGCTGGTCATCCTAGTCCGGTTTAGGTTATAATACAACAACCATATGATACACACAACCATTACAATCACACAAATCCACAACTGAACGCTAAGTAAGTCCTATGTACTTACTTGATATACTCGTAACCTGTACTACGTCACAACTTCCCCTTGGGGAAGTAATCAACGCCTGCAATAGCAAGGCACACATCATCACATACTGCAAGGGTTAAGAGACTCGCTTCCATAACCATAACCAAACTAAGACTCGGATCTAAACTTCGAGATCATATCATGCTCACAAATGCCTAAGGCATAACCTCAGCATAACCACAAATTCCTAAGGCACATCTCTATCATGCAGCTCAGCATACTCATCCTAACCATACTAGCCTAGCCAACATCTAAGCCAAGGCCAAAGGAAAGGAAAGAAGGAATCATACCAAAAAGGTATGCCTTGGACGCACCGGCGGAAACAAGAGACGCAGGGGCTGAACCAGTGAGGTGTAGAGGCGGATGGCTCAGGGCGAAGGGGCGGCTCACAGTGAGGCGTAGGGGCAGCCTGGATTAGGCGCATGGGCGGCTGATCAGCAGTGAGCTGATCTCGACTTCTCTTCGATCTTATTCTCGACTCTCTTCACTTCTTCACCACACAACAACATACCACATACATATACACCCATGTATGAACATCAGAATGTCCAAGAAGGATCCACACAAGCTCAGCTTATGATCCTAAACTAAAGAAGAGAGAAAGAAGCAAGGAAAGAAGAAAGAAAGAAAGAAAGAAAGAAAGAAAGAAAGGAAAGAAGGAGAGCTGTCTTACCATAACTAGAACCCTAAGCAGCAAAGGAAAACCACACCAACATCATCCTACAACACCTCATCACATCAGTAACAACACTCAGCATCATTCTCATGATCATCCAAGGTCAAATCCACAATCAAAATCTCAAAACTCTCACACAAGATCAAAGGAAAGATCAAAGAAGAGGAGAGGAAGAAGAAGAGTGTACAGAAGGATAGGAAGCTGAAGGAGATGAGGAAACCCTCATATAAAAGCAAAGTATGGCTTATAAAGGAAGCCAGCCGTAAAGCACGGGTCAAAGGCCAACGAAGTCGGCTGCAACCAGACAGAGCCGTAGGGGCGGACCTTGTGAGGCGCAGGGGCGGCCAGCCGTAGGTGCAGCCATTTGGGTCCGTAGGGGCGGCTGTCTGGGTCAACACAAGGCTCAACAAGGATCCAAGGCTCCTAATACTAAGGCCCTTACATCACACTCCCCTAAAAACAAGTTTCGTCCTGAAACTTGCAAGATCCCAAATCCTCTCGGACCCATAAGCCGATGTATAACTCTCCCTCTGTTCGCTCCAAACGGTGTATGCAAGCTTTAAATTTATAACCCAAGAAGTATGCTTAAACAAATATGCGAACCCGTAGTGAACGGGTCAATTGTAATAAAAAGCAAGAATTCCAAGGGTCGATGACAGGGACTTAGGTGAAACAAAGCACATAATATGTTGTCAAGTATTGCAATTAACCAAAAGCAATTAAAGTAATCAAAGATGATGTAAAAGTCAAGTAAGGGGAAATGTGGATTCTAGGGACTAAAGCATCTAGTTGTGGTTCCGACTCAAGATCTCAAAGGATAATGCGGACAAAGCTGAGGTTTTGCAAAGGGAAGGTGTTTCTAATGTGGGAATAGATTACCAGGTAAGTCTCACTACTCACTATCCTAAACCAAAGCTCCTATTACCGGGTAAGTCTCAAGGTACTAAGGAAAGGAACTATAATCTCAAACCAACACACCACCTAAGGGAATAGAATCAACCTTTACCGGGTAAGTCTCAAGCTAACTCACAAAGATAGGATGAAGGCACACTCAAACCCTAATAAAGGATAAACCTTTATTACCTACACTCATGATCATGGGTAAACAAACAAAGGAATCACCGGGTAAGTCTCATCCTAGGCTTGCATTGAACCAGGAAAGGTGTAATGAGAATAGGATTTGGCAAACTAGAACACTTAACTCTCAGTTTCGGATAAGAAAAGGTTCACCTCGTTCAGTCAAGTTCCACCCCGGCCGAGATGTTCATCGATTGAGCGAGGTGTTCTAGGGTTAAGGTTAAAAACTCGAGCTTTCAGGGTCCTGATGGGATTAAGATCATTCTATCATCGTCTTTCCCACAACTTTCAGCCAATCACCCTAGAATCGCATAAGAAACTTAGCCAACAATCATCATGATAACAATAATCAAATATATGGGAAAGGAATGAATATTCGAACAAGTAAACCTTAAGAAAAAGGTCTCAATAACTGAATCAATTAACAACAAATCAGCGTTCCTCAAATCACAAATTGAACAAGACAACAAACCAAAAGGTAATCTAAGAAAGTCTTACAAACTCCCTCTAAAGCTAACTCCAAACTATGCATCCTTCCTTGATTGATCTTCAATCCTTCAATCCTTCCTTCAAAGCTTCCAGAAAATCTCCTAATTGCTGGGTGTTCTCAGCCTCCAAGCATGGTTAAACTTGTGGAAAATCCAACCCTTTATATAGGAGAATTATCTTCCAAAGATAATAATATCTTAAAAAGATAATTTCCTATAAAATATATCCAAATCTCTAAAATAGATCTCCCAAAAATAATTTTCTTCCTTCTAGAAATCCAGCCCAAAAATATAAGATATCTTCTTTCCAAAAATAAAAGATCTCAGCCAAAAATATGGATCTTGCCGGCGCAGGGTGTTCGCCTCGGTCGGGACGCTCCTCAAGATCACCTCGGTCGAGGTGACACTGTAGCTGACCGAGGTGAATCTCAACTGAATCTGAAATCTCTCAAATCTGGTCCAAAGTAAATCTTCTTCATTAATTCCAAGCTTCTTGAGTTCTTCTTTAAGCTCCAAAATGTAGCTCCAATGACTCCTTAGTTCCTTAGCTCTATTTTAGTCCAAAACGTGCCATTTTATCTACGATTACAACGAAACTAGGTGTAGACCTCGATTCCCGTAAAGGTACATAAAACAACAATATAATCACATATTATACATCCATACATGCATATTATTGAAGATAAAACGTCCAAACTAGTTCCAAAATATAGACTATAATACATGCTATCACCCTCTCAGAGGTATCATATCACAACCTATAACATTCTATATCCTCAAACACTGCATGGAGGAATCATCACTCCAGCAACATCACCATCAACTCTAACCAAGGCCTAGAGGAAGATCATCTCTAGCCAAACACTATCCACATCACACTGGCGTGGAGGAAAGCCGTCTCTAGCTAAAACATACACATAACACCACTACGTGGAGGAAAACCGTCTCCACTCACATTATGTCCATCAATGATAGAATGGAGGAAATAACCATCTTCTGCTAATCCTAACACACCCCATAGCATGGAGGAATGAACCATCTCCAACTATACCTATCTCGCGCTAGCAAACAAGATCTAATAGATCATATGCACATATCTCATCTAGCACGAAAAGCACATCATATCACATAAACACATAGCATAACATGCACTCACCAAGATGGCACTAAGATCTACTCGTGGATCCTACAGGTGCATCTATCTCAGCGTAGAACTCTAGATAGTTCATCTGGATACTATCCTCAGTCTCCCATGTAACCTCATCAGGTCCTCGTCTAGACCACTGTATCCTCATCATAGGGATATCCTTTGAACGTAGGCGTCTCACACCTCGTTCTAAGACTTTAATAGGGTGCTCTGTAAAGGTGTGGTCCGGATCAACTACCAAGTCATCATAACTCATAATGTGTCTCGGATCTGGTATGTACTCCCTCAACTGGGACACATGAAACACAAGGTGAACACCCTCTAACCTCGGAGGCAATGCTAATCTGTAGGCTGCCCTTGTTACGCTAAGATTGTATAGCACAAAAGTCTTAAATTTATAACTCGATATATTTTTCCTAACTCCTAGCGAACCCACAGTGTATGGGTCGTTTTGTAGTAAGGATAGTGTTCCGAGGTCGAACATAAAGACTAAGGTGAAATTGAATCAAATAGTGACTAAGGATAGTGTAAACCTAGTTTGAGAAAAGAGAAAGAAATAAAGAAATGAAAATCTCAATGTTTTTGGATTGGTTTTGTGGTGATCAATCAAGTATCACAAATCATGCAAGATTAACAAACAACTAAGCTAGCAATACAAACAAGCAAATCAAACACAAGATATATGATCAAAGGGAGAAAAGCAGATTCTAGGGGTTAGGAATTCCGGTTATGGCTTTGGACTCAAGCTTCTAATCAACCTTGGACTAGCTATTATATGTTGGGAAGGGTGTTTCTCAAATGAAATCAATCACCGGGTAGGTCTCATGATCCACTAATCTCGCATCTAAAAAGTCCTATAACCGGGTAAGTCTCTAGGAACCTAAGGATTGGAAATTCTACACAAACCGGATTTCTATCTAGGGATCTAGCCTCTCCTTACCGGGTAAGTCTCGGGAAGGCAAGTCTTAAACACAAATCCTAGCACACTCAGTCCAATAGTGGCTTGTGAGGCTCACTACTACCTAGAGTTTGTTATTATTGGTACTTAAGGTCGGAAATCACCGGGTAGGTCTCTTTCCTAACTTAGTTTGCTAGCATTAGGTCACCCTAGGCTAGATTAAGCTTAACAAACACTAGGATTTCAACAATCTAACATCCTAACATTCAGATTTGTCATTTCAAGCACAACAGAAGCAAACCACGGTCAGATCATAAGAACCACGGCCGTGGTTGCATAAGAACAAACCGTGATTTCTAACAGCACTTAAGTACGAGCAAGCAAATCATCCAAAGATACATTTAAGTCTATTCTATCATAGTCCAAGCCATAACCATCATTCCCTTACCCTAGAATCGCATCTATTTAGCCAACAACATGCATCTTAACAATCAAACTCAACAAGCACACATTCATGACTTCCATAGCAAGTAAATGAAGTGAAAGAGTAATGAAGCAAATAGAACAAGAAAACCAAGCTGAATGTATGTTAAGAAAGACTTACAACCCTTCAAAATGAAGGTTCAAATCGTTCCTTACAAAACCTTGCAAATGTCTTCAACTAGTTCACTCAAAAATCTCTCAAAAACTATGAAAACTCTAAGTGTAGTGTTCTTCTTCTTCTTCTTCTTCTTCTTCTCCAAATAAGAGTGTTTTTGCTCCCCTCCAAGAGTAGCCTCTAATGGAATGTTGTTGAATCAGAGAGTGTGGGAGAGGATCCCCTCAGAATTAGCCTGCAAGGACCACTTATAGCCTCCACCAAGAACAAGAGTCGGTTATGGAGATCGTGGCACAACTGTCACAACTGTCCAGAGAGAATCACGGCCCAATTCCACGGCCGTGGAAGTGCCAATGACCGTGGTTTTGGTGTTTCAGCTCTCTTTTGATCGTTTAGCCATGAGTTGGCACAAGGCATGCACCAACATGGTCCTATATGTTCTCCTTAGCTCCTAGCTTGTTTCTTAATGAGTCCTAAAGTGTGTCGTCACGCAGAATGATCCTCGAATGTATCGATTAAGCTCAAAAAGTTCCCCAAAAATGCCTACAAAACCGACAATAGTGCGTGTAGACGTCTATCTCAAAAATATGCATGAATTGATCATAAACGTCATGAACTAATGCCAAACTATGCATGAATAGCGGGTAAAACTATCTAAATGGATGCCTAAACTAACGTCATAAATCGTGTTATCAAAATACCCCATACTTAAGATTTGCTCGTCCCCGAGCAAGACCCAACTATAGACTAAGAGATGACATGATTTATGCATGCAGAAAAACATCAAATCTTTTTGGAATTGTGCTTCTAACATTGGATCACCTTCATAGTCATGTTTCATGGCAATGGACGAACGATCATGCATCAAACGAATGAAGGCATGGAAAGACTATTATACTTAACTCAAAAGCATGCATGCAAGGTGAAAATGAAGAAGTCGAGATGATCATGAGTATATCCAATCTAGATCACTAAGTCTTACACACATGCAAATAGGTCACAAGGACTTAGGAAAGAAGAGGCCAAGAAACGTTGTGAATAGGTGGGAATTTTTTTTTATTTTTTTTAGGTCATGTGATGCTAATCCGGGAAAGGAAATAACTCCACAATTTCGTTTTTGATCAACTTCCCCACAAGTGTATATTTTTCTCGATCTTTTCTTTGTTTTCTTTTCTTTTTCACTTTCTTTTTCTTTCACTTATTTTTGAGGCAATGGCATTGGTGTACAAAAGCCAAAACCTTGGTGATTAGCGGGCCTCGGGATTTTTCTGAGGTGCCTCACACCGGGTACACATACCAAGGCTCGTTAGGACATTCGGTCTATCCGACTTTGGCAAGGCACAAACACCCGATTATGTGAATGGTGCCGAGTTACTCGTCATCAAAACCAAAGTCCCCAAACCTATTTTTTTTTTACACTTTTCACAACAAATTCAACACTTCATTCACCACATTCATTCATCAACAAGTTCACCCACACTTGCTTTTCACGCACATCAACACACTAGCATGCTCCTATTCCCGAATGGGTCAAAATAGGTCAAATTTTATATCAATTGAGGTGCTCAAACAACATGATCAAGATGAGAAGTAGAGAAAGATGAATTGCCTTAATCACTCCTAAATGATGTGCAAGAACTAGCATGTAATTTCGACTATCAATCCTCAATCCAATCAAGGCAAACATCATGATCACAATCCATACATGGAATTCAAGATAAGTAATCCAAGTCCACATATGCATGCATCCATTCAACACACAAGGCCATCCATAGCCAATTCACAAAACATTCTCATCATAAGGGTCATACCCAAGCTTAGAAGCACTAAAAGAAACTATGTGTGTACAATGCAAAACATAATGAAACATGTGATAAAAAGAAACTATCCTAGATGCTAATCATGCAAGTTATTATGAAAACCCCACCCCATACTTAGAAACACATTGTCCCCAATGTGCACATCAAGTAAAGAAGAGTGAAAGAGGGTCCTCACAATGTAAAAGTGGTGTTGCTTTGGAATTTTTGTTCACTCATGTGGAGTGATGGTGAATGATCAATCAAAGGTGGTAGAGAGCTCTTGACGTTCATTATGGCGTCGGGACCCGCGCTAAGCACCGCTAGCCGTCCAAGTCCCAAGTCCGCTCCACCCACGTTTGATACGGGATCACCATCATCATCCTCGCGTCAGGCAAGACTTCCATGCTACTTAGATTCTAGCACACAAACACCAAACACACACAAAAAACACAAAAACAGAAAAATAAAAACCAAAACAAAAACGCAAAAGGGAAAGATATGTACCAATGGGTTGCCTCCCATTAAGCGCTTCTTTAAGGTCATTAGCTTGACCAAATTCGGGGGCTTCTCACTCAAGGTGAAGTGGGGCAATCATATCCACCGGAGCTCCCGGGATATACTTCTTCAAACGGTGCCCATTCACCTTAAAATCTCCATAATGCTCCCCTCCTATCTCTACCGCTCCATGGGGAAAGATCTTCTTCACCACATAAGGACCCGTCCATCTTGACTTTAGCTTTCCGGGGAAGAGCCGCAGCCTTGAGTTGAAGAGAAGGACAAGGTCACCTTCACTCAACTCCTTTGGGATGAGACGCTTATCATGTCAACGCTTGGTCCTTTCCTTGTAGACCCGGGCGTTTTCATAGGCATCCAACCGGATCTCCTCAAGAGCATTAATGTCTAGCAACCTCTTCTCACCGGCCTCCTTGAGGTCAAAATTCAGCCACCTTATGGCACAATACGCCCTATGCTCCATCTCCACCGGAAGGTGGCAAGACTTGCCATAAACTAGCTTGTAGGGAGTGATGCCAATCAGTGTCTTGAAGGCGGTTCTATAAGCCCACAAAGCATCATTGAGCTTCATAGCCCAATCCTTTCTCGTCCTAGAAACCGTCTTCTCAAGTATTCCCTTTATCTCCCGGTTGGAGATCTCCACTTGGCCACTAGTTTGGGGATGACAAGGTGTTGCCACCTTATGAGTCACCCCATACTTAGCCAAAAGTGTCCCAAAGTTCCTATTGGTGAAATGCTTCCCTCCATCACTTATGATCACTCTTGGTGTTCTAAACCTAGGGAAGATGACTCGGTTGAAGAACCGCACCACAACTTTGGCATCATTTGTGGGAGAGGCGATTGCCTCCACCCATCTCGACACATAGTCTACCGCCAATAGAATGTAGAGGTTGCCACATGAAGAGGGGAATGGCCCCATGAAGTCCACACCCCACACATCAAACACCTCAACCTCTTGTATGTTGTTCAAGGGCATCTCATTCCTCCTTGAGATGTTGCCCGTCCTTTGGCAAGCATCACATGCCACCACAAAATTCTACACATCCCTAAACAAGTGAGGCCAATATAACCGGATTGCAATACCTTTGCACACGTCTTGTGTGAGATAGCATGGCCTCCACATGGCAAGGAGTGACTATGGCGGATCACACTCTCCACCTCATCCTCCGGGATTCATCTCCTAAAGACTCCATCCGGTCCTCTCTTGAACAAGAGAGGCTCGCTCCAATAGTAATGCCTCACATCCTTGAAGAACTTTTTCTTTTGGGCATATGATAGACCGGGTGGCACCTCCTCACACACAAGGTAGTTCACTATGTCCGCATACCATGGCTTATTCCCCCTAGACACTTGAAGCAAGCACTTCTCCACCATTTGCAATTGCTCATCCCGGAATGAGTCATCAATCGGGATGTCATCTCTCTCAATCTCCAATGGTGGGAGCCTACTAAGATGGTCCGCCACTGAATTTTCGGAACCCTTCTTGTCCCGAATTTCCAAGTCAAACTCTTGGAGGAGAAGGATCCAATGTATCAAGCGAGGCTTGAAATCCTTCTTTGTGAGGAGATAACGGATCGCAGCATGATCCGTGTACACAATGACCTTGGCTCCCACAAGGTATGACCGGAACTTCTCAAAGGCATACACAACCGCTAGCAACTCCTTTTCGGTTGTGGCATAGTTGAGTTGGGCATCATCTAGCGTCTTGCTAGCATAATAGATGGCATGTGTAAACCCATCTTTCCTTTGCCCCAAAACAGCCCCAACGGCAACATCACTTGCATCACACATTATCTTGAACGGTAAGCTCCAATCCGGAGGTTGCATGATAGGGGCGGAGATCAAGGCATTCTTCAACCTACAAAATGCTTCAAGGCATTCCTTGGAGAAAACAAACTCAACATCTTTCATTAGTAGGTTAGTGAGAGGCTTAGAAATTTTAGAAAAATCTTTAATAAACCTCCGGTAAAAACCGGCATGCCCTAAGAAACTCATTACCCCCTTCACCGAGGTAGGTGGTGGAAACTTCTCTATTGTTTCTATCTTTGCTCTATCAACCTCAATGCCTCGATTGGGCACTAAATGTCCCAACACAATGCCCTCACTAACCATGAAATGGCATTTCTTCCAATTCAAAACAAGGTTACTTTCCTCACATCGCTTCAACACCAAAGACAAGTTAGCTAAGTAATCATCAAATGAAGATCCATAAAAATCATCCATAAACACTTCCATGATGTTTTCAATATATTCAGAAAAAATGGCCATCATACACCTTTGAAAGGTGGCGGGTGCATTACACAACCCAAATGGCATCCTCCTATATGCAAATGTTCCCCAAGGACATGTAAATGTTGTTTTCTCTTGGTCATCGGGGTGAATTGGGATTTGAAATAACCCACTATAGCCATCTAAGTAACAAAAGTGTGAATGTTGAGCTAATCTCTCTAGCATTTGGTCAATGAAGGGAAGGGGGAAGTGATCTTTCCTAAAGGCCACATGTAGTTTCCTATAGTCGATACACATTCTCCACCCCGTAACCGTCCTAGTAGGGATTAGTTCATTGTTCTCATTAGTTACTACGGTCATACCACCCTTCTTAGGAACAACATGAACGGGGCTAACCCACTTACTATCCGAAATTGGGAAAATGATTCCCGCATCTAGTAATTTAAGGATCTCTTTCTTGACTACTTCCTTCATTATAGGGTTCAATATCCTTTGAGGTTCAATTGAAGGTTTATGATTATCTTCCATCAAGATTTTATGCATGCACAAGGAAGGTTTAATGCCAACTAAATCATCAATGGTATAGCCAATAGCTCTCCTATGCAATCTCAACTCATGCAACAATCTAGCAAGTTCATCATCATTCAAAGATGCATTCACAATAACCGGATAAGTAGAATTCTCACCAAGAAAAGCATACTTCAAATGAGAGGGGAGGGGTTTAATTTCAAGTTTAGGAGGACCTTTATCGATTGGAGACGCTCCATACAATGTAGGTTGAGATGATTCCAAAGCTATGGAAGACTCTTCAAGGCTCCTTGAAGCTTGATCAACCACTAAGGCACTTTCTGGAGAAACCACGGGCAAAATTACGGTCTCTGGCAAAACCACGGTCGTGGAATCTGAGAGGCTAGCATTTTTGAGCATTCTAGAGAGTTCCACGGCCAAAATCACGGCCGTGATTCCCTCTCCCTGGCCGTGGTTCCTACAGTGGTTCAGTATGACTTCGTGCACTTCAAATTCAGCACTTCTCTCCTTTTCCAATGCATCCAAGGCCTTCATTTCTTCATTGCAATCATCTTCAACCCCTTCCTCCATCAAACTTAAGCTAAGAACCTTCTCCAAGAGTTCCTTGATCAAGATCAAGCTCATAACTTCTCTAGACACCTCTTGCTCGATAATGTTAAAGACATCTTCACCAAAGGCTGGCCCTTTCATCATTGTGGATAACTTGAACTTAATATTCTCCTCTCTTATGTTAAAGGAGAGAATTCTATTCTTACAATCCACTAAACATCCGGATGTGGCTAAGAAAGGCCTCCCTAAGATGATAGGAACCGGATAGTCCGCCGGGATGTCCAAAACAACGAAGTCTATTGGCACATAGAACTTCCCAAGCTAAACCGGTATGTCTTCTAAGATCCCTACGGGGTGAGTGATTGAGCGGTCCGCCATGTAGAGGGTCATCTTGACCGGCTTCGGCTCTCTTAGCCCAACCTTGTTGCAAAGTGCAAGCGGGATGATGCTTATACTTGCTCCAAGATCACATAGGGCTTCATATTGCACTTCTCCAACCCCAATTGGCACACAAAAAGATCCCGGATCTCTTAGTTTAGGAGGCATCTCCTCAATCATGGTTTATATCAACTCCGAAGATCTCTTTGTCATTCTAACTTCTCCATACTCCTCCAACTTCCTCTTGTTGGAGAGTATTTCCTTCAAAAATTTTCCATAGGCCGGCATACCTAGAATAGCATCCATGAACGGAATGTTAATATGCAATTTAGACATAAGTTCAAGGAATTTACCGAAGTGCTTGTTCAAGCGAGCTCTTGCTCGTGATTGTGGGAATGGTAGTGGTGGCTTGTATGGAGGTGGTGCCACATATGTTGGCTCATCATCCTTGCTCTTGCCTCCTTCTTCTTGCAATGGCTCTTCCTCCACCACTACTTGTTTCCCCTTGTCATTCCCTTTTGGTAAGGGATCCTTCATGCTCAGCCCACTCCTTGTTGTAATGGCCAACACTTGGCCTCTTGGGTTATCCTCGGTTCTTCCGAGAAGCTTTCCCGGATCCCTTTGTGCTTCACCCTCCTTTTGGAACACTTGTGCTTCTAGCACCTTTTGAGCTTTCGAAATGGAAGTCACCGTGCTCTCAAGTCCACTCAACCTTCCAAGCAATTGTTCAAACAACATCTCGGTTCTATCCTTTGGAGGTTGAGCAAAACCGGGTGGAGGCTCTTGTGAAGCCTTAGGTGGTGGTGCTGCGCTTGTAGAAGCGGGAGGGTTCAAGGCACCATCCGGGTTAGAATAGGAGAACCCGGGATGATTGTGATTAGGCCGGTAATTGTTGAATTGCCGGCTGTTGTTGTTGAAGTTCCTTGGGCCTTGATAATTATTGTAATTGCCCCTTCCCATGTAGTTAACATCCTCCTCCTTGGAAGCCAAATTGGCTTGCACTTGCACTTGAGGACTAGCTTGATTCTTCAAGGTTGTAGCACACAACTCCCTCAAAGACTTTAACTCATTGTTGATTGCATCGAGCTTGTAGTTGCTCATGGTGACTTCACTCACTTCATAAACTCCCGGTTTTCTCCCATCACTCTTTCTATGGGAGTATTTCTCTATCACCAAGGCTTGTTCTCTACAAACTCTCAAGCCTCATCCAAATTCTTTTCCATGAATGTCCCACCGGAAAGCGATTGAAGCTTGAATTGGCTATCCTCATCAAGCCCCTTGAAATAGATCTCCAATAGCTCTATCTTTGGTATACCATGGTGTGGCCAATCTAGGAGGAGGTCCTTGAACCTCTCCCAAGATTTGAATAGGCTTTCTCTATCCTTCATCACGAAGGCATTGATCTTCCCTCTTAGCTCGGTTGTCTTGGAAGGTGGGAAGAACTTTGTCAAGAACTCGGTTGTCATCTCGTCCCAAGTACTCACACGCCCTAGTGGAGTGGATTGGTACCAAGCCAAGGCTTTATCCTTAAGTGAGAAGGAAAAAGCCCTAAGCTTATGGTTGTTGTTCTCCAATCTAGCCGGCCTTAGAGTCTCCATCAAGATCTCATAATTCATCAAGTGTTGATGAGGAGACTCTCCTTCCATCCCTCCAAATTGATTGTGCCGGATCATTTGTAGCACTTGAGGGCGGAGCTCGTAATCATGGGCTACGAGATCTCCTAAGTTCACACCCGGACGGTGCACTCTTTGGGCCGGATCCATATGTTGCCCTAAAGTTTGTGGCTCCTCAATCATGATCTGTTCAAACCGTATATTAACAGCCGGCTGCGGTGGTGGTGGCGGAGGAGGTTGTTGACGATTAAGCTCTCTTTGCATAAGAGCTTGCCTAATCTCTTCAATTTCCCTCCTAGTTGCTTTTTGCCTCTCATTGGCAAGTCTCCTCTCATTCTCCAAGAGTTCATCTCTTAACCTAATTTGCTCTAAAGCCTCATCCAACTCAATTTGAAGATCTCTTGCGGCCATCTCCTTCTTCTTCTTAACGCTCTTAGATCTAGCTTTAAGGGTTTTCTCCGGTTCGGGATCGAATGGAGCTAAATCCTTGCCACGAGATCTTCGCATGCACCTAAAGAATGAGAGATGTCCTGAAAATGCAAAGACACAAACCAAACAAGATCAAAAGCAACAAGAAAGACCTACACTATAAACAATCACAAACAATGATTTAATCTAGACCTAGTCCCCGGCAACGGCGCCAAAAACTTGTTACGCTAAGATTGTATAGCACAAAAGTCTTAAATTTATAACTCGATATATTTTTCCTAACTCCTAGCGAACCCACAGTGTATGGGTTGTTTTGTAGTAAGGATAGTATTCCGAGGTCGAACACAAAGACTAAGGTGAAATTGAATCAAATAGTGACTAAGGATAGTGTAAACCTAGTTTGAGAAAAGAGAAAGAAATAAAGAAATGAAAATCTCAATGTTTTTGGATTGGAGAGCCCAAGCCGGTGAAGATGAAGCTATACATGGCGGATCGCTCCATTACCCATCCCATGGGCATTTTGGAAGACGTTCCTGTCAAGTTAGGTAATTTCTACTTACCTATAGACTTTGTTGTACTTGACATTCTCGCAGATTATCCCGTTCCTATCATTCTCGGGAGACCATTTCTAGCAACTTCGGGTTGCAATGTGGATTGTAAGAACGCCAAGTTGAAATTCAACATAGGTGGAGATCATGTGGAGTTTGTATTGTTTGCTGCAATGAAAGGAGAGCCGTTGGAGGACGACATCTTCAACATCTATGATGAATAAGAATCAAGGGAATTGGTGAGCTCTATCCTTATTAACGATCCTCCTGAAAGAGTTCTTAGTTTTAGTTTAATGGAGGAAGGTATATATGTCTCTTGTGATGCAGATATACGGAGCTTGTAAGCATTGGAAGCAGATCCAGGAGCTAAGATTGAGAAACTAATCCAGGAGAAGAAAAGCAATTTAGGTTTTGGTCCCAGTTCCAGTACCTTGATCGAGGTACTTCCTGGACTAAGCGAGGTGTTCTTATCTGAAGAACATTTCGGTTAATCACCTCGGACACTGACCGAGACAGCAAGCGAGATGTTGTCAACTGAGGACAACAAACTTCCTGATTCTTTTTCTGAGAGTCATTTACAGTTGGTGGAGCATTGGCTCCGCCAAGTTTCTGAAGGTAAAGAGCCTTGGTATGCTGATATCGTCAATTACCTTGTTTGCCAGGAAATACCGCCCGGATTGATGTACGCTCAAAGGAAGAAGTTATTCAAGGATGTACCTCACTACTACTGGAATGAACCTCTACTATTTAAGAGAGGTCCGGATGAGATGCTTCGACGATGCATTCCGGAGGATGAAGTTGCTAGTGTTATACGGAAATGCCACTCGCTTCCTTGTGGAGGACATGCTAGCGCTCACAAGACGTGCGCTAAGGTATTACGTTCTGGTTTCTTTTGGCCTACTATATTTATTAAGGATGTGCAAACGTTTGTTGTTTCTTGTGATGCATGCCAAAGAACAGGGAACTTGTCTAGAAGGAACGAGATGCCACTCAGTAATATTCAAGAAGTTGAGATTTTTGATGTATGGAGAGTCGATTTCATGGGACCTTTCCCATCATCCGCAGGGAACCTCTACATTCTTCTAATTGTTGATTACGTCTCTAGATGGGTGGAAGCTATCGCCTCCCCTACAAATGACGCCATGGTGGTCGTGAAGTTCTTTAATCGTACTATCTTTCCACGTTTTGGGACACCACACATCATCATCAGCGATGGAGGGACACATTTCATCAACCGGAAGTTCAAAGCACTTCTATCGAAGTATGGGGTAACCCACAAGGTAGCAACCCCTTATCACCCTCAAACTAGTGGGCAGGTTGAGATCTCGAATAGAGAAATCAAGGCAATTTCGGAGAAGACCGTCTCTAGGACGAGGAAGGATTGGTCCATGAAGTACCTCGATCGAGATAGCAACCCACTAGGTAGTAACCCACAAGGTAGCAACCCCTTATAGGACTGCTTTCAAGACTCCCATTGGTACCACCCCTTACAATTTGATATATGGGAAGTCTTGTCATCTACCCGTTGAGCTGGAGTACAAAGCATATTGGGCAATCAAGTGGTTGAATTTTGACATCAAGGAAGCCGGAGAGAAGAGACTATTGGACATCAATGAGCTAGAGGAGTTGCGCTTAAACTCTTATGAGAATGTCAAGATCTACAAGGAAAGAACGAAGAGATGGCATGACAAGCATATCATTCCTAAGGAATTCAAAGAAGGAGATCTAGTTCTACTCTTCAACTCCCGCCTCCGCCTCTTTCCAGGTAAGTTGAAATCTAGATGGACAGGACCATACATTGTGAAAAATGTTTTTCCCTATGGTGCAGTTGAGATTTGGGGTGAAACAAGCGGAAGCTTTAAGGTCAACGGTCATAGGCTGAAGAAGTACCGACCAGAAGTCTAGGTTGAGGAGATTGCACCGCTATACCTTGTTTGAGGATGATGCACGGTCCAATTAGCGACCTTAAATCAAGCGCTTCTTGGGAGGCAACCAGTGGTATTGCTTTCTTTTCCCTTTTCTACCTTAGTTTTAGATAGTTTGCTTCGTTTTGTTTTTGGCGTCCTGTTACGCTAAGAACGTATAGCACAAAAGTCTTAAATTTATAACTCAATATATTTTCCTAACTCCTAGCGAACCCACAGTGTATGGGTCGTTTTGTAGCAAGGATAGTATTCCGAGGTCGAACACAAAGACTAAGGTGAAATCGAATCAAATAAATGATTATGGATAGTGCAAATCTAGTCTAAGAAAAGAGAAAGGAGTAAAGAAATGAAAATTATAATGTTTTTGGGTTGGTTTTGTGGTGATCAAACAAGATCACAATTGATGCAAGATTATAAAACAAACTAACAAATCTAGCTAGCAATACAAACAAGCAACACAAACACGAGATATGTGATCAAAGAGAGGAAAGCGGATTCTAGGGGTTAGGAATTCCGGTTATGGCATTGGACTCAAGCTTCTAATCAACCTTGGACTAGCTATGGTATGTTGGGAAGGAATGTTTCTCAAATGGGATAAATCACCGGGTAGGTCTCATGATCCACTAATCCCGCAACTAAGGTCCTATCACTGGGTAAGTCTCTAGGAGCCTAAGGTTGGAAAATCTACACAAACCGGATTACTATCTAGGGGTCTAACCTCTCCTTACCGGATAAGTCTCGGGAAGGTAAGTCCTAAACATCAATCCTAGCACATTTAGTTCAATAACGGCTTGTGAGGCTCACTACTACCTATAGTTCATCATCTTTGGTACCTAAGATCAAGAATCACCGGGTAGGTCTCTCCTCTCTCTTAGTTTGCTAGCATTAGGTTACCCTAGGCTAGATTATGCTTAACAAACACTAGGATTTCAACAATCTAACATCCTAACATTTTGATTTATCAATACAAGCACAACAGAGAAAATTACGGGCTGATAATCCAAAACCACGACCGTGGTTAGGCAAGAACAGGCCGTGATTCTCAACAGTGGTTAGGTTCGAGCAAGCAGTTCATCCAAAGATACATTTAAGTCTATTCTATCATAGTCCAAGCCATAACCATCATTCCATTACCCTAGAATCACAACTATGTAGCCAACAACAAGCATTTTAATATTCAAACTCAACAAGCAAACATTCATGGCTTCCATAGCAAGAAAATGAAATGAAAGAGATGATAAACAAGTAAACACAAGTAAACCAAGCTGAATATATGTTTAAGAAAGACTTACAACCCTTCAAAAGAAGGTCCAAATCGTTCCTTACAAATCCTTGCAAATGTCTTCAACAA
The DNA here is from genome assembly GCA_033239125.1 of Fagopyrum homotropicum. Lineage (NCBI taxonomy): Eukaryota > Viridiplantae > Streptophyta > Magnoliopsida > Caryophyllales > Polygonaceae > Fagopyrum > Fagopyrum homotropicum. The sequence goes on along the minus strand of BSWB01000005.1, from coordinate 81,207,774 downwards.
GCTCACTCAAAAACCACTCAAAAGCTATAAAAACTCTTAAACTAGTGTTGTTCTTCTTCTTCTCCAAAATGAGAGTGTTTTTGCTTCCTCCCCAAGAGTAGCCTCCAACGGAGTCATGTGTTGTGAGAGAGTGTGGGAGAGGATCCCCTAGTATCAACCTACATGACCACTTATATCCTCCATCAAGAGCAAGAGTCGGTTATGGAGATCGTGGGACAGATGTCACAACTGTCCAGAGAGAACCACGGCCAAAACCACGGGCGTGGAAATGGCCTCTAGGCCGTGGTTTTGGTGGTTCAGCTTCCTTTGGATTGTTAAGCCACGAGTTGGTGCAAGGCATGCACCAACAAGGTCCTATGTGTTCTCCTCAGCTCCTAGCTTTCTTCTTAATGAGTCCGGAAGTGTGCCATCACGAGGAATGATCCTCAAATGTATCGATTAAGCTCCAAAATTTCCCCAAAATACCTACAAAACTGACAATAGTTCGTGTAGACGTCTATCTCGACAATATGCATGAATTAAGCGTAAACGTCATGAACTAATGCCAAACCATGCATGAATAATGGGAAAAACTATCTAAATGAATGCCTAATCTAACGTCATAAATCACGTTATCACGTCTTGTAGACAAAAACCAGGTACTTTCTAAGGAAGGATTATGGCTCAAGAGCCACACTGGAAGGACAAAAGTTTGAGAAATTGAGAAGACGAAGTTTGACTGAGACACATCTCAGTTGCTATCACAGCACCTCGACCGAGATGTTCTTGGGGCAACCGAGGCGACTAGGTCTGACATCCAGTCAGACACCTCGATCCAGTCGGGACCACCTCGACCGAGGTGAAATCAAATTTAGCGAGGAGTATAAAAGGCAAGACGGTTTTCTCTCTCTCCACTTTCCCTCCCAACAGCGCATCTCGACCGCGGCGGCCTTAATCCCCCAACTCTTCAAATCTTGCTCGTTTCTTGCGATTTTTGGTTTGATTACATCGGAGGAAGCAAGAAGATCGGTTTTCAAGCATCAAACAGTGAGAAAAACGCTCCAATTCTGCAGAATTTGGGTATTTTGTCCAAAAACCCTAACTCTTCTTCTTCTACTGATTTAGCACAGATATGGATTTGGTTGCCACTGTCTCTTGTTGAAAAAGATATAAGTACCCCTTAGGAAGCATTTGGTAGTGATTTGGGAGAAAATAACTTACAAATCTGAGAGTTGCGAACGAACAGCACTTCGCCTCGGTTTGGTCGGCTGTGTCTCGGCCGAGGTGATTGTCAGAGCAACCAAGGTGTTCTTCTGTCAAAAATCATGAGTAGTAGATTTGATCGCCAGCTGGTCTTGAGAGATAGACCCAGTAGTTCCTCTCCTTCTTCTACATCTCAACGTGCGATTCCGTTGATCCATGAGCGTCACCATGCTGATTTTGATCGTATTTGCGGGCGTCCTATTGTTGCCCCGCGTTTTCTGGATGTTGTTGCCTTCGAGTGCCTCCATGTGGCGGAGGATTTCATGGAGGTTAGAGAGCCGGCTTACTAAGAGCCGACTATGGAGTTCGTGAGTTATGTTACTCACATGCCAAAGCGCAACAGTATCAAGTACCGGTTGTTGAACCGGAACTATATTGTGCCTATTGATCAGTTTAGAGAGATTTTTGGCTTCCCTACCCCGACAGTGACTGATTTTCCTTCCCGATCCGTAGCTTAAGATTTTTGGGGCGAGATAGCCCATGTGGTTGAGCACAGTGATAGGTGGAGACCCAAAGATTCCAGAGAGCGCATCATTTTCCACCTTGCCTTCCGTCTAACTCACAGGATATTCAGCGAGACTCTTCTGGCGCGTACTGAGAAGCCCCAGAAGGTCCAATAGGGGGAGCTGTTGAGTATGTTTTGTATGGTGACAGGAGGAGTGCCTAATTTTGCTAGTATGCTAGCTGAGGACTTGCACAGGATAAAGGACAAGTCCAAGGGAGACATCTGTTGTGGAGGCTTGGTGACCCACATTGCTACTGCTATGGGTCTAGATTTGTCTGCTTGTACATTAGTTGCGACTGCAAAGCCGCTGGGACTTCAGGAGATGATCACGAGGCGTATTCTCGTTCCTCGTGGTCTTAGCATGCCCTATATCGCTATGCCATGGGAGACGACAACTCCACGGGGCATTCTATGGTCATCTCAGTTCTTAGTTTTTGACCATCAGTACTGGCCCGCTGCTTGGTTTCCTTACATGCAGGGTGTCAAAGATGCTACTGATGATGACGACGATGATGATGAGGGAGGATTTGCCATGGAGACCGATACTGATACCGACGGTCCTAGTGTTCCTATTGTCGATCTAGATGACGAGGCGACAAAGGAGGAGACAACAACACCACCACCACCACCACAACGTAGATCCCGCAGACGCAGAGATCCCGAGGCTCACTGACGGATTAATAAGCTGACTGAGCAGATGATTGACTCTTATGCGGCTATGACGGTTGACATGTCCCAACGATTTGATGATGAGTGTAGACACAGGGATGGATGGATGCATCAGATAGGGGAGAACCAGCATTACTAGCGTAGGATGATGGAGATCCAGTTTCAGCAAATGATGGGTTATCCCTTTGATCCATCCCAGCACCCCTACATTCCACATCCACCACCGCCGCCAGCTGACGAGGATTAGAGCTGCATGGATTTCTTTTCTTTATTTATTATGCAGTTCAGCTAGGTCCGATGAGTATTATAATTTCCTTAGACTTATATTTGACCCATTGGGACAATGTGTCCTAAGTATGGGGTATTTGGATGTATGTATGTGACCTTATGTGTATGCTTGTATGACTCTACTGGATATTATTGTTTTATCTTGCTCTATTTGTTTATCTGCCATTACATGCATACATATAGGTTTTTGTTTGCGAAAAAAGTCGAAAACTGGTTTGAAAAAAAATTTTATTACCTCGACCGGGATGTTCTTGGCCGATCGAGATTGACACCTCGGATGATGTCAGAACACCTCGACCGAGGTGGGTTCTTACCTGAGAGTTTTCGATACGTTTTGTGCTTCTTCTGTGGATATGACCTCAATGATGATTCTGTTTGCAGATTGGTTTTGAAATCTTTATATGCTCGAAAGGTTTTATGATATGTTTAAGTTGCAAAATGCTTTGTTTAAAGTTTTGGCATGTTTAATACTTTGTTTTTATCAAAATTATGTTGGATTTAAAGGTTGACACCACATAATGAGTTCTATCACATTCTTCCTGGGATGACTAAGACAATTCGTTCTCTTCTCTTCTTCTTCTTGATCATGCTTTAGCCCCTCATATACATATTTACCTCCCTTTTACCTATCCGGGAATTTGAAAGCAAGCAAAGAAAAGCAAGTGAAAGTAAAGTTGAGATCTTGACTGAAAGTGTTAGAAAGAAACAAATAGGTTTGGGGAAGTCAATCATGATGATGAGTAACTCGGCACCATTCACAAAGCCGGGTGTTTGTGTCTTGCCAAAGTCGGATTGAGCGATATTCCTAACGGGTCATGGTATGTGCATCAAGGGTTTGAGGCATCTTGAGAAATTGATGATTGCTGATCTCCAAGGCTTCGGTTATTGTGCACCTCTGTCCATGCATCCCAAAAAGTAAAGTAAAGAAAAATAAGAAAAGCTTATTGGTGGAAGATGTTGAGTTTCAAAAAAAGTGAAGTAAGATCCTTTTCCCGGATTCTAGCACCACATTACCCTATATACATCCCACCTTGACACGTTTATTGACCTCTTTTGGAAAGCCCTTGAGACCTCGAGCTTGTTGATTGATTTAGTGGTTTAAGCTGGATTATACATGATTGATTTCGATAAATATGATTTATTATGCATTCTATGATTTTATGCAAAGATGAACAGCTTTCTTATATTCATAAAATGTTTTGATCATGTCTTGTTTTTATTTGCCATGAAGCATTTTTTTAGAGTGATCTATGAGTGGAGCACACCACCAAAAAAGTTTTGAAATACTTTTCATTGATTTTTCTAACTTATAATCCATTCTATCTTATATCTAAGATTTGGAACTTGCTTGGGGACAAGCAAGGACAAGTATGGGGTATTTTGATAGCATGTATTATAGTCTATATTTTGGGGCTAGTTTAGACATTTTATCTTCATAAATCTGCATGTATGGATGTATATTCTTTGATTATATTGTTGTTTTGTCTACCTTTGCGGGAATCGAGGTCTACACCTAGTTTCGTTGTAATTGTAGGTAAAATGGCACGTTTTGGACCAAAATAGAGCTAAGGAAGCTAAGGAGTCATTGGAGATACATTCTAGAGCTTTGAGAAGATCTCAGAAAGCATGGAAATGATTAAGAAGATTGATTTTGGACCAGATTCGAGAGATTCTACTTTCAATTGAGATTCACCTCGGTGAGCTACAGTATCACCTCGACCGAGGTGATCTTGAGGAGCGTCCCGACGAGGCGAACACCTTGTCGCCGGCGAGATCTTTATTTTTGGCTGAGATCTTTTATTTTTGGAAGGAGGATATCTTATATTTTTGGCTGGATTTCTGGAAGGAAGATATTATATTTGGCTGATTTATTTTGAGAGATATGGATATATTTTCTAGGAAATTATCTTTTTAAGATATCTTATCTTTGGAAGATAATTCTCCTATATAAAGGGTTGGATTTTCTACAATTCAGTCATCTTCAGATCAAGGAATTTCTGGAGTATTGAAGGGTTTTCTGAAGGAAGTGTTGAAGGAAGAATTGAAGGTTGAAGTTCAAGGAAGGAAGGAATCATAGTTGGAGTTGGCTTTTGAAGAAGTTTGTAAGATCTTCTTAGATTGCTCTTGGTTTGTTGTCTTTGCTGATTTGTGACTTGAGGAACGCTTGTTTGTTACTTATTTGATTCAGTTATTGAGACCTTTTTCTTAAAGTTTTCTTGTTCGAATATTGATTCCTTTCCTATTAATTTGATTATTGTTATCATGATGATTGTTAGCTAAGTTTCTTATGCGATTCTAGGGTGATGGGCTGAAAGTTGTGGGAAAGACGATGATAGAATGATCTTAATCCCAGCAAGACCCTAAAAGCTCGAGTCTTTACCTTAACCGTAGAACACCTCGGTCAGTCATTGAACATCTCGGCCGGGATGGAATATAACTGAGCGAGGTGAACCTTTCCTGAACCTTATCTGAGTTAAGAGTTTAAGTTTGCCAAATCTTATCCTTGTTATACCTTTCCTGGTTTAATGCAAGCCTAGGATGAGACTTACCCGGTGATTCCTTTGTTTGTTTACCTAAGATCATGAGTGTAGGTAATAAAGGTTTATCCTTTATTGGGGTTTGTGTGTGCCTTCATCCCATCTTTGTGAGTTAGCCTGAGACTTACCCGATAAAGGTTGATTCTATCCCCTTGGGTGGTGTGTTGGTTTGAGATTATAGTTCCTTTCCTTAGTACCTTGAGACTTACCCGGTAATAGGAGCTTTGGTTTGGGATAGTGAGTAGTGAGACTTACCCAGTAATTTGTTCCCACCTTAGAAACACCTTCCCTTTGCAAACCTCATCTTTGTCCGCGTTATCCTTTGAGATCTTGAGTCGGAACCACAAGTAGATGCTTTAATCCCTAGAATCTGCATTTCCTTTATCTGACTTTATATCATCTTTGATTGCTTAAATTCGTGGTTGACATCAATATTTGACTACCTGATTTCGTGCTTTGTTTCACCATTGTCCCTGTGTTCGACCCTTGGAATTCTTGCTTTTAATACAATTGATCCGTACACTGCGGGTTCGCATATTGTTCAAGCATACTTCTTGGATTATAAATTTTAAAGCTTGCACACACCTTTTGGAGCGAACAACCATGTAGTCTCACTATCTGTCTAGTGTACTCCTCAGCCAATCTACTCACCGGCCATGTCTCTCTGATGGAGATAAAACGTGTCGTCTTCGTCAGTCTATCCATAATCACCCAAATAGCATCAAAGCTCCTACTGAGTCTCAGTCCAGTCACAAAGTCCATGGAGACGTCCTCCCACTTCCACCGTGGTACGGGCAGTGGATGGAGCTCACCTCCAAGTCTGAAATGCTCTATCTTGGCCTGTTGATAGATTGCACACTGGCCCACAAATATGGCTACATTGGGATTCAGCCCTCCCCACCAATATGAGTGTCTCACATCATGGTACATCTTACTCGTACCTGGATGTACTGAGTAAGGTGTACAATGAGCCTCTTGTAAGATCCGTTGTCTCAGCTCCGCATCAGCGGGTACACAGACGCGGTCGCGGTGTCTCATAACACCATCTGCTCCTATGGAGTAATGTGGCGCCTCTCCACAAGACATCCTCTCTCTGATCCTCGTCAAGGTCGGGCAGGTCCCCTGCTTCTGTTGGATCTTATCCAACAGACCAGGTAGAACCTCTAAAGCAAAAAACTGGGCATCCTCATCAGGAAACTGGATGTCCATCTCTAGCCAGGCTAGATCCCTTTGAAGCTGAGGTTGTATTGTCAACCTGACAATCGCCGTCTCTCGAGGCGTCTTCCTGCTCAAGGCGTCAGCTACAACATTCGCCTTTCCTGGATGATACAAAATCTCAAGGTCAAAGTCCTTGATCAACTCAAGCCATCGACGCTGTCGGTTATTCACTTCAGACTCTTATGATCTGTGAAGATCTGACATGTGACACCATACAGGTAATGTCTCCAGATCTTCAAAGCATGAACTACAGCTGCCAACTCCATATCATGAGTCGGGTAGTTCTCCTTATACGTCTTCAGTTGTCGAGACGCATATGCAATCACTCTACCTCTCTGCATCAATACACATCCCAAGCCTAGCTTGGATGCATCACTGTAAACCACGAAGTCCTTAGAACCCTCTGGTTGTGCTAGGATAGGAGCAACCGTCAAGCGCCTCTTCAACTCCTCAAAGCTCTGAGCACATTGATCAGTCCATACAAATCTGGTAGTCTTCCTCAAAAGGCAATCACAGAAAATCCATCCACAAAGCGTCTGTAATATCCGGCTAAGCCAAGGAAGCTACGCACTTCCTTGACGTTCGTCGGTGTCGTCCATGCAGCAACAGACTTAATCTTCGCCGGATCAACCATGATCCCATCGGCGGAGACGATATGTCCAAGAAAAGCAACCTCAGACATCCAGAACTCGCACTTAGAGAGCTTGGCATACAACTCTCTATCCCTCAGAATCTGCAACATTGTCCTCAAATGACCGGTATGCTCCTCTCTACTACGAGAGTATACCAGAATGTCATCAATGAAAACCACTACAAACTGATCAAGGAAGTCGATGAAGATACTGTTCATCAACTCCATGAAAACAGTTTGGGCATTCGTCAGCCCGAATGGCATCACTACAAACTCGTAGTGTCTATAACGGGTACGAAATGCCGTCCTGTGCACATCCTGCTCTCTCACCCTCAGCTGGTGATATCCTGAATGCAAGTCGATCCGGGAGAACACTGTCGCTCCCTGAAGCTGATCAAGTAGATCATCAATACGAGGCAGTGGATACTTGTTCTTGATGGTCACCTTGTCCAGCTCTTTGTAGTCGATGCATAGTCTCAACGATCCGTCCTTCTTCCGCACGAAGAGGACATGTACTCCCCACGGGGATACGCTAGGGCGGATGAAGCCCTTCTCAGCCAACTCCTCGAGTTGCTTCTTCAGCTCCAACATCTCGACAGGTTCTATACGAAATGGGGCCTTCGAGATCGGTCTCGTGCAAGGCTCCAAGTTGATGCCAAAGTCTACACTCCTTTGAGGCGGCAAGCTAGACGGCTCTACAAACACGTCTGTAAACTCACAGACCACTGGTATCTCCTCCAATGTTGGGCTATCTCCTTTCTTCATGGCATAACACCAGAAGGCAACACATCCCTGTACTATCAGTCTCGCTGCTCGTATAGCACTAATAACAGATCCCGTATTCCCAAGGTCCCAACCTCAGAAGACCTCTATCGGACCTATGTTGGTAGAAACTGTAATATTTCTCTTACCTACATCTAAGTCTGCACGGTGTCTACGCATCCAATCCATACCTAAAATGACTTCTTCATGCATCAAGGGCATGACTAAGAAGTCAACAAGCAACACATGAGTCCCTAAGTGAAGGAGACAACTACGTATCTCGCGGGTACCTCTGACCCTACTACCATCAGGTAACCCTATAGTAAAGGGTGTCCCATCTTTGGTAGATAAACTCAGGTGCTCAACACATACATCAGAAATAAAGGAATGCGTAGCACCCGTATCAAATAAATCTCTAACAGGTAAACCATGTAACAAAATGGTACCTGTAGCAACTGTTATTGGCGGCTCCTCAGCACTCCTCATCTCAAAAACACGGCCTCGAGCTCCTCGGGTATCACTGATACTAGAATCTCTACCTCTGCCTCTACTCGGTCCTAGAGCTGAACCCTGAGTAGCAGGTGTATCTGGGACTCTTTGTTGTCCCTTGTCTGATACTGAGGCGGTCTCTGCCCACCTCCTGCTGCACCTGCAGGGGAAGAACCCTGATGTGATGACGCCTTGCCCTGATGGCAAAACGTAGCTCTGTGTCCTGGCTTCCCGCACGAGAAGCAAGTCAGTGGTGCTCTCAGGCACTCAGCCCTCAAATGTCCATAGGCCCCGCAGTTGTAACATTGTTGGCCCCTCTCAGTCATTTGTGCAGACACTAGACCACTCGAGCGGCCCTGAGACTGGCCTCGCCCGTATCCAGATGCTCCTGCACCAGTTTGTCCTGTGCGCTGTCTCTTCTCAGACCATCCTATTTGAGAAGTCCTCCTCTGGCTGACTCTCTCTCGCTCATAAGTAGAGGCCCGATCTTGGTAGTCTGCCAGGGACTCGCAGTGGAATCCCGCCATATACGAACGTGTGCTCTCCCTCAGTCGGCGGGAGAACAAGTACACATGCTGGTCCTCAGAAGGGGCAGCTGGACCCTGCAAAGCTAACTCATTTAAGAAGCGGATGATGGCATCTGCAATAGGTACGTCCTCGAAGTCTGCCTTCACGAAGTCCTACAGCTTCCCTTCCTCAATGAGGCAGGGCAAAACTGCTTCCTAAGTAGAGTCTACATGTCCTATTCGTCTGTCCTAGCTCTATCCGTTGTCCTCAAGACATCTGATAGACTCTAAAGCTAAGTCTACATGTCCTATCCAGACCTCCGTCTCTAAGTCAATCTTCCCTGAAAAAGGGTGGCACTCCCTGCTGATGGAACGCCTTCAACCAGGTATTTGGCCGAGGCCCTCTGTACTCCTCTGGAGCTCTAGCAATCTCAGCAACACGAGCCTGTATAATTGGCACCTGAGTGGCTCCTTGGGATCTCTCAGATGATCTCTCCTGCCGTGTAGATCTGGGGCTCGCTGCCTGCTCTGACGGCCTCCTCTACCCGTCTGATATAATCACGAAACTCTGCTCCACCCATGGAGACACGATCTGAGTCATCTGACTGGACTCGATGTGCCTGCTGTCTCCTGGATCCACCATTCCTCGTCTCTGGGACGACACTCTTAACAACCTCCACAAGAGCCTCCTCCACCACTGGTGGATCAGCAGCGGGAGCTGGTCCCTGTCCTATCCCTCTTGGAGGAAGAGGTGATCTACCTCTACCTCGCCCTACAACAGCAGTAGCTCTAGTCCGCGCCATCTGCGGGATATGCACACCTAACTTAAAAGGCTCTATATAGACCATATGTATATATATATATATATAATACTTAGTATTGCATGCATATGTATGTATATATATATATATATATCCTCAGAAGGGTGACGACTTCTATACATACTATCCCAAAACATCTGTACTCGCTTTAAAACCAAATCCTTTTCAAAAGTCAGACCCCTTTCGGGTTCTGTTTATTTATCCACTCTACCTTTATTGTAGATAGCAAGTGCCATTGTTGTCAACCTAAGGCTCTGATACCAACTCTGTAACACCCCGAATCCGCGGGATTCGGAGTGTCATGATGACATGATTCATGATGTTATTTTAGGCATATATTTAGGTAGTTTTTCCCTTCATTCATGCATGATTTGATGTTAGTTCGTGACGTTTATGCGTAATTATGTCATATTGCTAGAAAAGACGTCTACACGAGCTTTTGTCAGTTTTGTAGGTATTTTGGGGATCTTTTGGACACTAATCAATACATTCGAGGGTCAAGCCTCATGGTGGTACATATCCAAAGCTTAGAAGGAACATAATTGGAGCAAAGAAGGGCACTAGGACCCTTATTGGTGCAAGACTTGGAGCAACTCATGACTAGATGATCATAACAAGCTTCTGTTAAAGAAAATCGACCTAACACTCAGGAAAATGGGTCGATTTCCTTCACAGCTAGGTCGATTTTTGGCCCCTGACAGCATTGACACATGTCTCATTTCTTCTATCTCCGACCTTTGCTTTTGCTCGATTGAGTGTGCCTTTGGATGTGCAGCCTGTGACTTTTGCAGGAGGAAGTCCACTATATTAGAGACATTTTGAAGACTTGAGAAAGGTTGGCAAGTGTTGGAAAGTTCCCCAAGTTCTCCCCTAGCCCTTTTGTGGGTGTTCTTGGGAGAGATTAGATTAGATTCACCTTAGAGTAAGATTTGAGTGATTTTTGTGAAGAAACTTGTTGAAGGATTGTAAGACCCAACTTGGAGCTACATTTGCTATGTTGAAAGACTTGTTTTGAACTCAAATCAAGCTAAGTTTCATTGCTTTCCTTTCTCTATTTCATCTTCTTACCATGGATTGTATGAATGCTTGTATGATGATTTTAGATCTTGAAATGCATGTTCTTGGCTAAGTTATTGTGATTCTAGTGTGATGGATTGATGGTTATGGCTTGGGTGATTATAGAATGGACTTGCATGTTAGTTTAGGATGATTTTTGTGCCCGAAACCTAAACCAGAGGAGAAAAATCGACCTGTTCTTTAGTGTAAATCGGCCGATTTTTGCATATGATCCACCCGATTTTTCCTTTGGTTTTTCTTTAATTGATGAATCTGTATGTTAGGATGTTAGATTGTTGAAATCCTAGTGTTTCTTGAGCATAATCTAGCTTATGGTGACCTCTTGTTAGCAAACTAATTGAGGAATGAGACTTACCCGGTTTTTCCGCTCTTAGATACCAAAGATGATGAACTCTAGGTAGTAGTGAGCCAAAAAAGCCGCTATTGGACTAAGTGTGCTAGGATTGTTGCTTAAGACTTGCCTTTCCGAGACTTACCCAGTAAGGAGGGGTTTGACCCTTAGGTAGTGACCCGGTTTGTGTAGAATTCCTAACCTTAGCTCCTTGAGACTTACCTGGTAATAGGACTTTGGTGAAGGACTAGTGGAACATGAGACCACTCCGGTAATTGTTCCCATTAGAGAAACATCCTTTCCCAACAACCACAACTTTGTCCTAGATCTTTAGAAGCTTGAGTCCAATGCCATAACCGGAAATCTTGATCTCTAGAATCCGCTTATCTTACTTCTATCACCTATCTCGTATTTTTGTATTGTTTGCTTGATTGTTGCATATCTTTTGATCTTTGTTGATCACAACAAAACCCAACCAAAAATATTGTGGTTTTCATTTGTTTATTCTTTTCTCATCTCTTAGTTTAGATTTGCACTATCCATGATCACTTGAATGATTTGATTTCACCTTAGTCTTTGTGTTTGACCTCAGAATAATTTCCTTTCTACAAAACGATCCGTACACTCCGGGTTCGCTAGGTAGTTTAGGAGATTAGATCGAGTTTATAAATATAAGACTTTTTGTGCTACATCTCTAGCGTGACATATCACATTGGCTAGGATCTCACAATGGATCCTGACCCTAGCTTGACAACAAGTTCACTGGATCTTACAACAAGACACATGTAGATTAAAACCAAAATACATAAAATTATATAAGATACATCAAAAGGTATTGTAACATCAAGCCGAGTACAAAAACAACATCCACAACATCAGATACAAAAATATCCCACATCCCACGCAACCCTAATGTATAGAAGTCCTCGGCTGGTCACCCATCTGGCTCACTCTGTAGTCTTCCTAACCTGCAGATCATCTACAACACAATATACACCGTTAGCTACAGTAATGAATAAGAATGAAGGTAATAGTACAAACACATATCCACACATCACACATGCAATGCCACACACACATTCATTTATTATCTTCAATTACGTTATTCCATTACTAATTCAACTTATTTTGTAACACGAGGAGCCTCAAGAACCTCGTCCCTTCCACCGTAACACAAGGGTTTTGCATGGGGGTGATTGTCACTCGTCCACCCCTGTGAGATCAACTTCCGGGCACCTCCTCCTACCCTCGAGCGAAGGCAAGTGGTCACAACCCGTTATAATACACTTGGGCCATTTAAAGTAATAATTGGTCATCATAGTCCGGTTTAGGTTATAATGCAACAACCATATGACACACACAACCATTACAATCACACAAATCCACAACTGAATGCTAAGTAAGTCCTATGGACTTACTTGATATACTCGTAACCTGTAACACGTCACAGCTTCCCCTTGGGGAAGTAATCAACGCCTGTAATAGCAAGGCACACATCATCACATACTGCAAGGGTTAGGAGACTCGTTTCCATAACCATAACCAAACTAAGACTCGGATATAAACCTAGAGATCATATCATGCTCACAAATACCTAAGGCATAACCTCAACATAACCACAAGTGTCTAAGGCACATCTCTATCATGCAACTCATCATACTCATCCTAACCATACTAGCCTAGCCAACATCTAAGCCAAGGCCAAAGGAAAGGAAAGAAGGAATCATACCAACAAGGTATGCCCTGGATGCACCGGCGGAAACAAGAGACGCAGGGGTTGAACTAGTGAGGCGCAGAGGCGGATGGCTCAGGCTGCAAGGGCGGCTCATAGTGAGGCGCAGGGGTGGCATGGCTCGGGCGCAGAGGCGGTTGATCAACAGTGAGCTGATCTCGACTTTTCTTCGATCTTATTCTCGACTCTCTTTACTTCTTCATCACACAACAACATACCACATACATATACACACATGTATGAACATCAGAATGTCCAAGAAATATCCACACAAGCTCAGCTTGTTATCCTAAACTAAAGAAGAGAGAAAGAAGCAAGGAAAGAAGAAAGAAAGAAAGGAAAGAAGGAGAGTTGGCTTACCACAACCAGAACCCTAAGCAGCAAAGGATAACCACATCAACATCATCCTACAACACCTCAACACATCAACAACAACACTCGATCAACATCATCCTCATGATCATCCAAGGTCAAATCCACAATCAAACTCTCAAAACTCTCACGCAAGATCAAAGGAAAGATCAAAGAAGAGGAGAGGAAGAAGAAGAAGAGCGTACAGAAAGAAAGGAAGCTGAAGGAGATGAGGAAACCCTCATACAGAAGCAAAGGATGGCTTATAAAGGAAGCCAACCGCAAAGCACGGGTCAAAGGTCAACGAAGTCGGCTGCAGGCACACAGAGCCTCAGAGGGGGACCTTGTGAGGCGTAGGGGCGGCCAGCCGCAGGTGCGGCCATCTGGGTCCGCAGGGGCAGCTGTCTGGGTTAGCACAAGGCTCAACAAGGATCCAAGGCTTCTAAGACTAAGGCCCTTACATATCCTCTATGGTGCGGTTCTTACGTTCCACAACCACGTTTTGTTGAGGAGTTCTAGGAGCTGAAAAGTTGTGTGAAATACCATATTTTGCACAAAACAAATCAAACTTTAGCTGATCAAATTCTGTACCATGATCACTTCTTATCAAAACGATAGGTAGGTTTTTCAAAGTTTGCAACTCCTTACACAATTTTTAAAACTCAAACAATGCTTCAAATTTTTCCCATAAGAATGATATCCATGTAAAGCAAGAAAAATCATCCACAATAACAAGGATATACTGTTTACATTTGGGATATTTGACACACATAGGACCACAAAGATCCATATGTAAAAGTTCAATGGGTCGAGAAGAGCTTACAACCTTCTTTGGTTTGAATGAACCTCTTGTTTGTTTACCTTGTGTACAAGTTTTACATAGTTCATCTACCTTGAAGTTTAGGTTTGACAGTCCACGTACCAAATCCTTTGAAAGTAAAATCTGCATTGTATGCATGCTTACGTGACCAAGTCTTCTATACCAAAGCCTTGGATCATCAGTCAAGGTCTTGAGACACTTTAGCTTAGTTCCTGAAACTTGGTTAGTACTCATAGAATAAACATTGTTACATCTAGGAGTTGTATGCACAATATCACCCGATGTCTTGTCTTGAACTTCACATTTTTCTAAATCAAACATTACCTTGTTGCCTTTATCACATATTTGATAGATACTAAGCAAGTTATACTTCAAACCGTCAACAAGATATACATCATCAATAAAGTTAGATGAATTATAACAGATTTTACTAATGCCGATAATGTCACACTTTCCTTTATCACCAAGCGTAATGATTCCACATGATTGCTTCTTAATTTAGATATGAGAACTGTGAGCTTTTTTCACTCATATGTCTTGAGCAACCACTATCTAATATCCATTTATGCTCCTTTACCTTGGTGATATCCTACAAAACAGCAAATATTAACCTTTCTGGGTCGACCAAATGGCATATGTTGGTCCACATTCAAGCTCAATCATGTTTGGTGGTCTAGTACCTTTAGGAACCCATATTTGCTTGACGTGTTTCCTTAGACATAGAGGATAAGTGTTTCTAATGATGTAAGGATCATTTCTTCTATATGGATTTGTAGATTTAACATGATCCTTTTTACAACAGTAGAAACATGTGAAAATATGAATACTTCCTTTAGCCTTGACAAAACTAGTAGTTGTTTTTCTAGAAAAACAGGCATGATATCCTATACCATTTTTGTTAAGGGAAGATTGTTGCTCACCCATCATCCATTCAAGATTGGCTTTCGAACGAGTGAATTGAATAAGTGTAGCATTTTGGTCTTGACACGTCACAGTTAGATCAACCTTTTCTTTCTCTAGGTCGATATATTCTCTATGGAGAGAAGAAAGATTGCCCTTGAGAATCGCATTTTCAGATTCCAAGGCCTTGATATTGATATCAAGGTCTAACTTTTCACTATTAAGATTTTCAATCTCCAAAGACATATCACTTAATCTTTTCTCTTGTTTGAGAAGCTTTTCTTTCAAGGAACTTATCCTTACTCTATGTTCTTTATCACATATGATAATATCTTTAAGGAATTGTGTGAGATCATATTCAGGTTGGGACATGATGGTACTTACAACATTATCAACATAGAGATGTGGATCTTCTTCATGATCGGCCATAAGACAAAGGTTTGGTTGTTCTTTTTCATCTTCTGATTCATTTGAGGAATCTGAATTACTCCATGAAGCTACCATAGCTTTCTTCTTTCGATCATTCTTCTTAAAGTTAGTCCTCTTCTTTTGTGGACAATCCTTAACGAGATGATCTATTTCACCACATTCAAAATAAGTCAGAACTTTAGTTTTCTTGTTAGAGTTAAAAAACTTACATCGAGGTTTTGATGTTCGCGGATATTCTTTAAACTATTTCTTTATTCTAAGAATCTTCGCAAGACCCCTGGAGATTAAGGCAATTGCATCTTCTTCTTCTTCATCATCATCACTATCTTCCTCTTGTGATGGTAACTCATCCTTTTTAGATCTTAACGCCATATTCTTGGTGTTGGATGGAAGCTCTCCATCTTCTTCACCAATGACCATCTCATGAGTGATGAGTTTTCCAAGGAGGTCATCAAGAGGAAGATTTGAGAGATTCTGAGCTTCATCGACAGCAGTCATCTTTGGTCCCCACTTAGCTTTAGTTAAGTTCCTTAGTAGAACCTTCCTAACTTTTTCTTCGTTTGTGAAGACCTTTCCAAGTGAGTTGTAACACCCCGAATCTGCGGGACTCGGGATGTCACATTGGGCTAGGATCTCACAATGGATCCTGACCCTAGCCTGACAACAAGTTCACTGGACCTTACAACATGGCACTGACAGATATAAAACAAATACATAAAACAATATAAACTGTACACCCCAAAGTTAACAACAACATAGCCGAGTATATAAAACGACAACCTCACACAGGAGGTACAAAAGAACATCCTCACACAAGAGGGGAACACAACAAACTCAAACCAACCACCTAATGTACGAGAGTCCTCGGCCTGTCACCCTACCAAATCACTCATCAACGCCTAACCTGTAAACATCTACAACACGGTATGAAACCGTTAGCTAACCATACATATATAAGGTAATGCATAAGCACAAACGCAATCATGGAAGATAAACACGTCAGCATGCTTTCACACATTTACCCATTTTATCTTCTTTATATAGTAGTTTATCACTCAAATCGTATATATATACATATATGAAAATATGTGACATGAGGACCGATACATCCCCACCTCTGAGTGCAATGTCCAGCTGTACGAGTATCGGTCACACAATTTGTGTACCCTATGGGAGTGGATTGCGCCCTTCCTGTAAACCAGTCTGGCCCGACATCAGAGAACCTCCCAGACTCCACGGCGGGATGAAAGGGAAAGGTTATCACAGCCACGCAGTGGGGCAGTCAATAGAACATAGGTCGATAAAAACGACAACTCATGCTATCATAGCAAACATATAAAGCACACACCACTCATGCAAACACCCAATATATGGATGGTAGCTAAGTAAGTCCTACGGACTTACCTCAACCTCGTACAATCACAACCACGATCAACCTCCAATCTTGAGAGGGACACTGCCTAATAACAAGGCATAAAGAGATATCAATACTCCTATCAATCAAAAAGGTCACATCTAGACCCAAGGGATCCATAAGGATCATAATCAATCTATAAGCCTCACAACCAACTAAACCTCAATAACTCAACATAACTCATAATTCCTCAAATCTCAAGGTAGTATCTAATCAACATTCCTCAATCTCAATTCTAATCTTAATTTAATTAATTAACCTTTAATTAATTAATTAGATTTCACCTGAATAACGTTTTGCCCGCAGGCAATTTCTAAAACCCTGTCATCAGATTTCATCAAACAAACAACCCATAATCACCAGAATAATATAACAACCATAATGGAATTTCTAATTGTCCTATTTGACAAGCGTAAAGTCAATTTAGGTCAAATCGCAATACGGAAAACGAATAAATTCATAACTTATTCGTTACTAACCCGATTGACGATCTGAAAGAAGATTCGGAATCACAACGACACAGACTACTGCATGGACAGCATCAAATTCATCGGAATCTGAGTGACGGAACCGTCCTGGTGACATATATGCTCGACCAGCCCTCCATATACTCGGAAATGCAGAAACTCGGTACCGTTATGAAGAGAATGAAGAGAGGAATTCAGAAACTCAAACGGCATTGAAATCAGATTAGAAACGGAGAGTAGATATGAGTTTGAAGGTTGAGAGAAATCAGAGCTTTTACGAGGAAACGTGAAGGAAATGAATTAATAAAGGATTTTCCGCTATTTATAGTGAAGACGATAATTATCCTTTAGTAAAGTCGATAATTATCCTTTAGTAAAGTCGATAATTATCCTTTAACCAATCCAAAGGCGGGTCGAACCTCTTTCTCCAAACTTCTCGAGATTGGAACATTAAATCTGGAATATTGTAGGGATAATTATTCCACAACTGCCTCGGAAAACGTGTATTCTTAAGCCATCTTTCTTAGCCGTTAAGAAACGAAATAGCGACTCTTTTGGCCGTTTTGCCTCTCCATGTTATTTCATATCTAGGACATATCCGATGTCCTGATCATTTCTCTCAACTGCATTTTTATTAATTGGAGCTGCCAAATGCTCCAAATAACACCGGAGGGTAAAAATAATTAGCCGGGGAAAAAGTAAAAATTTCCCCAAACGTCCAAAATTACGCCAGGAACATAACGGTGGGACTCTTGCTTATCACTTGTGAAATCTTTGCGAGTTATATGTCAATTACTATCAATGATTAAGTTAATCAACATTAATAAGAATTCGGAAATCCTAGCTATTACATCACACACCCCTTAAAAAAAAGTTTCGTCCCGAAACTTGAACAATTCCCAAATCCTCTCGGACCCATACGCCGAGGTATAACTCTCACTCTTTCTATCGGAGGTATCACATCTCCGTTCAAAAGATCATAACCTATAACAATCTATAACCTCAAGTATAAACATGGAGGAATCATCATCTCCAGGAAACAAGGCCATAACGCTACCCAAAGGCGTAGAGGAATCACGTCTCTCGCCATACCACATCACAAGGCATAGAGGAAGCACATCTCTAGCCAACCCATAAACATATATATCGCATGGAGGAATCACATCTCCACTGAACTATGTCCATCAAGGTAGCATGGAGGAAAGAACCATCTCCAGCTGAATCCTAATCCCACTCAAATAGCATGGAGGAAAGAACTATCTCCAGCTATAAATACAATCATAACGTGGAGGAAGTAATCATCTCCAGCTATAGCATACATCACGCTAGCACATCAAGATCTACTAAGATCATAAATCACATCACAACTAGCATGAAATAACACATCAAGACATATAAGCACATAAGCACAACATTCATCAAGATAACACTAAGATCTACTCGTGCTCCCACAAATGGGTCTGTCCTAACATATACTTTGGATAGTTCCTCAGGACACTATCCTCAGTCTCTCACATAGCCTCTTCAGGTCTTCATCTCGACCATCGTATCCTCAATATGGGAATGTCTTTCGAATGCAAGCGTTTCATATCTCATTCCAAGAATGTAATCGAATGCTCAACAAAAGTGTGGTTGGACTCAACCACCAAATCATCGTAACTCACTAGGTGTCTCGAGTCTGGTATATACTTCCTCAGTTGATTCATATGAAACACTGGGTGGATATCCTCTAATCTCAGAGGCAAAGCTAAACATCATGTTTCCTTCTCCGTACTAGTCGATCTTAAATAAACCATCATATTGGAAACTTAATTCCCTTTCCATATTAATACGTCTAATGTCTCGCAGCTGAAATACTTTTAGCCGGACATGAACTCTCGCTTGAACTTTAGAGGTTAACGCCTCTTGTCTACATATAATATCTGGCGACTTTGTACAGCCATCATTCTTCCTTCAATCAACGTTACTTGAACTATAAAATCCTGAATCTGGTTAGGTGTTATTCCACTACTACTGCTAGATCACTTCTAGCATAAGGATATACGACATCTTTGTCTATATATTTCCTCATAGGGCCATCCCAGAAAGATGCACGTCCTTCATTGTTATATAATAAACTCATTAATGGAAGGTAATATAACCATCCACGTTTCCCATTCAACTTACAACTTATAATAGATCTTTAAGATCTAGATGATCCTCTCTAACTGACCATCTGTCAGGGGGTGAAGTGTAGTCATGAGGTAAAGACTCGTCCCCATAGCAGTCTGAATCTACTGCCCAAAATCTCAAAGTAAAAACATCCATCTCAATCAGAAATGATCGTTCTCAGTATACCATGGAGTCTCACTATCTGTCTAGTGTACTCCTCATCCAATTCATTCACTAGCCACGTCCTTCTGATAGAAATGAAACGTGCCAGTTTCACTAATCTGTTACCAACAATCCAAATAACATCAATCTTCTACTGGGTAACAATCCCATAACAAAGTCCATAAAGATGTCCTCCCAAATTCTACTACTGCACTAGTAGTGGGTGGGGCTTATCTCTAGATCGGAAATACTCTATCTGGACCTGCTGACAGGTCATACACTGTATCACAAATCTGGTTATATCGGCTTCATACAATATAATCGTCTCATCTCGTGGTAAATCTTACTCGTACCTGAATGTACTGAATAAGGCGTATAGTGGGTATATCGTAATATTCTCTGTCTCCATCTGCATCAGCAGGTACACAAAAATGGTCATGACTCTTCATCAGTCCATCTGCTCCCATGGAGAACTATGGTGCCTCAGTACGAGACATCATTTCTCTAAACCTTGTCAAGGCCGGGCAGGTCTCCTGCTTTTGTTGGACCTCATCCAACAAACCAGGTAGAATCTCTGAGGTATAATTGGGTATCCTCATCAAGGAACTGATTGTCCAACTCTAGCCAAGCTAGATCTCTCTGAAGCTGAGGCTGAACTATCAGTCTCACAATCATCTTCTCTTGGAGCGTCTTTCCATTCAAGTTATCGGAGACAACGTTCAACTTCTCTGAATGATATGGAATCTTCAAGTCAAAGTCTTGATCAACTTAAGCTCTTAACACTGGCGATTATTCAACCCCTGTTGCATAAAATATACTTCAGACTTCTATGATCTATAGAAATCTGACATTGAGATCACACCGGTATGGTCTTCAAAACTTAAAGGCTTGAACTACCACTACTAACTCTAAATCATGAGTCGGGTAGTTCTCATCATACGTTCTCAGCTGTAAACACACATATCAATAACCCTACTCCTCTGTAGTAATACACATCTCAGACTTAGCTAGGATATATCACCGTAAATCACGGGATCCTAAAAATCTTCTAACTACAACAGAATAGAAGCAGAGGTCAAATGCCTTCTCAACTCTTTAGAACTTAGACAAACTGCTTTCATCACGTAGTTATGGTGGTCTTCTCAAAAGACTCGCAAATGAATACGTAATCATATAAAATCCTTCCTCAAAGCATTGGTAGCAATTGGCTGAGCCGAGAAAACTACGTATTCCTTAATGTTCATCAGTATCTCCCATGTTACAACATACTTAATTCTCGCCAGGTCAACCATGATCCCACTGGCGGAGACAACATGGCCTAAAAAGGCTACCACTGGCATCTCAAGTTACACTTAGAGAGTGTAGCATACAACCCTCTATCTCTCGAAATTTGTAGAACGGTCCTCAGACGATCGGTCTACTATTCTCAACTATGAGAGTATACCGACATGTCATCAATGAAGTCCACCACCAACTAATCAAGGAATTCGATGAAGATACTGTTCATCAACTCCATAAAAACTACTAAAACATTCGTCAACCCAAATGACATCACTACAAACTTATAGTGTCCATAACGGTATGGGATGCTATCTCATACACATGCTGCTCTCTCATCCATGACTAGGGATATCTTGAGCACAAAGGAATTCTGAAAACACAATTGCTTCTTGAAGCTAACTCATCAGGTCGTCAATACGGAACATGGAACCCACTAGGGTAAAAGAAGCCCGTTTCAATCAACTTTTCAAGTTATCAGTACAGTATCTCAACAAGCACCATATAGTGTGGCTTTCCCATTCAATCTTGTATCATACTTCAACTCGATAACAATGTCCACACTCCGCTGAGGTGGCAATTAGATGGTTCAGTAACACGTCCATAAACTCATAAATTGGAATATCTTCCAATGTTGGACTATCTCGCTCCTTCATGGTATAACACTAGAAGGCGTCATATCCTTGTGCTATTAGCTCGCTGCTCGTACAGTCCTGATGACAAACCCGTCTCTTCAAAGGTCTTAACCTCATAAGATCTCTATTTACCATCTCTGTAAAGACTATAATAGCCTTACTATTAATATCTAACACCGCATGATATCTATTCATCCAATCCATACACATAATGACTTCCTCAAGCACCTACGGCATGACAAAGAATTCTACAAGCCATACACAAGTCCCGAAATAAGGGAACAAACACATATCTCGCGGGTACCTCAGACCCCTAACTAGTAATCCTGTAAAGGAAAGTCCACCTTCTACTATATATCAAAGATCAACCATTAACGCATGCATTGAAAGACAACAAGTGCATAGCACTCATAACAAACAAAACTCCACTAGGTAAACCATTAACGAGAATGGTATCTATAACAGCTAACTCCCGTAGCTCCACTACATATCATCACTCGATCTCGGATCTATGCTCCTCAGGTATCACCGAGGTCCTCACTATAGCCTCCACTTCCACTCTTTCAGCACTGGAAAGAGGAAGGTCTTGGTGGGAAGAAACACTACCTTGCTGACAGAAAGGGGCCAGATGGCCTAGTTCATCACATATTAAACAAGATATCGGTGCCAAAGGGCACTCAGAACACAAATGATCTGGATAACCACAGTTGTAACATAATCGTCCCATTCTTGCAACCTGTGCAACTGAAGGGTAACTTGATCTTCGTCGTCCACCTTGAATGATCTTATTCCGAGAGAGAACTTGTAAAGGCAACGCCTTGACCTGTCGACAAAACTTTGCTCTATGCCCTGCGTTACCACACGAAAGCATATTATGGGCGCCTTTGGGCACACAACTCGCCGTTGTCCAAACTTCCCGCAATTAAAACACTATAGTTCCGTGCCACTCGTCTTCATGGCCAAAGGACCACTTGGTTGTCCTGGTATCTGACTTGGTTCACCATTCATCATCTTTGCTTCTCCACTAACTAATTCAATCCGTTGCTTCTTCTCTGATCCAGAAGCTTCAGTTGATCTCACAAATGTTGGTAACTCCGGTGTAGGTCTACCCGCTATCACCACCTCATATACTTCTTGCATATACTCTTGAAACTCGGATCTACTCATGGAGACACAATCAGCCTCTTCAAACTCGTTCTCTGTCATAGGCGAAACAACAGCGGAAACTGGTCCCTCACTTATCACCACTAGAGGAAGAGGAGGTGTACCCCTACCTCGTCCCACTACAGGCACTACTCTAGTCTGAGCCATCTGTAGGATATACGCACCTAATCTTATAAGGCTATATATATGCCATAGGTATCGATATGTATATAATACATCCACATAATCCATAGTACACACAGATATATATATATATATATATATATACATATCTACGCTGCAGAGATCCATGGCAGAGGTGACGACTTCTCCTACATTCTATCCCAAAACCACACTTAAAACCAAAACCTTTGAAAACGTCAGATCCCATGTGGGCTCTGTTTATTTTACCTATCAAACCTCATTGCAGGTAACAAGTGCCATTGTTGTCAACCTGAGCTCTGATACCAACTTTGTAACACCCCGAATCTGCGGGACTCGGGATGTCACATTGGGCTAGGATCTCACAATGGATCCTGACCCTAGCCTGACAACAAGTTCACTGGACCTTACAACATGACACTGATAGATATAAAACAAATACATAAAACAATATAAATTGTACACCCCAAAGTAAACAACAACATAGCCGAGTATATAAAACGACAACCTCACACAGGAGGTACAAAAGAACATCCTCACACAAGAGGGGAACACAACAAACTCAAACCAACCACCTAATGTACGAGAGTCCTCGGCCTGTCACCCTGCCAGATCACTCATCAACGCCTAACCTGTAAACATCTACAACACGGTATGAAACCGTTAGCTAACCATACATATATAAGGTAATGCATAAGCACAAACGCAATCATGGAAGATAAACACGTCAGCATGCTTTCACACATTTACCCATTTTATCTTCTTTATATAGTAGTTCATCACTCAAATCGTATATATATACATATATGAAAATATGTGACACGAGGACCGATACATCCCTGCCTCTGAGTGCAATGTCCAACTGTACGAGTATCGGTCACACAATCTGTGTACCCTATGGGAGTGGATTGCGCCCTTCCTGTAAACCAGTCTGGCCCGACATCAGAGAACCTCCCAGACTCCACGGCGGGATGAAAGGGAAAGGTTATCACAGCCACGCAGTGGGGCAGTCAATAGAACATAGGTCGATAAAAACGACAACTCATGCTATCATAGCAAACATATAAAGCACACACCACTCATGCAAACACACAATATAGGGATGGTAGCTAAGTAAGTCCTACGGACTTACCTCAACCTCGTACAATCACAACCACGATCAACCTCCAATCCTGAGAGGGACACTGCCTAATAACAAGGCATAAAGAGATATCAATACTCCTATCAATCAAAAAGGTCACATCTAGACCCAAGGGATCCATAAGGATCATAATCAATCTATAAGCCTCACAACCAACTAAACCTCAATATCCCAACATAACTCACAATTCCTCAAATCTCAAGGTAGTATCTAATCAACATTCCTCAATCTCAATTCTAATCTTAATTTAATTAATTAACCTTTAATTAATTAATTAGATTTCACCAGAATAACGTTTTGCCCGCAGGCAATTTCTAAAACCCTGTCATCAGATTTCATCAAACAAACAACCCATAATTACCAGAATAATATAACGACCATAATGGAATTTCTAATTGTCCTATTTGATAAGCCTTAAGTCGGTCAAATCGCAATACAGAAAACGAATAAATTCATAACTTATTCGTTACTAACCCGATTGACGATCTGAAAGAAGATTCGGAATCACAACGACACAGGCTACTGCATGGACAACATCAAATTCATCGGAATCTGAGCGACGGAACCGTCCTGGTGACATATATGCTCGACCAGCCCTCCATATACTCGGAAATGCAGAAACTCGGTACCGTTATGAAGAGAATGAAGAGACGAATCCAGAAACTCAAACGGAATTGAAATCGGATTAGAAACGGAGAGTAGATATGAGTTTGAAGGTTGAGAGAAATCAGAGCTTTTACGAGGAAACGTGAAAGGAAATGAATTAATAAAGGATTTTCCGCTATTTATAGTGAAGACGATAATTATCCTTTAGTAAAGTCGATAATTATCCTTTAACCGATCCAAAGGCGGGTCGAACCTCTTTCTCCAAACTTCTCGAGATTGGAACATTAAATCTGGAATATTGTAGGAATAATTATTTCACAACTGCCTCGGAAAACGTGTATTCCTAATCCGTCTTTATTAGCCGTTAAGAAACGAAATAGCGACTCTTTTGGCCGTTTTGTCTCTCCATGTTATTTCATATCTAGGACATATCTAATGTCCTGATAATTTCTCTCAACTGCATTTTTATTAATTGGAGCTGCCAAATGCTCCAAATAACACCGGAGGGTAAAAATAATTACCCGGGGAAAAAGTAAAAATTTCCCCAAACGTCCAAAATTACGCCAGGAACATAACGGTGGGACTCTTGCTCATCACTTGTGAAATCTTCGCGAGTTATATATCAATTACTATCAACGATTAAGTTAATCAACATTAATAAGAATTCGGAAATCCTAGTTATTACATGAGTCCAGGTTTCACGATTTCAGTAAATCTTGTGAACATCTCTTTGACTGGTTTGTTTGGATTCATCTTGAATAGCTCCATATGTCTGAGGAAGAAGTTGATTTTTGTTTCCTTGACTTGACTTGTTCCTTCGTATGTGACAACGAGTTTGTCACATATTTCTTTTGCACTCTTGCATGATGAGATGCGGTTGAATTCATTCGCATCTAATCCACAGTAAAGCAGGTTCATGGCCTTGTAGTTCTTTGAAACACTATCCAAGTCGGCTTGTGTGAAGTCAGCTTCCTTCTTTGTGACTTGAACACCTTCAACTATGGTAGTTGAGACTTTGGGGCCATTTTGAATAATGCTCCATAGTTCTATGTCCTGATCAATAATGAACATGCGCATTAGTACTCTCCAATGGGCAAAGTTATTGCCACAAAAGAGCGGTGGTCGAGATGAGGATCTTCCTTGAGCAAATCCTCCATCACCTACAGGATTCATGATTAGTCTCACTGATGGTTAAATCAAAATACGTGAGTCTAGCTCTGATACCAATTGCAGAACCGTTAGGTGAATATAAGGATAAAGATACTCTAGAAGGGGGGTTGAATAGAGTATGTGAACTTTTCGCAAAAACTATCTCAAGCCTTTGAAACTGATTTCAAAAGCCTTGATGTCGATCTGAACTCTTTGTGAAACACTTTGATTTCAAGGGCTTTGAAACTGATTTCAAGGGCCTTGACTTTGTAAACATGCAAAACAAATTTAGTCACAATAAAGCAGATATGGTGTGGAATTGAAAAGATCGATACGAGGATATGTTCACAAAGTTCGGCTCTAAATTGCCTACACTCTGTCCTAGGGTATAGTCGTAGGATCTAACTATCTATTATCAGTTTCAAAGAGTCCTAGATACAAACTAGAAGAAATCCCCTTCTTCTCTCACTATAGCCAACGTTACAATTTAGCTCAAACTCTTCACCTTACTACAATAGCCTAGTTACTTTGCAGAGTAACACAGACTCTAGTATAACACTCTTTAGATATTCCAATGGAGCTCTCGAGTTTTATCTCTCTCTAGGGGATAAAGCTTTTGTAAAAAGAGAGAAAGAAAAATTTGTTTGATCGAATAAAGATGCTTTGGATCGCTTGAAGACTTTGAATGTTTCCGCGTAAGCTTGTGTCCGTTCTTCTTCTTCTTAAGTCAACATCTTCATTTATAGTCTTCGATTGAGAGATCTTCTAGCCGTTTGGAAAGATGACCATTGTAGATGTTTCTTCTTCTCCGTGGAAAACGCTTCCTGGTTGAGATGAGATAGCCGTTGTAAATCTTCTTTGTCTTCTTCATCTCCTAAAAGCACGTTTATTCTTTTGTTGAAGATCTTTGTCGTTTGAGCATCAAGATCTTGTTGTGATTTGTTGGTTGAAGATCTTCGAATTTTGTTAAGAAAGAATCTTGCACCTTTATTTGAGGGTCTTTGTGAGATCCTTTTGTGAACCGAATCCTCTAGGTCGGGATCTTCTTGTTGAGCGTATCTTGTTAGCCAAATCTTCCTTGAAGATCTTCTCTGGATTCTTGGTTGATTTGTTTGGTAGAGATTTGAATTCCCTTGCCGTTTTGTCATTTGGCTTTTGATCCCTTGAAATAGCTTTCAAGGCCTTCATGTTAATCTTCTTCAAACTCTGCATTTGCCCCTTGTATCTGGTTTCAAGGCCTCGTTTATCCCTTGTTTCTGATTTCAAGGCTTCTTTATGTCCCTTGAAATGCTTTCCAAGGCCTGCACATATTTAGACAAACCACCAAATAAACCAAGCAACTAGAAATACAATCGATATTTTTGTTAGTATAAAAACCGCTTCATCTGTGTTAAGTCTTCTATCATCATATATTCAAATATACTCAAGGTGGAGTTTTCATAGTTCATGAGGTAAACAATGTTCATACTATACTAAATATATAGTTCATAAAAATAACGGTTGAAGACCGATACTCGTTCATATTTTACTAAGTAATTTCTCTATGCTAAAACATTGTACTTGAGTTTTGACATCCTTTTAAGTGTTGCAATGGAAAATAACACTTGATTTCCTGTTGGCATATAAAAAATTCTCCGAACTCGATTCTCTTTGATGGTTGTAGTACCATAACTGTGTAGCTTATTTGGATTATATCATTAGCCCGAACATCTATTAAATATACAACCCATATTACTTTTCGTGTTCTTGCAAGAAATTGATACGTTTGCAAAAGCTTAGGAGAATGAATAAATTTATATATGATTGACGATAAATTAACCGAAAATAATAACATTTCGAAATAATAAAACTGGAATATATGAACAAAATTTTAGTGTTGACATCTAAGAACACTAGGATGTCGAATTAGAAGATAAATCATTGTAAATGTTTCTCTTTTCTATCGGGTTAAATCTTATATGGAATTGATAGGTGATGGAATCACTATCATTTAGGATAGTTTTTAGAGTCTTTTTATTGCATTAGAGTCGGTTTATGCTACTAACTCCTTGGTCCAGAAGAAGAAGACTAAAAGAAGCTAAGGAAGGAGTTATAAGCACTTAGGAGTAAAGTTCGTTCACGAAGCAAAGCTTCTGTTGCTTCACCGCCCCCGCGGAGCCTTGTCACCGCCCCTGCGGGTGACACCTCACTCCGGAGTACACCCTGCGCCTTCGCCAGCGCCAGCCACGAAGACTGTCACCGCACCTGCGTCAACCCCTGGCGCCCCTGCGGTGACTTGCCCTAAAGAAGCGAAGACCAGCGCCCCTGCGCCTCAACCTGGGAGTTGGAAGACGAAGAGTCTGTGTCACCGCCCCTGCATTAACACTGGGACGCTCCGGCGGCTTGGCATCAGAAACAGCAGGAAGTTGAAGAGTCAGACGTTTGAAGAGCATTAAAGATCCGTCCCTGCGGAATTGCCTAGCCGCCCCTGCGGCCATGAAGAAGATCAAGCGTTTTTGCCTTCACCGCCCCTGCGGAGCTGAAGGCCGCCCTGCGGTTTAACGACAGAAGCTTTACTCCGGCTGTTTACACCACCTTTATGGCATTAAATGTGGTTGTTTTGGGCCGGCCATTTACTTCTATTTAGTGTCTTTTGTAGTATAAATAGCCTTGGTTGATTTCTAGAATAAAAAAACTTATCATCCATCATTATCCACTTAGAATCCAATTTTCTCATCATTTCCATTGTAATGAGTTGCTAACTCCCTTGCTACATTGGGTTGGTTTGAAGCTGCATTGTTACCTTGGTTGTAAGTTCTTTTTAATATAAGTTTTCATTCAGTAATTCTTTGTGTTTCCTTGATCTTCATTGTCTAATTGCATGTTTTACTATTACTTGAGATTGATCACCTTAGGTTCTAAAGTGCATGCAAAGAACTAGGATTAATAGGTTCCGGGTTCGGGTCTTTAATCTAGTAG
Organism: Fagopyrum homotropicum; assembly: GCA_033239125.1. NCBI lineage: Eukaryota > Viridiplantae > Streptophyta > Magnoliopsida > Caryophyllales > Polygonaceae > Fagopyrum > Fagopyrum homotropicum. The sequence continues at coordinate 81,179,200 of BSWB01000005.1, read as the reverse complement.
TAAACTTTAAGTAATAACGGGTTGTAATTGCTTAAAGAAAAGGAACACAGATATAAAGATAAGTTTAACGGGTTTAATCTTTTCTTTATATCCCTTGGTCTTTGTTTGAAAGCTAACTTGTTATTTGTTCTTATAGGTTTACGGAACACTAACCTGTTAAGTTGTGTTGATGTCGGTTGGCTCAACACATATATATGATCGAGACGGAAGATTACTTGAAAACTTGTAAAAGGAACTCACCAAAGTAGCAATCGCATGCTTAGTGTTACGTTTAGGAATAGGTGTTATGTGCACGCAATAAGTCTTAAATTTATACTCGTTATAATTATCCTAACTCCTAGCGAACCCGCAGTGTACGGGACGTTTGTAGAAAGGTAAGTATTCCGAGGACGAACACAAAGACTAAGGTGAAATCGAGTCAAGCAATGATCAAAGATAGTGTGAATCTAGACTAAGATAAGATGAGGAATAAAGAAAATGGAAAACACAATGTTTTTGTTGGTTTTTGTGGTGATCAAACAAAGATCACAAGTCAAGCAAGATGATAAACAACTAACAACTCAAGCTAGCAAACGAACAAGCAACACAAAGCACAAGAATATGATCAAGAGAGAAAAGTAGATTCTAGAGGTCAAGATTTCCGGTTATGGCATAGGACTCAAAGTTCTAAGGATTCTAAGGACAAGCTGTGGTGTTTGGGAAAGAATGTTCACTAATGGAAGCGATTACCGGGTAAGTCTCTCACTTCACTAATCCCACATCAAATTCCTATTACCGGGTAGGTCTCAAGGGGTTAGAGTAAGGAATTTCGCACAAATTAGATACTACTTAAGGGTAACCCTCTCCTTACCGGGTAAGTCTCGGAATAGGGAAATCTCAAGCAATAATCCTAGCACACTCGATCCAATAGCGGCTTATGAGGCTCACTACTACCTAGCATTCATCATCTTAGGTATCTAAGGTCGGAAATCATCGGGTAGATCTCTTCCCTCACTTGGATTGGTAGCATTAGGTGATACTAAGCTAAATTAGGCTTAATAAACACTAGGATTTAAACAACCAAACACCCTAGCATGCAGATTTATCATTTAAAGAGCAACAGAAGAATAAATCGGGCTGTTCTACAGATAAATCGGCCGATTTATCTGATGAACAGGTCGATTTTTCCTTCTGTTGTGAGTTTCGTGCATATAAATCATCCTAAACTGACATATAAGCCCATCCTATCATCACCCTAGCCATAACCATCAATCCATCACTCTAAAATCACAAGAAATTAGCCAATAATATGCATATCAAGATCCGAAATCATCAAACAAGCATACATGGTGTTCATAGATGAGTAATGAAAGATGAGTAAGCAAAATCAATAAATCTCAGCCAAATCCAAGTTGTAGCAAGACTTACAAACTCTAAAATGAAGATGCAAAACGTTCTTAACGATCCTTCCAATTAGTTCTTCAATCCAAGACTACAAAATCACTCAAAATCACTCTAAACTCTTAGAATGGTGTTCTTCTTCTTCCTTCAATCCTTGAGAGCTTTTCTTCTTCTCCAATCTTCCTACCAAATTGATGAGCTGTGAATGAGAGTGTGGGAGAGGAGAGATCCTCAGCAACCACCTGAGGGACCACTTATATTCTCCACCAAGAGCAAGGACGGACAAGAGATCGTGGGACACGTGGCTTAAGCTGTCAAAGCCTCAAAAATCGACCCAGTGGACAAAAATCGGACGATTTATCTGCTTGCTGGTCCGATTTTCTTCAGCAGAAAGGTGTTATGCTCGTTTAGCCATGAGTTGATCCATTGCTCGCACCAATAGTGGTCTTTGTGTCCTTTGTTGCTCCAATTATGCTCCTCCAAAGCTTTGGATGTGTACCATCATGAGGCTTGGCCCTCAAATGTATCGATTAACGTCCAATAGATCCCCGAATTACCTACAAAACCGATAAAAGGTAGTGTAGACGTCTTTTCTAGAAATGTGCGTGAATTGAGCGAAGACGTCATGAATCAATGTCAAAACTTGCACGAATGAATGAGAAATCCATCTAAGTGACTACCTAATCCTAAGTCATAAATCTTGTTATCAAAAATACCCCATACTTAAGGTTTGCTCGTCCCCGAGCAAATTCCCAACTATAGACTAAGAGATGACATGATTTATGTATGCAGAAAAATTGTCAAAGTCTTTTGGAGTTGTGCTTCTAATATTGGATCACCTTCATAGTCATGTTTCATGGCAATGGACAAGCAATTATGCATCAATTAAATGAAAGCATGGAAAGACAATTACACTTAACTTGATAGCATGCAATGAAATGTAAAGATGAAGAAGTCAAGATGATCATGAGCATATCCAATCTAAATCACTTAGTCTTACACACATGCAAGTAGGTCATAAGGACTTGTGAAATAGAAGGCCAAGAAACGTTGTGATTAGGCGGGAGTTTTCTAGGCTTTGTGATGCTAATCCGGAAAAGGAACTAAACAACCACAACTTCAAATTTTCTTATCAACTTCCCTCAAGTGTATATTTTTCTTCATTTTCTTTTCTTTCTTTTATTTTTTTGAGACAATGGCATTGGTGTGCAAAAGCCGAAACCTTGGTGATTAGCCATTCTCGGGCTTTTTCTATTTTTCGAGATGCATCCACACCGGGCACACATACCAAAGCTCGTTAGGACTATCGGTTTATTTGACTTTGGCAAGGCACCAACACCCGATTATGCGAAGTGTACCGAGTTACTTGTCATTTAAACCAACGCCCCCAAACCTATGTTTTTGTCTACACTTTCACAACAAATTCAGCATTTTATTGCATGACATTCTTTTCATTAACAACTTCACCCCACACTTGCTTTTCACACACATCAACACACTAGCATGCTCCTATTCCCGGATGGGTCAAAAGAGGTCAATTTATATCAATTGAGGTGCTCAAACAACGTGATCAAGATGAGAAGTAGAGGAAAATGAATTGCCTTAATCACTCCTAATTGATGTGAAAGAACTAGCATGCAATTTCGACTTTCAATACTCAATTCAATCAAGGCAAACATTCATGATCACAAATCATTCATGGTTTCAAGAGAAGTACTTCAAGTCCACATATACATTCATCAATTTAACACATAAGGCCATCCATAGCCAATCCACAAGACAAGGTTCATCATTAGGGTCATATCCAAGCCTAGAAAGCACAAAAAAAATTTTAAATTTTCTAATTTTTTTGGATTTTTCGAAATATGTATGTACAATGCAAGACATAATGAAACATGTGACAAAATTAAACTATCCTAGATGCTAATCATGCAAGTGATCATGAAAACCCCACCCCATACTTAGAAACACATTGTCCCCAATGTGTAAACTAAATAAAGAAGTGAAAGAGAGTCCTCACAATGTAAAATTGGTGATGCTTTGGTATTTCGGTTCACATTGAATGATGATGGTGGATGATCGATCAAGGATGGTAGAGAGCTCTTGATGTTCGTTATGATGTCGGAACCCGCGCTTGGCACCGCAAGCCGTCCAAGTTCCACGTCCGCTCTACCCATGCTTGATTGGAGATCATCACTTTCCCTTGTACAGAGGAAAAATCGCCCCATAGCCCAGGAAAATCGGCCGATTTATTGATGAACAGGCCGATTTTTCTGGGTGCTTTCCTCTTCGTCCATGTGCTTGGATCTTGTTCCTTCAACTGGTCCATGAGGCTTTCACATGACCTCCAACATCCCATAACTCATGACAATCAACAAGATCTAGCACCCAAAAACACAAAAGAAAAACAAAGCACACCAAGAGTGAGATTAAACAAAAGCAAGAAAAACACAAGGAAAAATATATACCAATGGGTTGCCTCCCATTAAGCGCTTCTTTAAGGTCATTAGCTTGACCAAATTTAGGAGCGTTTCAATCGAGGTGAAGCGGGGCAATCACTTCCACCGGGGCTTCCGGGATGTACTTCTTCAATCGATGCCCATTCACCTTGAAGTTACCACAATGATCTCCTCCTATCTCCACCGCTCCATGAGGAAAGACCTTCTTCACAACATAGGGCCCGGTCCATCTTGATTTGAGCTTTCCGGGAAAAAGCCGCAGCCTTGAGTTGAAGAGAAGGACAAGGTCTCCTTCACTCAACTCTTTCGGGGTGATCCTCTTGTCATGCCATCGCTTGGTTCTCTCCTTGTAGATCCGAGCATTCTCATATGCATCCAACCGGATCTCCTCAAGGGCGTTCATGTCTAGCAACCGCTTTTCTCCGGCCTCTTTGAGATCAAAATTTAGCCACCTTATAGCCCAATATGCTCGATGCTCCATCTCTACCGGAAGGTGGCAAGACTTTCCATAGACCAACTTGTAAGGAGTGGTGCCAATTGGTGTTTTGAAGGCGGTCCTATATGCCCACAAGGCATCATCGAGCTTCATAGCTCAATCTTTTCTCGTCCTTGATACCGTCTTCTCAAGAATGGCCTTAATCTCCCGGTTGGAGATCTCCACTTGGCCACTAGTTTGGGGATGGTAAGGTGTTGCCACCTTATGAGTCACCCCATACTTAGCCAAAAGTGCTCCAAAGTTCCTATTAGTGAAGTGCTTCCCTCCATCACTTATGATCACCCTTGGTGTTCCAAACCTAGGGAAGATCACTCGGTTGAAAAACCGCACCACAACCTTGGCATCATTTGTAGGAGAGGCGATTGCCTCCACCCATCTTGAAACATAGTCAACCGCCAATAGGATGTAGAGGTTGCCACATGAAGAAGGGAATGGCCCCATGAAGTCCACACCCCACACATCAAATATTTCCACCTCTTGTATGTTGTTCAAGGGCATCTCATTTCTCCTTGAGATGTTGCCCGTCCTTTGGTAAGCATCACAAGCTACCACAAAGCCTTGCACGTCCTTGAACAAACTTGGCCAAAAGAAGCCCGATTGTAGCACTTTCGCACATGTCTTGTGTGCACTAGCATGCCCTCCACATGGCAAGGAATGACAATGGTGGATCACACTCTCCACCTCATCCTCCGGTATACATCTTCTAAACATCCCATCCGGCCCTTTTTTGAACAAAAGTGGTTCACTCCAATAGTAGTGCCTCACATCTTTGAAGAACTTCTTCCTTTGGGCATATGTCAAACCGGGAGGCACTTCCTCACACACAAGATAGTTCACAATGTCGGCGTACCATGGCTCACTTCCCTTAGACACTTGGAACAAGCATTCCTCCACCATTTGCAATTGCTCATCCCGGAATGAGTCATCAATCGGGATGTCATCTCTCTCGAGCTCTATCGGTGGGAGTCTACTAAGGTGATCCGCCACGGAGTTCTCGGATCCCTTCTTGTCCCGGATTTCCAAGTCAAACTCTTGAAGAAGAAGGATCCACCGAATCAACCTAGGCTTGGCATCCTTCTTGGTAAGTAGATAACGGATCGCAGCATGATCCGTATAAACTATGACCTTCGCTCCAACAAGATAGGAGCGGAACTTCTCAAATGCATACACAACCGCTAGCAACTCCTTTTCGGTGGTAGCATAATTGAGTTGGGCATCATCTAGCGTCTTGCTAGCATAATAAATAGCATGAGTTTTCCCATCTTTCCTTTGCCCCAAAACAGCCCCAATGGCTACATCGCTTGCATCACACATGATCTCAAACGGTAAGCTCCAATCCGGAGGTTGCATTATAGGTGCGGAGATCAAGGCGTTCTTCAACCTACAAAAAGCTTCAAGGCAATCTTTGGAGAAGACAAAATCAACATCCTTCATTAGTAGGTTAGTGAGAGGCTTAGAAATTTTAGAGAAATCTTGAATGAACCTCCGGTAAAAACCGGCATGCCCTAGAAAGCTCCTTACCCCCTTCACCGAGGTAGGTGGTGGCAACTTCTCTATCGTTTCAATCTTGGCCCTATCAACCTCAATGCCACGGTTAGACACCAAGTGTCCTAACACGATACCTTCACTTACCATGAAGTGGAATTTTTCCCAATTCAAGACAAAATTTGTCTCCTCACATCTTTGCAATACTAAGGACAAGTTAGCCAAGCAATTATCAAAGGAAGAACCATAAACAGAGAAATCATCCATGAACACTTCCATGATATCTTCAATGTATTCCGAAAAGATAGCCATCATACACCTTTGGAAGGTGGCGGGTGCATTACACAACCCAAATGGCATTCTCCTATATGCAAAAGTACCCCATGGACATGTAAAGGTTGTTTTCTCTTGATCATCGGGGTGGATAGGGATTTGGAAGAATCCACTATAGCCATCTAGGTAGCAAAAATGAGAATGTTGAGCTAACCTCTCTAGCATTTGGTCAATGAAGGGGAGAGGGAAGTGATCTTTCCTAGAGGCCATGTTAAGCTTTCTATAATCAATACACATCCTCCATCCCGTAACCGTCCTAGTTGGGATTAGTTCATTGTTCTCATTGGTTACTACGGTCATCCCACCCTTCTTAGGTACTACATGAACGGGACTAACCCACTTACTATCCGAGATAGGGTAGATAATTCCCGCATCTAGCAACTTAATGATCTCCTTCTTAACTACCTCTTTCATTATAGGATTCAATCTCCTTTGATGCTCAATAGAGGGTTTATGATTATCTTCCATCATTATCCTATGCATGCACAAAGATGGTTTGATGCCAACAAGATCATCAATGGTGTATCCTATTGCCTTTCTATGCAGTTTCAATTCATTCAACAATCTATTAAGCTCATCATCATTCAAAGATGCATTCACAATCACCGGATAAGTAGAGTTTGAACCAAGGAAAGCATACTTTAAATGAGAAGGAAGAGGTTTAAGATCAAGTTGAGGGGGACCTTTTTCGGTTGGAGACGATCCATACAATGTAGGTTGAGATGATTGCAAAGCCATGGAAGCCTCCTTGAAGTCCCTTGATTATTGCTCATACTCAAGTGGTTGATGCTGAAAAGACTCAGGAAAATCGACCCAGGAAGAAAAATCGGTCGATTTTTCTGAAGGGGGTCGATCTGAGTTTCTGTTTTGGCAAAACTGGCTGAAATGTCAGCATAAGTACAAAAATCGGCCGATTTTTGGCCCCCAGTCCGATTTTTCTGGCAGTTTTCCTCTTCTTCTAGCACTTCAAACCCAACACTTGGTAGCTCGTCCAATGCATTCAAGGCCTTGATTACTTCATTGCTACTCTCCTCAATTCCTTCTTCCATCAAGCTTGAGCTAAGAACTCTCTCAAGTGGATCCTTGAGCAAGATTGAGCTCACAACCTCTCTAGACTCCTCTTCTTCAACTATGTTGAATATATCCTCATCAAGGGTTGGGCTCTTCATCATTGTGGATAGCTTGAACTTGATGTTTTCTTCTCCAATGTTGAAGGAGAGGGTTCCATTCTTGCAATCCACTAGACATCCGGAAGTAGCTAGGAAAGGTCTCCCCAAGATGATAGGAACCGGATAGTCCGCCGGGATATCCAAAACAACGAAGTCTATGGGCACATAGAACTTCCCTAATTGCACCGGGATGTCTTCCAAGATCCCAACCGGATGAGTGATTGAGCGGTCCGCCATGTAAAGGGTCATCTTGACCGGCTTTGGCTCTCCTAGCCCAACCTTGTTGCAAAGTGCAAGCGGGATGATGCTTACACTTGCCCCAAGATCGCATAGGGCATCATACTTTACTTCTCCTACTCCGATCGGCACACAAAAGGATCCCGGATCCCTTAGCTTGGGAGGCATCTCCTCCTTCATCGTTTGAATCAACTCCGAGGATCTCTTAGTCATCCTTATCTCACCATACTCCTCCAACTTCCTTTTGTTGGAGAGTATTTCCTTCAAGAACTTGCCATATGCCGGCATCCCTAAAATAGCATCCATGAACGGAATGTTAATATGCAATTTAGACATTAGTTCAAGGAACTTACCAAAGTGATTGTCCAAGCGAGATCTTGCTCGTGATTGAGGGAACGGTAGTGGTGGCTTGTATGGAGGCGGTGCCACATAGGTTGGCTCTACATCTTTGCTCTTGCCTCCATCCCCTTGCAAAGTTTCTTCTTCATTCACTACTTACTTCCCTTTAGCATTCTCCTTGGGCAAAGGATCCTTCATGCTCAACCCACTTCTTGTTGTAATAGCCAACACTTGGCCTCTTGGGTTTTCTTCGGTTCTTCCGGGAAGCTTTCCCGGATCTCTATGTGCTTCACCCGCCTTTTGGAAAACTTGTGCTTCCAACACCTTTTGAGCCTTTGAGATAGAAGTCACCGTGCTCTCAAGACCACTCAACCTTCCAAGCAATTGCTCAAACATCATTTCGGTTCTATCCTTTGGAGGTTGAGTGAATCCGGGTGGAGGTTCTTGTGAAGCTCTTGGTGGTGGAGTTGTGCTTGTAGAAGCGGGAGGGTTCAAGGCTCCATCCGGGTTAGAGTAAGAAAACCCGGGATGGTTATGGTTAGGCCGGTAATTGTTGAATTGCCGGTTGTTGTTGAAGTTCCTTGGACCTTGGTAGTTGTTGTAGTTGCCCCTTCCCATGTAATTCACATCCTCCTCCTTGGAAGACAAGTTAGCTTGTGGAAGCACTTGAGGGGTTGCTTGGTTCTTCAAGGTTGTAGCACACAACTCCCTCAAGGACTTTAGCTCGTTGTTGATGGCGTCGAGCTTGAAGTTGCTCATGGTGACCTCACTCACCTCATATGCTCCCGCCTTTCTCCCTTCACTCTTTCTATGGGAGTATTTCTCAATCACAAGAGCTTGCTTCTCCACAAACTCCCAAGCATCATCCACATGCTTCTCCATGAAAGTCCCACCGGAAAGGGATTGAAGCTTGAATTGGCTATCTTCATCAAGTCCCTTGAAGTAGATCTCCAATAGCTCAATTTTCGGTATGCCATGGTGTGGACAATCTAGGAGAAGGTCTTTGAATCTCTCCCAAGACTTGAACAAACTCTCTCTATCCTTCATCACGAAGGCATTGATCTTCCCTCTTAATTCGGTAGTCTTGGAAGGTGGGAAGAACTTAGTCAAAAACTCGGTTGTCATCTCCTCCCAAGTACCAACTCGCCCTTGTGGAATAGATTGATACCAAGCCAAGGCTTTGTCCTTAAGAGAGAAGGAGAAATCCCTTAGCTTATGGTTGTTGCTCTCCAATCTTGGCGGTCTAAGAGTCTCCATCAAAATCTCATAGTTCATCAAATGTTGGTGAGGAGACTCTCCTTCCATCCCTCCAAATTGATTATGCCGGATCATTTGTAGAACTTGAGGGCGGAGCTCATAGTTGTGGGTTGCGGGATCTCCTAAGTTCACACCCAGACGGTGTGCTCTTTGTGCCGGATCCATACGCCTCCCTAGGGTTTGTGGCTCTTCAATGGCAATAGGCACAACCCTAACATTAGCCGCCGGCTGCGGTTGTTCCATCGGTGGTGGAGGAGGTGGAGGTTGTCGGCGATTAAGCTCTCCTTGAACAAGGGCTTGCCTAATCTCCTCAATCTCCCTCCTAGTTTCCTCTTGCCTCTCATTGGCAAGTCTCCTTTCTTCCTCCAAGAGCTCATCTCTTAGCCTTATTTGCTCTAAGACTTCATCCAACTCAGCTTGGAGGTTTCTTCCGGCCATCTCTTTCTCTTTTCGGATGTTCTTGGATCTAGATCGAAGGGTTTTCTCCGGTTGGGATCGAATGGAGCTAAATCCTTGCCACGAGATCTTCGCATACACCTAAAGAGAGAGATGATGTCCTGAAAAGCAAAGACACACACCAAAGAGAGATCAAAAGCAACAAGAAAGATCTACACTATAAACAATCACGAAATGACTCAATCTAGACCTAGTCCCCGGCAACGGCGCCAAAAACTTGTTACGTTTAGGAATAGGTGTTATGTGCACGCAATAAGTCTTAAATTTATACTCGTTATAATTATCCTAACTCCTAGCGAACCCGCAGTGTACGGGACATTTGTAGAAAGGTAAGTATTCCGAGGTCGAACACAAAGACTAAGGTGAAATCGAGTCAAGCAATGATCAAAGATAGTGTGAATCTAGACTAAGATAAGATGAGGAATAAAGAAAATGGAAAACACAATATTTTTGTTGGTTTTTGTGGTGATCAAACAAAGATCACAAGTCAAGCAAGATGATAAACAACTAACAACTCAAGCTAGCAAACGAACAAGCAACACAAAGCACAAGAATATGATCAAGAGAGAAAAGTAGATTCTAGAGGTCAAGATTTCCGGTTATGGCATAGAACTCAAAGTTCTAAGGATTCTAAGGACAAGCTGTGGTGTTTGGGAAAGAATGTTCACTAATGGAAGCGATTACCGGGTAAGTCTCTCACTTCACTAATCCCACATCAAACTCCTATTACCGGGTAGTTCTCAAGGGGTTAGAGTAAGGAATTTCGCACAAACTAGATACTACTTAAGGGTAACCCTCTCCTTACCGGGTAAGTCTCGGAATAGGGAAATCTCAAGCAATAATCCTAGCACACTCGATCCAATAGCGGCTTATGAGGCTCACTACTACCTAGCATTCATCATCTTAGGTATCTAAGGTCGGAAATCATCGGGTAGATCTCTTCCCTCACTTGGATTGGTAGCATTAGGTGATACTAAGCTAAATTAGGCTTAATAAACACTAGGATTTAAACAACCAAACACCCTAGCATGCAGATTTATCATTTAAAGAGCAACAGAAGAATAAATCGGGCTGTTCTACAGATAAATCGGCCGATTTATCTGATGAACAGGTCGATTTTTCCTTCTGTTGTGAGTTTCGTGCATATAAATCATCCTAAACTGACATATAAGCCCATCCTATCATCACCCTAGCCATAACCATCAATCCATCACTCTAAAATCACAAGAAATTAGCCAATAATATGCATATCAAGATCCGAAATCATCAAACAAGCATACATGGTGTTCATAGATGAGTAATGAAAGATGAGTAAGCAAAATCAATAAATCTCAGCCAAATCCAAGTTGTAGCAAGACTTACAAACTCTAAAATGAAGATGCAAAACGTTCTTAACGATCCTTCCAATTAGTTCTTCAATCCAAGACTACAAAATCACTCAAAATCACTCTAAACTCTTAGAATGGTGTTCTTCTTCTTCCTTCAATCCTTGAGAGCTTTTCTTCTTCTCCAATCTTCCTACCAAATTGATGAGCTGTGAATGAGAGTGTGGGAGAGGAGAGATCCTCAGCAACCACCTGAGGGACCACTTATATTCTCCACCAAGAGCAAGGACGGACAAGAGATCGTGGGACACGTGGCTTAAGCTGTCAAAGCCTCAAAAATCGACCCAGTGGACAAAAATCGGACGATTTATCTGCTTGCTGGTCCGATTTTCTTCAGCAGAAAGGTGTTATGCTCGTTTAGCCATGAGTTGATCCATTGCTCGCACCAATAGTGGTCTTTGTGTCCTTTGTTGCTCCAATTATGCTCCTCCAAAGCTTTGGATGTGTACCATCATGAGGCTTGGCCCTCAAATGTATCGATTAACGTCCAATAGATCCCCGAATTACCTACAAAATCGATAAAAGGTAGTGTAGACGTCTTTTCTAGAAATGTGCGTGAATTGAGCGAAGACGTCATGAATCAATGTCAAAACTTGCACGAATGAATGAGAAATCTATCTAAGTGACTACCTAATCCTAAGTCATAAATCTTGTTATCACTTAGAATCAACCTAGTGTAGATTCACCCATCATTGTCTTACTTGTCGCATTATTCGTTTTTATAAATTTTTGTGTGCATCAATTCAACCAAAACCCCCCCTTTTTGTTACTCGTTTCTATAATCAATAATTGCATCTAATAAAACACCTTAACTCTCTTGGGTTCGACCCTTACTTAACCACTATACTTGTTTTAGTGCTAAGTCGAGATTATATTTTTGATAGGGTATAGACGACCATAGAAATAACCCCTAGTCAAATTTTGGCGCCGTTGCCGGGGAGTTTAGTGTTTTTATTCTATTGTTATTATTGAATATTGGTTTGAATCATTTTTATGGTTCAAACCCGTGCTACTAACTCCGGCTTTGCTTCTTTTGATCCAGAAATTGAGAGGACGCACATCCGGCAACGAATACAACAACAACTCCAACAAGAAATGGCTGATCGTACTCTTCGTCAACTTTACTCAGCCCACTTTGGCTCAAAACCCTCTTGCGGTTACCATACCGGCATTAGGGGAAGGAATCAACTTTGAGCTCAAGCCCGGTCTCATCCACTTGCTTCCATCTTTCCATGGGCTAAGTGGTGAAGACCCCATCAAACACCTTGGGAATTTCCATACAGTGTGTATCAGCATGAAGCCGGCCAACATTACCAAGGAACAAATCAAGATGAGGGCATTCGGCTTCACACTCAAAGATTCAGCGGATGATTGGTATTACCACCTTCCATCCGGAAGTATCGACACTTGGGAGAACCTCCACAAGGCGTTTTTGGAGAAATACTTCCCAACCAAGAAGGCGAATAGCTTGAAGAAAGCTATAAGCAACATCGAGCAAGAGGCGGACGAAACACTCTATGAGTACTTTGAAAGATTCGCACGCCTCCGATCCAACTGTCCTTTCCACGGATATTCGACTCAAGATCTAGTCTTGTACTTGTACAATGGCTTGCTAGACAATGAAAGGAGGATCGTCGTTGCGCCTTGTGGAGGTAACATTCTTAACTCTACCCCTGACCTTGCTTTTGAAAAAATACAGGAACTAGCTGAAGGGACCCGGAACTTTGGAAAGACTCCTCCCAAGAGAGGTGTTCATGCTGTGAGTTCCGGGAAGAGTGAGATCTCCACTGAGCTTGCGGAGCTGAAGGAGATGGTGAAGAGACTAACATTTATGGGAACCCCACAGCAACTGAAAGCATGTGGAGTGTGTACTGACCCATATCATCCAACGGACATGTGTCCCCAAGTCTAGGATGATGATGCTGAGGTGAACACAATGGGCAATGGACAACCACAGCACCAAAGGCCTAGGAACGATCCCCGACAAGGTAAGTATCAAACAACCGAAGATACGTTACAGGTTTTGACTAAACACTTTGCTACTAATGTCCAAACAACAGAATCCAGCATCAAGAACCTTGAAAAACAGGTTGGTCAAATGGTGGAAGTCATTACAAGGATTGAAACTAGGTCCTCCGGAGGATTACCTTCACAAACGGTTATAAACCCCAAGGTGATGCTGGAGGAGGCTCAATCATAGAGGTAGAGTCCTTACGTCGAGCCAACGACGTAAAACAAAGGCGCTGTTCGGGAGGCAACCCGAAGGAATAAAAAGAGGAGCCTCTGTCAAGAAAACCGCCCCTGCAGCTCAGTGTCCCTGCCCCCGCGGTGACACCCATGCCCAGCACCGCCCCCGGCGCTGGGCCAGCGTCTGCAACATACTGGTCACCGCCCCCGCGGTGACACCCCACGCCCCTGCGGCGGCCATCCTTGACACACTTCCTCAGCGCCACCCCCGGCGCTGAGGTTGCGTGCCTCCTCTTCCTTGTCACAGCCCCTACGGCGGCAAGCCCCCGCCCCTGCGGTCTTATTAAGGAAAGAAAAAAATACACTTCCCAAAAATAACCTACAACTACCGCCCCCTCCCCTCCCTCTCCATTCACTCTTCGAACCCTAGACCGCCTCGCCTCCCACGCCCTTGCACCCTCCGGAAACTCTCACACGCCGCCTTGTGCAACGCTCCCGCGCCACCTCCGGAGACCTAGCCATAACCTCCCCCGGCGACACCATCCCTTGCCACCACCACACACACCCTACATCCTCTCAAACCTCTCACTCTCCAACACCCTCGCCCCTCACACTCTTTCCTCTACCGCTCAACACCGCCGGCGACATCCCCACCAACAAGAAGTCGCCGGAACAGCCCCAGCACCACCACCTTCGTAGGCTCCCAAAATCGCCCTCTGCTCTTCTCCCGCCCCTGCGTCTGCAAGTTGCCGCCCCTGCGCAAGCTACAGCCGCCCCTACGGAAAACACAACAGAGGGTTCGTCTCTTACTCTAATTTTTGAACTTTCTAATTCCTTTGCTTGTTCAACTACAAGAGATGGAAAAACAGAAGAAATACAAGTTGTCGGAAGCTGAGAAGGAGCGGTATAGGATTGTGCAAGGTCGGGATGTGTATGCAAATCGATTTCTGGACATTCCGACTTTGGAAAAATTGTGCATGTTAGAGAGCATGTAGGCATTCCTCAACAATGTTGGGCTCGGTGATTTTCTGATAATGAGTGCTCCAACACACCCCGAGCTCAGCCTCCAATTCATCGTCACATTCAACATGGAAACGGTGGACCACATGTGTGTTGGACTTTCATTCAAGTTCAACAAGAGAAATTATACATTGGACTACACCCAACTGCAAGAGGCATTAGGGGTGACTATTTGCGCCTCCGAAGACTGGTGGGAACCCATCCCGACACCCGACTTGATGGAGTTTTGGCAGGCCGCCACCAAATCTGAGTTTCATGCAGGGGGTGAGTATTCCAACAAATTCACTCGCCCCTGTTTGAGGCTCATCTCGAAGATCTTCATGAGTGTCTTCTATGGACACAAGGAGGAGAATAAGGTCGCTCTCAAAGACCTTCCACTGTTATATATATACCTCCGCACAAACAACTGGGTATCAGATTGGCCATACCTCTTCCTTACCGCTTTGAAGCGTATTAGGAAGAATGAGCCACGAGACATTGTGGGAGGTGGGGTGATCTCCTTGTTAGCTGCACAGGTGATGGACCTCCCTGACTTGGAGGAAGGTCTAGAGGCCCCACTGTATACGGAAGGGATGTTCAGGAGGTGCAGGCTCCTCAGGAGAGACGGGGAGAACCTCTTTTGACTCTCGTTGGCAGATGGGAGTCACATCACATACCTCCCCCGACCACTTCCACTTGGAGACGAGCTCTCCAAGTTATACATACCAGCTGACCTCTTTGCTCCGAGACGGCCTCAGGGGGACATTGTTGAGAGATATGTTGCGGGCTCCAGCCAGGCTCTTGTAGCCGATGAGGAGATGCCTACTGCAGCACCGGAGGAAGATCCGGCTCTTGCGAGCCTTCAGGCTCAGATGGCCGCCCTGACCACCCAACATCAGGCATGGCAGACCGAGTACCAGCGGTCCATTCTTTAGCAGCAGTAGGCGTGGTAGTCCAGCTTCGCCTCCTCCATGACCACCCATTTTGACCGTCGGCAGGATGCTTGGCAGGCGGCTCATCAGCAGCAGCTTGAGGCTCAGCAGCTGACTTGGCAAGCCAGTTTTGAGACTTCATATAGGCAGAGGATGGACGCTCAGGAGGATCATATAGACACACTCTACCGCCGGCAGGAGCACTTCTTCAGCCACTTTCCATACCTACCGGAGGAGGGTACGGGTGGTCCATCCGGACCATCCCACTAGTGGTATCTTTTCTCATCCCTTTCCCACATTTATCTTTGCTTCATTTCCACTTTGAGGGCAAAGTGTACTTCAAGAATGGGGGAGGGACATATCATTGCATGTATAGTTGATTTGAGTTGTTTTTCATCGAGTCTTATGAGTTTGAATTCAGTTTGAAATTCAGTCCAAAAAAAATGAAAAGAAAGAAAAAGTCAAAGAAAATGAAAAAAAGGCATGAAAAATCCTTGGATAAACCGAAAACCCGAAAGGGCGGTTTAGGCAAAAAGAAGGTAGTCCGACCAACCTTAGGTTGGTGCAAAATTGGACTTGAGGGATGTGAGACTAAAGTGAGATCATCAAAGAAAAGAAGAAGAGTGGCAAGGTAAAAACTCGAAAGGGCACCTTGGCAGAATGAGCGGCACCGAGTGTAGGTTCCCTTTCCGGTGTTTGGCGACATAAGAAGGGGAGTCATAAGGAGTTTGTCCGAGTAGGCCACTCTTGGAGCAATAAGGATGGTAGTTTCTCACCTTTTTCTCACATTTCCTCTCTTTTCCTTCTTTCTTTCTTGGCTTTTCTTTTGTTTCAATTGTCTTTTCTGCTTGCCCATGCTTCCTGAGACCTTTGAGTCTAGTTTGTTGTCATTTGTTTTACTCGGGACGAGTAAAAGGTCTAAGTATGGGTGAGTTTGATAGGTGATGGAATCACTATCATTTAGAATAGTTTTTAGAGTCTTTTTATTGCTTTAGAGTCGGTTTATGCTACTAACTCCTTGGTCTAGAAGAAGAAGACTAAAAGAAGCTAAGGAAGGAGTTATAAGCACTTAGGAGTGAAGTTCGTTCACGAAGCAAAGCTTCTGTTGCTTCACCTCCCCCGCGGAGCCTTGTCACCGCCCCTGTGAATGACACCTCACTCCGGAGCGCCCCCTGCGCCTTCACCAGCGCTAGCCACAAAGACTGTCACCGCACATGCGTCAACCCCTGGCGCCCCTGCGGTGACTTGCCCTGAAGAAGCGAAGACCAGCGCCCCTACGCCTCTGCCTGCGCCTCAACCTGGGAGCTGGAAGACGAAGAGTCTGTGTCACCGCCCCTGCGTCGACACTAGGACGCTCCGGCGGCTTGGCATCAGAAACGGCAGGAAGTTGAAGAGTCAAACGTTTGAAGAGCATTAAAGATCCACCCCTGCGGAATTGCCTAGCTGCCCCTGCGGCCATGAAGAAGATCAAGCGTTTTTGCCTTCACCACTCCTACGGAGCTGAAGGCCGCCCCTGCGGTTTAACGACAGAAGCTTTACTCCGGCTGTTTACACCACCTTTATGGCATTAAAGGTGGTTGTTTTGGGCCGGCCATTTACTCCTATTTAGTGTATTTTGTAGTATAAATAGCCTTGGTTGATTTCTAGAATAAAAAAACTTATCATCCATCATTATCCACTAAGAATCCAATTTTCTCATCATTTCCATTGTAATGAGTTGCTAACTCCCTTGCTACATTGGGTTGGTTTGAAGCTGCATTGTTACCTTGGTTGTAAGTTCTTTTTAATATAAGTTTTCATTCAGTAATTCTTTGTGTTTCCTTGATCTTCATTGTCTAATTGCATGTTTTACTATTACTTGAGATTGATCACCTTAGATTCTAAAGTGCATGCAAAGAACTAGGATTAATAGGTTCCGGGTTCGGGTCTTTAATCTAGTAGTAAACTTTAAGTAATAACGGGTTGTAATTTCTTAAAGAAAAGGAACACAAATATAAAGATAAGTTTAACGGTTTTAATATTTTCTTTATATCCCTTGGTCTTTGTTTGAAAGCTAACTTGTTATTTGTTCTTGTAGGTTTACGGAACACTAACCTATTAAGTTGTGTTGATGCCGGTTGGCTCAACACATATATATGATCGAGACGGGAGATTACTTGAAAACTTGTAAAAGGAACTCACCAGAGTAGCAATCGCATGCTTAGAATCAACCTAGTGTAGATTCACCCATCATTGTCTTACTTGTCGCGTTATTCGTTTTTATAAGTTTTTGTGTGCATCAATTCAAACAAACCCCCCCCCCTTTTTGTTACTCGTTTCTATAATCAATAATTGCATCTAAAAAAACACCTTAACTCTCTTGGGTTCGACCCTTACTTAACCACTATATTTGTTTTAGTGCTAAGTCGGGATTATATTTTTGATAGGGTATAGACGACCATAGAAATACCTTAAGTTAGGAATCTACATAGCGTGGGTGTTGTATCATAGATCTTCTATTTTTGAAACAAAAATCCACTTAATTACTAATGACATGAATTATGACCTTAGTATAGACATGCATATAGGTAGATGTTCTCTTTGTATTACATGCATAGACATAAATCCAATGCATTTGAGCATATATTTCCTACTTTGTTAGAAAGGATGTCTACACATAGTTTTGTTGCATTTGTAGGAATTATGATGGATTTTAGAGCAAAAGAGAGCATGGAAGGACAATGTATCAAAAGGATAGCATAATGGAGTGCATTAAAGCATAAAAGGAGAGTAAAGGATCATCAAAAGGAAGATATGGAAGGAATACAAGCAAGAAGACTAAGGGAAACACATAACAAAGAATAATCTCGGTCAACCCAGAGAAATCTCGGCCGAGATTATTATCGGGATCACCAGATATTTGGTGAAAAATGGCCCATGGCCCGAAGTCTAAAACCCTACGTTTTATTATAATATGAGCATGGCTGCAGCGAAGGAGTGAGGTGACATTACACGAAGAAGAATGTTTACAAAGTTTGAGAAAGGACTACTACATCAAGTGATACAAGTTTGCATTGTTAGCTACAACAGTTTGAGGATTGAGAAGATTTGTGAAGAATTCTTTGAGGAAAATACTTAGATTTTAGATTTCATTGCTTTGGAACACAAGGTTGGAACTTTGTTGTTGCTTTGCTATAATTTTGATTATTGAAGACCCTTTGCTAAGTATTTCTTTTCTTTTTCTTGGTTATTTCGGTTTTATGAGTTATTTGAAGTCAAATATCTTTGTTGATCTGAATATGTGTGTTGTTGGCTAAAACCCCTTGTGATTTTCGGGTGATTAGTTGATGGTTGTGGTATGGATGATGATAGAATGAGCCTTTAAGTTAGATTGGACCCTGAATGTTGGTTTTAACCTACATAGTTACCGAATCTCAGTATGTTCTCAGGAATCTCAGCCGAGATTTGAGCAAGACAACCCGAGATTTCCCCTGTTTACCCGTTCATGTTATACTCTTAAGCTTAGGTTATAAATTGCCTAAATCCTAGGCTTGTTGAACCTTTCAAGCTTATATCCAACCATAGGAAGCGACTTACCCAGTAATTCCCTTTCTTGGTTGCCAAAGATGATGAGTTCTAGGTAGTAAAAGTTTATCCTTTAGGTTTGAGTGTGCCTTCTCCTTGCCTTTGTGAGCTAGCATGAGACTTACCCGGTAAAGCTTAGTTCTATTCCGTTAGGTTGAGTTGTTGGTTTGAGATTATAGTTCCTTTCCTTAGAATCTTAAGACTTACCCGGTAATAGGAGCGTTAGTTTGGGATTAGGGGATAGCGAGACCTCCCCTGTAATCTATCCCACCTTAGAAACACCTTTCCTTAGCAATCTCAGCTTTGTTCATAGATCTTTAGAAGTCTTGAATCGAAAACCACAACCGGATACTTTGATCTTTAGAATCTACATTCTTTTCCTTATTATCATATATTCGTTGCTTTTGATATTTCAAGATCTAATCTAGATGTGATATATTATTGCTTGATTTCACCATAGTCCTTGTGATCGACCCTGAAATATTTTATTTTGTTGCGATTGATCCATACACTGTGTGTTCGCTTATTTTCTTGGCTTTTATTTCATGTATAAATTTATAGCTTATTTTCGTTCAATATCCACACACGTTTGAGAACAAAATTTTATTTTTGCGCAGTTGCCACAGACTTGGTTTAGACCAAGCCGGTAATTTCGGTTGTCTAGGTTAGAGTTTTGCTTTTACTATGGATCTTTTTGCTTTGAGTAGTTGGTCTTGTAGGAGTTCCCTTTATTTTTAGATTTATGCAAAGATCTCGCGCCGGTAAAGAAGTAGTTCCATACGATCCTGAACCAGAGAAAACTTACAACAGAAGACTAAGGGAAGCTAAGATGACTTGATGGATTTCACAATCGCCCTCTCTGTATGTGTGATGTGGTGGACATTGCGTTTATGGAAACCCTTCAGCTCCCCAACATTGCAATGCTTAAGAGTTCCACAGTCTAGAAGATCTTAAATCCTGGAGATTTTGCCTTTCCAAGGCTTACAAGACTGTATTATGTCAACCTCGTCACAAAACGGGAAAAAGGAATTCTCACCCTTGAAACATTTGTAAAAGGTATTCAAATTCTTCTCACTTCTTCTGTTTTATGTGAGATTTTAGGAATCCCTACAGATCGTTCATTCACATACCCCGCCTGATCTGAGAGTTTTCGACTTGCCAAAGAGATATTCCTGGTTCCAAACTCAACATCACGCCAACTCACTCACACTTCCCTAACCCTAGATGCTAAAATAGTATTTACCATTCTGGTTAGATGTGTTATCCCTCGTGCAAACTCAAGAGAACTATTGACAGATCAATCGTTGGAATTGATTCATCTGATCATGTTTGGAGTGGACATTGACGTACTTAACCTCATCCTCAACCATATGGTCCATACAGTTAACTCTAAGCGAGCAATCCCTTTGCCTTATGGAAACCTACTGCCCAAGATGTTTGAACATTTTTCAATTGATACATCCGCTGAAGATCGACAGATGGCTTCTGGTAAAAGGAGAATGGATGCAAGTCACTAACTGTTGTCTAGTATGCATGCCAAGATAAATGAGATGTATCTAATGAATGCTCTTAATCTTACCACCATGGGAAGAATACTACCTATGACTGAAGATGCAGCTCAACACACCCAGGAAAAGGTTGAAAATATTCTGATGAATTGTAAACGACGAATGTAGAACAAATTTATCCTGTATCCCACTCATGTTGAGCCGGCCATTCTGACGGTGGAAGAATACAAGGTTTTCAAGGAACGATGAGCTGAAGAAAAGAGACGACGCTTAGCAGCAATAATGAATGACAGTCATAGGCCTATTTCTTCCAAGGCACGACGCCGGTTTTATGAGGAGGATTCAGACTAAGCATATGATGGTTGTGGGCGTGTTGTTTTTAAACTCGTTTTATGGTTTTGGAAATACTTTTGGGTCTGTAATTGCTTTAAAAACTCCCGTGCTTTAACCGTTTTTCTCTCTTGTTGAAAAATGTATGATCCGAAATTTCGATATTTCTGCATTCTGCATTTAAGTTTGTTTTGATATTCATATATGCATCGCTAACTCTACAATGCAAGTACAATATTTGTGTTGTCTTCCATCAAGGGGTTTCCTAGGTTTAACTTTTAGGAATATTTTTAGATTATCGTAATAAGATATTTTTCCTAGATTATCTTTTAAAGATATATTTCTTAGATTAACTTGTAAAGATATATTTCCTAGTTTAAAATAGGAAAGTCTCTCTTATAAATAGTCTTAGAAGGAGAGATTTTTAGATGATCAGTTCTGAATATGATTTCCACAATATTGTGAGACACTTGTGACTTCATTCATGAAGTTTGCATTTTATCATTCCTATTGAATCAAAATGAGAGTTTTTGATTGAAAAGTTATGAATCCTTGTTAGGTTGTTCTTGTGTGTGTTAGTTTTTTTTTAAGGTTGGTGCTACAAGTCAGACTAGTCCCTCCTTGTTCTTGTCTTATCTAGAAGGCTTGAGTAAGGTTAAAGAAGGAAGGGTGAAAGGTAATTCTTTGTATCGGGTTTTGACACATAATTGGTCAAGGTTCTTTTCAAGTCTTATAATAATCCTATCTTCCTATATTTATCATTTATCATTCCATATTATCATCTTCATATCTTTCCATATCATCCATTATTCCGCATTCTGAGTTCTACACAATCTCGGCCTGTTCTTGAGCAAATCTCGCCCTAGATTTCAGACAGCTATCCGAGATTTCCATTTTGTTAACGATTTGAGGACTTTTAATCTAGATCGGAAAACTGCAGCTTCAACTCCGCATCACTTAGTCTCTTAGCTAAGGCAAACTTTGTAGGCAATATAAAACCAAAGGCATGCACTTGTAAGTTGGTTGATGAATTTTAAGAAACAAAATTCTTTCTTTGAGTGTTGTTTGCTTATTATTAACAAAACCCGGACCTGCTGAAAGGCTTAAGTTCAAGCTTCAAGGTGAGAGATCTAGGAGTGTACTCTAGAGAGGCCGAAAGAATGATGGATCCTCAATCCTATAGTGAGAGGCCGAGGGAGAGAGGCTTAAGAAAGTTTGCTCTTCATATCTTGTTAAGTGTTGTTCATACTTGTTTCTATCATTCTAAACCATTAGATTCATTTGATAAAAATGTTCACCATGTTTCATCCCAAAACAACCACCAAAGATCGAGTCCTTGGAGAAGATAAGTGAGCGCCGGTGGATCCTACGCCCCGAGCACATCATTAAGTAAAAAAAATGACTGATTTATTTTTTAAATTACCCTATTTGTAGGTAAATTTATCTATTTTCTTGATAAATGGTGTAAATAATTATGAATTTAACTCAAAATTATCAATGTAATATAAATTATCCTATTTGTATGAATTAAAATAGAAGGGGCTATCGTGTCATTTCGGGTTACCTCGGGTTATCATGTCATATCGGGTCATTTACTTTGGGCTACCCGTCGTTATTGTGCTATTCTATTCGGGTTTAATCGGGTCTAGGTCATCTTCGGGTTCAGGTCATTTATTATTTCATGTTAAATCGGGTTTGAGCGGTTCGCGTCCAAATACTTTCTTTTTTCAAAAAATTTGGATTCAGGTTTGATTCAGGTTCGTCACGTCGATTTCACCGGTCGAGTCAACTTTTAACTACTTTACTAAAAACAGGGACGATAAATTATCAAATACACATGTATTGTGGGGTAGATGTAATGCGTTGAAGTTAAAACAAAATATAAATTTAGGTTAGATGTAGTTATGATGCATTCAATTAAAACAATTATAAATTTATGCAAAAGCTAAATCTCGACAATAAATTTCCTTTTGCTAAATTCAAATGCTTAGATATGATCCAGTTTGACATTTACATATGATCCAATTTTGCAAATTTCACGTGCATAGCTAACAAATATTACCCTTTAAACATTTCCTTTTGTAAATTTGACATTTATCTAGTGCCCTTCTGTTTGTTTGTTTTTTTTATGTTTACCCTTATCTCCGTACTTTTCGACAATATTTCTGCTCACAAAAATTTGAATATTTTTTTTGGTAACACTCATTTATAAGATAAATATGCCAATTTCACGACTTATTCACGCACACAAATATTTTTTAAACTAGGGGTACTTTTGTTTTATTAATGTGTTTATTTGTGGCCTATATCGAACTCAAAAAATTGTTTAGGATAAAATAAATTGATATCATAAATATGCACTTTGGCCTATTATTTATGCACACAAAATTGTATAAATACGGAGGCTATCTTTGTATAATTATTCTTGAGTATGACAAATAAACCGTTTATATATGCATCTATACATATTGAATTTACATATACACGTACATATATATATATATACACAATAATCATTTACACTGGAGAGATATAAAAATGAGATAATTTAGTTAATACAACCCTTTTAGGGAGATAAACTAGGCCCATAGAGTTATCAGTAACTAAATAAAAAAATTTATTTATAAATGGACTAAATGCTATCTTTATGGGTCATATTATCTAGGAAAAAAGAAAAATAATTGGATATTAGCTAAGTTTGAGTAAATGAAGTACGGTAATTGAATTGGATAACGGAATTGGGTAAGTAGAATTTAGTACCTGGAATCGGGTAGCGGAAAATGAAATTGGGTAACCGAAGTTGGAGATTTGAATTTGTGTACATGAAGTTGGGTACGTGAAGTTGGGTATGTATTTTTTTTTATTTTTTCTAGTATTATTAAAAACATATTTAACCAAACTTTTTTTTTGTCTAATTAATTATTAGGATAAGGGTCTATATTGTACCCCATTATAAACAAAGAGTCTACTTAACAATATCACCCTATGAAGACTACCCTTTAAATGAATTTGATATTGAGTAACTATAAATTCCGAAAAAGCGTAACCCATTACACTTTTTGCAAAGAGTTAACACTTTTATTGAAGTAAAATAAACCTAGAAATACAATATATTTTTTCTATTTTTGATCGTCCAAAGATAGCACCTTTTCTGAACTACTTTAGCCAAGTTGTTGGCTTCTCTTGGTCTTGCATGCGTTGTCACAACCTTCGACACATGTTTTTGTTGCATCCTCCTTTCTTAAGCCTTTTCAAAGTCACATACAAAATCATCGTATCAATATATGATTACGATGTTGATATTGATTTTCTTGAATGTAAAAGTAAATGATTCATTTAGTATTCAATACAAATAAATAAACTTATCTTAATAAGAAGGATAATTAGAAATATAATAAATAAAAATCAATTAGCATCCATACCTTGTTTTTCTAAACTTTTCATGTTGCTAATGCAATTTGAAAGCGCACATCCAGCTTGGCATAATATGTGTTTATCTTGTCCTTGCACGTCAAGAGGAAATTTTTTGTCACATAAAGTGTAACAAGTTATTATGCAAATCGGATTTCCAAAACATGTGAAGAGACACTCCCCTAAGCACTTGGCTATTGTGCCGATAGTTATTGCATTTGATGGAACAAGAATTGAGGAGATGATCAATGAAATAATGAGTATTGTCTTAATAGCCATTTTTTGAGTTTGCAAGCTAAATATTTCTCTAGAAATATCAACAATTTTATGTTAAATGTTTGGGTACAACTGAGTTATATAGCATTTCTATGTGCACAACTAAGAAATATGATTGTAATGTAGTCAATATGAACCGTATATAATGTAATCAAATGTATATATTTGGTATAACATCACAAAATAACAAGTACGGATGATTTGTATGCATGTGAGTTAAGAGAGTCACTTAAATCCATCTAGTAAATTGGAAACATAAGATCGGAAACTATCATTGCCCAAAATACTAGTAACACAAATAGTTTAAAAATAAAGAAACTAGCACTAAGATACCATATAAATTAGAGAATTATTCTTTATTTTTAGACAATATAATTAACATAAGTATATAAATATTACTAATATTAATGAGTTGATCTATTGAGTTATTACAAACATTTTGGAATGAATCATTTATTACAAAATATTTCATTAGAATAGGTAAATTTGAAAATTTTAGTAACAAACTTTGGCGTTTAGACCTTCACTTTTTATGGTTTGAAAATTAACAAAATTTCCCGAAATACCGTAGATAATTTACGTTACTAGGACGAGGACAATAATTGGTGGGGAGGGTGTTTGTGGTAATGAAGTGTAAACTTAGTCCATTATTCGAAGATCTTGTTAGATGCAAATGTGAGATTAAGCTTTTTTTTTTATAAGTTATAGTTCGTATTATTCGAAGATCTTCTAGGCTGGATATGATCCTAATGATGATACATGTTTCCTAAATGGTTTTTATGATCTTTATGTTGTAACACCCCAAATTCGCGGGACTCGGGATGCTACAGGTGGAGACCTCACAATGGGTCCTGGCCCTTAGCGTGACAACAATTTCACCGAATCTTACAACAAGACACAAATAAAGTAAAAAACCGAAATACATTTTAATGCAAATGATATGGTTCCCGAATGCATATACATGAAAGACCACAACCAAAACACAACTCCAACGACCAAACGTCGAAACTATACAATATACAATATATACATACACAAGACTCCACTCCCAACCCATCCTACAATGTACGGACCCCGGCTGACTACTCTTTTGGATCTCTCGGCCGCATCCCTAACCTGCAGGGCAACTACAACAATATCGGTATAAAACCATTAGCTAGCAGTCAAGGCATTAGAATCAAGGTATTGACACACATACACACATAAATCATCATAAACACTTATCATGTTCGAAAACACACAAGTCCGGTTATTATCTTTTCCATTACGCCATTCCCTTACTAATTTCATTTGATGTGTGACGCAAGAATCACTCGCCCTTGTCCCCTTTCACCATACGGGTTTGCACTTGATGCGAATCAGCATCACCCGCTGGACTGGTTGCATGACCTCCTAGTCGCCCCATTTTGGACTGGACAAGTGGTCACCGCCCGGTTATCATACACTTGGGCCAATATACAAATAATCACAAGGCCGTCCTAGTTCCGGTTCCGTTATTATAAAACATAAATAAAAACACACACAACCAATCACACATCGAGGCTAATACAAAGAAGCTAGCTAAGTAAGTCCGGAGACTTACCTCCTCCAACGCTAAACCGACCAATACCGCTCTCGCTTCCCGTAGGAAAGTACTCATCGCCTAATCATAACAATGCACGAATCAATACCACTCTCATAAGCTAGAAATCCTTGGACTTCTAGACCCGATGATCTCACAAGATCATAACCCATACACATACTAGGATAAGGTCCACAATCCATACACTATGCTAGGATATGCACATCCTAGCTGTTCGCCACTTAGCGTGCGTGCAAATAAGCTTTAAATTTATAAAAGTAGAATCAAGCAAGCAAACTCGCAGTGTACGGATCGATATAGTTAAGCAAGAATTCCAGAGTATCGAACACAGGGATTTGGGTGTTAAATCCAGTTATAGATTATCAAGCAAGTAAATGTATGAAGCTTTTCAATTTATTGGGAAAACAACAATCCTAAAGATCCAGGAATCCAGCTGTGGCAATCGATTCAAGATATACTAAAGATATAAGGACAAAGTTGAGGTTTGCAAAGGTATACGAATGTAAAGTAATTGTACGGTGAAGTTCCAAAAACCTTATATGACCCACCTAAAGGCACTCTCTATAAAGGTTGTTGAGGCTTCAGTATAGAAAGGATCTAAAGGTAAGAATTAACGTCAAATACCCAAACTTGTAATCCAAGGATCAAGACTAACTTAACCGATTAAGGTTGTGACACTCGAAATCGAGGTAGAGGTTGTTGAGGCTTCACTACCACCTAGAAAAGGCAAGTCAAGACTAAGTTAAAGCAAATCTTTAACTTTGGATTAAAGTAAATGCAAGGCTTGTAAACTGACACAAAATTACGGGTAGTTCTTGAGTTCCACGGCCGTGGAAGCTCAAGAACAGACCGTGGATTAGGTTCGTCGGCGATTCTCTCTAACTCTCAAGGTACAATCTGTTTACGATCGATCTATCATCATCTAAGCCACAACTATCAACCCTTCACCTTAGAATTGCTAAAGGGTTTTAGCCAACAACAGTCATATTGATATCAAATTCAAGATTTAAAAGAATAAAAGATGAAAACTTCCGAAAACCTTGAATAACCTTCAAATCAATCTCAAATCCACAAATCAAGAACAATAATGTCAATAGATTCGGAATAACACAAGCAATCACAATCTTAGATAAGAACGAAGAACGGGATGTCAATCCGCCTTCTAATCAAACCTAAGGATAAAGATGAAATCTCCTTACGAACAATCTTCCAAATCTTCACTCCTTCCGTCAATCCGGAAATCTCAATAGCAAAGCGCAAATCTCTCAACGACGATCTCCGCGAAAGCGTAAAACTAGGGTAAGCCGAAGTGTAAGCGAAGGTGACAGAATCTCTCTTCTTCCGTCCTTTTATAGTGTAAGATAAAATATAAGCCCGGCCCATTGCGTAGAAGATCGTGGCTTAAAATATTGCGTAAAAGATCGCCAAGATCACGGTCGTGGAAGGGTTCCACGCCCGTAATTTAGAGCGTGGAATTTGGTCACGGTTTGTCACAACCCTCCACGGCCGTGTAAGTTGCTGGAATGCACCACGCTTCTCTTGCCAAGTTTCCACGGCCGTGGACTAGAACGTGGAATCTAGTACGGCCGTATTTTAGAGCGTGGTTTAGAGGTAGATCGTAATTTTCCTTAGCCTCGTGCTATTCTTCAAGTTAGCACCATCCTTAGCTCCTAGAGATGTCCTCAATCCTTGAACATGCTCAATCAAACTCCATTCTCTCTCAATCCGTTCGGATTTAGCTCTTAATTGCCTACAATCAACACAAAGCTTATGTAGACCTCTATATCGACAAAATAGATAAACTAACTCACAAATGCTTCAATGCTCTATCAATGAATACCAAAGTGGATGAAATATACTTAGAAAACGTGCCTAAAATATCACAATATTTCATGCTAACAAATAACCCCATACTTGCCACTTGCTTGTCCCTAAGCAAGGTCTTTCAAAAGCATTAAAACACAAGTTAGGATGAAATATGTATACCTTCTCAAAGCAAAACTTCTTTTGGATGAATGTGCCTTCTAATCAATAGATCATTCTCAAATCTTGCTTCATTCGTTTATAAGACTTTCATACACATAATCAAAGAGTAAAAGGTAAAGAAAGCTCATGAATCAATCAAACTTCCATGTAAACATCATAACCTTCAAACATTATCAAAATCAATCATAAGAAACTTCAATTTAGATCACCAAGTCATATAACATTCTTTTGATCTTAAGGACTTTCAAACAAGGTCTAGAATGTGGAAAGGGAGGGAAAACTTTAAGGAATGTGGTGCATGAATCCGGGAAAGTGGATAACTACTCTTTTCTTCTTCTCTTGCGGTTCCCGCAGCACTTTCAACTTAGAGCTTCGCTCTCTTCTTTTCATTTTTCGACTTTACTTTTGGAGTTATGGATAGAGGTGCACAAAAACCGAAGCCTAGGAGATTGGCGTTTCTCAATTTTTATGAGATGCCTCAAACCCTTAGCGCACATACCATAATCCGCTAGGAATATCGCTCAATCCGACTTTGGCAAGACACAAACACCCGGCTATGTGAATGGTGCCGAGTTACTCATCGTCATGATTGACTTCCCCAAACCTATAATTTCTTTCTATTCCTTTGAATGCAAAATATTGCTTTCATGGCCCTCCCACATCAAATATGCCTTTTTCATCCAACTCCTCCAAATTCCCGGATAGGTAAAGGAGGTCATTATTTCAATGAGGGGCTAAATGATCAAAGAAAGAAGAAAGAAAATCGAATTGCCTTAATCATCTCAAAAGGAAGCATAAGAACTTATTATGTGATTTCAACCTTAATTTCTCAACATGATTTAAGTAACATTCATCCCATTATGAAATTTGCAAAAGAGGGATAATCAACTCATTCAATTTCTTTTCAACTTACTATTTGTTCAAGCATGCGATTGTCATCAAAACTCAATTCACAAGTGGTGATTATCATAGAAATCATCCCTATCCTTAGAAGCACAAAATTTTCAAAATTTTTCAATTTTTATGGGTTTTTCAAATTCTTTTTCATGCAATGCAATAATGAAACGTGCAGCAATAGAATGAAACATGCAAGATAGTCTCAATAAAGCATACAAAAGTGAGTAAGAGTTATTACAAACTATTAGTCACACCCCACCCCATACTTGGAACAAACATTGTCCCTAATGTTCAAAGAAAAGAAAAAGAAGAAAAGAAAGAAAGAAAAAGAACTCACAAAACGGGTGGTGGAGCGGCTAAACTGTCGATCATCAAGGGTGTCACTGCGGTGGAGGCGGAAACGGAGAGAAGCTGGGATCATAGTACCACCCGAACTGCTGGCGGTATACATCTCTCATCATGTGGTCAAGGTCATCCACACGTGCATCCCTAACATCAGCGCGGATCTCCAAAGCTCCAACCCTGCTGGAAAGGTCGGTAGCCCACTTTGGCAACTGCTCGTACCAGCCAGGCGGCTGGCTGTACCACGCCGGTGCATCTGAAGGTGCTAGTGCTGGTGGCGGCTGTGTAGACCATGGTGGAGGAGCTCCCATCCAATCCGGCTGAGTCGAATACCAAGCAGGAGGGTCAGCCATCCAAGTAGGCCTCTCGCTCACACTAGCGCGGCGAGAGGAAGAGCCAGATGCTCTAGCAGCGCGGGGGGAATGCCTAGGCATATCGGGAACTACGTCCGGCTGATCCGGGAATGTACCAAAGTCCTGCTCAGCTCCTCCTCCTCCCTCGTAGTCATCTCCACCTCCCATCTCCTCCTCTACAACTGGTGGTGGTGGAACGTAGGAAGGGGCTACCAATCTGTTCTCATGCATGGCAGCGAACGTCGCCTTCCAGTTATGGCGTCCAGCCATAATGGAATACTCAGGGAGCCACTCAATGCCTCTCCAGGTCCTACTCTCCTACGGCATAGCAGCATATGGTGGACCTCTATGGGTGGGGAAGATGAGGCCTCTAGTCATAAGGACCTGAAGTCCTAGGGGTACAACAGCAATACGTGTGCAAGCGGAGAAATCTACCCCTAATGCCCTAGCAAGGTGGGTGACTGTTCGCCCCTAAACGTGCGTGCAAATAAGCTTTAAATTTATAAAACTAGAATCAAGCAAGCGAACCCGCAGTGTACGGATCGGCGTAGATTAGCAAGTATTCCAGAGTATCGAACACAGGGATTTGGGGAGAATAAATTCGATCGTAGGTTATCAAGCAAGTGAATATAAGGGCTTTGCAAATTATTGGGAAAACAACAATCCTAAAGATCCAAGTATCCAGCTGTGGCAATCGATTCAAGATATACTTAATGATATAAAGACAGAGTTGAGATATGCAAAGGTATGCTAATGTAAGGTAATCGTACGGTGAAGTTCCAAAAACCTTATATGACTCACCTACAAGATACTCTCTATATAGGTTGTTGAGGCTTCAATATAGAAAGGTTCTAAAGGCAAGAATTAATGTCAAATACCCAAACTTGTAATCCAAGGATCAAGACTAACTAAATCGATTAAGGTTGTGACACTCACAATCGAGGTAGAGGTTGTTGAGGCTTCACTACCACCTAGAAAAGGCAAGCCTAAACTAAGTTAAAGCAAATCTTTAACTTTGGATTAAAGTAAAAGCAGGCTCGTAAACTTAAGGGAAATTACGGGTGGATCTTGAGATTCCACGGTCGTGGAACTCAAGAACAAACCGTGATTTAGGATTCGTCGACGATTCTCTCTAACTCTCAGGGTCTAATCTGTTTACGATCGATCTATCATCATCTAAGCCACAACTATCAACCCTTCACCTTAGAATTGTTAAGGGTTTTTAGCCAACAATCATCATCATGATATCAAGTTCAAAGATTAAAAGATTGAAAGATGAAAACTTCTGAAAACTTCCAATAAACTTCAAACCAACCTCAAAGTCACAATCAAGAACGAATATCGTCAATAGATTCAGAATAAAGAAAACAAACACAATCTTAGGAAAGAAGGAAGAACGGGATGTCAATCCGTCTTCTAAATCAAACCTAAACAAGAAGAGAAATCTTCTTGCAACAATCTTCCAAAAACTTCGATCTTCCGTCAATCCGGAAATCTCAACAGCAATCTCCACCAAAAGTGCGAGATTAGGGCAACTCCAAGCGTAACGTGGAATACGTCTTTTGCAAGAATCGCCAAAAATCTCCAAGTCGCGGCGTAGTAAGTGTAAGCCTAAAGCGAGGTGACGGAATATCTCTTCGTCCGTCCTTTTATAGGGCAAGATAAAATATCGGCCCGGCCCAAATCTTCTGAAAGATCGTGGCTTAAAATGTGGCGAAAAAGATCGCCAAGATCACGGTCGTGGAAGGTTCCACGACCGTAATTTAGAGCGTGGAAATCAACACGGTTTGAACCATGGATTCCACGACCGTAAAAGCTTCTGGAATGAACCACGCTTCTCCTGCAAGGTTCCACGGCCGTGGAACTGAACGTGGTTTGTAGTACGGCCGTATTTTAGAGCGTGGTTTAGGGCAAGAACGTGATTCTTCCCTAGCCTCGTGCATTCCTGAAGTTGACATTCAGTTTGCTCCTAAGAATGTCCTCAATCCATGGACATACTCAATCAACTCAACCTTGCTAAATTCCATTCGGAAATGGCTCTCAATCACCTATAATCAACATAGAACTTGTGTAGACATCCATATCGACAATATAGGCAAACTAGCTCACAAATGCAACAATGCTCAATCAAAGACTATCAATATGAATCAAATACACTTAGAAAACGTGCCTAAAATATCACAATATTTCATGCTAACAAATAACCCCATACTTGCAACTTGCTTGTCCCTAAGTAAGGTCTTTCAAAAGCTTTTAAAACAAGAGTTAGGATGAAATATGTGTACCTTCTCAAAGCAATACTTCTTTTGGAGAAATGTGCCTTCTAAAGAATAGATCATTCTCAAATCTTGCTTCAATCGTTTATAAGACTTTCATACACTTAATCAAAGAGTAAAAGGCAAAGAAAACTCATGAATCAATTAAACTTCTATACAAGCATCATAACCTTCAAACATTATCAAAATCAATCATAAGAAACTTCAATTTAGATCACCAAGTCATATAACATTCTTTTGATCTTAAGGACTTTCAAAGAAAAAGGTCTAGAATGTGAAAAGGGAAGGAAACTTTGAGGAATGTGGTGCATGAATCCGGGAAAGTGGGCAACTACTCCTTCTTCTTCTTTTGCGGTTTCCGCAACACCTTCAACTTAGAGCTTCGCTCTCTTCTTTTCATTTTTCGACTTTACTTTTGGAGTTATGGACAGAGGTGCACAAAAACCGAAGCCTAGGAGATTGGCGTTTCTCAATTTTTATGAGATGCCTCAAACCCTTAGCGCACATACCATAATCCGCTAGGAATATCGCTCAATCCGACTTTGGCAAGACACAAACACCCGGCTATGTGAATGGTGCCGAGTTACTCATCATCATGATTGACTTCCCCAAACCTAGAATTTCTTTCTATTCTTTTGATTGCAAATAATTGCTCTCATGGCCCTCCCACATCAAACATGCCTTTTTCATTCACTTCTCCAAATTCCCGGATAGGTAAAGGAGGTCAATATTTCAATGAGGAGCTAAAATGATCAAAGAAAGAAGAAAGAAAAATCGAATTGCCTTAATCATCTCAACAAGAAGTATAAGAACTTATAGTGTGATTTCAACTTCAATTTCTCAACATGATTTAGGTAATATTCATCACATTATGAAACTTGCAAAAGAGGCACAATCAACACATTCAATTTCTTTTCAATTCACTAATCGTTTAAGCATGCAATTGTCATCAAACTCAATTCACAAGTAGCGATTATCATGGAAATCATCTCAATTCCTTAGAAGCACAAAATTTTCAAAATTTTTCAATTTTTATGGGTTTTTCAAGTTCTTTTTAATGCAATGCAATAATGAAACATGCAACAATATAATGAACATGCAATGATAGTCTCGAATAGAAGCAACCATAGTGAGTAAGAGTTATTACAAACTTTTAGTACATCCCACCCCATACTTAGGACGAACATTGTCCCTAATGTTCAAAAGAAAGAAAGAAAAGAAAGAAAAGAAAAAGAAACTCACAAAGTGGCGGTGGAATGGCTAAAGCGAACGGTCATGCAATCAATCACTGCGGCGCTGGTGGAGGCGAGAATGGAGAGAAGCTAGGATCATAAAACCGCCCAAACTGCTGGCGGTAGACATCCCTCATCATGTGGTCGAGGTCGTCTAAGCGTCCATCTCTAGCATCGGCTCGGATCTCCAATGCTCCTACTCTCTCCGAAAGACCAGTAGCCCAATCCGGCATCTGCTCATACCATCCCGGAGCCTGACTGTACCATGCTAGAGCGTCGGATGGTGCCGGTGCTGGTGCTGCTGACTGCTCTGTGGACCAAGGAGGGGGAACGCCATACCATGCAGGAGGTGTGGTCATCCATGTAGGTCTCTCACTCACGCTAGCGTGGCGAGAAGACGAGCCTGAAGCTCTAGCTGCACGTGGAGAACGTCTAGGTACATCGGGGGCCGCATCCGGTTGATCCGGAAACGTGCCAAACTCCTGCTCGGCTCCTCCTCCACCCTCAAATTGATCTCCCATCTCCTCCTCCTCAACAACTGGTGGTGGGACATATGGGGAAGCTACAATCCTGTTCGCATGCATAGCAGCGAACGTCTCCTTCCAATTATGGCATCCCGCCATAATGGAGTACTTTGGTAGCCACTCTATACCCCTACCCGTCCTGCTCTCCCAAGGCATGGCCGCATAAGGCGGACCTCTATGTGTGGGGAAGATGAGACCCCTAGTCATGAAGGCATGGAGTCCTAAGGGAACGGCCGGTATACGTGTACACGCAGAAAAATCAACTCCCAAACTCCTAGCAAGGTGGGTAACTATCCCACCATATCCAATGTTGCCCTTCTTCTTGTTCTTGAGCTTGCTCATAGTAGCAGCCAAGAGGGTGGCACAATCAGCTCGGCGCCCATACAGCATGGAGTAAAGCAAAAAGAGCTCATCCGTCTTGATCTTTTGGGGCGTCTCCGTCCGAGGAAAGAGACACTCCGAAAGAACACGATGAGCAATCTTCAAGGCTAGGTGGTACATCAACCTAGCCTTGGTGTCAGCGGGCTGCCAGCGGTCCTCGCTGGCGTAAATCATCGCCACCTCCTCCCAAAAGTCCTTGGCGTAAACGCCACTAGGAAAGCGACCGTTGAAAGTCTCCTGGAACCCAAAGAAGGTCCCAAACTCACGGATGGTAAAATGATAGTCTCTTTCCATAAGACGGAAAGAGACGGTCCTGTCTACATGGCTGTGCTCAAAAGACGTCACAACCTCTCGTGTAATCTCCTCATAAGCGTCTTCTCGGATTGCCGAGAAGACAACTAGTCCGGCTCTATCTAAGAGCCAAGTAAGGTCATCTATAATGTTGAGAGGAGCTAGATCCTCCAACAATAGGTACCTAGGACCAATCACAGCCCTCTCATGGATCCTCTCGAGTGCATCGAGGTGATCCTCATGTATAGTGGGTACTCTAGGGCTAGGAGGTGAGGGTGATGAAGGTGATGATGGAGGAGAAGGGGAAGAGGGTGGTGGTGCTCTAGAGGATGAGGAAGAAGAGGGATTACCCTTCCTCTTCTTGTTTTGGTTATTCTTCGTCTCCTTAATCCTCCCCGAAACTCTCCTCACAAAGTCCATTCTGTCAAAAATTACGGGCTGTTCTAGCAATTCCACGGCCGTGGTTCTCCCAGAAACCGTGATTCGTCTCAGAAATTCTCAAATCTCAGCAAACAACTCTCAAACTCAGTCAATCAGGCAGCCCTAGTCTAATTCCTTCCAATTTCAATCAGTTCTTCCTAAAATCTCTAACAAAAACGAACCAAATTGACAAAGATCAAGAAGAGTGGAAAAAACCTATTTTTCGGATTTAAAAATCCGAATTGCGCATTCCTTGGTGAATTTCCGCTCGATTCGTCATTTGGATCTTGTTGGTGGTCGAGTTTGCTTCAGTTTGGGAAGAAGAATCGTTAAAAACGATTAAGAAACGAGGATTTGAGAGAGGGTCGTGGATTTCGGCGTTTAGGTCGTGGAAGGGGGATTTTGTGGAGTATTTTGGTGAAGAACGTGGTTTATATAGTCACAGGCAAAATTTTGAAAATCACGGTCTGTCGGGGTGTTCCACGGCCGTGGAATTGTACGGAACCGTGGTTTTGGTGATTTTTCAAAGGCTTTTGGAAATTACGGGCACTGTAGCTGTCACGACCGTGGTTTAGGCCGTGGAACTCTCTGTAAAGCTCCAAAGTCCAAATTTCGTTACTTTTCTTCAACATTATCCTTCCCTTTTCCTTTTCCATCGTTCCTACATCCAAAAACACGAACATACCGGAAGGAATCGAAGGCAAAAACAAAGCGAAAAAAACGTCTATACTAAGCTAATCTATGAATCGAAAACAAGAACAAAAATGCAATACCTTGGGTTGCCTCCCAAGAAGCGCTTTGTTTAAGGTCGGTCCGTAGCTAGACCAATCTCGCACTTATTCGAGTGCGGTAGGCGCGAACTCTTCGGTTTGGAGTTCCGGCGTATACTTCTTGAGTCGTTGGCCGTTCACCTTAGAGCTTCCGCCCGTTTCACCCCATACTTCAACTGCACCATGGGGGAAAATACGCTTAATTAGAAAAGGTCCGGTCCAACGAGATTTAAGCTTACCTGGAAAGAGACGAAGCCTTGAATTGAAAAGGAGAACTTGATCTCCTTCTTTGAAGTCCTTTGGAATGATATGCTTATCATGCCAACGCTTTGCTCTCTCCTTATAGATCTTAGCGTTCTCATAAGCATTCAAGCGGAGTTTGTCCAGCTCATTAAGGTCTAGGAGACGCTTCTCTCCCGCTTCCTTCATGCTGAAGTTCAACCACTTGATAGCCCAAAACGCTTTGTGCTCCAACTCTACCGGCAAGTGACAAGACTTCCCATACACAAGGTTGTATGGTGTGGTTCCTATGGGAGTCTTGTATGTAGTCCGGTACGCCCATAATGCATCGTCAAGCTTCAAAGACCAATCCTTCCTAGGCCTTGAAACCGTCTTCTCTAGGATTCCTTTGATCTTCCTGTTTGAGATCTCAACTTGTCCACTTGTTTGTGGATGATAGGGGGTAGCGACCTTGTGAGTAACCCCATACTTAGCTAGAAGAGCTTCAAAGCGCCGGGCAATGAAGTGAGAACCTCCATCACTAATGATAGTCCTTGGCGTCCCAAATCGTGGGAAGATGGTCTTGTTAAAGAACTTAACCACCACCATGGCATCATTGGTGGGAGAGGCAATTGCTTCCACCCATCTAGAAACGTAATCTACCGCCAATAGTATGTATTGGTTTCCACAAGAGGATGGGAACGGTCCCATAAAATCAACTCCCCAAACATCGAAAATCTCCACCTCTTGGATGTTGTTGAGGGGCATCTCATTCCTCCTAGAGATATTGCCTGTTCTTTGACAAGCATCGCAGGAAGAAACAAAGGATTGCACATCTCTAAATAAAGTAGGCCAAAAGAATCCAGATTGCAATACCTTTGCGCTAGTCTTGTTCGAACTAGCGTGTCCTCCACAAGGTAGTGAATGACAATGACGGATGACACTTTGCATCTCATCTTCCGGCACACATCGCCGAATGATGCTATCCGGACCTCTCTTAAAGAGGAGAGGCTCGTTCCAAAAGTATTCCCGGACATCCTTAAAGAACTTCTTTCTTTGCGCGTAGGATAGTCCGGGCGGTATCTCCTGACAAACCAAATAGTTAACAAAATCAGCAAACCATGGTTCGTTACCTTTGGAGATCACATAAATGCACTCCTCAATAATGTGTAGGTGTCCGGGAAGGAGTCGTCGATGGGTAAATGGTCGTCCTCTAGATGTGTTAGGCGACTCAAATGATCCGCAACAGAATTTTCTGAACTTTTCTTGTCGCGGATCTCTAGATCAAATTCTTGTAGGAGAAGAATCCATCTAATTAGCCTTGGCTTCGCGTCTTTCTTCGCAAGGAGGTACCGGATTGCAGCATGATCCGTGTAGACAATCACCTTTGTACCTACAAGATAAGAGCGAAACTTGTCAATAGCATAGACAATGGCTAAAAACTCTTTTTCGGTAGTGGCGTAGTTGAGCTGCGCTTCGTCTAGCGTCTTGCTAGCATAGTATATGGCATGGGTTCGCCCTTCCTTTCGTTGTCCAAGAACAGCACCTATAGCTACGTCACTAGCATCGCACATAACCTCAAAGGGAAGAGTCCAATCCGGAGGTTGGATAATAGGTGCTGAAATTAGAGCTTGCCGAATTGTGTTAAACGCATCCAAACATTCCTGCGAAAACTCAAAAACCGCATATTTCATCAATAGATTAGTGAGTGGTTTTGATATCTTAGAAAAGTCCTTAATGAAACGTCTATAAAATCCAGCATGTCCTAGGAAACTTCTTATCCCTTTCACCGAAGTTGGGGGAGGAAGTTTCTCTATGGTCTCTATCTTAGCTTTGTCTACTTCTATCCCTCTACTAGAGACTAAGTGACCTAATACAATTCCTTCCTTAACCATAAATTGACACTTCTCCCATGAAGACTTCCATGATTTCCTCTATGTATTCGGAGAAGATGGCCATCATGCACCGTTGAAAGGTGGTTGGGGCGTTGCAAAGCCCGAACGGCATTCTCCTATAAGCAAACGTACCCCATGGGCACGTGAATGTGGTTTTCTCTTGATCATCCGGGTGTATCGGAATCTGAAAGAAACCACTATAGCCGTCAAGATAGCAAAAATGTGAATGTTGGGCAAACCTTTCAAGCATTTGATCGATGAATGGCAATGGGAAGTGATCCTTCCTCGTTGCATTGTTGAGCTTGCGGTAGTCTATGCACTTCCGCCATCCTGACACGGTTCGGGTAGGAATGAGTTCGTTGTTTTTGTTGGTGATGACCGTCATTCCTCCCTTATTCGGAACTACTTGAACCGGGCTCACCCACTTACTATCGGAGATAGGATAGATGATACCTGCATCAAGAAGCTTAAGAATTTCCTTCTTGACAACCTCCTTCATGGTCGGATTCAACCGCCTTTGAGGTTGTCTTGAAGTTCTAAAATCTTCCTCCATTAGTATCTTATGCATGCATAGGGAGGGTTTAATTCCTACTAAGTCCTCAATAGTATAGCCTAAAGCTTTCCTATGTTTCCTAAGGACAATCATGAGCTGATTATGTTCATCTATGCTTAGATCGGAACTAACAATAACCGGAAAGGTAGAATTAGGTCCTAGAAAAGCGTACCTTAGATGAGTAGGAAGTGGTTTTAGTTCCATTGCCTTCGGAGCTTCCAATGATCCTTGAGTAGCATCCGATGTCTCCTTAGAAGTTTCTAAGGGTGTTGAGTGTGTGGGAGAAGAATCAGAAGAAGTTGAAGAAGTGTCTCGATCACTCCTTTCCACGCCCAAAATTACGGGTTCCTCATGTCCTCCACGGCCGTGGTTTAGGGCGTGGAAAGGAAATACGGTTGTCATGTCTTCTCCACGACCGTATAACCCTCTGGAGTGGGACACGGTTTTGGTTGTGAAATCCACGGCCGTGGAATATAGTGTGTGGCCGTGGATTCTCACATTTTCTGCCTCGTCGTGGAGTTTTTCAAACTCCACTTCACCCATCTCTTCTTGTGCTTCTAAGGCTTCAATTACCTCATTGCACTCTTCTTCTTCCCCTACATTTGTTAGACTCATAGTGATAACTTTTTGTAAAGGGTCGTTAAAGAGAATCGCACTTACCTCCTCCCTAGATAACCCTTCTTCATCTTGGATATCGAATATATCCTCGTCAAAGATTGGCTCCTTCACTAGAGTGGAAAGAACGAACTCTACTTTCTCTTCTCCTATATCAAAAGCGAGTCTACCATTCTTGCAATCGACTATGCAGCCGGAAGTTGCAAGAAACGGTCTTCCGAGTATGATCGGGACCGGACTATCTGCAGGAATATCAAGCACGACAAAATCAATGGGAACAAAGAATTTACCTAGCTTGACCAGGACGTCTTCTACAATACCGACGGGGCGAGTGATGGATCGATCCGCCATGTACAACGTCATCTTCACCGGTTTAGGGTCGCCTAAACCGATCTTCCTACATAATGCAAGTGGTATGATGCTTACACTTGCTCCTAAGTCACATAAAGCATCATATGTGACATCTCCCACTCCTATGGGAATGCAAAACGACCCCGGATCCTTTAGCTTTGGGGGCATTTTCTCCTTCATGGTTTTGATGAGATCCGAAGAATCCGAACTCATCTTAACCTCTCCAAAATCTTCTAGCTTCCTCTTGTTAGAGAGGAGCTCCTTCAAGAACTTGCCATAAGCCGGCATACCTACAATAGCATCAATAAAGGGTATATTAATATGCAGCTTGCTCATGAGTTCTATAAACTTACCAAATTGTTTATCTAGGCGCGCTCTCGCTCTAGATTGAGGAAATGATAGGGGAGGTTTGTAAGCCGGAGGAGGAACGTAGACGTCTTCCTTCTCCTTCCCCTTCTCTTTGTCTTTCTCTATGGGGACTTCAACGAACTTAGGCTGCGGATCGGTGGTAGTCACTCCGCTCCTAGTTGTGATTGCCATCACCCTTCCTTTAGGGTTGTCCTCCGTCTTTCCTGGAAGTTTCCCTTGATTCCTAGGAACTTCCTCCGCATGGCTGAACATTTGGTTTTCTAAAACCTTTTGAG
Organism: Fagopyrum homotropicum; assembly: GCA_033239125.1. Lineage (NCBI taxonomy): Eukaryota > Viridiplantae > Streptophyta > Magnoliopsida > Caryophyllales > Polygonaceae > Fagopyrum > Fagopyrum homotropicum. Next base: position 81,139,666 of record BSWB01000005.1, on the reverse strand, counting down.
CTTTATCAACCTTAGAAATTTTATCATCAACCTTAATGATGCGGTTCTCCAACCCTTGTAGCTTTCCCAAAATCGTTTCCAACATGGGATCGGGTTTCTCCTTCCCCAAATTGTTTCCTCCATTAGATGATTGCCCCTGGCTTTTCAAAGGAGTAGAGGAAGAGGAAGGTGGAGTTAGTGAATTGGAATTGGAAGGATAAGAGTTACCGGAATTCTGTTGATTGGAGCGCCAATTGTTGTTCCGGTTGTTGTTATTTCCATTCCAATTGTTATTCCGGTTGTTGTTCTGGTTATTGTTGTTGTTGTTGCGGTTTGTGTTATCACCGCCATTGTTGTTGCCCAAATAGCCAACATCCTTCCCTTGTTGTTTTGGGAAGTTGGTCTTGATAGCCTCCTTCAACTCTTTGATCTCATTGTTGAGGGAGAAAATCTGATTTTGAGCTTCATGTGTGAGCTTTGCTCCTTGCTCCACACGATTTCCCTCCACTTTCCGGTGGGAATACTTCTCTATGACCCTTGCTTTCTTCTCAATGAAGTCCCAAGCGTCATCTTCCCTCATGTCCATGAATGTTCCACATGAGAGGGATTGGAGGTTGAATTGCGTCCCCGCATCCAGCCCCTTGTAGTAAATTTCCAGCAAGGCAAGTTTGGATATGCCATGATGAGGGAAATCCAAGAGCAAATCCTGAAACCTTTCCCAAGATTGAAACAAACTTTCGTTAGGTCTCATGGAAAATGCATTAATCTTACCTCTAAGCTCCACCGTTTTAGATGGCGGAAAGAATTTGGTGAGGAACTCCGCGGAAAGGTCTTCCCACGTGTCTAGTTTCCCCCTAGGAAGAGCTTGGTACCAAGACAACGCTTTCCCCTTCAAGGAGAAGAAGAAAGGCTTGAGCTTATAGTTGTTGGTAGTAGCGCTCTTCGGTCTCATTGTCTCCATCATACACTCAAAGTTTTGCAAGTGTTGGTGTGGAGATTCAGCGCTTGTCCCGCCAAATTGGTTTTGGCGAACAAGAGTAATAACTTGAGGGTTGAAGCTAAACCCTTGCACATCCTCAACATCAAAATTCACGCCCAAACGGCGCGGTTGTTGTGTTGGATCCATCCTTTGTCCAAGAGTTCTTGGTTCATCATCTACACGTTCGATCCTCGCATTCCTAGGTGGAATGCAGCGATTAGCAGCTCCCCGTGGATGAAAAGGATTCACATTGATCGTGGGATCAATCTCCTCTAGCGGTGGCATGGAAGAATCACTATCATCAGCGGATGAGTGATTTCTTCTTCTAGATCTTGATGCCCTTCTTGAGGATTTCTTGCTTCCCTTATTCTTAAGGTCGCTTAGTTCTATCCTCATTTGGAAAATCATATCCTGTAGATTGTTAACTTGAGATTGATGACGATCCATTTCATCCCGACAGATGTTCTCATTCCATTGGAGTTGAGCTTCCTTCTCCGTCAACTCCGCTTGAAGATCACGTTCGTGTTCTTCAGCCATCTTCTTTTCCTTGCGCTTTTGCCTTAAAGTCCTCTCAAGCTCTTGATCAAGAGGTAAGAGGTCTTCGGTGTTCCTAGACCTGCGCATGCACTCAAAAAGATATCAAATAACGAGAGCAAGCTCCCAAGCTTGACAACCGGCTACCGAATTCGGTCCAAACCAAATCCCCGGCAACGGTGCCAAAAACTTGTTTGCCCCTAAACGTGCGTGCAAATAAGCTTTAAATTTATAAAACTAGAATCAAGCAAGCGAACGCGCAGTGTACGGATCGGCGTAGATTAGCAAGTATTCCAGAGTATCGAACACAGGGATTTGGGGAGAATAAATTCGATCGTAGGTTATCAAGCAAGTGAATATAAGGGCTTTGCAAATTATTGGGAAAACAACAATCCTAAAGATCCAAGTATCCAGCTGTGGCAATCGATTCAAGATATACTTAATGATATAAAGACAGAGTTGAGATATGCAAAGGTATGCTAATGTAAGGTAATCATACGGTGAAGTTCCAAAAACCTTATATGACTCACCTACAAGATACTCTCTATACAGGTTGTTGAGGCTTCAATATAGAAAGGTTCTAAAGGCAAGAATTAATGTCAAATACCCAAACTTGTAATCCAAGGATCAAGACTAACTAAATCGATTAAGGTTGTGACACTCACAATCGAGGTAGAGGTTGTTGAGGCTTCACTACCACCTAGAAAAGGCAAGCCTAAACTAAGTTAAAGCAAATCTTTAACTTTGGATTAAAGTAAAAGCAGGCTCGCAAACTTAAGGGAAATTACGGGTGGATCTTGAGATTCCACGGTCGTGGAACTCAAGAACAAACCGTGATTTAGGGTTCGTCGACGATTCTCTCTAACTCTCAGGGTCTAATCTGTTTACGATCGATCTATCATCATCTAAGCCACAACTATCAACCCTTCACCTTAGAATTGTTAAGGGTTTTTAGCCAACAATCATCATCATGATATCAAGTTCAAAGATTAAAAGATTGAAAGATGAAAACTTCCGAAAACTTCCAATAAACTTCAAACCAACCTCAAAGTCACAATCAAGAACGAATATCGTCAATAGATTCAGAATAAAGCAAACAAACACAATCTTAGGAAAGAAGGAAGAACGGGATGTCAATCCGTCTTCTAAATCAAACCTAAACAAGAAGAGAAATCTTCTTGCAACAATCTTCCAAAAACTTCGATCTTCCGTCAATCCGGAAATCTCAACAGCAATCTCCACCAAAAGTGCGAGATTAGGGCAACTCCAAGCGTAACGTGGAATACGTCTTTTGCAAGAATCGCCAAAAATCTCCAAGTCGCGGCGTAGTAAGTGTAAGCCTAAAGCGAGGTGACGGAATCTCTCTTAGTCCGTCCTTTTATAGGGCAAGATAAAATATCGGCCCGGCCCAAATCTTCTGAAAGATCGTGGCTTAAAATGTGGCGAAAAAGATCGCCAAGATCACGGTCGTGGAAGGTTCCACGACCGTAATTTAGAGCGTGGAAATCAACACGGTTTGAACCATGGATTCCACGACCGTAAAAGCTTCTGGAATGAACCACGCTTCTCCTGCAGGGTTCCACGGCCGTGGAACTGAACGTGGTTTGTAGTACGGCCATATTTTAGAGCGTGGTTTAGGGCAAGAACGTGATTCTTCCCTAGCCTCGTGCATTCCTGAAGTTGACATTCATTTTGCTCCTAAGAATGTCCTCAATCCATGGACATACTCAATCAACTCAACCTTGCTAAATTCCGTTCGGAAATGGCTCTCAATCACCTATAATCAACATAGAACTTGTGTAGACATTCATATCGACAATATAGGCAAACTAGCTCACAAATGCAACAATTCTCAATTAAAGACTATCAATATGAATCAAATACACTTAGAAAACGTGCCTAAAATATCACAATATTTTATGCTAACAATGACTATCCCACCATATCCAATGTTGCCAGCCCTCTTATTCTTTAGCTTGCTCATGGTAGTAGCTAAGAGGGTGGCGCAATCAGCAGGTCTACCGTATAGCATACAGTAGAGATGAAAGAGCTCATCTGTCTTGATCTTCTGAGGTATCTCCGTCCTAGGAAAGAGACACTCAGAAAGTACCATGTGAGCTATCTTCAAGGCTAAGTGATACATCAACTTAGCCTTGGTATCAACTGGCTGCCAGCGGTCCTCGCTGGCATAGATCATAGCGACCTCTTCCCAGAAATCCTTGGCATACACGCCACTGGGGAAACGACCATTGAAGGTCTCATGGAACCCGAAGAAGGCTCCAAACTCTCTAATCGAAAAATCATAGTTTCTTTCCATCATACGGAAAGAAATTGTCCTGTCAACATGGCTGTGCTCAAAGGAAACCACAACCTCTCTCGTAATCTCCTCGTATATATCTTCCCGAATAGTGGAAAAGATGACTAAGCCGGCTCTATCCAAGAGCCAAGTAATGTCTCCTACCACATGTAGAGGCGCTAACTCCTCAAGCAATAGGTATCTAGGTCCTATGACCGTCCTCTTATGGATCCTCTCTAAAGCATCGAGATGATCCTCATGAATGGTAGGGATCCTAGGGCGAGGTGGTGATGGTGATGATGGTGATGATGGAGGTGAAGGGGATGAAGGAGGTGGTACTCTAGAAGAGGAAGCATCATTGCCTTTCCTCTTTTTGTTCTTATCCTTATCCTTGTTCTTGTCCTTATTCCTACCGGACACTCTCCTCACAAAAGCCATGTTCTGTTGAAAACCATGGTTTGTTCTTCAGATTCCACGGCCGTGGAACGTCCAAGAACCGTGGTTTCTCTCGAAAATTCTCAAAACTCAGCAAAAATTCACCAAACTCAGCAATCAATCAGTCCTAGACTAATTTCTTCCAATTCCAATCAGTTCTCCTACAATTTCTATCAAAAACAAAGCCGAATCGACAAAGAGAGAGAAAGAGCCAAAAACCTAGGTTTTCGGATTTTGTAATCCGAATTGTGGCTTCCTCGGTGAATTGCCGCTCGAATTCTTTCTTGGATCTTGTTGGTGATCGGATTTGCTTCGGTTTAGGTCGAAGAATCGTTAAAACGATTAATGAACGAAGAATTGGGAGGAAGGGCGTGGAATCGGCGATTTGGGCGTAATTTTGGGTTGTGGTGTTGTGTTTTTGTAAAGAACGTGATTTATATAGTGGCCGTCAAAGTTTTTGAAAACCACGGTCTATCAGGGGGTTCCACGGCCGTGGAAATGTACGGAACCGTGGTTTTGGTGATTTTTCTCAGGCTTTTGGAAATTACGGGCACTGTAGCTGTCACGACCGTGGTTTAGGCCGTGGAACTCTTTGTAAAGCTCCAAAGTCCAAATTTCGTCACTTTTCTTCAACATTATCCTTCCCTTTTCCTTTTCCATCGTTCCTACATCCAAAAACACGAACATACCGGAAGGAATCGAAGGCAAAAACAAAGCGAAAAAAACGTCTATACTAAGCTAATCTATGAATCGAAAACAAGAACAAAAATGCAATACCTTGGGTTGCCTCCCAAGAAGCGCTTTGTTTAAGGTCGGTCCGTAGCTAGACCAATCTCGCACTTATTCGAGTGCGGTAGGCGCGAACTCTTCAGCTTGGAGTTCCGGTGTATACTTCTTGAGTCGTTGACCGTTCACCTTAAAGCTTCCGCCCGCTTCACCCCATACTTCAACTGCACCATGGGGGAAAATACGTTTGATTAGAAAAGGTCCGGTCCAACGAGATTTAAGCTTACTTGGAAAGAGACGAAGCCTTGAATTGAAGAGGAGAACTTTATCTCCTTCTTTGAAGTCCTTTGGAATGATATGCTTATCATGCCAACGCTTTGCTCTTTCTTTGTAGATTTTGGCGTTTTCATAAGCGTTCAAGCGGAGTTCTTCAAGCTCATTTAGGTCTAAGAGGCGCTTCTCTCCCGCTTCCTTCATGCTGAAATTTATCCACTTGATAGCCCAAAACGCCTTGTGCTCCAACTCTACCGGTAAGTGACAAGACTTCCCATACACAAGGTTGTATGGTGTGGTTCCGATGGGAGTCTTATACGCAGTCCGGTACGCCCACAATGCGTCATCTAGCTTCAAAGACCAATCCTTCCTAGTCCTTGAAACCGTCTTCTCTAGGATTCCTTTGATCTCCCGGTTTGAGATCTCAACTTGTCCACTAGTTTGTGGATGATAAGGGGTGGCGATCTTGCGAGTCACCCCATACTTAGCTAGAAGAGCTTCAAAACGCCGGGCAATAAAATGAGAGCCTCCATCACTAATGATGGTCCGTGGTGTCCCAAATCGCGGGAAAATGGTCTTGTTAAAGAACTTAACCACTACCATGGCATCATTGGTGGGAGAGGCAATCGCTTCAACCCATCTTGAAACATAATCAACCGCTAAAAGTATGTATTGGTTACCACAAGATGATGGGAATGGTCCCATGAAGTCTACTCCCCAAACGTCAAAGATCTCCACCTCTTGGATGTTGTTGAGAGGCATCTCATTCCTCCTAGAGATATTTCCTGTTCTTTGACAAGCATCGCAGCAGGAAACAAAGGTTTGCACATCTTTAAATAGTGTAGGCCAAAGAAATCCAGATTGCAATACCTTAGCGCTAGTCTTGTTCGAACTAGCGTGTCCTCCACAAGGTAGTGAATGACAATGGCGGATGACGCTTTGCATCTCATCTTCCGGCACACATCGCCGAATAATGCCATCCGGACCTCTCTTAAAGAGGAGAGATTCATTCCAAAAGTACTCCCGAACATCCTTAAAGAACTTCTTTCTTTGTGCGTAGGATAATCCGGGCGGTATTTCCTGACAAACCAAATAGTTAACAAAATCAGCAAACCATGGTTCGTTACCTTTGGAGATCACATCGATGCACTCCTCTATAATATGTAAATGTTCGTCCGGGAAGGAGTCATCTATAGGTAGGTGGTCATCCTCTAGATGTGTTAGACGACTCAAATGATCCGCAACAGAATTTTCCGAACCCTTCTTGTCGCGGATCTCTAGATCGAATTCTTGTAGGAGAAGAATCCATCTGATTACCCTTGGCTTCGCATCCTTCTTTGCAAGGAGATACCGGATCGCAGCATGATCCGTGTACACAATCACCTTTGCACCTACAAGATAAGAGCGAAATTTGTCAATTGCATAAACAATGGCTAAAAATTCCTTTTCCGTAGTGGCATATTTGAGCTGCGCTTCATCTAGCGTCTTGCTAGCGTAGTATATGGCATGGGTTCTCCCTTCCTTTCTTTGTCCAAGAACAGCTCCTATGGCTACGTCACTTGCATCGCACATAACCTCAAAGGGAAGATTCCAATCCGGAGGTTGGATAATAGGGGCTGAAATTAGAGCTTCCCGAATCATGTTAAACGCATCTAAGCATTTCTGCGAAAACTCAAAAACTGCATCCTTCATCAATAGATTAGTTAGCGGCTTTGATATTTTGGAAAAATCCTTTATGAAACGCCTATAGAATCCAGCATGTCCTAGAAAACTTCTTATCCCTTTCACCGAAGTTGGGGGAGGAAGCTTTTCTATAGTCTCTATTTTAGCTTTATCCACCTCAATCCCTCTACTAGAGATTAAGTGTCCTAATACAATGCTTTCCTTCACCATGAATTGACACTTCTCCCAATTAAGAACTAGGTTAGTGTCTTCACACCTTTGTAATACAAGAGAAAGGTTAGAAAGACAATTGTCGAAAGAGGAACCATAAACGGAGAAGTCATCCATAAAAACATCCATGATTTCCTCTATGTATTCGGAGAAGATGGCCATCATGCACCTTTGAAAGGTGGCTGGGGCGTTGCCAAGCCCGAACGGCATCCTCCTATAGGCAAACGTACCCCACGGGCACGTGAACGTGGTCTTCTCTTGATCATCCGGGTGTATCGGAATCTGAAAGAAACCACTATAACCGTCAAGATAGCAAAAATGCGAATATTGTGCTAACCTTTCAAGCATTTGATCGATGAAGGGTAGTGGGAAGTGATCCTTCCTCGTCGTGTTGTTTAGCTTGCGGTAGTCTATGCACATCCGCCATCCTGTTACGGTTCGGGTAGGAATGAGTTCGTTATTCTTGTTGGTGATGACCGTCATTCCTCCCTTCTTCGGAACCACTTGAACCGGGCTCACCCACTTGCTATCGGAGATAGGGTAGATGATACCTGCATCAAGAAGTTTAAGAATTTCCTTCTTGACAACCTCCTTCATGGTCGGATTTAACCGTCTTTGAGGTTGTCGCGAAGTCCTAAAGTCCTCTTCTATTAAGATCTTATGCATGCATAGGGAAGGTTTAATTCCAACTAAGTCCTCTATAGTATATCCTAAAGCTTTTCTATGTTTCCTAAGGACAACCATGAGCTTACTATGTTCATCTATGCTTAAATCGGAACTAACAATAACCGGAAAGGTAGAATTAGGTCTAAGAAATGCGTACCTTAGATGAGTAGGAAGTGGCTTTAGTTCCATGACTATCAGAGTTTCCAATGGTTCTTGAGGAGCGTCCGATGCTTCCTTAGAGGTGTCTAAGGGTGTAGAAGGTGTGGGAGAAGAATCAAAAGAAGTTGAGGAAGAGACACAATTACCTTCGGAATCACCCAAAATTACGGCCTCTCTGCATCCTCCACGGCCGTGGTTTTGGGCGTGGAAAGTAAATACGGTTGCTCTATTCTCTCCACGACCGTGTAACCCTCTGGGGTGAGCCACGCTTTTGTAGGTGAAATCCACGGCCGTGGAATATAGTGTATGACCGTGGATCCGTACGTTTTCTGCCTCATCGTGGAGTTTCTCAAACTCCTCTTCACGCACTTCTTCTTGTGCTTCTAAGGCTTCAATTGCCTCATTGCACTCCTCTTCTTCCCCTGCCTCCATTAGACTCATAGCAATAACCTATTGCAAAGGATCTTTGAAGAGAATAGCACTTACCTCCTCTCTAGACAACCCTTCTTCATCTTGGATATTGAATATATTCTCATCAAAGATTGGTTCCTTCACTAGAGTGGAAAGGACGAACTCTACCTTCTCTTCTCCTATGTCGAAGGCGAGTCTAGCATTCTTGCAATCGACTATGCAGCCGGATGTTTGATAGCATGAATTATAGTCTATATTTTGGGGTTTGTTTGGACGTTTTATCTTTCATAATCTGCATGTTTGTATGTATAATATGTGATTATATTACCATTTCATCTACCTTTGCGGGAATCGAGGTCTACACCTAGTTTTGTTGTAATCGTAGGTAAAATGGCAAGTTTTGCATCAAAAAGGAGCAAAAGGAGCTATGGAGTCATTGGAGCTACATTCAGGAACATAAGGAACCATCCAGGAAGCATAACCATGGAATAGAGATTCACTTTGGACCAGATTTGAGAGATTTCACATTCAGTTGTGACTCACCTCGGTTCACAACAGATTCACCTCGACCGAGGTGATCCAGAGAAGTCGACTCGACCGAGGCGAACACCTGGGACGCAGTGAGAATATTTTATTCTTGGCTGAGATCTTTTATCTTTGGAAAGAGATCTTATATTTTTGGGCTTGGCTCCTGGAAGGAAGAAGATATGCTAGATTATATATTTTACCTATTTTTATGGGAAAAGATCTTTCTAAGATATCTTATCTTTGGAGAGTTATTTTCCTATAAAAAGGGTAGGATTTTCACAAATCCAACACCCCGCTTACACCGAAAAAGATCGTGCTATACCATCGATCAAAGTTTATACGCAGCAGCAGCCATACTCAAGTTGGGAGATTTGAAGAACCTTTTTGAAGGTTGAAGAAGGAAGATTGTAGCTTTTATAGCTTTTGAAGGGTTTTGTAAGATCATCTTAGATTCCTTTCCTTGTTGTCTTGCCTTGGTGGATTTCTATCCAAGGAACGCTTTTGTTGTGATATTTGATTCAGTTATCGAAGTCTTTTCATTAAATTCTTCTTGTTCAAATATTCACCTTCTTCCCATATATTTGATTAATACTTTCATGATGATGAGTGGCTAATTTCCTTGTGTGATTCTAGGGTGATTGGCTGAAGGTTATGGGAAAAACAATGATAGAATAATCTTAGATTCCAGTAGGACCCTGAAAGTTCGAGTCTTTACCTTAACCCTAAGCATCTCGCTCAGTCGATGAACATCTCGGCCGGGGTGGAATTTGGCTGACCGAGGTGACTTATCTGATCCGAAACTGAGAGTTAAGTGTTAGAGTTTGCCAAATCCTATTCTTATTACACCTTTCCTGGTTCAATGCAAGCCTAGGATGAGACTTACCCGGTAATTCCTTAGTTTGTGTACCTAAGATCATAAGAGTAGGTAATAAAGGTTTATCCTTTATTGGGGTTTGAGTGTGCTTTCATCCCATCTTTGTGAGTTAGCCTGAGACTTATCCGGTAAAGGTTGATTCTATTCCCTTAGATGGTGTGTTAGTTTGAGGTTATAGTTCTTTATCTTAATTCCTTGAGACTTAACCGGTAATAGGAGTTATGGTTTGGGATTAGTGAGTAGTGAGACTTACCCGGTGATCTATTCCACTTTAGTAACACCTTTCCCATGCAAATACCTCAGCTTTGTCCGCTTATCTTTAGATCTTGAGTTGGAACCACAACTAGATGCTTTAATCCCTAGAATTGCATGTTTCCTTTATTGACTGTTTATCATCTTTGATTGTTTTAATTGCTTTTGTGGTTAGTAATTACTAGAGCTTACCGTGATTGGACTTTGTTTCACTAAGTCCCTGTGATCGACCCCTGGAATTCCTTGCTTTTTACTACGATTGACCCGTACACTGCGGGTTCGCATCCTTGTTTTAAGCTTACGTCTAGGGTTATAAATTTAAAGCTTGCACACACCGTTTGGAGCGAACAAGTTTTTGGTGCCGTTGCCGGGGACTTGGTCTAGACCGAGCCGGTTACGGTTTGCTCTTGGGGCACTTGCCCCCGTGTCTTCTAACCACTCTACTTGAGTGACTTTTGCAGGTTCTTTCTTAGGTATATGCGAAGAACCCGCATTGGGAAGGAAATCGTTCCTTACGATCCCGAACCAGAAAAGACATACAAGCGACGCTTAAGAGAAGCGAAGATGGCCCACCAAGACAATCGCGATCTTGAGGCCGAGTTGAAAGAGGCACTAGAGCTGCTACGCCTCAGCAGGGAAGAATTGAGGCAGAAAAGAGAAGAAACTCGCACCAGGACTGAAGCGATCAAAGCTGACATGGCAGCTTTACGAGACCAGTTTCTACCTCGACCGAGGGAAGATCCTGTTCCAGATCATCGACCGATCCAGGTCCTAGTCGCTGACCCTCGACCGAGGCAGGTCCCAGTACCTGACGCCCCGGCCGAGGTACTTCCACCTCGGATGCCAGTCCGAGACGCTTTTCCTGTAGGAATCCCACAAACCCTAGGTCAAAGGATGGAACCCAATCAACAACTGAGGCGTCCAGGAGTTAACTTAGGAGATCCAGCGGACCATGACTATGAACTTCGACCGCAAGTTCTATCCATGATTCGCCAATGCTAGTTCGGAGGGCTAGAGAAGGAGTCACCACATCAACATCTTCAAAACTATGAGATCTTGATGGAGACCTTGAGACCCTCAAGGATTGAAAATAACAACTACAAGCTAAGACCTTTTTACTTTTCTTTAAAAGATAGAGCTCTTACTTCGTATCAATCTCTTCCTCCAAGAAAAATCAGCACATGAGAGGAGATGACTACGGAATTTTTGACCAAATTCTTTCCCCCCTCAAAGACAGTTGAAATGAGAGGGAAGATCAATGCTTTCATTATGAAGGACAAGGAGAGCTTGTCCAAGTCATGGGAGCGGTTCAAGGACATTCTTTTGGATTGCCCACATCATGGGATTCCAAAGTTAGAGTTATTGGAGATATACTTCAAGGGACTGGACGGAAGCACCCAGTTCAACCTCCAACTACTCTCCGCCGGTATCTTTATGGACATGGCGATTGACGAAGCTTGGGACTTCATCGAGAAGCAAGCTTTGCATATGGAGAAGTACACCCACCAAGGAGCTGAAGGTGGAGTTAAAAGAGTTAACTTCCAAGAAACTCAGCCCAACAACAATCAACTCACGTCTTTGAAGAATGACGTGAAGCAATTGAAGGAACTCTTGGTTGCTCAAACCAAGAAGGAAGAGCAAGAACAAAGGAACAACAACAATGGATACCGTAACAACAACAACGGTTCCATGAACAACAACTACAACAACAATAGAGGATCCAATAGCAACAATTGGAGGGCGAACAACCAAAATTCTGGTAACAATCATTCAAACTCCAACTCTAACGATTCCTCTAACCCTTTCCTCTCTTCCCCTTCTTCTTCTTCTACTCCATTAAAGAGCCAGGGGCAAGGATCAAGTTCGTCTCAGCCGGAAAAGAAAGACGCAGTTCTGGAGGCTATCTTGATCAAGCTCAACGCTATGGAGACTTCTATGACTTCATTTTCGAAGGCCCAAAAAGCCTTTGAACAACAACTTGCAAGTAGGGCGAATGAAGCGCCAAGAGATCCAGGGAAGCTTCCAACAAGGACGGAAAGCAACCCTAAGGGCCAGATCATGGCCATAACTACGAGGAGTGGACTGAAAACTACAGATCCAGTGCCTCAGTCGGTGCCAGTACCGACAAAGACCACCTCGGTCCAGATGCGGTCGAAGAACACTTCGACCGAGATGCCAACCGAGGTGGAGCCACAGAAAGCGGAGGGGAAAACTGAAGTTTATGTTCCACCTCCTGCATACAAACTACCACTTCCATTCCCCCAGTCAAGGGCCAGAGCACATCTAGACAAGCACTTTGATAAGTTCCTTGACTTGATGAATAAACTGCATATTAACATTCCTTTCCTTGATGTTATTTTAGGAATGCCCGCCTATGGGAAGTTCTTAAAGGAGATCCTATCAAGGAAAAGGAAACTGGAAGATTTTAGTGAAGTTAAGATGACATCTAAATCCTCGGAGCTTATTCAAATCATGAAGGAGAAGATGCCACCTAAATTAAGAGATCCCGGCTCATTTTGCATTCCTATTCAAGTTGGGGATGTCACTTGTGAAGCCCTTTGTGATCTAGGAGCCAGCGTGAGCATCATCCCGTTGGAGCTATGTGTGAAGATCGGACTTGGAGAGCCCAAGCCGGTCAAGATTCGACTTTATATGGCGGATCGCTCCATCACCCATCCCGTGGGCATCTTGGAGGACGTTCCGGTCAAGTTAGGTAACTTCTATTTACCAATTGATTTTGTTGTACTTGACATTCCCGCAGATTATCCTGTTCCTATTATTCTCGGGAGGCCATTTCTAGCAACTTCGGGTTGCAACGTGGATTGCAAGAACGCCAAGCTGAAATTCAACATTGGCAGCGATGAGGTGGAGTTTTCATTACTTGCAGCCATGAAAAGGGAGCAGCTGAGCGATGATATCTTCAACATCTACGATGAAGAAGAATCAAGAGAATTGGTGAGCTCTATCCTTACTAACGATTCACTCGAAAGAGTTATTAGCTTCAGTTTAATGGAGGAAGGTATAGATGCTTCTTGTGATGCAGATATACGGAGCTTAAAAGCACTGGAAGAAGATCCAGGAGCTAAAACTGAGAAGCTAATCCAGGAGACGAAGATCTCCAGTTTCGGTTCCAGTTGCAGTACCTCGACCGAGGCACTTTCTGGACTGAGCGAGGCGACTGAAGAACATCTCGGTCAACGCCTCTGCGCCTCGACCGAGGTCGATGGCAAGATGATGTCAACTGAGACTGCTGAGAATAACAAACTTCTTACTCCCTTCTCTGACATTCATCCTCAGTTGGTGGAACATTCTATCCACCAACTTTCTGATAATACAGGACCTTGGTATGCTGATATTGTGAACTATCTTGTTTGCCAGGAAATACCGCCCGGATTGACGTACTCTCAAAAGAAAAGATTTTTCAAGGAGGTACGCCACTATTACTGGGACGAGCCGCTGCTATTCAAGCGCGGGCCGGATGGGATGCTTCGAAGATGCATTCCGGAAGATGAAGTTAATAGTGTCATACGGCATTGTCACTCACTTCCTTGTGGAGGACATGCCAGCACCGATAAAACATGCGCTAAGGTATTACGTTCTGGTTTCTTTTGGCCTACATAATTTAAGGATGTGCAATCGTTTATTGTCTCTTGTGATGCATGCCAAAGAATAGGGAATTTGTCAAGGAGGAACGAAATGCCGCTTAATAACATCCAAGAGGTGGAAATCTTTGATGTATGGGGGATAGACTTCATGGGACCTTTCCCATCCTCCGGAGGAAACCTCTATATTCTTCTTGCAGTTGATTACGTCTCTAGATGGGTTGAAGCCATTGCTTCTCCCACTAATGACGCCAAGGTGGTTGTGAAGTTCTTAAACAGAACTATCTTTCCACGTTTTGGAACTCCGCGCATCATCATCAGCGATGGAGGAACGCATTTTATCAACCGGAAGTTCAAAGCACTTCTATCGAAGTATGGGGTAACCCACAAGGTAGCAACCCCTTATCACCCTCAAACTAGTGGACAGGTCGAGATATCGAATAGAGAAATCAAAGAAATTTTGGAGAAGACCGTCTCTAGAACGAGGAAGGATTGGTCCATGAAATTGGACGATGCTCTTTGGGCGTACAGGACCGCATTTAAGACTCCCATAGGTACCATCCCTTATAATTTGGTATATGGGAAGTCTTGTCATTTGCCCGTTGAATTAGAACACAAAGCATATTGGGCGATCAAATGGCTGAATTTCGACATTAAGGAGGCCGGCGAGAAGCGTCTATTGGAAATCAACGAGCTGGAGGAGCTGCGTTTGAACGCTTATGAGAATGCCAAAATCTATAAGGAGAGGACGAAGAGATGGCATGACAAGCGTATCGTCCCAAAGGAACTTAACGAAGGAGACTTAGTTCTACTCTTCAACTCCCGCCTCCGCCTCTTTCCAAGTAAGTTAAAATCTAGATGGACCGGACCTTATGTTGTGAAACATGTTTTTCCTCATGGTGTAGTTGAGATATGGGGCGAAACTAGCGGAAGCTTCAAGGTCAACGGTCATAGACTTAAGAAGTACAAACCGGAAGTTCCGGTTGAGGAGGTTGCACCAATATACCTCGTTTGAGACGCATCATGGTCCAGCTAGCCACCTTAAACCAAGCGCTTCTTGGGAGGTAACCCAAGGTATTGCTTTCTTTTCCCTTTTTCTAGTCTAGCTTAGATAGTTTTTGCTTTTGCTTTGCTTTGTTTTGTTTTTGGCGTTCTAGACAGATAACTGGAGACATCTAAGGAAGGAGCATAACTGGAAGGACAGAAGATCGAGAATTTGAGAAGACGAAGTTTGACTGAGGCATCTCGGTTGCTATCAGAGCACCTCGACCGAGATGATTCTTGAGCAACCAAGGCGACTAGGGTTTTCTGAAGAACCACCTCAGTCCGTACCACCTCGGTCCAGTCGAGACCATCTCGACCGAGGTGACAGCAGTTCCAAAAAGGGTATAAAAAGGGGATTTATTTTCTCTCTCTTCCATCTCACCCTTCCTCGACCACGGCGATAGTTTGCACCTCGCTTCTTCGATTCTTGCTCGTTTTCGAAGATTTTCGCTTTCAAACTGCGATTAAGGCATAGAGGATCCCAGTGCATCATCGATCTGCAAGAAAATCGAACCGATTCGGCCGAACGAGGTAAAACAAAACCGAAACCCTAACTCGCTGTTTCGCTTTGATTTGGGCTTTGGTTGCCCTTGCATTTGTTGAGAAAAGGCTTAAGTACCCCATAGGAAGCAATTGTAGTGATTTTGGGGGAAAAGAACTGAATTTTCTGAGGAAATTAGAACCCTACCTCGCTGTTTCGCTTTGAGAGTTGTCAGTCGACCGAGGTGATCTGCCAGTGTGGTTTTCTGAGAATGAGTTCCGACAGACGCCTTGCCCTTAGGGATAGATCCTCACCTTCCCCTTCTTCCTCTTCTTCCCGACCCTATCGACCGGTGATCCATGAGCGACACCAGGTCGATTATGACCGTATTTCCGGCCATCTAGTGATTGCACCTCGCTTCCTGGATGTGTCTGCTTTTGATTGTCTCCAGGTAGACGGAGACCTTAGGAGGATGATTTCTACAGTAGGGCTGGATCAGTTTACTGAGATCCGAGCCCCAGCCTATTTGGAGCCCACCTTAGAGTTCATTAGCTCCTTTACCTACCTCCCCCACAGAGCGATCTGTGAAGTACCGGTTGATGAACCGGAACTTCTTAGTGCCACTAGAGTAGTAGAGAGAGATTTTTGGCTTTCCTGAGCCCACAGTTGTTGACTTCCCGTCCCGATCTGTAGCTAGGGAGTTTTGGGGGCAGATTGCCCATATTGTTGAGCATGCAGATAGATGGCGCCCTGGAGATTCCAAGGAGAAGGTCATCTTCCATTTAGCCTTTAGGTTAGCCCACCGGATCTTCAGCGAGACACTTCTGGCGCGTACTGAGATGCCCCAGAAGGTCCAACAGGAAGAGCTGTTCAGTTTGTACTGCATGGTTACTGGGGGTATCCCGGACTTTGGCTTGATGCTAGTAGAGGACCTGCACAAGATCAAGGCCAAGGCGAAGGGAGACATCTGCTGCGGAGGGCTTGTCACCCACATTGCCAGCTATCAGGACATGGATCTCAGCGCTTGCACGATGGTGGCGGCTCCGAAGCCGCTTGGGCTGCAGGAGATGATCATTCGGCGGATTCTGGTTCCCTGAGGTTTGACTACACCGTACGTGGCTATGCCGTGGGAGCTGACTGCACCACAGGGGATCAGGTGGTCTGCCCAGTTTACTGTTTTTGAGCCTCATTATTGGCAGACCGCTTGGGCTCCACTGATGGAGGATTATAGAGAGGCAGTAGCTGCCCCAGCTGAGGAGGAGGTAGATGATGAGGAGACCGCAGATGACAGAGAGGGTGGAGTCCCGATGGACACAGGGATGGATACTGCAGGGACGAACGCACCAGTTATAGATCTGGATGATGAGGATACTGAGCCTGCACCTGCTGCATCACCTGCGAGACCTGCTAGGCGTAGGACACGCCGACATAGAGATCCAGAGGCTCATCATTGGATCGATGATTTGACTCTTACGCTGCCCTTACTGTGGACATGCATGAGAGATTTGCTGCCCAGCATCGACAGATTGACAGCTGGACTCATCAGATGCTAGAGGGACAGCACTATCAGCGCAGGATGATGGAGATCCAGTTCCAGCAGACTATGGGTTATCCATTTGACCCATCCCAGTATCCGTACGTGCCACCACCACCGGATCAAGATTATTGAGAGCTGCAGGTTTTTCTTTCTTATTTTTATGCAGTTCAGCTTATTATCCGGTGAGTATTTTATTCTCTTAGACTTATTTTGACCCACTGGGACAGTGTGTCCCAAGTATGGGGTATTTGTGTATTACTTTGCAGTTATTTGATGTATGACTCTATTTGACCGGATATTTATATTTATGCTTCACTTTTACATCTATGTGTTTATCTGAGATTACATGCATACTTACAGGTTATTTGATTGAGAAAAACGTCGAAACTGAAAGAAAATTGGTTTTTAAAAAAAAATTTTGGACCTCGACCGGGGCAGTTCTGGCCGAACGAGGCGTTTCACCTCGGTTGACCTAAGAACACCTCGACCGAGGTGGGTTAACTGAGAGTTTTCGAAAACGATTTTTGTGCTTCTTATCTGGATATGATCTCAGTGAAGATCTTGTTTACTGGCTGGTTTTAAATTCTTTATGTGTTTAAAAGGTTTTATAATATGTTTAAGTTGCTAAATGCTTTGTTTGAAACTATTGGCATGTTTAATACTTTGTTTTTATCCAAATTATGTTGAATTTGAAGGTTGACACCGCAAGATAAGTTCTCTCACTTTCTTCCTGGAAAGACCAAGGCAATTCATTCTTCTCTCTTCTTCTTCTTGATCATGCTTAGCCCCTCATATACATTTTGCCTCCCTTTACCTATCCGGGAATTTGGAAGCAAGCGAAGTGGCGAAAGCAAGTGAAGTTAAAGTTGAGAAGTTGGTTGGAAGTGAAAGTGTTAGAAAGTAATAATAGGTTTGGGGAAGTCAATCATGAAGATGAGTAACTCAGCACCATTCACATAGCCGGGTGTTTGTGTCTTGCCAAAGTCGGATTGAGCGATATTCCTAACGGGTCATGGTATGTGCATCAAGGGTTTGATACATCTCAAGAAATTGATGATTGCTGATTTCCTAGGCTTCGGTTATTGTGCACCTCTGTCCATGCATCCCAAAAAGTAAAGTAAAAAGAAAAAGTGTGAAATAAGCAAAGCTTATTGGTAGAAAATGTTGCAAGTCAAAGTGAAAGTGAAGTTCATCCTTTTCCCGGATTCTAGCACCACATTACCTTACATACATCCCTACCCTACACGTTTCTTGACCTTTCTTTTGGGAAGCCCTTGAGACCTTGAGCTTGTTGATTGACTTAGTGGTTTAAATTGGATTATACATGATTAATTTCGATAATTATGACTTATTATGCATTCTATGATTTTATGCAAAGATGAACAACTTTCTTATATTTATAAAATGTTTTGATCATACATTGATTTTAGATTCCATGAAGTATTCTCTTAGAGTGATCTATGATTGTTGCACACCATAAAAATGTTTTTGAAAGACTTTTCATTGATTTTATTGACTTATAATCCATTCTATCTTGTCTTTTATATGCAGAACTTGCTTGGGGACAAGCAAGGGCTAAGTATGGGGTATTTTGATAGCATGAATTATAGTCTATATTTTGGGGTTTGTTTGGACGTTTTATCTTTCATAATCTGCATGTTTGTATGTATAATATGTGATTATATTACCATTTTATCTACCTTTATGGGAATCGAGGTCTACACCTAGTTTTGTTGTAATCGTAGGTAAAATGGCACGTTTTGCATCAAAAAGGAGCAAAAGAAGCTATGGAGTCATTGGAGCTACATTCAGGAACATAAGGAACCATCCAGGAAGCATAACCATGGAATAGAGATTCACTTTGGACCAGATTTGAGAGATTTCACATTCAGTTGTGACTCACCTCGGTTCACAACAGATTCACCTCGACCGAGGTGATCCAGAGAAGTCGACTCGACCGAGGCGAACACCTGGGACGCAGTGAGAATATTTTATTCTTGGCTGAGATCTTTTATCTTTGGAAAGAGATCTTATATTTTTGGGCTTGGCTCCTGGAAGGAAGAAGATATGCTAGATTATATATTTTACCTATTTTTATGGGAAAAGATCTTTCTAAGATATCTTATCTTTGGAGAGTTATTTTCCTATAAAAAGGGTAGGATTTTCACAAATCCAACACCCCGCTTACACCGAAAAAGATCGTGCTATACCATCGATCAAAGTTTATACGCAGCAGCAGCCATACTCAAGTTGGGAGATTTGAAGAACCTTTTTGAAGGTTGAAGAAGGAAGATTGTAGCTTTTATAGCTTTTGAAGGGTTTTGTAAGATCATCTTAGATTCCTTTCCTTGTTGTCTTGCCTTGGTGGATTTCTATCCAAGGAACGCTTTTGTTGTGATATTTGATTCAGTTATCGAAGTCTTTTCATTAAATTCTTCTTGTTCAAATATTCACCTTCTTCCCATATATTTGATTAATACTTTCATGATGATGAGTGGCTAATTTCCTTGTGTGATTCTAGGGTGATTGGCTGAAGGTTATGGGAAAAACAATGATAGAATAATCTTAGATTCCAGTAGGACCCTGAAAGTTCGAGTCTTTACCTTAACCCTAAGCATCTCGCTCAGTCGATGAACATCTCGGCCGGGGTGGAATTTGGCTGACCGAGGTGACTTATCTGATCCGAAACTGAGAGTTAAGTGTTAGAGTTTGCCAAATCCTATTCTTATTACACCTTTCCTGGTTCAATGCAAGCCTAGGATGAGACTTACCCGGTAATTCCTTAGTTTGTGTACCTAAGATCATAAGAGTAGGTAATAAAGGTTTATCCTTTATTGGGGTTTGAGTGTGCTTTCATCCCATCTTTGTGAGTTAGCCTGAGACTTATCCGGTAAAGGTTGATTCTATTCCCTTAGATGGTGTGTTAGTTTGAGGTTATAGTTCTTTATCTTAATTCCTTGAGACTTAACCGGTAATAGGAGTTATGGTTTGGGATTAGTGAGTAGTGAGACTTACCCGGTGATCTATTCCACTTTAGTAACACCTTTCCCATGCAAATACCTCAGCTTTGTCCGCTTATCTTTAGATCTTGAGTTGGAACCACAACTAGATGCTTTAATCCCTAGAATTGCATGTTTCCTTTATTGACTGTTTATCATCTTTGATTGTTTTAATTGCTTTTGTGGTTAGTAATTACTAGAGCTTACCGTGATTGGACTTTGTTTCACTAAGTCCCTGTGATCGACCCCTGGAATTCCTTGCTTTTTACTACGATTGACCCGTACACTGCGGGTTCGCATCCTTGTTTTAAGCTTACGTCTAGGGTTATAAATTTAAAGCTTGCACACACCGTTTGGAGCGAACAAGTTTTTGGTGCCGTTGCCGGGGACTTGGTCTAGACCGAGCCGGTTACGGTTTGCTCTTGGGGCACTTGCCCCCGTGTCTTCTAACCACTCTACTTGAGTGACTTTTGCAGGTTCTTTCTTAGGTATATGCGAAGAACCCGCATTGGGAAGGAAATCGTTCCTTACGATCCCGAACCAGAAAAGACATACAAGCGACGCTTAAGAGAAGCGAAGATGGCCCACCAAGACAATCGCGATCTTGAGGCCGAGTTGAAAGAGGCACTAGAGCTGCTACGCCTCAGCAGGGAAGAATTGAGGCAGAAAAGAGAAGAAACTCGCACCAGGACTGAAGCGATCAAAGCTGACATGGCAGCTTTACGAGACCAGTTTCTACCTCGACCGAGGGAAGATCCTGTTCCAGATCATCGACCGATCCAGGTCCTAGTCGCTGACCCTCGACCGAGGCAGGTCCCAGTACCTGACGCCCCGGCCGAGGTACTTCCACCTCGGATGCCAGTCCGAGACGCTTTTCCTGTAGGAATCCCACAAACCCTAGGTCAAAGGATGGAACCCAATCAACAACTGAGGCGTCCAGGAGTTAACTTAGGAGATCCAGCGGACCATGACTATGAACTTCGACCGCAAGTTCTATCCATGATTCGCCAATGCTAGTTCGGAGGGCTAGAGAAGGAGTCACCACATCAACATCTTCAAAACTATGAGATCTTGATGGAGACCTTGAGACCCTCAAGGATTGAAAATAACAACTACAAGCTAAGACCTTTTTACTTTTCTTTAAAAGATAGAGCTCTTACTTCGTATCAATCTCTTCCTCCAAGAAAAATCAGCACATGAGAGGAGATGACTACGGAATTTTTGACCAAATTCTTTCCCCCCTCAAAGACAGTTGAAATGAGAGGGAAGATCAATGCTTTCATTATGAAGGACAAGGAGAGCTTGTCCAAGTCATGGGAGCGGTTCAAGGACATTCTTTGGATTGCCCACATCATGGGATTCCAAAGTTAGAGTTATTGGAGATATACTTCAAGGGACTGGACGGAAGCACCCAGTTCAACCTCCAACTACTCTCCGCCGGTATCTTTATGGACATGGCGATTGACGAAGCTTGGGACTTCATCGAGAAGCAAGCTTTGCATATGGAGAAGTACACCCACCAAGGAGCTGAAGGTGGAGTTAAAAGAGTTAACTTCCAAGAAACTCAGCCCAACAACAATCAACTCACGTCTTTGAAGAATGACGTGAAGCAATTGAAGGAACTCTTGGTTGCTCAAACCAAGAAGGAAGAGCAAGAACAAAGGAACAACAACAATGGATACCGTAACAACAACAACGGTTCCATGAACAACAACTACAACAACAATAGAGGATCCAATAGCAACAATTGGAGGGCGAACAACCAAAATTCTGGTAACAATCATTCAAACTCCAACTCTAACGATTCCTCTAACCCTTTCCTCTCTTCCCCTTCTTCTTCTTCTACTCCATTAAAGAGCCAGGGGCAAGGATCAAGTTCGTCTCAGCCGGAAAAGAAAGACGCAGTTCTGGAGGCTATCTTGATCAAGCTCAACGCTATGGAGACTTCTATGACTTCATTTTCGAAGGCCCAAAAAGCCTTTGAACAACAACTTGCAAGTAGGGCGAATGAAGCGCCAAGAGATCCAGGGAAGCTTCCAACAAGGACGGAAAGCAACCCTAAGGGCCAGATCATGGCCATAACTACGAGGAGTGGACTGAAAACTACAGATCCAGTGCCTCAGTCGGTGCCAGTACCGACAAAGACCACCTCGGTCCAGATGCGGTCGAAGAACACTTCGACCGAGATGCCAACCGAGGTGGAGCCACAGAAAGCGGAGGGGAAAACTGAAGTTTATGTTCCACCTCCTGCATACAAACTACCACTTCCATTCCCCCAGTCAAGGGCCAGAGCACATCTAGACAAGCACTTTGATAAGTTCCTTGACTTGATGAATAAACTGCATATTAACATTCCTTTCCTTGATGTTATTTTAGGAATGCCCGCCTATGGGAAGTTCTTAAAGGAGATCCTATCAAGGAAAAGGAAACTGGAAGATTTTAGTGAAGTTAAGATGACATCTAAATCCTCGGAGCTTATTCAAATCATGAAGGAGAAGATGCCACCTAAATTAAGAGATCCCGGCTCATTTTGCATTCCTATTCAAGTTGGGGATGTCACTTGTGAAGCCCTTTGTGATCTAGGAGCCAGCGTGAGCATCATCCCGTTGGAGCTATGTGTGAAGATCGGACTTGGAGAGCCCAAGCCGGTCAAGATTCGACTTTATATGGCGGATCGCTCCATCACCCATCCCGTGGGCATCTTGGAGGACGTTCCGGTCAAGTTAGGTAACTTCTATTTACCAATTGATTTTGTTGTACTTGACATTCCCGCAGATTATCCTGTTCCTATTATTCTCGGGAGGCCATTTCTAGCAACTTCGGGTTGCAACGTGGATTGCAAGAACGCCAAGCTGAAATTCAACATTGGCAGCGATGAGGTGGAGTTTTCATTACTTGCAGCCATGAAAAGGGAGCAGCTGAGCGATGATATCTTCAACATCTACGATGAAGAAGAATCAAGAGAATTGGTGAGCTCTATCCTTACTAACGATTCACTCGAAAGAGTTATTAGCTTCAGTTTAATGGAGGAAGGTATAGATGCTTCTTGTGATGCAGATATACGGAGCTTAAAAGCACTGGAAGAAGATCCAGGAGCTAAAACTGAGAAGCTAATCCAGGAGACGAAGATCTCCAGTTTCGGTTCCAGTTGCAGTACCTCGACCGAGGCACTTTCTGGACTGAGCGAGGCGACTGAAGAACATCTCGGTCAACGCCTCTGCGCCTCGACCGAGGTCGATGGCAAGATGATGTCAACTGAGACTGCTGAGAATAACAAACTTCTTACTCCCTTCTCTGACATTCATCCTCAGTTGGTGGAACATTCTATCCACCAACTTTCTGATAATACAGGACCTTGGTATGCTGATATTGTGAACTATCTTGTTTGCCAGGAAATACCGCCCGGATTGACGTACTCTCAAAAGAAAAGATTTTTCAAGGAGGTACGCCACTATTACTGGGACGAGCCGCTGCTATTCAAGCGCGGGCCGGATGGGATGCTTCGAAGATGCATTCCGGAAGATGAAGTTAATAGTGTCATACGGCATTGTCACTCACTTCCTTGTGGAGGACATGCCAGCACCGATAAAACATGCGCTAAGGTATTACGTTCTGGTTTCTTTTGGCCTACATAATTTAAGGATGTGCAATCGTTTATTGTCTCTTGTGATGCATGCCAAAGAATAGGGAATTTGTCAAGGAGGAACGAAATGCCGCTTAATAACATCCAAGAGGTGGAAATCTTTGATGTATGGGGGATAGACTTCATGGGACCTTTCCCATCCTCCGGAGGAAACCTCTATATTCTTCTTGCAGTTGATTACGTCTCTAGATGGGTTGAAGCCATTGCTTCTCCCACTAATGACGCCAAGGTGGTTGTGAAGTTCTTAAACAGAACTATCTTTCCACGTTTTGGAACTCCGCGCATCATCATCAGCGATGGAGGAACGCATTTTATCAACCGGAAGTTCAAAGCACTTCTATCGAAGTATGGGGTAACCCACAAGGTAGCAACCCCTTATCACCCTCAAACTAGTGGACAGGTCGAGATATCGAATAGAGAAATCAAAGAAATTTTGGAGAAGACCGTCTCTAGAACGAGGAAGGATTGGTCCATGAAATTGGACGATGCTCTTTGGGCGTACAGGACCGCATTTAAGACTCCCATAGGTACCATCCCTTATAATTTGGTATATGGGAAGTCTTGTCATTTGCCCGTTGAATTAGAACACAAAGCATATTGGGCGATCAAATGGCTGAATTTCGACATTAAGGAGGCCGGCGAGAAGCGTCTATTGGAAATCAACGAGCTGGAGGAGCTGCGTTTGAACGCTTATGAGAATGCCAAAATCTATAAGGAGAGGACGAAGAGATGGCATGACAAGCGTATCGTCCCAAAGGAACTTAACGAAGGAGACTTAGTTCTACTCTTCAACTCCCGCCTCCGCCTCTTTCCAAGTAAGTTAAAATCTAGATGGACCGGACCTTATGTTGTGAAACATGTTTTTCCTCATGGTGTAGTTGAGATATGGGGCGAAACTAGCGGAAGCTTCAAGGTCAACGGTCATAGACTTAAGAAGTACAAACCGGAAGTTCCGGTTGAGGAGGTTGCACCAATATACCTCGTTTGAGACGCATCATGGTCCAGCTAGCCACCTTAAACCAAGCGCTTCTTGGGAGGTAACCCAAGGTATTGCTTTCTTTTCCCTTTTTCTAGTCTAGCTTAGATAGTTTTTGCTTTTGCTTTGCTTTGTTTTGTTTTTGGCGTTCTAGACAGATAACTGGAGACATCTAAGGAAGGAGCATAACTGGAAGGACAGAAGATCGAGAATTTGAGAAGACGAAGTTTGACTGAGGCATCTCGGTTGCTATCAGAGCACCTCGACCGAGATGATTCTTGAGCAACCAAGGCGACTAGGGTTTTCTGAAGAACCACCTCAGTCCGTACCACCTCGGTCCAGTCGAGACCATCTCGACCGAGGTGACAGCAGTTCCAAAAAGGGTATAAAAAGGGGATTTATTTTCTCTCTCTTCCATCTCACCCTTCCTCGACCACGGCGATAGTTTGCACCTCGCTTCTTCGATTCTTGCTCGTTTTCGAAGATTTTCGCTTTCAAACTGCGATTAAGGCATAGAGGATCCCAGTGCATCATCGATCTGCAAGAAAATCGAACCGATTCGGCCGAACGAGGTAAAACAAAACCGAAACCCTAACTCGCTGTTTCGCTTTGATTTGGGCTTTGGTTGCCCTTGCATTTGTTGAGAAAAGGCTTAAGTACCCCATAGGAAGCAATTGTAGTGATTTTGGGGGAAAAGAACTGAATTTTCTGAGGAAATTAGAACCCTACCTCGCTGTTTCGCTTTGAGAGTTGTCAGTCGACCGAGGTGATCTGCCAGTGTGGTTTTCTGAGAATGAGTTCCGACAGACGCCTTGCCCTTAGGGATAGATCCTCACCTTCCCCTTCTTCCTCTTCTTCCCGACCCTATCGACCGGTGATCCATGAGCGACACCAGGTCGATTATGACCGTATTTCCGGCCATCTAGTGATTGCACCTCGCTTCCTGGATGTGTCTGCTTTTGATTGTCTCCAGGTAGACGGAGACCTTAGGAGGATGATTTCTACAGTAGGGCTGGATCAGTTTACTGAGATCCGAGCCCCAGCCTATTTGGAGCCCACCTTAGAGTTCATTAGCTCCTTTACCTACCTCCCCCACAGAGCGATCTGTGAAGTACCGGTTGATGAACCGGAACTTCTTAGTGCCACTAGAGTAGTAGAGAGAGATTTTTGGCTTTCCTGAGCCCACAGTTGTTGACTTCCCGTCCCGATCTGTAGCTAGGGAGTTTTGGGGGCAGATTGCCCATATTGTTGAGCATGCAGATAGATGGCGCCCTGGAGATTCCAAGGAGAAGGTCATCTTCCATTTAGCCTTTAGGTTAGCCCACCGGATCTTCAGCGAGACACTTCTGGCGCGTACTGAGATGCCCCAGAAGGTCCAACAGGAAGAGCTGTTCAGTTTGTACTGCATGGTTACTGGGGGTATCCCGGACTTTGGCTTGATGCTAGTAGAGGACCTGCACAAGATCAAGGCCAAGGCGAAGGGAGACATCTGCTGCGGAGGGCTTGTCACCCACATTGCCAGCTATCAGGACATGGATCTCAGCGCTTGCACGATGGTGGCGGCTCCGAAGCCGCTTGGGCTGCAGGAGATGATCATTCGGCGGATTCTGGTTCCCTGAGGTTTGACTACACCGTACGTGGCTATGCCGTGGGAGCTGACTGCACCACAGGGGATCAGGTGGTCTGCCCAGTTTACTGTTTTTGAGCCTCATTATTGGCAGACCGCTTGGGCTCCACTGATGGAGGATTATAGAGAGGCAGTAGCTGCCCCAGCTGAGGAGGAGGTAGATGATGAGGAGACCGCAGATGACAGAGAGGGTGGAGTCCCGATGGACACAGGGATGGATACTGCAGGGACGAACGCACCAGTTATAGATCTGGATGATGAGGATACTGAGCCTGCACCTGCTGCATCACCTGCGAGACCTGCTAGGCGTAGGACACGCCGACATAGAGATCCAGAGGCTCATCATTGGATCGATGATTTGACTCTTACGCTGCCCTTACTGTGGACATGCATGAGAGATTTGCTGCCCAGCATCGACAGATTGACAGCTGGACTCATCAGATGCTAGAGGGACAGCACTATCAGCGCAGGATGATGGAGATCCAGTTCCAGCAGACTATGGGTTATCCATTTGACCCATCCCAGTATCCGTACGTGCCACCACCACCGGATCAAGATTATTGAGAGCTGCAGGTTTTTCTTTCTTATTTTTATGCAGTTCAGCTTATTATCCGGTGAGTATTTTATTCTCTTAGACTTATTTTGACCCACTGGGACAGTGTGTCCCAAGTATGGGGTATTTGTGTATTACTTTGCAGTTATTTGATGTATGACTCTATTTGACCGGATATTTATATTTATGCTTCACTTTTACATCTATGTGTTTATCTGAGATTACATGCATACTTACAGGTTATTTGATTGAGAAAAACGTCGAAACTGAAAGAAAATTGGTTTTTAAAAAAAAATTTTGGACCTCGACCGGGGCAGTTCTGGCCGAACGAGGCGTTTCACCTCGGTTGACCTAAGAACACCTCGACCGAGGTGGGTTAACTGAGAGTTTTCGAAAACGATTTTTGTGCTTCTTATCTGGATATGATCTCAGTGAAGATCTTGTTTACTGGCTGGTTTTAAATTCTTTATGTGTTTAAAAGGTTTTATAATATGTTTAAGTTGCTAAATGCTTTGTTTGAAACTATTGGCATGTTTAATACTTTGTTTTTATCCAAATTATGTTGAATTTGAAGGTTGACACCGCAAGATAAGTTCTCTCACTTTCTTCCTGGAAAGACCAAGGCAATTCATTCTTCTCTCTTCTTCTTCTTGATCATGCTTAGCCCCTCATATACATTTTGCCTCCCTTTACCTATCCGGGAATTTGGAAGCAAGCGAAGTGGCGAAAGCAAGTGAAGTTAAAGTTGAGAAGTTGGTTGGAAGTGAAAGTGTTAGAAAGTAATAATAGGTTTGGGGAAGTCAATCATGAAGATGAGTAACTCAGCACCATTCACATAGCCGGGTGTTTGTGTCTTGCCAAAGTCGGATTGAGCGATATTCCTAACGGGTCATGGTATGTGCATCAAGGGTTTGATACATCTCAAGAAATTGATGATTGCTGATTTCCTAGGCTTCGGTTATTGTGCACCTCTGTCCATGCATCCCAAAAAGTAAAGTAAAAAGAAAAAGTGTGAAATAAGCAAAGCTTATTGGTAGAAAATGTTGCAAGTCAAAGTGAAAGTGAAGTTCATCCTTTTCCCGGATTCTAGCACCACATTACCTTACATACATCCCTACCCTACACGTTTCTTGACCTTTCTTTTGGGAAGCCCTTGAGACCTTGAGCTTGTTGATTGACTTAGTGGTTTAAACTGGATTATACATGATTAATTTCGATAATTATGACTTATTATGCATTCTATGATTTTATGCAAAGATGAACAACTTTCTTATATTTATAAAATGTTTTGATCATACATTGATTTTAGATTCCATGAAGTATTCTCTTAGAGTGATCTATGATTGTTGCACACCATAAAAATGTTTTTGAAAGACTTTTCATTGATTTTATTGACTTATAATCCATTCTATCTTGTCTTTTATATGCAGAACTTGCTTGGGGACAAGCAAGGGCTAAGTATGGGGTATTTTGATAGCATGAATTATAGTCTATATTTTGGGGTTTGTTTGGACGTTTTATCTTTCATAATCTGCATGTTTGTATGTATAATATGTGATTATATTACCATTTTATCTACCTTTACGGGAATCGAGGTCTACACCTAGTTTTGTTGTAATCGTAGGTAAAATGGCACGTTTTGCATCAAAAAGGAGCAAAAGAAGCTATGGAGTCATTGGAGCTACATTCAGGAACATAAGGAACCATCCAGGAAGCATAACCATGGAATAGAGATTCACTTTGGACCAGATTTGAGAGATTTCACATTTAGTTGTGATTCACCTCGGTTGACCACAGATTCACCTCGACCGAGGTGATCCAGAGAAGTCGACTCGACCGAGGCGAACACCTGGAACGCGGCGAGAATATTTTATTCTTGGCTGAGATCTTTTATCTTTGGAAAGAGATCTTATATTTTTGGGTTTGGCTCCTGGAAGGAAGAAGATATGCTAGATTATATATTTTACCTATTTTTATGGGAAAAGATCTTTCTAAGATATCTTATCTTTGGAGAGTTATTTTCCTATAAAAAGGGTTGGATTTCCACAAATCCAACACCCCGCTTACACCGAAAAAGATCGTGTTATACCATCGATCAGAGTTTATACGCAGCAGCAGCCATACTTCAGTTGGGAGATTTGAAGAACCTTTTTGAAGGTTGAAGAAGGAAGATTGTAGCTTTTATAGCTTTTGAAGGGTTTTGTAAGATCATCTTAGATTCCTTTCCTTGTTGTCTTACCTTGGTGGATTTCTATCCAAGGAACGCTTTTGTTGTGATATTTGATTCAGTTATCGAAGTCTTTTCATTAAATTCTTCTTGTTCAAATATTCACCTTCTTCCCATATATTTGATTAATACTTTCATGATGATGAGTGGTTAATTTCCTTGTGTGATTCTAGGGTGATTGGTTGAAGGTTGTGGGAAAAACAATGATAGAATAATCTTAGATTCCAGTAGGACCCTGAAAGTTCGAGTCTTTACCTTAACCCTAAGCATCTCGCTCAATCGATGAACATCTCGGCCGGGGTGGAATTTGGCTGACCGAGGTGACTTATCTGATCCAAAACTGAGAGTTAAGTGTTAGAGTTTGCCAAATCCTATTCTTATTACACCTTTCCTGGTTCAATGCAAGCCTAGGATGAGACTTACCCGGTAATTCCTTAGTTTGTGTACCTAAGATCATAAGAGTAGGTAATAAAGGTTTCTCCTTTATTGGGGTTTGAGTGTGCTTTCATCCCATCTTTGTGAGTTAGCTTGAGATTTACCCGGTAAAGGTTGATTCTATTCCCTTAGATGGTGTGTTAGTTTGAGGTTATAGTTCTTTATCTTAATTCCTTGAGACTTACCCGGTAATAGGAGTTATGGTTTGGGATTAGTGAGTAGTGAGACTTACCCGGTGATCTATTCCACTTTAGTAACACCTTCCCCATGCAAATACCTCAGCTTTGTCCGCTTATCTTTAGATCTTGAGTTGGAACCACAACTAGATGCTTTAATCCCTAGAATTGCATGTTTCCTTTATTGATTGTTTATCATCTTTGATTGTTTTAATTGCTTTTGTGGTTAGTAATTACTAGAGCTTACCGTGATTGGACTTTGTTTCACTAAGTCCCTGTGATCGACCCCTGGAATTCCTTGCTTTTTACTACGATTGACCCGTACACTGCGGGTTCGCATCCTTGTTTTAAGCTTACGTCTAGGGTTATAAATTTAAAGCTTGCACACACCGTCTGGAGCGAACAATGTTGCAAGAAACGGTCTTTCGAGAATGATCGGGACCGGACTATCTACAGGAATGTCAAGCAAAACAAAATCTATAGGAACATAGAATTTACCTAGCTTGACCGGGACGTCTTCAACAATACCGACAGGACGAGTTATGGAACGGTCCGCCATGTACAACGTCATCTTCACCGGTTTAGGGTCGCCTAAACCGATCTTCCTACATAATGCAAGTGGGATGATGCTCACACTTGCTCCCAAGTCACATAACGCATCATATGTGACATCTCCCACTCCTATGGGAATACAAAATGACCCCGGATCCTTTAGCTTTGGGGGCATCTTCTCTTTCATGGTCTTGATGAGATCCGAAGAATCCGAACTCATCTTAACCTCACCGAAATCCTCTAGCTTTCTCTTGTTAGAGAGGATCTCCTTTAGGAACTTACCATAAGTTGGCATACCTACAATAGCATCAAAGAAAGGTATATTAATATGCAATTTGCTCATGAGTTCTATAAACTTACCGAATTGTTTATCTAGACGCGCTCTCGCTCTAGATTGAGGGAATGGTAAGGGAGGTTTGTAAGCTGGAGGAGGAACATAGACATCTTCCTTCTCCTTCCCCTTTTCTTTCTCTTTCTCAACGGGGACTTCTACAAACTTAGGCTGCGGGTCGGTAGTTGTCACCCCGCTCCTAGTTGTGATTGCCATCACCCTTCCTTTTGGGTTGTCCTCCGTTTTTCCTGGAAGTTTCCCTTGATTCCTAGGAACTTCCTCCGCATGGCTGAACATTTGGTTTTCTAAAACCTTTTGGGCTTTATCAACCTTAGTAATGTGATCATCAACCTTGATGATCTGAGTCTCCAACCCTTGAAGCTTCCCCAAAATCGTTTCCAACATGGGATCGGGCTTCTCCTTCCCCGAAGTGCTTCCACCATTAGATGTTTGCCCCTGGCTTTTGAAAGGAGTGGAAGAAGAGGAAGGTGGAGTTAGTGAATTTCCTGAATTGGAAGGATAAGAATTACCGGAATTTTGTTGATTGGAGCGCCAATTGTTGTTGTTTGAACCCCTATTGTTGTTCCAATTGTTGTTACGGTTGTTGTTGTTGTTGTTCCAATTATTCCGGTTGTTGTTCCGGTTGTTGTTGTTATTGCGGTTTGTATTCTCACCACCGTTGTGGTTATTGTTGTTGCCTAAATAACCCACATCTTTTCCTTGTTGCTTTGGAAAGTTGGTCTTGATAGCTTCCTTCAACTCTTTAATCTCGTTGTTGAGAGAAAAGATTTGAGATTGAGCTTCGTGTGTTAGTTTTGCTCCTTGATCCACACGATTCCCCTCCACTTTCCGGTGAGAATACTTCTCTATGACTCGCGCTTGCTTCTCAATGAAGTCTCAAGCGTCATCTTCCCTCATGTCCATGAATGTACCACATGAGAGGGATTGGAGCTTGAATTGTGTCTCCACATCCAGCCCCTTATAATATATCTCCAATAGTGCAAGCTTGGATATGCCATGATGAGGGCAATCCAATAGCAAATCCTGAAATCTTTCCCAAGATTGAAACAAACTTTCGTTAGATCTCATAGAAAATGCATTAATCTTACCTCTTAGCTCCGCCGTTTTGGATGGCGGAAAGAACTTAGTGAGGAACTCCGCGGAAAGATCCTCCCATGTCTCAAGCTTTCCACTTGGAAGAGCTTGATACCAAGACAATGCTTTCTCCTTCAAGGAGAAGAAGAAAGGCTTGAGTTTGTAGCTGTTGGTAGTTGCGTTCTTAGGCTTCATTGTCTCCATCATAATCTCAAAGTTTTGTAGATGTTGGTGTGGAGATTCAGCACTTGTTCCACCAAATTGGTTTTGGCGAACAATGGTAATAACTTGAGGGTTGAAGCTAAACCCTTGTACATCGTCAGCATCAAAGTTCACACCTAAACGGCGTGGTTGTTGCGTTGGATTCATCCTTTGGCCAAGAGTTCTTGGCTCCTTATCCACACGTTCGATCCTCGCATTCCTAGGTGGAACACGGCGATTTGCAGCTGGCCGTGGATAGAATGGATTCACATTGATCGTGGGATCAATTTCCTCTAGCGGTGGCATGGAGGAGTCCCTATCCTCATTAGATGAGTTAGCTCTAACCGATCTTCCCGGTCTCCTCCTTTTCTTTTTCTCCTTGAGGTTGTTTATTTCCAGCCTCATTTGGAACATCATGTCCGTTAGATCATCAACCTTCATTTGATGACGATCCGTTTCTTCCCTACGAGTCTTCTCACTCCATTGGAGTTGAGCTTCCTTTTCCGCTAACTCCGATTGGAGATCACGTTCTTTTTCTTCAGCCATTTGTCTTTCCTTACGCTTTCTCCTTAAATTCCTCTCAAGCTCTTGATCAAGAGGTAAGAGGTCTTCGTTATTCCTAGACCTGCGCATACACTCGAAAAGATATCAAATAACAAGGGAGAAGCTCCCAATCTTGACAACCGATAACCGAATTCGGCCTAGACCAAATCCCCAGCAACGGCGCCAAAAACTTGTTCGCCACTTAGCGTGCGTGCAAATAAGCTTTAAATTTATAAAACTAGAATCAAGCAAGCGAACTCGCAGTGTACGGATCGATATAGTTAAGCAAGAATTCCAGAGTATCGAACACAGGGATTTGGGGGGTTAAATCCAGTTATAGATTATCAAGCAAGTAAATGTATGAAGCTTTTCAATTTATTGGGAAAACAACAATCCTAAAGATCCAGGAATCCAGCTGTGGCAATCGATTCAAGATATACTAAAGATATAAGGACAGAGTTGAGGTTTGCAAAGGTATACGAATGTAAAGTAATTGTACGGTGAAGTTCCAAAAACCTTATATGACCCACCTAAAGGCACTCTCTATAAAGGTTGTTGAGACTTCAGTATAGAAAGGATCTAAAGGTAAGAATTAACGTCAAATACCCAAACTTGTAATTGTTAGTATGAAATATTGTGATATTTTAGGCACGTTTTCTAAATGAATTTGATTCATATTGATAGTCTTTGATTGATCTTTGTGCATATGTGAGCTAGTATTGCCTATATTTTCGATATGGATGTCTACACTAGTTCTATGTTGATTATAGGTAATTTGGAGCTATTTCCGAACGGAATCGAGCAAAGGAGAGTTGAGTTGATATGTCCATAGATCGAGGACACTTTTTGAAGCAATTTGGAGTCTTAGATTGAAGAATGCACGAGTTCAGGGAAGAATCACGTTCTCGCCCTAAATTACGCCCTAAAACACGGCCGTATCACAAACCACGTTCAGAATTACGGCCGTGGATTCAGAGTCAGAATTCGATGTTCATTCCAGGGGATTCTACGGCCGTGGAACTAACCGTAATTGTTTCCACGCCCTAAATTACGGTCGTGGAATCTTCCACGACCGTGATCTTGGCGAATCTTTTCGCCACGCTTCGAAGCCATGATCTTTTGAAAGATTGGGCCGGGCCGACACTTTACCCTACACTATAAAAAGACGGACGAAGCAAGATTCCGTCACCTCGCTTACGACCTTTCAACCTTCGCTTAGCGGCTAACGCACGCTTAGAATCAACGTTTAGCAACGTACTAACCCTCATCTTGGAGGTAATTTGGAGATCTCATTGAAGATCAAAGTTCGTATTGGAGAGTTGCTGTTTTGTGAAGTTCGAATTGGTGGAAGATCGAAGTTCTTGGAGGGTTTTGCAAGAAGATCCCTCTTCTTGCTTAGGTTTGATTTAGGATCGGATTGACATCCCGTTTCTTTTCTTTCCTAAGATTGTGATTGTTTACTCCGTTTTGAATCTTTTGATAAACACTTGTTCTTGACTGTGATTTTGAGATTCATTTGAAGATTATTGATAATTCTTGAAAATTCCCATCTTTTATCTTTTAATTCTTGAATTGATATCAATATGACTGTTATTGGCTAAAAACCCTTAACAATTCTAAGGTGAAGGGTTGATAGTTGTGGCATAGGTGATGATAGATCGATCGCAAACAGATTAGACCCTGAGAGTTAGAGAATTATCGCCGACAACCCCAAATTACGGGCTGTTCTTGAGTCCACGGCCGTGGAATCTCAAGAACTAACCGTGATTTACCTTGAGTCTACGAACCTGCTTTTACTTTAATCTAAAGTTAAAGATTGGCTTTAGCTTAGCTTAGACTTGTCTTTTCTAGGTGGTAGTGAAGCCTCAACAACCTCTACCTCGATTGTGAGTGTCATAACCTCAACCGGTTAAGTTAGTCTTGACCTTTGGATTACAAGTTTGGGTATTTAACATTAATTCTCATCTCTAGAATCTTTCTATATTGAGCCTCAACAACCTGTACAGAGAGTGTCTTTTAGGTGAGTCACATAAGGTTTTTGGAACCTCAACCGTACGATTACCTTACATTAGTATACCTTTGCATATCTCCACTTTGTCTTTACATCATTAGTATATCTTGAATCTATTGCCGCAACTGGATATCTGAAGCTTTAGGATTGTTGTTTTCCCAATATCTGCAAAACTCCCATATTCACCTGCTTGATAACTTGCAATTGAATTCGCTCCACCCAAATCCCAAAAACTTGTTCGCCCCTAGAGGTGTGTGCAAATAAGTTTTAAATTTATAAAACTAGAATCAAGCAAGCGAACCCGCAGTGTACGGATCGACGTAGTTAAGCAAGAATTCCAGAGTATCGAACACAGGGATTTGGGTGGAGCGAATTCAATTGCAAGTTATCAAGCAGGTGAATATGGGAGTTTTGCAGATATTGGGAAAACAACAATCCTAAAGCTTCAGATATCCAGTTGCGGCAATAGATTCAAGATATACTAATGATGTAAAGACAGAGTGGAGATATGCAAAGGTATACTAATGTAAGGTAATCGTACGGTTGAGGTTCCAAAAACCTTATGTGACTCACCTAAAAGACACTCTCTGTACAGGTTGTTGAGGCTCAATATAGAAAGATTCTAGAGATGAGAATTAATGTTAAATACCCAAACTTGTAATCCAAAGGTCAAGACTAACTTAACCGGTTGAGGTTATGACACTCACAATCGAGGTAGAGGTTGTTGAGGCTTCACTACCACCTAGAAAAGACAAGTCTAAGCTAAGCTAAAGCCAATCTTTAACTTTAGATTAAAGTAAAAGCAGGTTCGTAGACTCAAGGTAAATCACGGTTAGTTCTTGAGATTCCACGGCCGTGGACTCAAGAACAGCCCGTAATTTGGGGTTGTCGGCGATAATTCTCTAACTCTCAGGGTCTAATCTGTTTGCGATCGATCTATCATCACCTATGCCACAACTATCAACCCTTCACCTTAGAATTGTTAAGGGTTTTTAGCCAATAACAGTCATATTGATATCAATTCAAGAATTAAAAGATAAAAGATGGGAATTTTCAAGAATTATCAATAATCTTCAAATGAATCTCAAAATCACAGTCAAGAACAAGTGTTTATCAAAAGATTCAAAACGGAGTAAACAATCACAATCTTAGGAAAGAAAAGAAACGGGATGTCAATCCGATCCTAAATCAAACCTAAGCAAGAAGAGGGATCTTCTTGCAAAACCCTCCAAGAACTTCGATCTTCCACCAATTCGAACTTCACAAAACAGCAACTCTCCAATACGAACTTTGATCTTCAATGAGATCTCCAAATTACCTCCAAGATGAGGGTTAGTACGTTGCTAAACGTTGATTCTAAGCGTGCGTTAGCCGCTAAGCGAAGGTTGAAAGGTCGTAAGCGAGGTGACGGAATCTTGCTTCGTCCGTCTTTTTATAGTGTAGGGTAAAGTGTCGGCCCGGCCCAATCTTTCAAAAGATCATGGCTTCGAAGCGTGGCGAAAAGATTCGCCAAGATCACGGTCGTGGAAGATTCCACGACCGTAATTTAGGGCGTGGAAACAATTACGGTTAGTTCCACGGCCGTAGAATCCCCTGGAATGAACATCGAATTCTGACTCTGAATCCACGGCCGTAATTCTGAACGTGGTTTGTGATACGGCCGTGTTTTAGGGCGTAATTTAGGGCGAGAACGTGATTCTTCCCTGAACTCGTGCATTCTTCAATCTAAGACTCCAAATTGCTTCAAAAAGTGTCCTCGATCTATGGACATATCAACTCAACTCTCCTTTGCTCGATTCCGTTCGGAAATAGCTCCAAATTACCTATAATCAACATAGAACTAGTGTAGACATCCATATCGAAAATATAGGCAATACTAGCTCACATATGCACAAAGATCAATCAAAGACTATCAATATGAATCAAATTCATTTAGAAAACGTGCCTAAAATATCACAATATTTCATACTAACAAATAACCCCATACTTAGCACTTGCTTGTCCCTAAGCAAGGTCCTTTGAAAAGCTTTAAAACAAGAGTTAGGATGAAATATGTGTACCTTCTTTTGGATGAATGTGACTTCTAAAGAATAGATCATTCTCAAACCTTACTTCAATCGTTTTTCAAACTTTCACATACTTAATCAAAGAGTAAAAGGTAAAGAAAATTCATAAACCAACTCAACTTCTAAACAAGCATTATAACCTTCAAATATTATCAAAATCAATCATAAGAAGCTTCAATTTAGATCACCAAGTCATATAACATTCTTTTGATCTTAAGGACTTTCAAAGAAAAGGTCTAAAGTATGGAAGGGAAGGGAAAACTTTAAGGGGAAATGGTGCATAAATCCGGGAAAGTGGACAACTACCTTCTTCTTCTTATGCGGTTCCCGCAACACTTCAACTTAGAGCTTCGCTCTCTTCTTTTTGACTTTACTTTTGGAGTTATGGATAGAGGTGCACAAAAACCGAAGCCTAGGAGATTGGCGTTTCTCAATTTTCATGAGATGCCTCAAACCCTTAGCGCACATACCATAATCCGCTAGGAATATCGCTCAATCCGACTTTGGCAAGGCACAAACACCCGGCTATGTGAATGGTGCCGAGTTACTCATCGTCATGATTAACTTCCCCAAACCTATAATTTCTTTCTATTCAATTGATTGCAATTAATTGCTTTCATGGCCCTCCCACATCAAACATGCCTTTTTCTCATTCACTTTTCCAAATTCCCGGATAGGTAAAGGAGGCTAATATTTCAATGAGGAGCTAGATGATCAAAGAAAGAGGAAAGAAAGTATCGAATTGCCTTAATCATTTCAACAAGAAGTATAGGAACTTATAATGTGATTTCAACTTCAATTTCTCAATCATGATTTAGGCAATGTTTTCACATTATAAAACTTGTAAAAGAGGTAGAATTCATTCATTTAAATTCTTTTCGATTTACAATCCTTTTAAGCATGCAATTGTCATCGAACTCAATTCACAAGTAGTGATTATCATGGAAATCATCTCAATTCATTAGAAGCTCAAAATTTTCAAAATTTTTCAATTTTTATGGGTTTTTCAAGTCACTTTTCATGCAATGTAATAAGGAAACGTGCAACACATAATGAACATGCAATGATAGTCTCAAATGAAGCAAACATAGAGAGTAGAGTTATTACAAGCTTTAGTACATCCCACCCCATACTTAGGACGAACATTGTCCCTAATGTTCAAAAGAAAGAACAAAAGAAAGAAAAGAAAAAGAAACTCACAAGTGGTGGCGGGAATGTCTAAATCAAACGGTCATGCATCGATCACTGCGGCGCCGGTGGAGGTGGAAATGGAGAGAAGCTCGGATCATAGAACCGCCCGAACTGCTGGCGGTAGACGTCCCTCATCATGTGGTCAAGGTCGTCTAGGCGTCCGTCTCTAGCATCCGCCCGGATCTCTAGCGCTCCGACTCTCTCTGAAAGTCCGGTAGCCCAATCCGGCATCCTCTCATACCATCCCGGGGCGTGATCATACCATGCGGGGGCATCGGCTGGTGCTGGTGCTGGTGGTGGTGGTGGTGCTGCTGGCTGCGTCGTGGACCAAGGAGGGGGTGTGTCGTACCAAGTGGGAGGTGTAGTCATCCACGTGGGCCTCTCACTCACGCTGGCGCGGCGAGATGACGAGCCTGAAGCTCTAGCTGGACGTGGAGAGCGCCTAGGTACATCCGGGACCGCCTCCGGCTGATCCGGAAACGTGCCAAACTCCTGCTCCGCTCCTCCACCACTCTCGTACTGCTCTCCCATCTCCTCCTCATCCTCAACCGGTGGTGGGACAAAAGGGGGAGCTACAAGCCTGTGCGCATGCATCGCAGCGAACGTCTCCTTCCAATTGTGGCGTCCTGCCACAATGGAATACTCTGGCAGCCACTCAATACCCCTGCCTGTCCTACTCTCCCAAGGCATGCCCGCATAAGGCGGACCTCTATGTGTGGGGAAGATGAGTCCCCTGACCATGAATGCATGTAATCCTAGAGGTACGGCGGGTATGCGGGTGCAACCTGAAAAATCCACACCAAATGTCCTAGCCATGTGGGTCACTATCCCACCATATCCAATGTTCCCCTTTCTCTTGTTCTTCAGTTTACTCATCGTGGCCGCCAAAAGAGTAGCACAATCTGCGCGGCGACCGTAGAGCATACAGTAGAGCAGGAATAGCTCATCCGTCTTGATCTTTTGGGGCGTCTCCGTCCTAGGAAAGAGACACTCCGAAAGAACACGGTGAGCTATCTTCAAGGCTAGATGGTACATCAATCTAGCCTTGGTATCGGCGGGTTGCCAACGGTCCTCGTCGGCGTAAATCATGGCTACTTCCTCCCAGAAATCTTTAGGGTAGATACCGCTAGGGAATCGACCATTGTAGGTCTCATGGAACCCGAAAATGGCCCCAAACTCAACTATACTCAACTGGTAGTCTCGATTCATGAGACGGAAGGAGACGGTCCTATCAACATGGCTGTGCTCGAAAGATGTCACAACCTCTCGGGTGATCTCCTCATAGGCGTCTTCACGAATGTTCGTGAAGACAGTCAATCCGGCTCTATCCAAGAGCCATGTAAGGTCGTCAACTATGTTGAGAGGATGTAGATCCTCCAACAACAAATACCTAGGGCCAATCACTGCCCTCTTCTCTATCCTCTCAAATGCAGCTAGGTGGTCGTCATGTATGGTTGGGACGCTAGGGTGAGGTGGTGAAGATGGAGGTGAAGGTGAGGATGGTAGTGAGGGAGATGAAGGTGGTGGTGCCCTAGATGTGGAGGGGTTGCCCTTTCTTTTCTTATTTTGCTCCCCTTTCTTCTCCTTTATCCTTCCTGAAACTCTCCTTACGAAATCCATTTTCAGCAAAAATCACGGTCTGTTCTATAGAAACCACGGCCGTGGAACCTCCAGAGACCGTGATTCGTCACAGAATCTCGTGAATCTCAGCAAATTCACCAAATATCACCACAACAGGTAGTCCTAATCTAATTCCTTCCAATCCTTGTCAGTTCTTCCTAAAAATCTATAGCAAAAACGAACCAAATCCGCGAGAATCGAAGAGAAAGAAATAACCTCTTTTTCGGATTGAAAAATCCAAAATGTGCGTTTGTTGATTGATTTCCACTCGATTTGTTGCTTGGATCCTGTTCGTGGTTGGATTTGCTGCAGTTTAGAGCGAAGAATCGTTGAAAACGATTAGAGAATGAAGAATTGGGAGAGGCTGGGGGTTTTCGGTATCTAGGTCGTGGAATTGGGGAAGAATTGTGGTGGTTTTTGTGATGAAGTGTGGCTTTTATACTCGCAGGCAAAAATTCAAAAATCACGGTCTATCGGGGCATTCCACGGCCGTGGAAGTGTACGGACCCGTGGTTTTGGTGATTTTTCACAGGCTTTTGAGAATTACGGCCACTGTAGCTATGACGACCGTAATTTAGACCGTGGAACCTTCTGTAAAGCTTCAAAGTCCAAATTTCGTCACTTCTCTTCGACATTATCCCTCCTTTCTCCTTTTCCATCGATCCTACAACCAAAAACACGAACATACCGGAAGAAATCGAGGCAAAATAAAGCGAAAACGTCTATTCTAAACTAATCTATGAATTGAAGACAAAACGAAAATGCAATACCTTGGGTTGCCTCCCAAGAAGCGCTTTGTTTAAGGTCCGTAGCTAGACCAATCTCGCACTTATTCGAGTGCGGTAGGTGCAAACTCCTCAGCTTCGAGTTCCGGCGAGTACTTCTTGAGTCGTTGGCCGTTCACCTTAAAACTTCCGCTAGCTTCACCCCATACTTCAACTGCACCATGGGGGAAAATACGCTTAATTAGAAAAGGTCCAGTCCAACGAGATTTTAACTTACCTGGAAAGAGGCGAAGTCTCGAATTGAAGAGGAGAACTTGATCTCCTTCTTTGAAGTCCTTTGGAATGATATGCTTATCATGCCAACGCTTTGCTCTTTCCTTGTAGATTTTGGCGTTTTCATAGGCGTTTAAGCGAAGTTCATCCAGCTTGTTGATGTCTAGGAGACGCTTCTCTCCCGCTTCCTTCATGCTGAAATTCAGCCATTTGATAGCCCAAAACGCTTTGTGCTCTAGCTCTACCGGCAAATGACAAGACTTCCCATACACAAGGTTATATGGTGTGGTTCCTATGGGAGTCTTGTATGCAGTCCGGTATGCCCATAATGCGTCATCTAGTTTCAAGGACCAATCCTTCCTAGTCCTTGAAACCGTCTTCTCTAGAATTCCCTTGATCTCCCTGTTTGAGATCTCAACTTGTCCACTCGTTTGTGGATGGTAAGGGGTAGCGATCTTGTGAGTAACCCTATACTTGGCTAGAAGAGCTTCAAAGCGACGGGCTATGAAGTGAGAACCTCCATCACTAATGATCGTCCTTGGTGTTCCGAATCGCGGAAAGATGGTCTTGTTGAAGAACTTAACCACCACCATGGCATCATTTGTGGGAGAGGCAATCGCTTCCACCCATCTAGAGACGTAGTCTACCGCCAATAATATGTATTGGTTTCCACAAGAGGAAGGGAATGGTCCCATGAAATCGACTCCCCAAACGTCGAAAATCTCTACCTCTTGGATGTTGTTAAGGGGCATCTCGTTCCTTCTAGAGATATTGCCTGTTCTTTGACAAGCATCGCAACAAGAAACAAAGGATTGCACATCTTTAAATAAAGTAGGCCAATAGAATCCAGATTGCAATACCTT
Source organism: Fagopyrum homotropicum (assembly GCA_033239125.1). Classification (NCBI taxonomy): domain Eukaryota; kingdom Viridiplantae; phylum Streptophyta; class Magnoliopsida; order Caryophyllales; family Polygonaceae; genus Fagopyrum; species Fagopyrum homotropicum. Next base: position 81,098,890 of record BSWB01000005.1, on the reverse strand, counting down.
TGCGCTAGTTTTGTTTGAACTAGCGTGTCCTCCACAAGGTAGTGAATGACAATGGCGGATGACACTTTGCATCTCCTCTTCCGGCACACACCGCCGGATGATGCCATCCGGACCTCTCTTGAAGAGGAGAGGCTCGTTCCAATAATATTCCCGGACGTCCTTGAAGAACTTCTTCCTTTGTGAGTAGGATAGTCCGGGCGGTATCTCCTGGCAAACCAAATAGTTAACAAAGTCAGCAAACCATGGTTCGTTACCTTTGGAGATTACCTTAATGCACTCCTCTATGATATGTAGGTGTTCGTCCGGGAAGGAGTCATCAATGGGCAATCGGTTGTCCTCTAGATGTGTTAGACGACTCAAATGATCTGCAACAGAATTTTCCGAGCCTTTCTTGTCGCGGATCTCAAGATCGAATTCTTGTAGGAGAAGAATCCATCTAATCAGCCTTGGCTTTGCATCTTTCTTCGCAAGGAGGTACCGGATCGCAGCATGATCCGTGTAGACAATCACTTTTGCACCTACAAGATAAGAGCGAAACTTGTCAATAGCGTAGACAATGGCTAAAAATTCCTTCTCTGTGGTGGCGTAGTTGAGCTGAGCTTCGTCTAGTGTCTTGCTAGCGTAGTATATGGCGTGGGTTCGTCCTTCCTTTCGTTGCCCAAGAACAGCTCCAATGGCTACGTCACTAGCATCACACATAATCTCGAAGGGGAGAGTCCAGTCCGGAGGTTGGATAATGGGTGCTGAAATTAGAGCTTGCCGAATGGTGTTGAACGCATCTAGACATTCCTGTGAAAACTCAAAAACCGCATCCTTCATCAATAGATTAGTGAGAGGTTTTGATATTTTAGAAAAGTCCTTAATGAAACGTCTATAGAATCCAGCATGTCCTAGGAAACTTCTTATCCCTTTCACCGAAATTGGGGGAGGAAGTTTCTCTATGGTCTCTATCTTAGCCCTGTCTACCTCTATCCCTCTACTAGAGACTAAGTGACCTAACACGATTCCTTCCTTAACCATGAATTGACACTTCTCCCAATTAAGAACTAGGTTAGTGTCTTCACATCTTTGCAAAACAAGAGAAAGGTTAGAAAGACAATCGTTAAAAGAGGAACCGTAAACGGAGAAGTCGTCCATGAAGACTTCCATGATTTCCTCTACATATTCGGAGAAGATGGCCATCATGCACCGTTGAAAAGTGGCTGGGGCGTTGCAAAGCCCGAACGGCATTCTCCTATAAGCGAACGTACCCCAAGGGCACGTGAATGTGGTCTTCTCTTGATCATCCGGATGTATTGGAATCTGAAAGAAGCCACTATAACCGTCAAGGTAGCAGAAGTATGAATGTTGTGCTAACCTTTCAAGCATCTGATCGATGAATGGCAATGGGAAGTGATCCTTCCGCGTTGCGTTGTTGAGCTTGCGGTAATCTATACACATTCGCCATCCAGTTACGGTTCGGGTAGGAATGAGTTCGTTGTTCTTATTGGTGATGACCGTCATTCCTCCCTTCTTCGGAACTACTTGAACCGGGCTCACCCACTTGTTATCGGAGATAGGATAGATGATACCTGCATCAAGAAGTTTAAGAATTTCCTTCTTGACAACCTCCTTCATGGTCGGATTCAACCGCCTTTGAGGTTGTCTCGAAGTTCTAAAGTCTTCCTCCATTAGTATCTTATGCATGCATAGGGAGGGTTTAATTCCTACTAAGTCCTCAATGGTATAGCCTATGGCTTTTCTATGTTTCCTAAGGACAATCATGAGCTGTTCATGTTCATCTATGCTTAATTCGGAACTAACGATAACCGGAAGGGTGGAATTAGATCCAAGAAAAGCGTACCTTAGATGAGTAGGAAGTGGTTTGAGTTCCATCACTTTCGGAGCTTCCGATGATCCTTGAGGAGCTCCCGATGGTTCCTTAGAAGTTTCTAAGGATGTTGAGTGGGTTGGAGAAGAATTAGAAGAAGTTGAAAAGGTATGCCGATCACCATCTTCCACGGCCAAAATTACGGTCTTCTCTTCTATTCCACGGCCGTGGAATGCTCTGGAATGGAAGTCGATTTTGGTCGTGGAATCCACGGTCGTGGAATACAGGGTGTGACCGTGGATTCTAATATTCTCAGCCTCATCGTGGAGTTTCTCAAATTCCACTTCATGCATCTCTTCTTGTGCTTCCAAGGCTTCAATTTCCTCTTTGCACTCTTCTTCTTCTCCTACATTGGTTAGACTCATAGTAATAACCTTTTGTAAAGGATCGTTAAAGAGAATTGCACTCACCTCCTCCCTAGACAAACCTTCTTCATCTTGGATATCGTAAATATCCTCATCAAAGATTGGCTCCTTCACTAGAGTGGAAAGAACGAACTCTACTTTCTCTTCCCCAATATCAAAAGCGAGTCTCCCATTCTTGCAATCGACCATGCAGCCGGAAGTTGCAAGAAACGGTCTTCCGAGTATGATCGGGACCGGACTATCTGCAGGAATATCAAGCACGACAAAATCAATGGGAACAAAGAACTTGCCTAGCTTGACCGGGACGTCTTCTACAATACCGACGGGACGAGTAATGGATCGATCCGCCATGTATAACGTCATCTTCACCGGTTTAGGGTCGCCTAAACCGATTTTCCTGCACAACGCAAGTGGTATGATGCTCACACTTGCTCCTAAGTCACATAAAGCGTCATATGTGACATCTCCCACTCCAATGGGAATGCAAAATGACCCCGGATCCTTCAACTTTGGGGGCATTTTCTCCTTCATCGTCTTGATGAGATCCGAAGAATCCGAACTCATCTTGACTTCACCAAAATCTTCTAGCCTCCTCTTGTTAGAGAGGAGCTCCTTCAAGAACTTGCCATAAGCCGGCATACCTACAATAGCATCAATGAAAGGTATATTAATATGCAGCTTGCTCATGAGTTCTATAAACTTACCAAATTGTTTATCTAGGCGCGCTCGCGCTCTAGATTGAGGGAACGGTATGGGAGGTTTGAAAGCTGGAGGAGGAACATAGACGTCTTCCTTCTCCTTCCCCTTTTCTTTGTCCTTCTCTACGGGGACTTCAACGAACGTAGGTTGCGGATCGGTGGTAGTCACTCCGCTCCTAGTTGTAATCGCCATCACCCTCCCTTTGGGGTTGTCCTCCGTCTTTCCTGGAAGTTTCCCTTGATTTCTGGGAACTTCCTCCGCATGGTTGAACATTTGGTTTTCCAAAACCTTTTGAGCTTTGTCAACCTTAGAAATTTGATCATCAACCTTGATGATGCGGTTCTCCAACCCTTGAAGCTTTCCCAAGATTGTCTCCAACATGGGATCGGGCTTCTCCTTTCCCGTATTGTTTCCTCCATTTGATAATTGCTCCTGGCTTTTCAAAGGAGTAGAGGAAGAAGAGGGTGGAGTTAGCGAATTCGAATTGGAAGGATAGGAGTTACCGGAATTTTGTTGATTGGAGCGCCAATTGTTGTTGTTTGAACCCCGATTGTTGTTCCAATTGTTGTTGTTCCGGTTGTTGTTGTTTCCATTCCAATTGTTATTCCGGTTATTGTTCCGGTTATTGTTGTTGCGGTTGGTGTTATCACCGCTGTTGTTGTTACCCAAATAGCCAACATCCTTCTCTTGTTGCCTTGGGAAGTTGGTCTTGATAGTCTCCTTCAACTCTTTGATCTTGTTGTTGAGGGAGAAAATCTGATTTTGAGCTTCATGTGTGAGCTTTGCTCCTTGCTCCACACGATTTCCCTCCACTTTCCGGTGGGAATACTTCTCTATGACTCTTGCTTGCTTCTCAATGAAGTCCCAAGCGTCATCTTCTCTCATGTCCATGAACGTTCCACATGAGAGGGATTGGAGGTTGAATTGCGTTCCCGCATCCAGCCCTTTGTAGTAAATCTCCAGCAAGGCAAGCTTGGATATGCCATGATGAGGGCAATCCAAGAGCAAATCCTGAAACCTTTCCCAAGATTGAAACAAACTTTCGTTAGGTCTCATGGAAAAAGCATTGATCTTACCTCTAAGTTCCGCCGTTTTGGAGGGCGGAAAGAATTTGGTGAGAAACTCTGCGGAAAGGTCTTCCCACGTGTCTAGTTTCCCATTAGGAAGAGCTTGATACCAAGATAACGCTTTCCCCTTCAGGGAGAAGAAGAAAGGCTTGAGCTTATAGCTGTTGGTAGTAGCGTTCTTCGGTCTCATCGTCTCCATCATACACTCAAAGTTCTGTAAGTGTTGGTGTGGAGATTCAGTACTTGTACCGCCAAATTGACTTTGGCGAACAAGAGTGATAACTTGAGGGTTAAAGCTAAACCCTTGCACATCTTCAGCGTCAAATTTCACACCCAAGCGGCGTGGTTGTTGTGTTGGATCCATCCGTTGGCCAAGAGTCCTTGGCTCATTATCCACACGTTCGACTCTCACATTCCTAGGTGGAATGCGGCGATTAGTAGCTCCTTGTGGATGGAAAGGATTCATGTTGATCGTGGGATCAATCTCTTCTAACGGTGGCATGGAAGAATCGCTATCATCAGCGGATGAGTGGCTTTTTCTTCTAGACCTTGATCTCCTTCTCGAGGACCTCTTGCCTACCTTATCTTCAAGGTCGCTCATCTTTATCCTCATTTGGACGATCATGTCTTGTAGACCGTTGACTTGAGATTGATGACGATCCATCTCATCTTGGCGGAGAGTCTCATTCCATCGGAGTTGAGCTTCCTTCTCCGCCAACTCCGTTTGAAGATCGCGTTCGTTTTCTTCAGCCATCCTCTTTTCCTTGCGCTTTTGCCTCAAGGTTTTCTCTAGCTCTTGATCAAGAGGTAAGAGATCTTCGGTGTTCCTAGACCTGCGCATGCACTCAAAGGAAATCAAACAACGAGAGTAAGCTCCCAAGCTTGACAACCGGCTACCGGATTCGGACGAAACCAAATCCCCGGCAACGGCGCCAAAAACTTGTTCGCCCCTAGAGGTGTGTGCAAATAAGTTTTAACTTTATAAAACTAGAATCAAGCAAGCGAACCCGCAGTGTACGGATCGACGTAGTTAAGCAAGAATTCCAGAGTATCGAACACAGGGATTTGGGTGGAGCGAATTCAATTGCAAGTTATCAAGCAGGTGAATATGGGAGTTTTGCAGATATTGGGAAAACAACAATCCTAAAGCTTCAGATATCCAGTTGCGGCAATAGATTCAAGATATACTAATGATGTAAAGACAGAGTGGAGATATGCAAAGGTATACTAATGTAAGGTAATCGTACGGTGAAGTTCCAAAAACCTTATATGACTCACCTACAAGAAACTCTCTATACAGGTTGTTGAGGCTTCAATATAGAAAGATTCTAAAGGCAAGAATTAATGTCAAATACCCAAACTTGTAATCCAAAGGTCAAAACTAACTTAACCGATTAAGGTTGTGACACTCATAATCGAGGTAGAGGTTGTTGAGGCTTCACTACCACCTAGAAAAGACAAGTCTAATCCAAAGTTAAAGATTTGCTTTAACTTAGTTTAGACTTGTCTTTTCTAGGTGGTAGTGAAGCCTCAACAACCTCTACCTCGATTATGAGTGTCACAACCTTAATCGGTTAAGTTAGTTTTGACCTTTGGATTACAAGTTTGGGTATTTGACATTAATTCTTGCCTTTAGAATCTTTCTATATTGAAGCCTCAACAACCTGTATAGAGAGTTTCTTGTAGGTGAGTCATATAAGGTTTTTGGAACTTCACCGTACGATTACCTTACATTAGTATACCTTTGCATATCTCCACTCTGTCTTTACATCATTAGTATATCTTGAATCTATTGCCGCAACTGGATATCTGAAGCTTTAGGATTGTTGTTTTCCCAATATCTGCAAAACTCCCATATTCACCTGCTTGATAACTTGCAATTGAATTCGCTCCACCCAAATCCCTGTGTTCGATACTCTGGAATTCTTGCTTAACTACGTCGATCCGTACACTGCGGGTTCGCTTGCTTGATTCTAGTTTTATAAATTTAAAACTTATTTGCACACACCTCTAGGGGCGAACAGTAATCCAAGGATCAAGACTAACTTAACCGATTAAGGTTGTGACACTCGAAATCGAGGTAGAGGTTGTTGAGGCTTCACTACCACCTAGAAAAGGCAAGCCAAGACTAAGTTAAAGCAAATCTTTAACTTTGGATTAAAGTAAATGCAAGGCTCGTAAACTGACACAAAATTACGGGTAGTTCTTGAGTTCCACGGCCGTGGAAGCTCAAGAACAGGCCGTGGATTAGGTTCGTCGGCGATTCTCTCTAACTCTCAAGGTCCAATCTGTTTACGATCGATCTATCATCATCTAAGCCACAACTATCAATCCTTCACCTTAGAATTGCTAAAGGGTTTTAGCCAACAACAGTCATATTGATATCAAATTCAAGATTTAAAAGAATGAAAGATAAAAACTTTCGAAAACCTTGAATAACCTTCAAATCAATCTCAAATCCACAAATCAAGAACAATAATGTCAATAGATTCGGAATAACACAAGCAATCACAATCTTAGATAACAACGAAGAACGGGATATCAATCCGCCTTCTAATCAAACCTAAGGATAAAGATGAAATCTCCTTACGAACAATCTTCTAAATCTTCACTCCTTCCGTCAATCCGGAAATCTCAATAGCAAAGCGCAAATCTCTCAACGACGATCTCCGCGAAAGCGTAAAACTAGGGTAAGCCGAAGTGTAAGCGAAGGTGATGGAATCTCTCTTCTTCCGTCCTTTTATAGTGTAAGATAAAATATAAGCCCGGCCCATTGCGTAGAAGATCGTGGCTTAAAATATTGCGTAAAAGAGGGTCAAGATCACGGTCGTGGAAGGGTTCCACGCCCGTAATTTAGAGCGTGGAATTTGGTCACGGTTTGTCACAACCCTCCACGGCCGTGTAAGTTGTTGGAATGCACCACGCTTCTCTTGCCAAGTTTCCACGGCCGTGGACTAGAACGTGGAATCTAGTACGGCCGTATTTTAGAGCGTGGTTTAGAGGTAGATCGTAATTTTCTTTAGCCTCGTGCTATTCTTCAAGTTAGCACCATCCTTAGCTCCTAGAGATGTCCTCAATCCTTGAACATGCTCAATCAAACTCCATTCTCTCTCAATCCATTCGGATTTAGCTCTTAATTGCCAACACAAAGCTTATGTAGACCTCTATATCGACAAAATAGATAAACTAACTCACAAATGCTTCAATGCTCTATCAATGAATACCAAAGTGGATGAAATATACTTAGAAAACGTGCCTAAAATATCACAATATTTCATGCTAACACTAGCCCACAATCTCACAACCATAAACTCACAAACTTAACCCTCACAAGCCTCACAAGGCAGCTATACCTGTATCCCATGAACCATTTCAGAAACATGCAGCCATTAACCCATAGAACATTCCGAAAACCTCACAAACTCTCCTAAGGTCCACAAGCCACTACATGGAATTCACAACTATCCTAGATCCAACCTAGCATGATACTAACATAAACACTCTCTAAGATCAGCTATGGACACATGCTCGAGGGAGGGTACTCACCAAGCAAAGACACTGGCACGGAAGAAGGAAGAGCAGCAGCGAAAAGGAGAAGAATATCGCAAGGGTGTGCTGGATGAGCCAGTGGCCGCCCCTGCGGCCCAGGCAGCCGCCTCTGTGGCTCAGTGTAGTTGCCGCCCCTGCGGCTCTAAAGATCCGCCCCCGCGGTCGAACAGTAGAAGGTCATCTTCTTCGTCTTCGGCTGTGGAACTTGAGCTCCAAAGGCCTCCTTCTCTTGTTGGGTCTTCTCCAAGCATCATCCACAGAATCAAGGCTTTCCCTCATGACATAATCGAGCTAAGAACACATGCATGCAAAGAACAAGAAGAACTCTCTTCCAAAGCTTCATCCATGGCAATGGAGAAGGAGAGAAGAAGAAGATGGTCTCTAGCAAGGAAGGAGAAGAGGGAAAGGAAGAGAAGCTTACCAAATTGGATCCAAGAGCTTACCACTGCTGGCCACCATCCAAGATATCCAAAGAGAGAAATAGTGAAGAAGGAGCACAAGAGAGGATGAGTGGAAAGAATCAACGTGAGTGAGAAAATGGGAAAGAGAGAGAGAGTGAGAGAGAGAGAGAGAGACGAAAGTCAAGGATGCACAAGGGGGAGGGAACCAAGGGTCAGTTGTAGTCTTGACACCTCAAGCTAGGAAACGAGGGGTCCAAAAGCGTAGGCAGGGAAACGAAGGGTCGGAACGGGATTTTCGGAATAAAACCCATCACTCAGTACCCCGTGCCTGCGGAAAGACTGAGTCGCGACTGCAGGAAATTCGATAACTCGCTCACTAACCGGAATAAAAATTCCGGACGTTACATATGTGTTTGAAATAATTTATGATATGATTAAGGTTTGAATGCTTTGTTTGAAATTTGAGCATGCTTAGTGAGTTGTTTTATCCAAATCATGTTGAATTTGAAAGTTGAAACTACGCTATGAGTTCTCACACGTTCTTTTTGGGATGATTAAGGCAATTCGTTTTCTTTCTTCTTCCTCTTGATCATGCTTTTAGCCCCTTATATATATATATATATATATAGGGTGTGGTTCCCATGAGAACACCCCTAACATGTATACATGAGAACAATCGTACACTGTTGGATGATGAGTATTAAGGGTTGAAATTTAGAGTAGATATCATAATTAATAATAACTACGAATAATAATAATAATTAGGAATCCAACAATAACTACGAATAATCCACTCAACCAACAATAACTACGAATAATACATTAAACGATATGACACCTTCGTAACAAAACTAATAATAATTACGAATCTGTTCTCATGTATACACGTTAGGGGTGTTCTCATAGGATCTATACTATATATATATATATATATATATATGTATATATATATATATATATATATATATATATATATATATGTATATATATATATATATGTATGTATGTAACACCCCAAATTCTGAGAATTCGGGGAGCTACTGGTTAGGACCTCACAATGGGTCCCGACCTTAGTTTGACAACAATTTCACTAGAATCTTACAACAAGGCACAAAAGTATTAAAACATTTGAAAACTTTAAACAATATATACATGAAGGATATGTATCAGCCTTACAAAGCAACGGTACTAAAACGACGCATATAAAGAACATAAGACAACCTCGCCCCCAACTAAAAGAGTACGTGGACCCGGCTGACCATTTCCTCCGGATCTCTCTACAACTGTCTTAACCTGCAAGACATCTACAAACGGTACAAAACCATTAGCTAACATTCTATGCATAAGTATAAAGGTAAAAGCACAAACACACAACATACACAATCAACATGCAACAATCAATCCTTTTATTATCTTTAATTAGGTGATATGTCATTACTAATGATACTTATTTTGTGACACAAGGGATTCCCAAACCTCGCCCCTGTCCCCGTTTACCAACGCGGAATGGTACTAATGCATTTGACCGTGTACTTGACTAGGTTGGTCGCAGGGAACCTCCTAGACTCTCGCAAGAGCTAGGCAGATGATGTCACGACCCGTTATCATACACTTTGGTCAATTACACAATATACTAAAGTCGGCCTATTCCGGTTTCGTTATTTATCTTAACTAATAAACACCACTCATACACCTCACACACATGCAAGAAGCCACCTAAGTAAGTCCGTGGACTTACCTAAATCAGATCTCGACTTTCTGATTCGCAAATCGATCTGTACAGTAGGGATTCAGTGGCCTGTCAAAGGAGGCAAGTGTGTCAGCACACTTTTTAGGTGATTAGAAGTCTAAGACTTCTAAGATAGTAGGTCTTAATAGAACGGAATTGATTACAGTATTAATTTATGGTAAAATGACTCTTTTACCCTTGGTCCCGAAACTTCTAAAAATCCATAATTTATGTCTAAACTCTTATTTGAGACTAAAGAGTCATATTCTAACTCCTAAAGATGAGTTTGGTTACAAACTGGCAATTTACCCATTTCCCTATTTTCGGAAAGATCGTTAAGGTCCAACTTCGCCTTCAAATATAAAATTCGAATAATCTTATAAAAATTCCGAAATAATTCCCTAGATCATCTATGATATCTCATCTACTCCTAGGAGTAAGAATTTTTTAAAATTGTTCAACCATCACTTCCACAAAAATTTCCAAAGTTGGTTACAACACTTAACAAACAGCACATTGTCTTAACTTTGAAAAATCATAACTCCTAAACTACTCGCTGGATTTATCCCAAATTTTGATACGTTCTACTATAAAATCTTATCTATAATATATCCAAAATTCAGCCACAAAGGAGATCAAAATCTTATTTAAAACTATCTCACAAAACCGAATTTCAGCACAACAGAAAAACTGCTTACGACTCAATCTTTGAAAAATCATAAATCCCAAACCACTCGCTGGATGCCTCTCAAATTTTAATATGTTCTACAAAAATATGTCAACTATATCATATCCAAAATTCAAACCTAACGGAGATCAAGAGCTTATTCAAAACCATCTCACAAAACAGCATCACTTTCTGTTTTCCCCAACACTCAGCACATATACAAAAACTGCATGAGGAGTCCACTTTGCAACATCATAAATCTCAAACCGTAACTCTGATGCTTCCCAAATTTTAGTATGATCTACTATGTACTACTAACTACAACATATCCAAAATTCAGCAATAGAGGAGGTGTTTAACATACCAAAATCTGGACTCGAAAATGCCTGCTTGTCACTTCGGAAGAACTCAGAAAACAGCATGAATCCTTACTGCTCATCTATGGCTGTTCTGGTAGGCTTAGAAGACATCAAAGGACACTCGTTAGACATGTAATACGAGGACATAAGTCCAATGGAGAATGGGGTGTAAGCATACCCGATTCCGAGACTCGAAGGTGGCGTAGAGGGAGAGAGGAGGGCTCGAAGGAGGGAGAGGCGTTGTGCTGCTCGAGATGAAGGTGGCGTAGAGGGAGGAGGGCTCGACGGCTCTGTGCTGCAAACACAAGGACATAAGTCCGACCCACTGTTGCCCGACTTGTCGGATGGAGAGAGTAGGGCTCGAAGGATGAGCGAGACTGCAGCAGCTTGCCGGACTGGGCGTGAGCACGGGAAGAGAGTCACCGCCGGCGTCGGTGTTGAAGGTGAACCGTTGGGATGAGGTTTGTGAGAAGGACGTCCAAGGAAGGAGAATGAAGCGGAGGAGGCTGTTGTCACGTGAGGGAGGTTAGGGTTTACGTGAGAGAGGGAGAGGTCATGGGCTGGCTGTAACAGCTCCTTATCGGGCCCGGATGGTAGGGTTTCAATGGCCAAACTCAGTTTGGTAATGGGCCCGGATGACCTTGTCATAACTTAGTCATGGGTTTGTCAAATGGGTCAAAAATTATGAGGCTTGCAAGAGTGTTAATTTTAGGAATGATTTTATATGAATAAGTTTCACATAAAATCATAGAAGTTGGGAAAATAATATTTTATGTGATTAACTCTTCGCATAAAATGACAAGATTTTAGTTGACTCGGGATTTACCGGAAATTAAATTTCCGGGTATTACATTAGTACCCCTTAAAATAAGTTTCGTCCTGAAACTTAAAAGAAGACAATATAATATTTTATTCCATACTAGAGAACTAAAGCCCGAAAAAGTCATAATCGGTCAAGTTCTGATTTGTTTCGGAAATAGTCGGAAGTAAATTTCCGGTTATTACATCAATCCCCCCTTAACAATAAGTTTTGTCCCGAAACTTAGGGTAAGACAATCCTGATCGGCCTTTAAGGCACTAAATGGGTGTATCTGATCACTACACAAAAGTCTCATCGTTTCCACATCTAAGTATCCCGCACATCAAGGTTATCAAAAGCACACATCACTGACTAAGCACTCAATCATGAAATAAACAAGTAGTCAAACAATATCACACATACAAGGTCAAGCCCTAACTCGTCACTCCCGAGGTTACAACTATCGCTACATAGGTCTTGGAAAGGTTACGTCCTTTACTATCCCCGATATCTTAGGTAGCCTTATCGGCTTTTCATAAAACCACTAAATCTTAAATCTTTTCAGGTATTTAGATCTCAAGCGCCTGCTACCACATTCTAGAGTGGTTACCGGATATTTCACCGGTATCATTCGGCTCAACTGTCTGATCCTCTAATATGATGACCTAACTCGTGTCTGGTAGGTATCTCTCCAACTGAAATTCTCAAACTTAGTTCCCAAACTTAGTCTCCGTGGAAAACTAAAGCTACCCTCTCCAATAGAGTGAGAAATACTAGTCCCTCAGTCACTTTTAAACCGCTTTAAAACTTCCAATGGTCATCCTCTATGCTCACTTGGCGTTATAATACTATTTATAGATCTATAATACATCGTTAGCTCAACCTTAGGCTTCTCACGCATTTTCCAAGATCTTAAGTGACCCAGAACATGTCCGGAATGATGGTATTAGACACAAAGTGATCTCCTATCACCGTATTTGGTCATAACTACTCAATAATTGTTAGCATACCATCAGCAGTGCACTCTTTTATCCACCATGGTTACCATCCCAATACTATCACTCTGACTCAAAACGCAACTCGGATCCGTTCCGATATCACATTACACGTAAATCTGCTCCGAGATTATGCTTTCTTTAAGCACGGTTACTGGGTTGTAAGTATACTCCTGTCGCTTCTCTTTCTTATGTATCTTTGACTCAGAATGGTAGTTACTCACTTTGAGCTTTCTAGTGCAAACCATGCACAATGCTTTTATTACATCGTTAATTCTTCTCTAATCCATCCGGAAAACTCACTCTAGAGTATTCCATTAGTATAGAATTCCAAAACTACTTGTCTGGCAACATGTAACAAAGCCATCACTCTTCACTCGGATCCATAGTAGGGTACCAGTCTTCTTCTATTACCTCTACATGCACATAAGTTTCCGTACAATATTTCCAGTCACTCACATAGCCTAACTCACGTTTCTTCCAACTAGAATGCATTTCACTAACTATCACCATCTTAAACTCGACACGACATCCATCAGTACCCTTGAGCTTCTTGCTTTTTGGGTTAGGACCCACCACGCTTCCGCTGAACTACTCTGATTATCTTGTTGTCACTCATTAATCCTAAGGACCTTTTCTGTAAGTATAAAATGATTGACCTCAAAACTCTTTCTTCCAATTACACCCTGAGTCGTATACGGATGAAGTACCAAGTACCTTCTTTACTTGCCTTAAGAAAATAAAACAACGATTGAAAAACAACTTCTTCCACTTACTTTCTTAATTCTTCTACCACGGATCCAAACTCCCTGACTTGACCGGAGTTTGATCTTAACTACCCAAGAAGTAACCCTTAAAACATTTCTCTTTATACCTTTAATTCATCCAAGAAGGTTGTAGTTGCCTACTTGAGGGAATCCTCAGAGGCGTCGGTAAAGCTACTCCATAGATCCACAGTCACAAATATCTCTTCTTAACGGCACATAACTCGCCAATACCCAACAATACTTGCACGTCCTTGGTTGACATCGGTCAGTCAATAATTGACTTATCTCAATTTCATACCTCTACTGGTATTAAACTTTTGGTGCACATCACCTACCAGATTAATCCTTTTATCCTTCTTTAGTTCGTCTTATCTTTCACTCTTCTGCTTCCTTTGGGACAACTCTCCTTCTCAAGTCTCATTGTGCCATTCGCCTGACGTTAAAAGTCGTTCCTCACACTCCACGATAGATGGTAAGCGTCTTGTAGCTCCGATGACTTTTAATTACCTCCCAATTGTAGTCTCTTTACAGGGACCATCTGTGTTGATGGCCTATGTTCTGTTATAAATGGGGGTTACCTTGGACTCTTGAGTCCACCACACGATTCTCACAAGCACAAGTTCCTTAATCGGTGTTGGTTGTAATATTTCCTTCCAAATCTCTATTGACTATGTTACATGGTTTCCATCCTTTCTATACCGGCGTTGTGATTCCTTTTAGAATTCTTATCTTTAAAGAAGACAAAACGTCTCCAGGCTTGTGAAGTCTACCTTTCGCTCTTACATTAAGTTGTAAGTCTCCATTCCGTGTTAATTGTGATATGTCAAAATTTCCTTAACTAGTAGGTAAACAGTTGCTCACAACAATCCTTTTATACTTCTTTAGTTCGTTCCACCTTCCACCCTTCCGCTTCTTATGGGCTAACTCCATTTCTCTAGTTTGATTGTGTCATTCATGTGACATAACTAGTCGTTTCAAGTTATCCACGATAGCTTGCAAGCGTCTTTGCAATTCTTATGGCCGTAATGATCATCCACTTGCAGTTCCTCTTGCATGGACCGTCTGTGTTGATGGATTAGGTCCCGTGATAATTGGGGTTAACCTGGACTCTCGAGTCCAGCAAGGTCGTTCTCCCATACACATTTCTTCATTGAAGTTAGTAGTTATATCGCCTTCATGAAACTCCGCTGACCCAGCTACAAGCTTCCATTCTTTAGATATTGGCGTCGCGGTTTCTTTCAAACTTCTTATATCTCTAAGGAGGTCAAAACCTCCCCACGCTTGTGGGGTCTGCCTTTTCGCTTTTACACTCAACTGTAGGTCTTCATTCCGTGCACCTTAGATTCTCACACCCGGATTAACACTTTGTCTCTTCTGGTTTCTTATGCCCCTAATGGTCTATGGGGCATCCGCCTCGATTATAATGTCCTTGGTTCCGCAATCTTGGTTGTACTCAATTCTACTTGTCCTGTTCCAATATTGTTATCTCTACTCCGCACTCTTGTAGTCTCTGGCATGGTTCTTCTAGTTCCGTCTCTCGGCCTCGTATGCCCGAGTTCCTTGTACGACCTTCTATTCCTTCTAACTGAACTGAC